>OX421979.1:5861433-7061433 GCA_949128135.1 Parasteatoda lunata | reverse complement strand
TATTGTCCGCAACTTATTTTATACAGCCTTTTAGTTTTTCCATAAATTTGTCGGGATGGAATAGTGTAATTTATTCTTTGATGTAATTGGTAAAATGTAACCGACGAGAATGGGATTCGAACCCACGCGGGCAGAGCCCAATGGATTAGCAGTCCATCGCCTTATCCACTCGGCCACCTCGTCGTAATTCAAAACAAAAGTGTTATCACGATATTTACAAATTTGAATTATTTATATCTCGGTGTCATCACGCTGCTGCCTCAAAATACTATTTTTTCTTTCATCACCCAATTAAATCTTTTCCTTACTTTATTTCTTCAGTCATTTTTATATTGTCCACAACACACTTTATACAATCTTTTAGATTTTTCAAAAAGTTTGTCGGGATGGAATAGTGTAATTTATTCTTTGATGTAATTGGTAAAATGTAACCGACGAAGATGGGATTCGAAACCACGCGGGCAGAGCCCAATGGATTAGCAGTCCATCGCCTTAACCACTCCGCCACCTCGTCGTAATTCAAGAAAATTGTGTTATCAAGATATTTTCAAATTTGAATTATTTATATCTCGGTGTCATCACGCTGCAGTCTCAAAAAATTATTTTCAACTTTAAAATTTTGATATTGTCAAAAAAAGGGTTTTTCACTTAATTATTAAACTTTTTAATTCTTAAACTTATTAATTATTAAACTTATTAATTATTAAACTTATTTATTCAACTTAATTATAAAACTTATTATTAGTTTAGGTAATAAAACAAATTTTATCAAAAATATCAACGTAGAATTTTTTCTACAGGTTTATAAAGAGATTACAAATGAATTCAATTCTTCTTATAAGTTGGTTTATTTTTATTAAATATTCTACGAAACACAATAATAAACAATATACGTCACATTTCAAAATTTTTTTAGGGTGATTTTTAGATAACAAAACGCGTATAAATATATAATATAGAGAGAGTTTAAATATTAAATCATAGTAGCAAAATCAATTAAATTTTAAAACTATGGTTTTACATTACTTCTTCGGTCATTTTTTATATTGTCCACAACACATTTTATACAGCCTTTTAACTTTTTCATAAATTTGCCAGGATGGAATAGTGTAATTTATTCTTTGAAGTCATTGATAAAATGTAATCGACAAGGATCACGCTGCAGTCTCAAAATTTCCTTCTATCACCCAATTAAATTTTTGCCTTACTTTATTTCTTCAGTCTTTTTTATATTGTCCACAACACATTTTATACAGTCTTTTAGACTTTTCAAAAAGTTTGTCGGGGTGGAATAGTGTAATTTATTCTTTGGTGTAATTGGTAAAATGTAGCCGACGAGGATGGGATTCGAACCCACGCGGGCAGAGCCAAATGGAATAGCAGTCCATCGCCTTAACCACTCGGCCACTTCGTCGTAATTCAAGAGAAATTTGTTATTGCGATATTTACAAATTTGAATTATTTATAACTCGGTGTCATCACGCTTCAGTCTCAAAATATTATTTTTCTTATTATCACCCAATTAAATTTTTGCCTTACTTTACTTCTTCAGCCTTTTTTATATTGACCACAACACATTTTATACAGTCTTTTAGACTTTTCAAAAAGTTTGTCGGGGTGGAATAGTGTAATTTATTCTTTGATGTAATTCGAAAAAGGAACCGACGAGGATGGGATTCGAACCCACTCGGGCAGAGCCTAATGGATTAGCAGTCCATCGCCTTAACCTCTCGGCCACCTCGTCGTAATTTAAGAAAAATGTGTTATCACGATATTTACAAATTTGAATTATTTATATCTTAGTGTCATCACGCTGCAGACTCAAAATATTATTTTTCCTTTTATCACCCAATTAAATATTTTCCTTACTTTATTTCTTCAGTCTTTTTTATATTGTCCACAACACACTTTATACAGTCTTTTAGATTTTTCAAAAAGTTTATCGGGATGGAATAGTGTAATTTATTCTTTGATGTAATTCGTAAAAAGTAACCGACGAGGATGGGATTCGAACGCACGCGGGCAGAGCCCAATTTATTAGCAGCCATCGCCTTAACCACTCGGCCACCTCGTCGTAATTCAAGAAAAATGTGTTATCACGATATTTACAAATTTGAATTATTTATATCTCGGTGTCATCACGCTGCAGTCTCAAAATATTATTTTTCCTTTTATCACCCAATTAAATATTTTCCTTACATTATTTCTTCAGTCTTTTTTATATTGTCTACTATACATTTTATACAGTCTTTTAGATTTTTCAAAAAGTTTGTCGGGATGGAATAGTGTAATTTATTCTTTGATGTAATTGGTAAAATGTAACCGACGAGGATGGGATTCGAACCCACGCGGGCATAGCCCAATGGATTAGCAGTCCATCGCCTTAATCACTCGGCCACCTCGTCGTAATTCAACAAAAATGTGTTATCACGATATTTACAAATTTAAATTATTTATATCTCGGTGTCATCACGCTGCTGTCTCAAAATATTATTTTTCCTTTTATCACCCAATTTAATTTTTGCCTTACTTTACTTCTTCAGCCTTTTTTATATTGCCCACAACACATTTTATACAGTCTTTTAGATTTTTCAAAAAGTTTGTTGGGATGGAATAGTGCAATTTATTCTTTGATGTAATTGGTGAAATGTAACCGTCGAGGATGGGATTCGGACCCACGCGGGCAGAGCCCAATGGATTAGCAGGTCATCGCCTTAACCACTCGGCCACCTCGTCGTAATTCAAGAAAAATGTGTTATCACGATATTTACAAATTTGAATTATTTATATCTCGGTGTCATCACGCTGCAGTCTCAAAATATTATTTTTCCTTTTATCACCCAATTAAATTTTTGCCTTACTTTATTTCTTCAGTCTTTTTTATATTGTCCACAACACATTTTATACAGTTTTTTAGATTTTTCAAAAAGTTTGTCGGGATGGAATAGTGTAATTTATTCTTTGATGTAATTGGTAAAATGTAACCGAAGAGGATGGGATTCGAACCCCCGCGGGCAGAGCCCAGTGGATTAGCAGTCCATCGCCTTAACCACTCGGCCACCTCGTCGTAATTCAAGAAAAATGTGTTATCACGATATTTAAAAATTTGAATTATTTATATCTCGGTGTCATCACGCTGCAGTCTCAAAATATTATTTTTCCTTTTATCACCCAATTAAATTTTTGCCTCACTTTATTTCTTCAGTCTTTTTTATATTGTCCACAACACATTTTATACAGTCTTTTAGATTTTTCAAAAAGTTTGTCGGCGTGGAATAGTGTAATTTATTCTTTGATGTAATTGGTAAAATGTAACCGACGAGGATGGGATTCGAACCCACGCGGGCAGAGCCTAATGGATTAGCAGTCCATCGCCTTAACCACTCGGCCAACTCGTCGTAATTCAAGAAAAATGTGTTATCACGATATTTACAAATTTGAATTATTTATATCTCGGTGTCATCACGCTGCAGTCTCAAAATATTATTTTTCCTTTTATCACCCAATTAAATTTTTGCCTCACTTTATTTCTTCAGTCTTTTTTATATTGTCCACAAAACATTTTATACAGACTTTTAGATTTTTCAAAAAGTTTGTCGGGGTGGAATAGTGTAATTTATTCTTTGATGTAATTGGTAAAAAGTAACCGACGAGGATGGGATTCGAACGCACGCAGGCCCAATTTATTGACAGCCATCGCCTTAACCACTCGGCCACCTCGTCGTAATTCAAGAAAAATGTGTTATCACGATATTTACAAATTTGAATTATTTATATCTCGGTGTCATCACGCTGCTGTCTCAAATTATTATTTATCCTTTTATCACCCAATTAAATTTTTGCCTTACTTTATTTCTTCAGTTTTTTTTATATTGTCCACAACACATTTTATACAGTCTTTTAGATTTTTCAAAAAGTTTGTCGGGACGGAATAATGTAATTTATTCTTTGAAGTAATTGGTAAAATGTAACCAACGAGGATGGGATTCGAAATTACGCGGGCATAGCCCAATGTATCAGCAGTCCATCGCCTTAATCACTCGGCCACCTCGTCGTAATTCAAGAAAAATGTGTTATCACGATGTTTACAAATTTAAATTATTTATATCTCGGTGTCATAACGCTGCTGTCTCAAAATATTATTTATCCTTTTATCACCCAATTAAATTTTTCCTTACTTTACTTCTTCAGCCTTTTTTATATTGTCCACAACACATTTTATACAGTCTTTTAGATTTTTCAAAAAGTTTGTCGGGGTGGAATAGTGTAATTTATTCTTTGGTGTAATTGGTATAATGTAGCCGACGAGGATGGGATTCGAACCCACGCGGGCAGAGTCCAATGGACTAGCAGTCCATCGCCTTTACCACTCGGCCACCTCGTCGTAATTCAAGAAAAATGTGTTATCACGATACTTACAAATTTGAATTATTTATATCCCGGTATCATCACGCTGCAGTCTCAAAATATTAGTTTTCCTTTTATCACCCAATTAAATTTTTTCCTTGCTTTATTTCTTCAGTCTTTTTTATATTGTCCACAACACATTTTATACAGTCTTTTAGATTTTTAAAAAAGTTTGTCGGGATGAAATAGTGTAATTTATTCTTTAATGTAATTGGTAAAATGTAACCGACTAGGATGGGATTCGAACCCACGCGGGCATAGCCCAATGTATCAGCAGTCCATCGCCTTAATCACTCGGCCACCTCGTCGTAGTTCAAGAAAAATGTGTTATCACGATGTTTACAAATTTGAATTATTTATATCTCGGTGTCATCACGCTGCTGTCTCAAAATATTATTTATCCTTTTATCACCCAATTAAATTTTTGCCTTACTTTATTTCTTCAGTCTTTTTTATATTGTTCACAACACATTTTATACAGACTTTTAGATTTTTCAAAAAGTTTGTCGGGATGGAATAGTGTAATTTATTCTTTGAAGTAATTGGTGAAATGTAACCGACGAGAATGGGATTCGAACCCACGCGGGCAGAGTCCAATGGACTAGCAGTCCATCGCCTTTACCACTCGGCCACCTCGTCGTAATTCAAGAAAAATGTGTTATCACGATACTTACAAATTTGAATTATTTATATCCCGGTATCATCACGCTGCAGTCTCAAAATATTATTTTTCCTTTTATTACCCAATTAAATTTTTGCTTTACTTTATTTCTTCAGTCTTTTTTATATTGTCCAAAACACATTTTATACAGTCTTTTAGATTTTTCAAAAAGTTTGTCAGGATGGAATAGTGTAATTTATTCTTTGATGTAATTGGTAAAACGTAACCGACGAGGATGGGATTCGAACCCACGCGGGCAGAGTCCAATGGATTAGCAGTCCATCGCCTTACCCACTCGGCCACCTCGTCGTAATTCAAGAAAATGTGTTGTCACGATATTTACAAATTTAAATTATTTATATCTCGGTGACATCACGCTGCATTCTCAAAATATTATTTATCCTTTTATCACCCAATTAAATTTTTGCCTTACTTTATTCTTCAGCCTTTTTTATATTGTCCACAACACATTTTATACAGTCTTTTAGATTTTTAAAAAAGTTTATTGGGATGGAATAGTGCAATTTATTCTTTGATGTAATTGGTAAAATGTAGCCGACGAGGATGGGATTCGAACCCAGGCGGGCAGAGCCCAATGGATTAGCAGACCATCGCCTTAACCACTCGGCCACCTCGTCGTAATTCAGGAAAAATGTGTTATCACGATATTTACAAATTTGAATTATTTATATCTTGGTGTCATCACGCTGCAGTCTCAAAATATTATTTTTCCTTTTATCACCCAATTAAATTTTTTCCTTACTTTATTTCTTCAGTCTTTTTTATATTGTCCACAACACATTTTATACAGTCTTTTAGATTTTTAAAGAAGTTTGTCGGGATGGAAAAGTGTAATTTATTCTTTAATGTAATTGGTAAAATGTAACCGACGAGGATGGGATTCGAAATTACGCGGGCATAGCCCAATGTATCAGCAGTCCATCGCCTTAATCACTCGGCCACCTCGTCGTAATTCAAGAAAAATGTGTTGACACGATATTTACAAATTTAAATTATTTATATCTCGGTGTCATCACGCTGCATTCTCAAAATATTATTTATCCTTTTATCACCCAATTAAATTTTTGCCTTACTTTATTCTTCAGTCTTTTTTATATTGTCCACAACACATTTTATACAGTCTTTTAGACTTTTCAAAAAGTTTGTCGGGGTGGAATAGTGTAATTTATTCTTTGGTGTAATTGGTAAAATGTAGCCGACGAGGATGGGATTCGAACCCACGCGGGCAGAGCCAAATGGAATAGCAGTCCATCGCCTTAACCACTCGGCCACTTCGTCGTAATTCAAGAGAAATTTGTTATTGCGATATTTACAAATTTGAATTATTTATAACTCGGTGTCATCACGCTTCAGTCTCAAAATATTATTTTTCTTATTATCACCCAATTAAATTTTTGCCTTACTTTACTTCTTCAGCCTTTTTTATATTGACCACAACACATTTTATACAGTCTTTTAGACTTTTCAAAAAGTTTGTCGGGGTGGAATAGTGTTATTTATTCTTTGATGTAATTCGAAAAAGGAACCGACGAGGATAGGAATCGAGCGAACGCGGGCAGAGCCTAATTTATTAGCAGCCATCGCCTTAACCACTCAGCCACCTCGTCGTAATTCAAGAAAAATGTGTTATAAAGATATTTACAACTTTGAATTATTTATATCTCGGTGTCATCACGCTGCAGTCTCAAAATATTATTTTTCCTTTTATCACCCAATTAAATTTTTGCCTTACTTTATATCTTCAGTCTTTTTTATATTGTCCACAACACATTTTATACAGTCTTTTAGATTTTTCAAAAAGTTTGTCGGGATGAAATAGTGTAATTTATTCTTTAATGTAATTGGTAAAATGTAACCGACGAGGATGGGATTCGAACCCACTCGGGCAGAGCCTAATGGATTAGCAGTCCATCGCCTTAAACAATTAGGCCACCTCGTCGTAATTTAAGAAAAATGTGTTATCACGATATTTACAAATTTGAATTATTTATATCTCAGTGTCATCACGCTGCAGACTCAAAATATTATTTTTCCTTTTATCACCCAATTAAATATTTTCCTTACTTTATTTCTTCAGTCTTTTTTATATTGTCCACAACACACTTTATACAGTCTTTTAGATTTTTCAAAAAGTTTGTCGGGATGAAATAGTGTAATTTATTCTTTGATGTAATTCGTAAAATGTAACCGACGAGGATGGGATTCGAACCCACTCGGGCAGAGCCTAATGGATTAGCAGTACATCGCCTTAACCTCTCAGCCACCTCGTCGTAATTTAAGAAAAATGTGTTATCACGATATTTACAAATTTGAATTATATATATCTCAGTGTCATCACGCTGCAGACTCAAAATATTATTTTTCCTTTTATCACCCAATTAAATATTTTCCTTACTTTATTTCTTCAGTCTTTTTTATATTGTCCACAACACACTTTATACAGTCTTTTAGATTTTTCAAAAAGTTTATCGGGATGGAATAGTGTAATTTATTCTTTGATGTAATTCGTAAAAAGTAACCGACGAGGATGGGATTCGAACGTACGCGGGCAGAGCCCAATTTATTAGCAGCCATCGCCTTAACCATTCGGCCACCTCGTCGTAATTCAAGAAAAATGTGATATCACGATATTTACAAATTTGAATTATTTATATCTCGGTGTCATCACGCTGCAGTCTCAAAATATTATTTTTCCTTTTATCACCCAATTAAATATTTTCCTTACATTATTTCTTCAGTCTTTTTTATATTGTCTACTATACATTTTATACAGTCTTTTAGATTTTTCAAAAAGTTTGTCGGGATGGAATTGTGTAATTTATTCTTTGATGTAATTGGTAAAATGTAACCGACGAGGATGGGATTCGAACCCACGCGGGCATAGCCCAATGGATTAGCAGTCCATCGCCTTAATCACTCGGCCACCTCGTCGTAATTCAACAAAAATGTGTTATCACGATATTTACAAATTTAAATTATTTATATCTCGGTGTCATCACGCTGCTGTCTCAAAATATTATTTTTCCTTTTATCACCCAATTTAATTTTTGCCTTACTTTACTTCTTCAGCCTTTTTTATATTGCCCACAACACATTTTATACAGTCTTTTAGATTTTTCAAAAAGTTTGTTGGGATGGAATAGTGCAATTTATTCTTTGATGTAATTGGTGAAATGTAACCGTCGAGGATGGGATTCGGACCCACGCGGGCAGAGCCCAATGGATTAGCAGTCCATCGCCTTAACCACTCGGCCACCTCGTCGTAATTCAAGAAAAATTTGTTATCACGATATTTACAAATTTGAATTATTTATATCTCGGTGTCATCACGCTGCAGTCTCAAAATATTATTTTTCCTTTTATCACCCAATTAAATTTTTGCCTTACTTTATTTCTTCAGTCTTTTTTATATTGTCCACAACACATTTTATACAGTTTTTTAGATTTTTCAAAAAGTTTGTCGGGATGGAATAGTGTAATTTATTCTTTGATGTAATTGGTAAAATGTAACCGAAGAGGATGGGATTCGAACCCCCGCGGGCAGAGCCTAATGGATTAGCAGTCCATCGCCTTTACCACTCGGCCAACTCGTCGTAATTCAAGAAAAATGTGTTATCACGATATTTACAAATTTGAATTATTTATATCTCGGTGTCATCACGCTGCAGTCTCAAAATATTATTTTTCCTTTTATCACCCAATTAAATTTTTGCCTCACTTTATTTCTTCAGTCTTTTTTATATTGTCCACAAAACATTTTATACAGACTTTTAGATTTTTCAAAAAGTTTGTCGGGGTGGAATAGTGTAATTTATTCTTTGATGTAATTGGTAAAAAGTAACCGACGAGGATGGGATTCGAACGCACGCGGGCCCACTTTATTGACAGCCATCGCCTTAACCACTCGGCCACCTCGTCGTAATTCAAGAAAAATGTGTTATCACGATATTTACAAATTTGAATTATTTATATCTCGGTGTCATCACGCTGCTGTCTCAAATTATTATTTATCCTTTTATCACCCAATTAAATTTTTGCCTTACTTTATTTCTTCAGTTTTTTTTATATTGTCCACAACACATTTTATACAGTCTTTTAGATTTTTTAAAAAGTTTGTCGGGACGGAATAATGTAATTTATTCTTTGATGTAATTGGTAAAACGTAACCGACGAGGATGGGATTCGAACCCACGCGGGCAGAGTCCAATGGATTAGCAGTCCATCGCCTTACCCACTCGGCCACCTCGTCGTAATTCAAGAAAATGTGTTGTCACGATATTTACAAATTTAAATTATTTATATCTCGGTGTCATCACGCTGCATTCTCAAAATATTATTTATCCTTTTATCACCCAATTAAATTTTTGCCTTACTTTATTCTTCAGCCTTTTTTATATTGTCCACAACACATTTTATACAGTCTTTTAGATTTTTCAAAAAGTTTATTGGGATGGAATAGTGCAATTTATTCTTTGATGTAATTGGTAAAATGTAGCCGACGAGGATGGGATTCGAACCCACGCGGGCAGAGCCCAATGGATTAGCAGTCCATCGCCTTAACCACTCGGCCACCTCGTCGTAATTCAGGAAAAATGTGTTATCACGATATTTACAAATTTGAATTATTTATATCTTGGTGTCATCACGCTGCAGTCTCAAAATATTATTTTTCCTTTTATCACCCAATTAAATTTTTTCCTTACTTTATTTCTTCAGTCTTTTTTATATTGTCCACAACACATTTTATACAGTCTTTTAGATTTTTAAAGAAGTTTGTCGGGATGGAATAGTGTAATTTATTCTTTAATGTAATTGGTAAAATGTAACCGACGAGGATGGGATTCGAAATTACGCGGGCATAGCCCAATGTATCAGCAGTCCATCGCCTTAATCATTCGGCCACCTCGTCGTAATTCAAGAAAAATGTGTTATCACGATATTTACAAATTTGAATTATTTATATCTCGGTGTCATCACGCTGCAGTCTCAAAATATTATTTTTCCTTTTATCTCCTAATTATATTTTTTCCTTACTTTATTTCTCCAGCCCTTTTTATATTGTCCAAAACACATTTTATACAGTCTTTTAGATTTTTCAAAATGTTTGTCGGGATGGAATAGTGTAATTTATTCTTTGATGTAATTGGTAAAATGTAACCGACTAGGATGACATGCAAACCCACGCGGACAGAGCCCAATGGATTAGCAGTCCATCGCCTTATCCACTCGGCCACCTCGTCGAATTTCAAGAAAAATGTGTTATCACGATACTTACAAATTTAAATTATTTATATCTCGGTGTCATCACGCTGCTGTCTCAAAATATTATTTATACTTTTATCAACCAATTAAATTTTTGCCTTACTTTATATCTTCAGTCTTTTTTATATTGTCCACAACACATTTTATACAGTCTTTTAGATTTTTCAAAAAGTTTGTCGGGATGAAATAGTGTAATTTATTCTTTAATGTAATTGGTAAAATGTAACCGACGAGGATGGGATTCGAACCCACTCGGGCAGAGCCTAATGGATTAGCAGTCCATCGCCTTAAACAATTAGGCCACCTCGTCGTAATTTAAGAAAAATGTGTTATCACGATATTTACAAATTTGAATTATTTATATCTCAGTGTCATCACGCTGCAGACTCAAAATATTATTTTTCCTTTTATCACCCAATTAAATATTTTCCTTACTTTATTTCTTCAGTCTTTTTTATATTGTCCACAACACACTTTATACAGTCTTTTAGATTTTTCAAAAAGTTTGTCGGGATGAAATAGTGTAATTTATTCTTTGATGTAATTCGTAAAATGTAACCGACGAGGATGGGATTCGAACCCACTCGGGCAGAGCCTAATGGATTAGCAGTACATCGCCTTAACCTCTCGGCCACCTCGTCGTAATTTAAGAAAAATGTGTTATCACGATATTTACAAATTTGAATTATATATATCTCAGTGTCATCACGCTGCAGACTCAAAATATTATTTTTCCTTTTATCACCCAATTAAATATTTTCCTTACTTTATTTCTTCAGTCTTTTTTATATTGTCCACAACACACTTTATACAGTCTTTTAGATTTTTCAAAAAGTTTATCGGGATGGAATAGTGTAATTTATTCTTTGATGTAATTCGTAAAAAGTAACCGACGAGGATGGGATTCGAACGCACGCGGGCAGAGCCCAATTTATTAGCAGCCATCGCCTTAACCATTCGGCCACCTCGTCGTAATTCAAGAAAAATGTGATATCACGATATTTACAAATTTGAATTATTTATATCTCGGTGTCATCACGCTGCAGTCTCAAAATATTATTTTTCCTTTTATCACCCAATTAAATATTTTCCTTACATTATTTCTTCAGTCTTTTTTATATTGTCTACTATACATTTTATACAGTCTTTTAGATTTTTCAAAAAGTTTGTCGGGATGGAATTGTGTAATTTATTCTTTGATGTATATGGTAAAATGTAACCGACGAGGATGGGATTCGAACCCACGCGGGCATAGCCCAATGGATTAGCAGTCCATCGCCTTAATCACTCGGCCACCTCGTCGTAATTCAACAAAAATGTGTTATCACGATATTTACAAATTTAAATTATTTATATCTCGGTGTCATCACGCTGCTGTCTCAAAATATTATTTTTCCTTTTATCACCCAATTTAATTTTTGCCTTACTTTACTTCTTCAGCCTTTTTTATATTGCCCACAACACATTTTATACAGTCTTTTAGATTTTTCAAAAAGTTTATTGGGATGGAATAGTGCAATTTATTCTTTGATGTAATTGGTGAAATGTAACCGTCGAGGATGGGATTCGGACCCACGCGGGCAGAGCCCAATGGATTAGCAGTCCATCGCCTTAACCACTCGGCCACCTCGTCGTAATTCAAGAAAAATTTGTTATCACGATATTTACAAATTTGAATTATTTATATCTCGGTGTCATCACGCTGCAGTCTCAAAATATTATTTTTCCTTTTATCACCCAATTAAATTTTTGCCTTACTTTATTTCTTCAGTCTTTTTTATATTGTCCACAACACATTTTATACAGTTTTTTAGATTTTTCAAAAAGTTTGTCGGGATGGAATAGTGTAATTTATTCTTTGATGTAATTGGTAAAATGTAACCGAAGAGGATGGGATTCGAACCCCCGCGGGCAGAGCCTAATGGATTAGCAGTCCATCGCCTTTACCACTCGGCCAACTCGTCGTAATTCAAGAAAAATGTGTTATCACGATATTTACAAATTTGAATTATTTATATCTCGGTGTCATCACGCTGCAGTCTCAAAATATTATTTTTCCTTTTATCACCCAATTAAATTTTTGCCTCACTTTATTTCTTCAGTCTTTTTTATATTGTCCACAAAACATTTTATACAGACTTTTAGATTTTTCAAAAAGTTTGTCGGGGTGGAATAGTGTAATTTATTCTTTGATGTAATTGGTAAAAAGTAACCGACGAGGATGGGATTCGAACGCACGCGGGCCCAATTTATTGACAGCCATCGCCTTAACCACTCGGCCACCTCGTCGTAATTCAAGAAAAATGTGTTATCACGATATTTACAAATTTGAATTATTTATATCTCGGTGTCATCACGCTGCTGTCTCAAATTATTATTTATCCTTTTATCACCCAATTAAATTTTTGCCTTACTTTATTTCTTCAGTTTTTTTTATATTGTCCACAACACATTTTATACAGTCTTTTAGATTTTTCAAAAAGTTTGTCGGGACGGAATAATGTAATTTATTCTTTGAAGTAATTGGTAAAATGTAACCAACGAGGATGGGATTCGAAATTACGCGGGCATAGCCCAATGTATCAGCAGTCCATCGCCTTAATCACTCGGCCACCTCGTCGTAATTCAAGAAAAATGTGTTATCACGATACTTACAAATTTGAATTATTTATATCCCGGTATCATCACGCTGCAGTCTCAAAATATTATTTTTCCTTTTATCACCCAATTAAATTTTTTCCTTGCTTTATTTCTTCAGTCTTTTTTATATTGTCCACAACACATTTTATACAGTCTTTTAGATTTTTAAAAAAGTTTGTCGGGATGAAATAGTGTAATTTATTCTTTAATGTAATTGGTAAAATGTAACCGACTAGGATGGGATTCGAACCAACGCGGGCATAGCCCAATGTATCAGCAGTCCATCGCCTTAATCACTCGGCCACCTCGTCGTAGTTCAAGAAAAATGTGTTATCACGATGTTTACAAATTTGAATTATTTATATCTCGGTGTCATCACGCTGCTGTCTCAAAATATTATTTATCCTTTTATCACCCAATTAAATTTTTGCCTTACTTTATTTCTTCAGTCTTTTTTATATTGTTCACAACACATTTTATACAGACTTTTAGATTTTTCAAAAAGTTTGTCGGGATGGAATAGTGTAATTTATTCTTTGAAGTAATTGGTGAAATGTAACCGACGAGAATGGGATTCGAACCCACGCGGGCAGAGCCCAATGTATTAGATTCCATCGCCTTAACCACTCGGCCACTTCGTCGTAATTCAAGAGAAATGTGTTATTGCGATATTTACAAATTTGAATTATTTATATCTCGGTGTCATCACGCTGCAGTCTCAAAATATTATTTTTCCTTTTATTACCCAATTAAATTTTTGCTTTACTTTATTTCTTCAGTCTTTTTTATATTGTCCAAAACACATTTTATACAGTCTTTTAGATTTTTCAAAAAGTTTGTCAGGATGGAATAGTGTAATTTATTCTTTGATGTAATTGGTAAAACGTAACCGACGAGGATGGGATTCGAACCCACGCGGGCAGAGTCCAATGGATTAGCAGTCCATCGCCTTACCCACTCGGCCACCTCGTCGTAATTCAAGAAAATGTGTTGTCACGATATTTACAAATTTAAATTATTTATATCTCGGTGTCATCACGCTGCATTCTCAAAATATTATTTATCCTTTTATCACCCAATTAAATTTTTGCCTTACTTTATTCTTCAGCCTTTTTTATATTGTCCACAACACATTTTATACAGTCTTTTAGATTTTTCAAAAAGTTTATTGGGATGGAATAGTGCAATTTATTCTTTGATGTAATTGGTAAAATGTAGCCGACGAGGATGGGATTCGAACCCACGCGGGCAGAGCCCAATGGATTAGCAGTCCATCGCCTTAACCACTCGGCCACCTCGTCGTAATTCAGGAAAAATGTGTTATCACGATATTTACAAATTTGAATTATTTATATCTTGGTGTCATCACGCTGCAGTCTCAAAATATTATTTTTCCTTTTATCACCCAATTAAATTTTTTCCTTACTTTATTTCTTCAGTCTTTTTTATATTGTCCACAACACATTTTATACAGTCTTTTAGATTTTTAAAGAAGTTTGTCGGGATGGAATAGTGTAATTTATTCTTTAATGTAATTGGTAAAATGTAACCGACGAGGATGGGATTCGAAATTACGCGGGCATAGCCCAATGTATCAGCAGTCCATCGCCTTAATCATTCGGCCACCTCGTCGTAATTCAAGAAAAATGTGTTGACACGATATTTACAAATTTAAATTATTTATATCTCGGTGTCATCACGCTGCATTCTCAAAATATTATTTATCCTTTTATCACCCAATTAAATTTTTGCCTTACTTTATTCTTCAGCCTTTTTTATATTGTTCACAACACATTTTATACAGTCTTTTAGATTTTTCAAAAAGTTTATTGGGATGGAATAGTGCAATTTATTCTTTGATGTAATTGGTAAAATGTAGCCGACAAGGATCGGATTCGAACCCACGCGGGCAGAGTCCAATGGATTAGATTCCATCGCCTTAACCACTCGGCCACCTCGTCGTAATTCAAGAAAAATGTGTTATCACGATATTTACAAATTTGAATTATTTATATCTCGGTGTCATCACGCTGCAGTCTCAAAATATTATTTTTCCTTTTATCTCCTAATTATATTTTTTCCTTACTTTATTTCTCCAGCCCTTTTTATATTGTCCAAAACACATTTTATACAGTCTTTTAGATTTTTCAAAATGTTTGTCGGGATGGAATAGTGTAATTTATTCTTTGATGTAATTGGTAAAATGTAACCGACTAGGATGACATGCAAACCCACGCGGACAGAGCCCAATGGATTAGCAGTCCATCGCCTTATCCACTCGGCCACCTCGTCGAATTTCAAGAAAAATGTGTTATCACGATACTTACAAATTTAAATTATTTATATCTCGGTGTCATCACGCTGCTGTCTCAAAATATTATTTATACTTTTATCAACCAATTAAATTTTTGCCTTACTTTATTTCTTCAGTCTTTTTTATATTGTCCACAACACATTTTATACAGTCTTTTAGATTTTTCAAAAAGAATGTCGGGATGGAATAGTGTAATTTATTCTTTGATGTAATTAGTAAAATGTAACCGACTAGGATGAGATGCAAACCCACGCGGACAGATCCCAATTTATTAGCAGTCCATCGCCTTATCCACTCGGCCACGTCGTCGTATTTCAAGAAAAATGTGTTATCACGATATTTACAAATTTAAATTATTTATATCTCGGTGTTATCACGCTGCTGTTTCAAAATATTATTTATACATTTATCACCCAATTAAATTTTTGCCTTATTTTATTTCTTCAGTCTTTTTTATATTGTCCACAAAACATTTTATACATTCTTTTAGATTTTTCAAAAAGTTTGTCGGGATGGAATAGTGTAATTTATTCTTTGATGTAATTAGTAAAATGTAACCGACTAGGATGAGATGCAAACCCACGCGGACAGAGCCCAATGGATTAGCAGTCCATCGCCTTATCCACTCGGCCACCTCGTCGTATTTCAAGAAAAATGTGTTATCACGATATTTACAAATTTAAATTATTTATATCTCGGTGTCATCACGCTGGTGTCTCAAAATATTATTTATACTTTTATCACCCAATTAAATTTTTGCCTTACTTTATTTCTTCAGTCTTTTTTATATTGTCAACAACACATTTTATACATTCTTTTAGATTTTTCAAAAAGTTTGTCGGGATGGAATAGTGTAATTTATTATTTGATGTAATTGGTAAAACGTAACCGACGAGGATGGGATTCGAACCCACGAGGGCAGAGCCCAATAAATTAGCAGTCCATCGCCATAACCACTCGGCCACCTCGTCGTATTTCAAGAAAAATGTGTTATCACGATATTTACAAATTTGAATTATTTATATCTCGGTGTCATCACGCTGCTGTCTCAAAATATTATTTATAATTTTATCAACCAATTAAATTTTTGCCTTACTTTATTTCTTCAGTCTTTTTTATATTGTCCACAACACATTTTGTACATTCTTTTAGATTTTTCAAAAAGTATGTCGGGATGGAATAGTGTAATTTATTCTTTGATGTAATTAGTAAAATGTAACCGACTAGGATGAGATGCAAACTCACGCGGACAGAGCCCAATGGATTAGCAGTCCATCGCCTTATCCACTCGGCCACCTCGTCGTACTTCAAGAAAAATGTGTTATCACGATATTTACAAATTTAAATTATTTATATCTCGGTGTCATCACGCTGCTGTCTCAAAATATCATTTATACTTTTATCACCCAATTAAATTTTTGCCTTACTTTATTTCTTCAGTCTTTTTTATATTGTCCACAACACATTTTATACATTCTTTTAGATTTTTCAAAAAGTTCGTCGGGATGGAATAGTGTAATTTATTCTTTGATGTAATTAGTAAAATGTAACCGACTAGGATGAGATGCAAACCCACGCGGGCAGAGCCCAATGGATTAGCAGTCCATCGCCTTAACCACTCGGCCACCTCGTCGTAATTCAAGAAAAATGGGTTATCACGATATTTACAAATTTGAATTATTTATATCTCGGTGTCATCACGCTGCAGTCTCTAAATATTATTTTTCCTTTTATCACCCAATTAAATTTTTTCCTTACTTTATTTATTCAGCCCTTTTCATATTGTCCAAAACACATTTTATACAGTCTTTTAGATTTTTCAAAATGTTTGTCGGGATGGAATAGTGTAATTTATTCTTTGATGTAATTGGTAAAATGTAACCGACGAGGATGGGATTCGAACCCACGCGGGCAGAGCCCAATGGATTAGCAGTCCATCGCCTTATCCACTCGGCCACTTCGTCGTATTTCAAGAAAAATGTGTTATCACGATATTTACAAATTTAAATTATTTATATCTCGGTGTTATCACGCTGCTGTCTCAAAATATTATTTATACATTTATCACCCAATTAAATTTTTGCCTTACTTTATTTCTTCAGTCTTTTTTATATTGTCCACAACACATTTTATACATTCTTTTAGATTTTTCAAAAAGTTTGTCGGGATGGAATAGTGTAATTTATTCTTTGATGTAATTAGTAAAATATAACCGACTAGGATGAGATGCAAACCCACGCGGACAGAGCCCAATGGATTAGCAGTCCATCGCCTTAACCACTCGGCCACCTCGTCGTAATTCAAGAAAAATGTGTTTTCACGATATTTACAAATTTAAATTATTTATATCTCGGTGTCATCACGCTGCATTCTCAAAATATTATTTATCCTTTTATCACCCAATTAAATTTTTTCCTTACTTTATTTCTTCAGTCTTTTTTATATTGTCCACAACACATTTTATACAGTCTTTTAGATTTTTCAAAATGTTTGTCGGGATGGAATAGTGTAATTTATTCTTTGATGTAATTGGTAAAATGTACCCGACGAGGATGGGATTCGAACCCATGCGGGCAGAGCCCAATAAATTAGCAGTCCATCGCCATAACCACTCGGCCACCTCGTCGTATTTCAAGAAAAATGTGTTATCACGATATTTACAAATTTAAATTATTTATATCTCGGTGTCATCACGCTGCTGTCTCAAAATATTATTTATACTTTTATCACCCAATTAAATTTTTGCCTTACTTTATTTCTTCAGTCTTTTTTATATTGTCCAAAACACATTTTATACAGTCTTTTAGATTTTTCAAAATGTTTGTCGGGATGGAATAGTGTAATTTATTCTTTGATGTAATTGGTAAAATGTAACCGACTAGGATGACATGCAAACCCACGCGGACAGAGCCCAATGGATTAGCAGTCCATCGCCTTATCCACTCGGCCACCTCGTCGAATTTCAAGAAAAATGTGTTATCACGATATTTACAAATTTAAATTATTTATATCTCGGTGTCATCACGCTGCTGTCTCAAAATATTATTTATACTTTTATCAACCAATTAAATTTTTGCCTTACTTTATTTCTTCAGTCTTTTTTATATTGTCCACAACACATTTTATACATTCTTTTAGATTTTTCAAAAAGAATGTCGGGATGGAATAGTGTAATTTATTATTTGATGTAATTGGTAAAATGTAACCGACGAGGATGGGATTCGAACCCACGAGGGCAGAGCCCAATAAATTAGCAGTCCATCGCCATAACCACTCGGCCACCTCGTCGTATTTCAAGAAAAATGTGTTATCACGATATTTACAAATTTGAATTATTTATATCTCGGTGTCATCACGCTGCTGTCTCAAAATATTATTTATAATTTTATCAACCAATTAAATTTTTGCCTTACTTTATTTCTTCAGTCTTTTTTATATTGTCCTCAACACATTTTGTACATTCTTTTAGATTTTTCAAAAAGTATGTCGGGATGGAATAGTGTAATTTATTCTTTGATGTAATTAGTAAAATGTAACCGACTAGGATGAGATGCAAACTCACGCGGACAGAGCCCAATGGATTAGCAGTCCATCGCCTTATCCACTCGGCCACCTCGTCGTATTTCAAGAAAAATGTGTTATCACGATATTTACAAATTTAAATTATTTATATCTCGGTGTCATCACGCTGCTGTCTCAAAATATCATTTATACTTTTATCACCCAATTAAATTTTTGCCTTACTTTATTTCTTCAGTCTTTTTTATATTGTCCACAACACATTTTATACATTCTTTTAGATTTTTCAAAAAGTTCGTCGGGATAGAATAGTGTAATTTATTCTTTGATGTAATTAGTAAAATGTAACCGACTAGGATGAGATGCAAACCCACGCGGGCAGAGCCCAATGGATTAGCAGTCCATCGCCTTAACCACTCGGCCACCTCGTCGTAATTCAAGAAAAATGGGTTATCACGATATTTACAAATTTAAATTATTTATATCTCGGTGTCATCACGCTGCATTCTCAAAATATTATTTATCCTTTTATCACCCAATTAAATTTTTGCCTTACTTTACTTCTTCAGCCTTTTTTATATTGTCCACAACACACTTTATACAGTCTTTTAGATTTTTCAAAATTTTGTTGGGATGGAATAGTGCAATTTCTTCTTTGATGTAATTGGTAAAACGTAGCCGACGAGGATGGGATTCGAACCCACGCGGGCAGATCCCAATGGATTAGATTCCATCGCCTTAACCACTCGGCCACATCGTCGTAATTGAGAGAAATGTGTTATTGCGATATTTACAAATTTGAATTATTTATATCTCGGTGTCATCACGCTGCAGTCTCTAAATATTATTTTTCCTTTTATCACCCAATTAAATTTTTTCCTTACTTTATTTATTCAGCCCTTTTTATATTGTCCAAAACACATTTTATACAGTCTTTTAGATTTTTCAAAATGTTTGTCGGGATGGAATAGTGTAATTTATTCTTTGATGTAATTGGTAAAATGTAACCGACGAGGATGGGATTCGAACCCACGCGGGCAGAGCCCAATGGATTAGCAGTCCATCGCCTTATCCACTCGGCCACTTCGTCGTATTTCAAGAAAAATGTGTTATCACGATATTTACAAATTTAAATTATTTATATCTCGGTGTCATCACGCTGCAGTCTCAAAATATTATTTTTCCTTTTATCACCTAATTAAATTTTTTCCTTACTTTATTTCTCCAGCCCTTTTTATATTGTCCAAAACACATTTTATACAGTCTTTTAGATTTTTCAAAATGTTTGTCGGGATGGAATAGTGTAATTTATTGTTTGATGTAATTGGTAAAATGTAACCGACGAGGATGGGTTTCGAACCCACGCGGGCAGAGCCCAATGGATTAACAGTCCATCGCCTTAACCACTCGGCCACCTCGTCGTAATTCAAGAAAAATGTGTTTTCACGATATTTACAAATTTAAATTATTTATATCTCGGTGTCATCACGCTGCATTCTCAAAATATTATTTATCCTTTTATCACCCAATTAAATTTTTTCCTCACTTTATTTCTTCAGTCTTTTTTATATTGTCCACAACACATTTTATACAGTCTTTTAGATTTTTCAAAATGTTTGTCGGGATGGAATAGTGTAATTAATTCTTTGATGTAATTGGTAAAATGTACCCGACGAGGATGGGATTCGAACCCACGCGGGCAGAGCCCAATAAATTAGCAGTCCATCGCCATAATCACTCGGCCACCTCGTCGTATTTCAAGAAAAATGTGTTATCACGATATTTACAAATTTAAATTATTTATATCTCGGTGTCATCACGCTGCTGTCTCAAAATATTATTTATACTTTTATCAACCAATTAAATTTTTGCCTTACTTTATTTCTTCAGTCTTTTTTATATTGTCCACAACACATTTTGTACAGTCTTTTAGATTTTTCAAAAAGTTTATTGGGATGGAATAGTGCAATTTATTCTTTGATGTAATTGGTAAAATGTAGCCGACGAGGATGGGATTCGAACCCACGCGGGCAGAGCCCAATGGATTAGCAGTCCATCGCCTTAACCACTCGGCCACCTCGTCGTAATTCAGGAAAAATGTGTTATCACGATATTTACAAATTTGAATTATTTATATCTTGGTGTCATCACGCTGCAGTCTCAAAATATTATTTTTCCTTTTATCACCCAATTAAATTTTTTCCTTACTTTATTTCTTCAGTCTTTTTTATATTGTCCACAACACATTTTATACAGTCTTTTAGATTTTTAAAGAAGTTTGTCGGGATGGAATAGTGTAATTTATTCTTTAATGTAATTGGTAAAATGTAACCGACGAGGATGGGATTCGAAATTACGCGGGCATAGCCCAATGTATCAGCAGTCCATCGCCTTATTCATTCGGCCACCTCGTCGTAATTCAAGAAAAATGTGTTGACACGATATTTACAAATTTAAATTATTTATATCTCGGTGTCATCACGCTGCATTCTCAAAATATTATTTATCCTTTTATCACCCAATTAAATTTTTGCCTTACTTTATTCTTCAGCCTTTTTTATATTGTTCACAACACATTTTATACAGTCTTTTAGATTTTTCAAAAAGTTTATTGGGATGGAATAGTGCAATTTATTCTTTGATGTAATTGGTAAAATGTAGCCGACGAGGATCGGATTCGAACCCACGCGGGCAGAGTCCAATGGATTAGATTCCATCGCCTTAACCACTCGGCCACCTCGTCGTAATTCAAGAAAAATGTGTTATCACGATATTTACAAATTTGAATTATTTATATCTCGGTGTCATCACGCTGCAGTCTCAAAATATTATTTTTCCTTTTATCTCCTAATTATATTTTTTCCTTACTTTATTTCTCCAGCCCTTTTTATATTGTCCAAAACACATTTTATACAGTCTTTTAGATTTTTCAAAATGTTTGTCGGGATGGAATAGTGTAATTTATTCTTTGATGTAATTGGTAAAATGTAACCGACTAGGATGACATGCAAACCCACGCGGACAGAGCCCAATGGATTAGCAGTCCATCGCCTTATCCACTCGGCCACCTCGTCGAATTTCAAGAAAAATGTGTTATCACGATACTTACAAATTTAAATTATTTATATCTCGGTGTCATCACGCTGCTGTCTCAAAATATTATTTATACTTTTATCAACCAATTAAATTTTTGCCTTACTTTATATCTTCAGTCTTTTTTATATTGTCCACAACACATTTTATACAGTCTTTTAGATTTTTCAAAAAGTTTGTCGGGATGAAATAGTGTAATTTATTCTTTAATGTAATTGGTAAAATGTAACCGACGAGGATGGGATTCGAACCCACTCGGGCAGAGCCTAATGGATTAGCAGTCCATCGCCTTAAACAATTAGGCCACCTCGTCGTAATTTAAGAAAAATGTGTTATCACGATATTTACAAATTTGAATTATTTATATCTCAGTGTCATCACGCTGCAGACTCAAAATATTATTTTTCCTTTTATCACCCAATTAAATATTTTCCTTACTTTATTTCTTCACTCTTTTTTATATTGTCCACAACACACTTTATACAGTCTTTTAGATTTTTCAAAAAGTTTGTCGGGATGAAATAGTGTAATTTATTCTTTGATGTAATTCGTAAAATGTAACCGACGAGGATGGGATTCGAACCCACTCGGGCAGAGCCTAATGGATTAGCAGTACATCGCCTTAACCTCTCGGCCACCTCGTCGTAATTTAAGAAAAATGTGTTATCACGATATTTACAAATTTGAATTATATATATCTCAGTGTCATCACGCTGCAGACTCAAAATATTATTTTTCCTTTTATCACCCAATTAAATATTTTCCTTACTTTATTTCTTCAGTCTTTTTTATATTGTCCACAACACACTTTATACAGTCTTTTAGATTTTTCAAAAAGTTTATCGGGATGGAATAGTGTAATTTATTCTTTGATGTAATTCGTAAAAAGTAACCGACGAGGATGGGATTCGAACGCACGCGGGCAGAGCCCAATTTATTAGCAGCCATCGCCTTAACCATTCGGCCACCTCGTCGTAATTCAAGAAAAATGTGATATCACGATATTTACAAATTTGAATTATTTATATCTCGGTGTCATCACGCTGCAGTCTCAAAATATTATTTTTCCTTTTATCACCCAATTAAATATTTTCCTTACATTATTTCTTCAGTCTTTTTTATATTGTCTACTATACATTTTATACAGTCTTTTAGATTTTTCAAAAAGTTTGTCGGGATGGAATTGTGTAATTTATTCTTTGATGTAATTGGTAAAATGTAACCGACGAGGATGGGATTCGAACCCACGCGGGCATAGCCCAATGGATTAGCAGTCCATCGCCTTAATCACTCGGCCACCTCGTCGTAATTCAACAAAAATGTGTTATCACGATATTTACAAATTTAAATTATTTATATCTCGGTGTCATCACGCTGCTGTCTCAAAATATTATTTTTCCTTTTATCACCCAATTTAATTTTTGCCTTACTTTACTTCTTCAGCCTTTTTTATATTGCCCACAACACATTTTATACAGTCTTTTAGATTTTTCAAAAAGTTTGTTGGGATGGAATAGTGCAATTTATTCTTTGATGTAATTGGTGAAATGTAACCGTCGAGGATGGGATTCGGACCCACGCGGGCAGAGCCCAATGGATTAGCAGTCCATCGCCTTAACCACTCGGCCACCTCGTCGTAATTCAAGAAAAATTTGTTATCACGATATTTACAAATTTGAATTATTTATATCTCGGTGTCATCACGCTGCAGTCTCAAAATATTATTTTTCCTTTTATCACCCAATTAAATTTTTGCCTTACTTTATTTCTTCAGTCTTTTTTATATTGTCCACAACACATTTTATACAGTTTTTTAGATTTTTCAAAAAGTTTGTCGGGATGGAATAGTGTAATTTATTCTTTGATGTAATTGGTAAAATGTAACCGAAGAGGATGGGATTCGAACCCCCGCGGGCAGAGCCTAATGGATTAGCAGTCCATCGCCTTTACCACTCGGCCAACTCGTCGTAATTCAAGAAAAATGTGTTATCACGATATTTACAAATTTGAATTATTTATATCTCGGTGTCATCACGCTGCAGTCTCAAAATATTATTTTTCCTTTTATCACCCAATTAAATTTTTGCCTCACTTTATTTCTTCAGTCTTTTTTATATTGTCCACAAAACATTTTATACAGACTTTTAGATTTTTCAAAAAGTTTGTCGGGGTGGAATAGTGTAATTTATTCTTTGATGTAATTGGTAAAAAGTAACCGACGAGGATGGGATTCGAACGCACGCGGGCCCAATTTATTGACAGCCATCGCCTTAACCACTCGGCCACCTCGTCGTAATTCAAGAAAAATGTGTTATCACGATATTTACAAATTTGAATTATTTATATCTCGGTGTCATCACGCTGCTGTCTCAAATTATTATTTATCCTTTTATCACCCAATTAAATTTTTGCCTTACTTTATTTCTTCAGTTTTTTTTATATTGTCCACAACACATTTTATACAGTCTTTTAGATTTTTCAAAAAGTTTGTCGGGACGGAATAATGTAATTTATTCTTTGAAGTAATTGGTAAAATGTAACCAACGAGGATGGGATTCGAAATTACGCGGGCATAGCCCAATGTATCAGCAGTCCATCGCCTTAATCACTCGGCCACCTCGTCGTAATTCAAGAAAAATGTGTTATCACGATACTTACAAATTTGAATTATTTATATCCCGGTATCATCACGCTGCAGTCTCAAAATATTATTTTTCCTTTTATCACCCAATTAAATTTTTTCCTTGCTTTATTTCTTCAGTCTTTTTTATATTGTCCACAACACATTTTATACAGTCTTTTAGATTTTTAAAAAAGTTTGTCGGGATGAAATAGTGTAATTTATTCTTTAATGTAATTGGTAAAATGTAACCGACTAGGATGGGATTCGAACCCACGCGGGCATAGCCCAATGTATCAGCAGTCCATCGCCTTAATCACTCGGCCACCTCGTCGTAGTTCAAGAAAAATGTGTTATCACGATGTTTACAAATTTGAATTATTTATATCTCGGTGTCATCACGCTGCTGTCTCAAAATATTATTTATCCTTTTATCACCCAATTAAATTTTTGCCTTACTTTATTTCTTCAGTCTTTTTTATATTGTTCACAACACATTTTATACAGACTTTTAGATTTTTCAAAAAGTTTGTCGGGATGGAATAGTGTAATTTATTCTTTGAAGTAATTGGTGAAATGTAACCGACGAGAATGGGATTCGAACCCACGCGGGCAGAGCCCAATGTATTAGATTCCATCGCCTTAACCACTCGGCCACTTCGTCGTAATTCAAGAGAAATGTGTTATTGCGATATTTACAAATTTGAATTATTTATATCTCGGTGTCATCACGCTGCAGTCTCAAAATATTATTTTTCCTTTTATTACCCAATTAAATTTTTGCTTTACTTTATTTCTTCAGTCTTTTTTATATTGTCCAAAACACATTTTATACAGTCTTTTAGATTTTTCAAAAAGTTTGTCAGGATGGAATAGTGTAATTTATTCTTTGATGTAATTGTTAAAACGTAACCGACGAGGATGGGATTCGAACCCACGCGGGCAGAGTCCAATGGATTAGCAGTCCATCGCCTTACCCACTCGGCCACCTCGTCGTAATTCAAGAAAATGTGTTGTCACGATATTTACAAATTTAAATTATTTATATCTCGGTGTCATCACGCTGCATTCTCAAAATATTATTTATCCTTTTATCACCCAATTAAATTTTTGCCTTACTTTATTCTTCAGCCTTTTTTATATTGTCCACAACACATTTTATACAGTCTTTTAGATTTTTCAAAAAGTTTATTGGGATGGAATAGTGCAATTTATTCTTTGATGTAATTGGTAAAATGTAGCCGACGAGGATGGGATTCGAACCCACGCGGGCAGAGCCCAATGGATTAGCAGTCCATCGCCTTAACCACTCGGCCACCTCGTCGTAATTCAGGAAAAATGTGTTATCACGATATTTACAAATTTGAATTATTTATATCTTGGTGTCATCACGCTGCAGTCTCAAAATATTATTTTTCCTTTTATCACCCAATTAAATTTTTTCCTTACTTTATTTCTTCAGTCTTTTTTATATTGTCCACAACACATTTTATACAGTCTTTTAGATTTTTAAAGAAGTTTGTCGGGATGGAATAGTGTAATTTATTCTTTAATGTAATTGGTAAAATGTAACCGACGAGGATGGGATTCGAAATTACGCGGGCATAGCCCAATGTATCAGCAGTCCATCGCCTTAATCATTCGGCCACCTCGTCGTAATTCAAGAAAAATGTGTTGACACGATATTTACAAATTTAAATTATTTATATCTCGGTGTCATCACGCTGCATTCTCAAAATATTATTTATCCTTTTATCACCCAATTAAATTTTTGCCTTACTTTATTCTTCAGCCTTTTTTATATTGTTCACAACACATTTTATACAGTCTTTTAGATTTTTCAAAAAGTTTATTGGGATGGAATAGTGCAATTTATTCTTTGATGTAATTGGTAAAATGTAGCCGACGAGGATCGGATTCGAACCCACGCGGGCAGAGTCCAATGGATTAGATTCCATCGCCTTAACCACTCGGCCACCTCGTCGTAATTCAAGAAAAATGTGTTATCACGATATTTACAAATTTGAATTATTTATATCTCGGTGTCATCACGCTGCAGTCTCAAAATATTATTTTTCCTTTTATCTCCTAATTATATTTTTTCCTTACTTTATTTCTCCAGCCCTTTTTATATTGTCCAAAACACATTTTATACAGTCTTTTAGATTTTTCAAAATGTTTGTCGGGATGGAATAGTGTAATTTATTCTTTGATGTAATTGGTAAAATGTAACCGACTAGGATGACATGCAAACCCACGCGGACAGAGCCCAATGGATTAGCAGTCCATCGCCTTATCCACTCGGCCACCTCGTCGAATTTCAAGAAAAATGTGTTATCACGATACTTACAAATTTAAATTATTTATATCTCGGTGTCATCACGCTGCTGTCTCAAAATATTATTTAAACTTTTATCAACCAATTAAATTTTTGCCTTACTTTATTTCTTCAGTCTTTTTTATATTGTCCACAACACATTTTATACAGTCTTTTAGATTTTTCAAAAAGAATGTCGGGATGGAATAGTGTAATTTATTCTTTGATGTAATTAGTAAAATGTAACCGACTAGGATGAGATGCAAACCCACGCGGACAGAGCCCAATGGATTAGCAGTCCATCGCCTTATCCACTCGGCCACCTCGTCGTATTTCAAGAAAAATGTGTTATCACGATATTTACAAATTTAAATTATTTATATCTCGGTGTCATCACGCTGGTGTCTCAAAATATTATTTATACTTTTATCACCCAATTAAATTTTTGCCTTACTTTATTTCTTCAGTCTTTTTTATATTGTCCACAACACATTTTATACATTCTTTTAGATTTTTCAAAAAGTTTGTCGGGATGGAATAGTGTAATTTATTATTTGATGTAATTGGTAAAACGTAACCGACGAGGATGGGATTCGAACCCACGAGGGCAGAGCCCAATAAATTAGCAGTCCATCGCCATAACCACTCGGCCACCTCGTCGTATTTCAAGAAAAATGTGTTATCACGATATTTACAAATTTGAATTATTTATATCTCGGTGTCATCACGCTGCTGTCTCAAAATATTATTTATAATTTTATCAACCAATTAAATTTTTGCCTTACTTTATTTCTTCAGTCTTTTTTATATTGTCCACAACACATTTTGTACATTCTTTTAGATTTTTCAAAAAGTATGTCGGGATGGAATAGTGTAATTTATTCTTTGATGTAATTAGTAAAATGTAACCGACTAGGATGAGATGCAAACTCACGCGGACAGAGCCCAATGGATTAGCAGTCCATCGCCTTATCCACTCGGCCACCTCGTCGTACTTCAAGAAAAATGTGTTATCACGATATTTACAAATTTAAATTATTTATATCTCGGTGTCATCACGCTGCTGTCTCAAAATATCATTTATACTTTTATCACCCAATTAAATTTTTGCCTTACTTTATTTCTTCAGTCTTTTTTATATTGTCCACAACACATTTTATACATTCTTTTAGATTTTTCAAAAAGTTCGTCGGGATGGAATAGTGTAATTTATTCTTTGATGTAATTAGTAAAATGTAACCGACTAGGATGAGATGCAAACCCACGCGGGCAGAGCCCAATGGATTAGCAGTCCATCGCCTTAACCACTCGGCCACCTCGTCGTAATTCAAGAAAAATGGGTTATCACGATATTTACAAATTTGAATTATTTATATCTCGGTGTCATCACGCTGCAGTCTCTAAATATTATTTTTCCTTTTATCACCCAATTAAATTTTTTCCTTACTTTATTTATTCAGCCCTTTTCATATTGTCCAAAACACATTTTATACAGTCTTTTAGATTTTTCAAAATGTTTGTCGGGATGGAATAGTGTAATTTATTCTTTGATGTAATTGGTAAAATGTAACCGACGAGGATGGGATTCGAACCCACGCGGGCAGAGCCCAATGGATTAGCAGTCCATCGCCTTATCCACTCGGCCACTTCGTCGTATTTCAAGAAAAATGTGTTATCACGATATTTACAAATTTAAATTATTTATATCTCGGTGTTATCACGCTGCTGTCTCAAAATATTATTTATACATTTATCACCCAATTAAATTTTTGCCTTACTTTATTTCTTCAGTCTTTTTTATATTGTCCACAACACATTTTATACATTCTTTTAGATTTTTCAAAAAGTTTGTCGGGATGGAATAGTGTAATTTATTCTTTGATGTAATTAGTAAAATATAACCGACTAGGATGAGATGCAAACCCACGCGGACAGAGCCCAATGGATTAGCAGTCCATCGCCTTAACCACTCGGCCACCTCGTCGTAATTCAAGAAAAATGTGTTTTCACGATATTTACAAATTTAAATTATTTATATCTCGGTGTCATCACGCTGCATTCTCAAAATATTATTTATCCTTTTATCACCCAATTAAATTTTTTCCTTACTTTATTTCTTCAGTCTTTTTTATATTGTCCACAACACATTTTATACAGTCTTTTAGATTTTTCAAAATGTTTGTCGGGATGGAATAGTGTAATTTATTCTTTGATGTAATTGGTAAAATGTACCCGACGAGGATGGGATTCGAACCCATGCGGGCAGAGCCCAATAAATTAGCAGTCCATCGCCATAACCACTCGGCCACCTCGTCGTATTTCAAGAAAAATGTGTTATCACGATATTTACAAATTTAAATTATTTATATCTCGGTGTCATCACGCTGCTGTCTCAAAATATTATTTATACTTTTATCACCCAATTAAATTTTTGCCTTACTTTATTTCTTCAGTCTTTTTTATATTGTCCAAAACACATTTTATACAGTCTTTTAGATTTTTCAAAATGTTTGTCGGGATGGAATAGTGTAATTTATTCTTTGATGTAATTGGTAAAATGTAACCGACTAGGATGACATGCAAACCCACGCGGACAGAGCCCAATGGATTAGCAGTCCATCGCCTTATCCACTCGGCCACCTCGTCGAATTTCAAGAAAAATGTGTTATCACGATATTTACAAATTTAAATTATTTATATCTCGGTGTCATCACGCTGCTGTCTCAAAATATTATTTATACTTTTATCAACCAATTAAATTTTTGCCTTACTTTATTTCTTCAGTCTTTTTTATATTGTCCACAACACATTTTATACATTCTTTTAGATTTTTCAAAAAGAATGTCGGGATGGAATAGTGTAATTTATTATTTGATGTAATTGGTAAAATGTAACCGACGAGGATGGGATTCGAACCCACGAGGGCAGAGCCCAATAAATTAGCAGTCCATCGCCATAACCACTCGGCCACCTCGTCGTATTTCAAGAAAAATGTGTTATCACGATATTTACAAATTTGAATTATTTATATCTCGGTGTCATCACGCTGCTGTCTCAAAATATTATTTATAATTTTATCAACCAATTAAATTTTTGCCTTACTTTATTTCTTCAGTCTTTTTTATATTGTCCTCAACACATTTTGTACATTCTTTTAGATTTTTCAAAAAGTATGTCGGGATGGAATAGTGTAATTTATTCTTTGATGTAATTAGTAAAATGTAACCGACTAGGATGAGATGCAAACTCACGCGGACAGAGCCCAATGGATTAGCAGTCCATCGCCTTATCCACTCGGCCACCTCGTCGTATTTCAAGAAAAATGTGTTATCACGATATTTACAAATTTAAATTATTTATATCTCGGTGTCATCACGCTGCTGTCTCAAAATATCATTTATACTTTTATCACCCAATTAAATTTTTGCCTTACTTTATTTCTTCAGTCTTTTTTATATTGTCCACAACACATTTTATACATTCTTTTAGATTTTTCAAAAAGTTCGTCGGGATAGAATAGTGTAATTTATTTTTTGATGTAATTAGTAAAATGTAACCGACTAGGATGAGATGCAAACCCACGCGGGCAGAGCCCAATGGATTAGCAGTCCATCGCCTTAACCACTCGGCCACCTCGTCGTAATTCAAGAAAAATGGGTTATCACGATATTTACAAATTTAAATTATTTATATCTCGGTGTCATCACGCTGCATTCTCAAAATATTATTTATCCTTTTATCACCCAATTAAATTTTTGCCTTACTTTACTTCTTCAGCCTTTTTTATATTGTCCACAACACACTTTATACAGTCTTTTAGATTTTTCAAAATTTTGTTGGGATGGAATAGTGCAATTTCTTCTTTGATGTAATTGGTAAAACGTAGCCGACGAGGATGGGATTCGAACCCACGCGGGCAGATCCCAATGGATTAGATTCCATCGCCTTAACCACTCGGCCACATCGTCGTAATTGAGAGAAATGTGTTATTGCGATATTTACAAATTTGAATTATTTATATCTCGGTGTCATCACGCTGCAGTCTCTAAATATTATTTTTCCTTTTATCACCCAATTAAATTTTTTCCTTACTTTATTTATTCAGCCCTTTTTATATTGTCCAAAACACATTTTATACAGTCTTTTAGATTTTTCAAAATGTTTGTCGGGATGGAATAGTGTAATTTATTCTTTGATGTAATTGGTAAAATGTAACCGACGAGGATGGGATTCGAACCCACGCGGGCAGAGCCCAATGGATTAGCAGTCCATCGCCTTATCCACTCGGCCACTTCGTCGTATTTCAAGAAAAATGTGTTATCACGATATTTACAAATTTAAATTATTTATATCTCGGTGTCATCACGCTGCAGTCTCAAAATATTATTTTTCCTTTTATCACCTAATTAAATTTTTTCCTTACTTTATTTCTCCAGCCCTTTTTATATTGTCCAAAACACATTTTATACAGTCTTTTAGATTTTTCAAAATGTTTGTCGGGATGGAATAGTGTAATTTATTGTTTGATGTAATTGGTAAAATGTAACCGACGAGGATGGGTTTCGAACCCACGCGGGCAGAGCCCAATGGATTAACAGTCCATCGCCTTAACCACTCGGCCACCTCGTCGTAATTCAAGAAAAATGTGTTTTCACGATATTTACAAATTTAAATTATTTATATCTCGGTGTCATCACGCTGCATTCTCAAAATATTATTTATCCTTTTATCACCCAATTAAATTTTTTCCTCACTTTATTTCTTCAGTCTTTTTTATATTGTACACAACACATTTTATACAGTCTTTTAGATTTTTCAAAATGTTTGTCGGGATGGAATAGTGTAATTTATTCTTTGATGTAATTGGTAAAATGTACCCGACGAGGATGGGATTCGAACCCACGCGGGCAGAGCCCAATAAATTAGCAGTCCATCGCCATAATCACTCGGCCACCTCGTCGTATTTCAAGAAAAATGTGTTATCACGATATTTACAAATTTAAATTATTTATATCTCGGTGTCATCACGCTGCTGTCTCAAAATATTATTTATACTTTTATCAACCAATTAAATTTTTGCCTTACTTTATTTCTTCAGTCTTTTTTATATTGTCCACAACACATTTTGTACATTCTTTTAGATTTTTCAAAAAGTATGTCGGGATGGAATAGTGTAATTTATTCTTTGATGTAATTAGTAAAATGTAACCGACTAGGATGAGATGCAAACTCACGCGGACAGAGCCCAATGGATTAGCATTTCATCGCCTTATCCACTCGGCCACCTCGTCGTATTTCAAGAAAAATGTGTTATCACGATATTTACAAATTTAAATTATTTATATCTCGGTGTCATCACGCTGCTGTCTCAAAATATTATTTATACTTTTATCACCCAATTAAATTTTTGCCTTACTTTATTTCTTCAGTCTTTTTTATATTGTCCACAACACATTTTATACATTCTTTTAGATTTTTCAAAAAGTTCGTCGGGATGGAATAGTGTAATATATTCTTTGATGTAATTAGTAAAATGTAACCGACTAGGATGAGATGCAAACCAACGCGGGCAGAGCCCAATGGATTAGCAGTCCATCGCCTTAACCACTCAGCCACCTCGTCGTATTTCAAGAAAAATGTGTTATCACGATATTTACAAATTTAAATTATTTATATCTCGGTGTCATCACGCTGCTGTCTCAAAATATTATTTATACTTTTATCAACCAATTAAATTTTTGCCTTACTTTATTTCTTCAGTCTTTTTTATATTGTCCACAACACATTTTGTACATTCTTTTAGATTTTTCAAAAAGTATGTCGGGATGGAATAGTGTAATTTATTCTTTGATGTAATTAGTAAAATGTAACCGACAAGGATGGGATTCGAACCCACGCGGGCAGAGCCCAATGGATTAGCAGTCCATCGCCTTAACCACTCGGCCACCTCGTCGTAATTCAAGAAAAATGTGTTTTCACGATATTTACAAATTTAAATTATTTATATCTCGGTGTCATCACGCTGCTGTCTCAAAATATTATTTATACTTTTATCAACCAATTAAATTTTTGCCTTACTTTATTTCTTCAGTCTTTTTTATATTGTCCACAACACATTTTGTACATTCTTTTAGATTTTTCAAAAAGTATGTCGGGATGGAATAGTGTAATTTATTCTTTGATGTAATTGGTAAAATGTAACCGACGAGGATGGGATTCGAACCCACGCGGGCAGAGCCCAATGGATTAGCAGTCTATCGCCTTAACCACTCGGCCACCTCGTCGTAATTCAAGAAAAATGTGTTTTCACGATATTTACAAATTTAAATTATTTATATCTCGGTGTCATCACGCTGCTGTCTCAAAATATTATTTATACTTTTATCAACCAATTAAATTTTTGCCTTACTTTATTTCTTCAGTCTTTTTTATATTGTCCACAACACATTTTGTACATTCTTTTAGATTTTTCAAAAAGTATGTCGGGATGGAATAGTGTAATTTATTCTTTGATGTAATTGGTAAAATGTAACCGACGAGGATGGGATTCGAACCCACGCGGGCAGAGCCCAATGGATTAGCAGTCCATCGCCTTAACCACTCGGCCACCTCGTCGTAATTCAAGAAAAATGTGTTTTCACGATATTTACAAATTTAAATTATTTATATCTCGGTGTCATCACGCTGCATTCTCAAAATATTATTTATCCTTTTATCACCCAATTAAATTTTTTCCTTACTTTATTTCTTCAGTCTTTTTTATATTGTCCACAACACATTTTGTACATTCTTTTAGATTTTTCAAAAAGTATGTCGGGATGGAATAGTGTAATTTATTCTTTGATGTAATTAGTAAAATGTAACCGACTAGGATGAGATGCAAACTCACGCGGACAGAGCCCAATGGATTAGCAGTCCATCGCCTTATCCACTCGGCCACCTCGTCGTATTTCAAGAGAAATGTGTTATCACGATATTTACAAATTTAAATTATTTATATCTCGGTGTCATCACGCTGCTGTCTCAAAATATTATTTATACTTTTATCACCCAATTAAATTTTTGCCTTACTTTATTTCTTCAGTCTTTTTTATATTGTCCACAACACATTTTATACATTCTTTTAGATTTTTCAAAAAGTTCGTCGGGATGGAATAGTGTAATATATTCTTTGATGTAATTAGTAAAATGTAACCGACTAGGATGAGATGCAAACCCACGCGGGCAGAGCCCAATGGATTAGCAGTCCATCGCCTTAACCACTCAGCCACCTCGTCGTATTTCAAGAAAAATGTGTTATCACGATATTTACAAATTTAAATTATTTATATCTCGGTGTCATCACGCTGCTGTCTCAAAATATTATTTATACTTTTATCAACCAATTAAATTTTTGCCTTACTTTATTTCTTCAGTCTTTTTTATATTGTCCACAACACATTTTGTACATTCTTTTAGATTTTTCAAAAAGTATGTCGGGATGGAATAGTGTAATTTATTCTTTGATGTAATTAGTAAAATGTAACCGACTAGGATGAGATGCAAACTCACGCGGACAGAGCCCAATGGATTAGCAGTCCATCGCCTTATCCACTCGGCCACCTCGTCGTATTTCAAGAAAAATGTGTTATCACGATATTTACAAATTTAAATTATTTATATCTCGGTGTCATCACGCTGCATTCTAAAAATATTATTTATCCTTTTATCACCCAATTAAATTTTTGCCTTACTTTACTTCTTCAGCCTTTTTTATATTGTCCACAACACATTTTATACAGTCTTTTAGATTTTTCAAAATTTTGTTGGGATGGAATAGTGCAATTTCTTCTTTGATGTAATTGGTAAAACGTAGCCGACGAGGATGGGATTCGAACCCACGCGGGCAGAGCCCAATGGATTAGATTCCATCGCCTTAACCACTCGGCCACATCGTCGTAATTGAGAGAAATGTGTTATTGCGATATTTACAAATTTGAATTATTTATATCTCGGTGTCATCACGCTGCAGTCTCTAAATATTATTTTTCCTTTTATCACCCAATTAAATTTTTTCCTTACTTTATTTCTTCAGTCTTTTTTATATTGTCCACAACACATTTTATACAGTCTTTTAGATTTTTCAAAAAGTTTGTCGGGATGGAATAGTGTAATTTATTCTTTGATGTAATTGGTAAAATGTAACCGACGAGGATGAGATTCGAACCCACGCGGGCAGAGCCCAATGGATTTGCAGTTCATCGCCTTAACCACTCGGCCACCTCGTCGTAATTCAAGAAAAATGTGTTATCACGATATTTACAAATTTGAATTATTTATATCTCGGTGTCATCACGCTGCAGTCTCAAAATATTATTTTTCCTTTTATCACCTAATTAAATTTTTTCCTTACATTATTTCTCCAGCCCTTTTTATATTGTCCAAAACACATTTTATACAGTCTTTTAGATTTTTCAAAATGTTTGTCGGGATGGAATAGTGTAATTTATTCTTTGATGTAATTGGTAAAATGTAACCGACGAGGATGGGATTCGAACCCACGCGGGCAGAGCCCAATGGATTAGCAGTCCATCGCCTTAACCACTCGGCCACCTCGTCGTAATTCAAGAAAAATTTGTTTTCACGATATTTACAAATTTAAATTATTTATATCTCGGTGTCATCACGCTGCATTCTCAAAATATTATTTATCCTTTTATCACCCAATTAAATTTTTGCCTTACTTTATTTCTTCAGTCTTTTTTATATTGTCCACAACACATTTTATACAGTCTTTTAGATTTTTCAAAATGTTTGTCGGGATGGAATAGTGTAATTTATTCTTTGATGTAATTGGTAAAATGTACCCGACGAGGATGGGATTCGAACCCACACGGGCAGAGCTCAATGAATTAGCAGTCCAACGCCTTAACCACTCGGCCACCTCGTCGTAATTCAAGAAAAATGTGTTATCACGATATTTACAAACTTTAATTATTTATATCTCGGTGTTATCACGCTGCAGTCTCAAAATATTATTTTTCCTTTTATCACCTAATTAAATTTTTTCCTTACTTTACTTATTCAGTCTTTTTTATATTGTCCACAACACATTTTGTACATTCTTTTAGATTTTTCAAAAAGTATGTCGGGATGGAATAGTGTAATTTATTCTTTGATGTAATTAGTAAAATGTAACCGACTAGGATGAGATGCAAACCCACGCGGACAGAGCCCAATGGATTAGCAGTCCATCGCCTTATCCACTCGGCCACCTCGTCGTATTTCAAATAAAATGTGTTATCACGATATTTACAAATTTAAATTATTTATATCTCGCTGTTATCACGCTGCTGTCTCAAAATATTATTTATATATTTATCATCCAATTAAATTTTTGCCTTACTTTATTTCTTCAGTCTTTTTTATATTGTCCACAACACATTTTATATATTCTTTTAGATTTTTCAAAACGTTTGTCGGGATGGAATAGTGTAATTTATTATTTGATGTAATTGGTAAAACGTAACCGACGAGGATGGGATTCGAACCCACGCGGGCAGAGCCCAATAAATTAGCAGTCCATCGCCATAACCACTCGGCCACCTCGTCGTATTTCAAGAAAAATGTGTTATCACGATATTTACAAATTTAAATTATTTATATCTCGGTGTCATCACGCTGCTGTCTCAAAATATTATTTATACTTTTATCAACCTAATAAATTTTTGCCTTACTTTATTTCTTCAGTCTTTTTTATATTGTCCACAACACATTTTGTACATTCTTTTAGATTTTTCAAAAAGTATGTCGGGATGGAATAGTGTAATTTATTCTTTGATGTAATTAGTAAAATGTAACCGACTAGGATGAGATGCAAACTCAAGCGGACAGAGCCCAATGGATTAGCAGTCCATCGCCTTATCCACTCGGCCACCTCGTCGTATTTCAAGAAAAATGTGTTAACACGATATTTACAAATTTAAATTATTTATATCTCGGTGTTATCACGCTGCTGTCTCAAAATATTATTTATACATTTATCACCCAATTAAATTTTTGAATTACTTTATTTCTTCAGTCTTTTTTATATTGTCCACAACACATTTTATACATTCTTTTAGATTTTTCAAAAAGTTTGTCGGGATGGAATAGTGTAATTTATTCTTTGATGTAATTAGTAAAATGTAACCGACTTGGATGAGATGCAAACCCTCGCGGACAGAGCCCAATGGATTAGCAGTACATCGCCATAACCACTCGGCCACCTCGTCGTATTTCAAGAAAAATGTGTTATCACGATATTTACAAATTTAAATTATTTATATCTCGGTGTCATCACGCTGCTGTCTCAAAATATTATTTATACTTTTATCACCCAATTAAATTTTTTCCTTACTTTATTTCTTCAGTCTTTTTTATATTGTCCACAACACATTTTATACAGTCTTTTAGATTTTTCAAAATGTTTGTCGGGATGGAATAGTGTAATTTATTCTTTGATGTAATTGGTAAAATGTACCCGACGAGGATGGGATTCGAACCCACACGGGCAGAGCTCAATGAATTAGCAGTCCAACACCTTAACCACTCGGCCACCTCGTCGTAATTCAAGAAAAATGTGTTATCACGATATTTACAAATTTTAATTATTTATATCTCGGTGTTATCACGCTGCAGTCTCAAAATATTATTTTTCCTTTTATCACCTAATTAAATTTTTTCCTTACTTTATTTCTCCAGCCCTTTTTATATTGTCCAAAACACATTTTATACAGTCTTTTAGATTTTTCAAAATATTTGTCGGGATGGAATAGTGTAATTTATTCTTCGATGTAATTGGTAAAATGTAACCGACGAGGATGAGATGCAAACCCACGCGGACAGAGCCCAATGGATTAGCAGTCCATCGCCTTATCCACTCGGCCACCTCGTCGTATTTCAAGAAAAATGTGTTATCACGATATTTACAAATTTAAATTATTTATATCTCGGTGTCATCACGCTGCAGTCTCAAAATATTATTTTTCCTTTTATCACCTAATTAAATTTTTTCCTTACTTTATTTCTCCAGCCCTTTTTATATTGTCCAAAACTCATTTTATACAGTCTTTTAGATTTTTCAAAAAGAATGTGGGGATGGAATAGTGTAATTTATTCTTTGATGTAATTAGTAAAATGTAACCGACTAGGATGAGATGCAAACCCACGCGGACAGATCCCAATTTATTAGCAGTCCATCGCCTTATCCACTCGGCCACGTCGTCGTATTTCAAGAAAAATGTGTTATCACGATATTTACAAATTTAAATTATTTATATCTCGGTGTTATCACGCTGCTGTTTCAAAATATTATTTATACATTTATCACCCAATTAAATTTTTGCCTTATTTTATTTCTTCAGTCTTTTTTATATTGTCCACAAAACATTTTATACATTCTTTTAGATTTTTCAAAAAGTTTGTCGGGATGGAATAGTGTAATTTATTCTTTGATGTAATTAGTAAAATGTAACCGACTAGGATGAGATGCAAACCCACGCGGACAGAGCCCAATGGATTAGCAGTCCATCGCCTTATCCACTCGGCCACCTCGTCGTATTTCAAGAAAAATGTGTTATCACGATATTTACAAATTTAAATTATTTATATCTCGGTGTCATCACGCTGGTGTCTCAAAATATTATTTATACTTTTATCACCCAATTAAATTTTTGCCTTACTTTATTTCTTCAGTCTTTTTTATATTGTCCACAACACATTTTGTACATTCTTTTAGATTTTTCAAAAAGTATGTCGGGATGGAATAGTGTAATTTATTCTTTGATGTAATTAGTAAAATGTAACCGACTAGGATGAGATGCAAACTCACGCGGACAGAGCCCAATGGATTAGCAGTCCATCGCCTTATCCACTCGGCCACCTCGTCGTACTTCAAGAAAAATGTGTTATCACGATATTTACAAATTTAAATTATTTATATCTCGGTGTCATCACGCTGCTGTCTCAAAATATCATTTATACTTTTATCACCCAATTAAATTTTTGCCTTACTTTATTTCTTCAGTCTTTTTTATATTGTCCACAACACATTTTATACATTCTTTTAGATTTTTCAAAAAGTTCGTCGGGATGGAATAGTGTAATTTATTCTTTGATGTAATTAGTAAAATGTAACCGACTAGGATGAGATGCAAACCCACGCGGGCAGAGCCCAATGGATTAGCAGTCCATCGCCTTAACCACTCGGCCACCTCGTCGTAATTCAAGAAAAATGGGTTATCACGATATTTACAAATTTGAATTATTTATATCTCGGTGTCATCACGCTGCAGTCTCTAAATATTATTTTTCCTTTTATCACCCAATTAAATTTTTTCCTTACTTTATTTATTCAGCCCTTTTCATATTGTCCAAAACACATTTTATACAGTCTTTTAGATTTTTCAAAATATTTGTCGGGATGGAATAGTGTAATTTATTCTTTGATGTAATTGGTAAAATGTAACCGACGAGGATGGGATTCGAACCCACGCGGGCAGAGCCCAATGGATTAGCAGTCCATCGCCTTATCCACTCGGCCACTTCGTCGTATTTCAAGAAAAATGTGTTATCACGATATTTACAAATTTAAATTATTTATATCTCGGTGTTATCACGCTGCTGTCTCAAAATATTATTTATACATTTATCACCCAATTAAATTTTTGCCTTACTTTATTTCTTCAGTCTTTTTTATATTGTCCACAACACATTTTATACATTCTTTTAGATTTTTCAAAAAGTTTGTCGGGATGGAATAGTGTAATTTATTCTTTGATGTAATTAGTAAAATATAACCGACTAGGATGAGATGCAAACCCACGCGGACAGAGCCCAATGGATTAGCAGTCCATCGCCTTAACCACTCGGCCACCTCGTCGTAATTCAAGAAAAATGTGTTTTCACGATATTTACAAATTTAAATTATTTATATCTCGGTGTCATCACGCTGCATTCTCAAAATATTATTTATCCTTTTATCACCCAATTAAATTTTTTCCTTACTTTATTTCTTCAGTCTTTTTTATATTGTCCACAACACATTTTATACAGTCTTTTAGATTTTTCAAAATGTTTGTCGGGATGGAATAGTGTAATTTATTCTTTGATGTAATTGGTAAAATGTACCCGACGAGGATGGGATTCGAACCCATGCGGGCAGAGCCCAATAAATTAGCAGTCCATCGCCATAACCACTCGGCCACCTCGTCGTATTTCAAGAAAAATGTGTTATCACGATATTTACAAATTTAAATTATTTATATCTCGGTGTCATCACGCTGCTGTCTCAAAATATTATTTATACTTTTATCACCCAATTAAATTTTTGCCTTACTTTATTTCTTCAGTCTTTTTTATATTGTCCAAAACACATTTTATACAGTCTTTTAGATTTTTCAAAATGTTTGTCGGGATGGAATAGTGTAATTTATTCTTTGATGTAATTGGTAAAATGTAACCGACTAGGATGACATGCAAACCCACGCGGACAGAGCCCAATGGATTAGCAGTCCATCGCCTTATCCACTCGGCCACCTCGTCGAATTTCAAGAAAAATGTGTTATCACGATATTTACAAATTTAAATTATTTATATCTCGGTGTCATCACGCTGCTGTCTCAAAATATTATTTATACTTTTATCAACCAATTAAATTTTTGCCTTACTTTATTTCTTCAGTCTTTTTTATATTGTCCACAACACATTTTATACATTCTTTTAGATTTTTCAAAAAGAATGTCGGGATGGAATAGTGTAATTTATTATTTGATGTAATTGGTAAAATGTAACCGACGAGGATGGGATTCGAACCCACGAGGGCAGAGCCCAATAAATTAGCAGTCCATCGCCATAACCACTCGGCCACCTCGTCGTATTTCAAGAAAAATGTGTTATCACGATATTTACAAATTTGAATTATTTATATCTCGGTGTCATCACGCTGCTGTCTCAAAATATTATTTATAATTTTATCAACCAATTAAATTTTTGCCTTACTTTATTTCTTCAGTCTTTTTTATATTGTCCTCAACACATTTTGTACATTCTTTTAGATTTTTCAAAAAGTATGTCGGGATGGAATAGTGTAATTTATTCTTTGATGTAATTAGTAAAATGTAACCGACTAGGATGAGATGCAAACTCACGCGGACAGAGCCCAATGGATTAGCAGTCCATCGCCTTATCCACTCGGCCACCTCGTCGTATTTCAAGAAAAATGTGTTATCACGATATTTACAAATTTAAATTATTTATATCTCGGTGTCATCACGCTGCTGTCTCAAAATATCATTTATACTTTTATCACCCAATTAAATTTTTGCCTTACTTTATTTCTTCAGTCTTTTTTATATTGTCCACAACACATTTTATACATTCTTTTAGATTTTTCAAAAAGTTCGTCGGGATAGAATAGTGTAATTTATTCTTTGATGTAATTAGTAAAATGTAACCGACTAGGATGAGATGCAAACACACGCGGGCAGAGCCCAATGGATTAGCAGTCCATCGCCTTAACCACTCGGCCACCTCGTCGTAATTCAAGAAAAATGGGTTATCACGATATTTACAAATTTAAATTATTTATATCTCGGTGTCATCACGCTGCATTCTCAAAATATTATTTATCCTTTTATCACCCAATTAAATTTTTGCCTTACTTTACTTCTTCAGCCTTTTTTATATTGTCCACAACACACTTTATACAGTCTTTTAGATTTTTCAAAATTTTGTTGGGATGGAATAGTGCAATTTCTTCTTTGATGTAATTGGTAAAACGTAGCCGACGAGGATGGGATTCGAACCCACGCGGGCAGATCCCAATGGATTAGATTCCATCGCCTTAACCACTCGGCCACATCGTCGTAATTGAGAGAAATGTGTTATTGCGATATTTACAAATTTGAATTATTTATATCTCGGTGTCATCACGCTGCAGTCTCTAAATATTATTTTTCCTTTTATCACCCAATTAAATTTTTTCCTTACTTTATTTATTCAGCCCTTTTTATATTGTCCAAAACACATTTTATACAGTCTTTTAGATTTTTCAAAATGTTTGTCGGGATGGAATAGTGTAATTTATTCTTTGATGTAATTGGTAAAATGTAACCGACGAGGATGGGATTCGAACCCACGCGGGCAGAGCCCAATGGATTAGCAGTCCATCGCCTTATCCACTCGGCCACTTCGTCGTATTTCAAGAAAAATGTGTTATCACGATATTTACAAATTTAAATTATTTATATCTCGGTGTCATCACGCTGCAGTCTCAAAATATTATTTTTCCTTTTATCACCTAATTAAATTTTTTCCTTACTTTATTTCTCCAGCCCTTTTTATATTGTCCAAAACACATTTTATACAGTCTTTTAGATTTTTCAAAATGTTTGTCGGGATGGAATAGTGTAATTTATTGTTTGATGTAATTGGTAAAATGTAACCGACGAGGATGGGTTTCGAACCCACGCGGGCAGAGCCCAATGGATTAACAGTCCATCGCCTTAACCACTCGGCCACCTCGTCGTAATTCAAGAAAAATGTGTTTTCACGATATTTACAAATTTAAATTATTTATATCTCGGTGTCATCACGCTGCATTCTCAAAATATTATTTATCCTTTTATCACCCAATTAAATTTTTTCCTCACTTTATTTCTTCAGTCTTTTTTATATTGTCCACAACACATTTTATACAGTCTTTTAGATTTTTCAAAATGTTTGTCGGGATGGAATAGTGTAATTTATTCTTTGATGTAATTGGTAAAATGTACCCGACGAGGATGGGATTCGAACCCACGCGGGCAGAGCCCAATAAATTAGCAGTCCATCGCCATAATCACTCGGCCACCTCGTCGTATTTCAAGAAAAATGTGTTATCACGATATTTACAAATTTAAATTATTTATATCTCGGTGTCATCACGCTGCTGTCTCAAAATATTATTTATACTTTTATCAACCAATTAAATTTTTGCCTTACTTTATTTCTTCAGTCTTTTTTATATTGTCCACAACACATTTTGTACATTCTTTTAGATTTTTCAAAAAGTATGTCGGGATGGAATAGTGTAATTTATTCTTTGATGTAATTAGTAAAATGTAACCGACTAGGATGAGATGCAAACTCACGCGGACAGAGCCCAATGGATTAGCAGTCCATCGCCTTATCCACTCGGCCACCTCGTCGTATTTCAAGAAAAATGTGTTATCACGATATTTACAAATTTAAATTATTTATATCTCGGTGTCATCACGCTGCTGTCTCAAAATATTATTTATACTTTTATCAACCAATTAAATTTTTGCCTTACTTTATTTCTTCAGTCTTTTTTATATTGTCCACAACACATTTTGTACATTCTTTTAGATTTTTCAAAAAGTATGTCGGGATGGAATAGTGTAATTTATTCTTTGATGTAATTAGTAAAATGTAACCGACAAGGATGGGATTCGAACCCACGCGGGCAGAGCCCAATGGATTAGCAGTCCATCGCCTTAACCACTCGGCCACCTCGTCGTAATTCAAGAAAAATGTGTTTTCACGATATTTACAAATTTAAATTATTTATATCTCGGTGTCATCACGCTGCTGTCTCAAAATATTATTTATACTTTTATCAACCAATTAAATTTTTGCCTTACTTTATTTCTTCAGTCTTTTTTATATTGTCCACAACACATTTTGTACATTCTTTTAGATTTTTCAAAAAGTATGTCGGGATGGAATAGTGTAATTTATTCTTTGATGTAATTGGTAAAATGTAACCGACGAGGATGGGATTCGAACCCACGCGGGCAGAGCCCAATGGATTAGCAGTCTATCGCCTTAACCACTCGGCCACCTCGTCGTAATTCAAGAAAAATGTGTTTTCACGATATTTACAAATTTAAATTATTTATATCTCGGTGTCATCACGCTGCTGTCTCAAAATATTATTTATACTTTTATCAACCAATTAAATTTTTGCCTTACTTTATTTCTTCAGTCTTTTTTATATTGTCCACAACACATTTTGTACATTCTTTTAGATTTTTCAAAAAGTATGTCGGGATGGAATAGTGTAATTTATTCTTTGATGTAATTGGTAAAATGTAACCGACGAGGATGGGATTCGAACCCACGCGGGCAGAGCCCAATGGATTAGCAGTCCATCGCCTTAACCACTCGGCCACCTCGTCGTAATTCAAGAAAAATGTGTTTTCACGATATTTACAAATTTAAATTATTTATATCTCGGTGTCATCACGCTGCATTCTCAAAATATTATTTATCCTTTTATCACCCAATTAAATTTTTTCCTTACTTTATTTCTTCAGTCTTTTTTATATTGTCCACAACACATTTTGTACATTCTTTTAGATTTTTCAAAAAGTATGTCGGGATGGAATAGTGTAATTTATTCTTTGATGTAATTAGTAAAATGTAACCGACTAGGATGAGATGCAAACTCACGCGGACAGAGCCCAATGGATTAGCAGTCCATCGCCTTATCCACTCGGCCACCTCGTCGTATTTCAAGAGAAATGTGTTATCACGATATTTACAAATTTAAATTATTTATATCTCGGTGTCATCACGCTGCTGTCTCAAAATATTATTTATACTTTTATCACCCAATTAAATTTTTGCCTTACTTTATTTCTTCAGTCTTTTTTATATTGTCCACAACACATTTTATACATTCTTTTAGATTTTTCAAAAAGTTCGTCGGGATGGAATAGTGTAATATATTCTTTGATGTAATTAGTAAAATGTAACCGACTAGGATGAGATGCAAACCCACGCGGGCAGAGCCCAATGGATTAGCAGTCCATCGCCTTAACCACTCAGCCACCTCGTCGTATTTCAAGAAAAATGTGTTATCACGATATTTACAAATTTAAATTATTTATATCTCGGTGTCATCACGCTGCTGTCTCAAAATATTATTTATACTTTTATCAACCAATTAAATTTTTGCCTTACTTTATTTCTTCAGTCTTTTTTATATTGTCCACAACACATTTTGTACATTCTTTTAGATTTTTCAAAAAGTATGTCGGGATGGAATAGTGTAATTTATTCTTTGATGTAATTAGTAAAATGTAACCGACTAGGATGAGATGCAAACTCACGCGGACAGAGCCCAATGGATTAGCAGTCCATCGCCTTATCCACTCGGCCACCTCGTCGTATTTCAAGAAAAATGTGTTATCACGATATTTACAAATTTAAATTATTTATATCTCGGTGTCATCACGCTGCATTCTAAAAATATTATTTATCCTTTTATCACCCAATTAAATTTTTGCCTTACTTTACTTCTTCAGCCTTTTTTATATTGTCCACAACACATTTTATACAGTCTTTTAGATTTTTCAAAATTTTGTTGGGATGGAATAGTGCAATTTCTTCTTTGATGTAATTGGTAAAACGTAGCCGACGAGGATGGGATTCGAACCCACGCGGGCAGAGCCCAATGGATTAGATTCCATCGCCTTAACCACTCGGCCACATCGTCGTAATTGAGAGAAATGTGTTATTGCGATATTTACAAATTTGAATTATTTATATCTCGGTGTCATCACGCTGCAGTCTCTAAATATTATTTTTCCTTTTATCACCCAATTAAATTTTTTCCTTACTTTATTTCTTCAGTCTTTTTTATATTGTCCACAACACATTTTATACAGTCTTTTAGATTTTTCAAAAAGTTTGTCGGGATGGAATAGTGTAATTTATTCTTTGATGTAATTGGTAAAATGTAACCGACGAGGATGAGATTCGAACCCACGCGGGCAGAGCCCAATGGATTTGCAGTTCATCGCCTTAACCACTCGGCCACCTCGTCGTAATTCAAGAAAAATGTGTTATCACGATATTTACAAATTTGAATTATTTATATCTCGGTGTCATCACGCTGCAGTCTCAAAATATTATTTTTCCTTTTATCACCTAATTAAATTTTTTCCTTACATTATTTCTCCAGCCCTTTTTATATTGTCCAAAACACATTTTATACAGTCTTTTAGATTTTTCAAAATGTTTGTCGGGATGGAATAGTGTAATTTATTCTTTGATGTAATTGGTAAAATGTAACCGACGAGGATGGGATTCGAACCCACGCGGGCAGAGCCCAATGGATTAGCAGTCCATCGCCTTAACCACTCGGCCACCTCGTCGTAATTCAAGAAAAATTTGTTTTCACGATATTTACAAATTTAAATTATTTATATCTCGGTGTCATCACGCTGCATTCTCAAAATATTATTTATCCTTTTATCACCCAATTAAATTTTTGCCTTACTTTATTTCTTCAGTCTTTTTTATATTGTCCACAACACATTTTATACAGTCTTTTAGATTTTTCAAAATGTTTGTCGGGATGGAATAGTGTAATTTATTCTTTGATGTAATTGGTAAAATGTACCCGACGAGGATGGGATTCGAACCCACACGGGCAGAGCTCAATGAATTAGCAGTCCAACGCCTTAACCACTCGGCCACCTCGTCGTAATTCAAGAAAAATGTGTTATCACGATATTTACAAACTTTAATTATTTATATCTCGGTGTTATCACGCTGCAGTCTCAAAATATTATTTTTCCTTTTATCACCTAATTAAATTTTTTCCTTACTTTACTTATTCAGTCTTTTTTATATTGTCCACAACACATTTTGTACATTCTTTTAGATTTTTCAAAAAGTATGTCGGGATGGAATAGTGTAATTTATTCTTTGATGTAATTAGTAAAATGTAACCGACTAGGATGAGATGCAAACCCACGCGGACAGAGCCCAATGGATTAGCAGTCCATCGCCTTATCCACTCGGCCACCTCGTCGTATTTCAAATAAAATGTGTTATCACGATATTTACAAATTTAAATTATTTATATCTCGCTGTTATCACGCTGCTGTCTCAAAATATTATTTATATATTTATCACCCAATTAAATTTTTGCCTTACTTTATTTCTTCAGTCTTTTTTATATTGTCCACAACACATTTTATATATTCTTTTAGATTTTTCAAAACGTTTGTCGGGATGGAATAGTGTAATTTATTATTTGATGTAATTGGTAAAACGTAACCGACGAGGATGGGATTCGAACCCACGCGGGCAGAGCCCAATAAATTAGCAGTCCATCGCCATAACCACTCGGCCACCTCGTCGTATTTCAAGAAAAATGTGTTATCACGATATTTACAAATTTAAATTATTTATATCTCGGTGTCATCACGCTGCTGTCTCAAAATATTATTTATACTTTTATCAACCTAATAAATTTTTGCCTTACTTTATTTCTTCAGTCTTTTTTATATTGTCCACAACACATTTTGTACATTCTTTTAGATTTTTCAAAAAGTATGTCGGGATGGAATAGTGTAATTTATTCTTTGATGTAATTAGTAAAATGTAACCGACTAGGATGAGATGCAAACTCAAGCGGACAGAGCCCAATGGATTAGCAGTCCATCGCCTTATCCACTCGGCCACCTCGTCGTATTTCAAGAAAAATGTGTTAACACGATATTTACAAATTTAAATTATTTATATCTCGGTGTTATCACGCTGCTGTCTCAAAATATTATTTATACATTTATCACCCAATTAAATTTTTGAATTACTTTATTTCTTCAGTCTTTTTTGTATTGTCCACAACACATTTTATACATTCTTTTAGATTTTTCAAAAAGTTTGTCGGGATGGAATAGTGTAATTTATTCTTTGATGTAATTAGTAAAATGTAACCGACTTGGATGAGATGCAAACCCTCGCGGACAGAGCCCAATGGATTAGCAGTACATCGCCATAACCACTCGGCCACCTCGTCGTATTTCAAGAAAAATGTGTTATCACGATATTTACAAATTTAAATTATTTATATCTCGGTGTCATCACGCTGCTGTCTCAAAATATTATTTATACTTTTATCACCCAATTAAATTTTTTCCTTACTTTATTTCTTCAGTCTTTTTTATATTGTCCACAACACATTTTATACAGTCTTTTAGATTTTTCAAAATGTTTGTCGGGATGGAATAGTGTAATTTATTCTTTGATGTAATTGGTAAAATGTACCCGACGAGGATGGGATTCGAACCCACACGGGCAGAGCTCAATGAATTAGCAGTCCAACACCTTAACCACTCGGCCACCTCGTCGTAATTCAAGAAAAATGTGTTATCACGATATTTACAAATTTTAATTATTTATATCTCGGTGTTATCACGCTGCAGTCTCAAAATATTATTTTTCCTTTTATCACCTAATTAAATTTTTTCCTTACTTTATTTCTCCAGCCCTTTTTATATTGTCCAAAACACATTTTATACAGTCTTTTAGATTTTTCAAAATATTTGTCGGGATGGAATAGTGTAATTTATTCTTCGATGTAATTGGTAAAATGTAACCGACGAGGATGAGATGCAAACCCACGCGGACAGAGCCCAATGGATTAGCAGTCCATCGCCTTATCCACTCGGCCACCTCGTCGTATTTCAAGAAAAATGTGTTATCACGATATTTACAAATTTAAATTATTTATATCTCGGTGTCATCACGCTGCAGTCTCAAAATATTATTTTTCCTTTTATCACCTAATTAAATTTTTTCCTTACTTTATTTCTCCAGCCCTTTTTATATTGTCCAAAACTCATTTTATACAGTCTTTTAGATTTTTCAAAATGCTTGTCGGGATGGAATAGTGTAATTTATTCTTTGATGTAATTGGTAAAATGTAACCGACGAGGATGGGATTCGAACCCACGCGGGCAGAGCCCAATGGATTAGCAGTCCATCGCCTTAACCACTTGGCCACCTCGTCGTAATTCAAGAAAAATGTGTTTTCACGATATTTACAAATTTAAATTATTTATATCTCGGTGTCATCACGCTGCATTCTCAAAATATTATTTATCCTTTTATCACCCAATTAAATTTTTTCCTTACTTTATTTCTTCAGTCTTTTTTATATTGTCCACAACACATTTTATACAGTCTTTTAGATTTTTCAAAATGTTTGTCGGGATGGAATAGTGTAATTTATTCTTTGATGTAATTGGTAAAATGTAACCGACGAGGATGGGATTCGAATCCACACGGGCAGAGCTCAATGAATTAGCAGTCCAACGCCTTAACCACTCGGCCACCTCGTCGTAATTAAAAAAAAATGTGTTATCACGATATTTACAAATTTGAATTATTTATATCTCGGTGTTATCACGCTGCAGTCTCAAAATATTATTTTTCCTTTTATCACCTAATTAAATTTTTTCCTTACTTTATTTCTCCAGCCCTTTTTATATTGTCCACAACACATTTTATACATACTTTTATATTTTTCAAAAAGTTTGTCGGGATGGAATAGTGTAATTTATTATTTGATGTAATTGGTAAAACGTAACCGACGAGGATGGGATTCGAACCCACGCGGGCAGAGCCCAATGGATTAGCAGTCCATCGCCTTAACCACTCGGCCACCTCGTCGTATTTCAAGAAAAATGTGTTATCACGATATTTACAAATTTAAATTATTTATATCTCGGTGTCATCACGCTGCTGTCTAAAAATATTATTTATACTTTTATCAACCAATTAAATTTTTGCCTTACTTTATTTCTTCAGTCTTTTTTATATTGTCCACAACACATTTTATACATTCTTTTAGATTTTTCAAAAAGTATGTCGGGATGGAATAGTGTAATTTATTATTTGATGTAATTGGTAAAACGTAACCGACGAGGATGGGATTCGAACCCACGCGGGCAGAGCCCAATAAATTAGCAGTCCATCGCCATAACCACTCGGCCACCTCGTCGTATTTCAAGAAAAATGTGTTATCACGATATTTACAAATTTAAATTATTTATATCTCGGTGTCATCACGCTGCTGTCTCAAAATATTATTTATACTTTTATCAACCAATTAAATTTTTGCCTTACTTTATTTCTTCAGTCTTTTTTATATTGTCCACAACACATTTTGTACATTCTTTTAGATTTTTCAAAAAGTATGTCGGGATGGAATAGTGTAATTTATTCTTTGATGTAATTAGTAAAATGTAACCGACTAGGATGAGATGCAAACTCAAGCGGACAGAGCCCAATGGATTAGCAGTCCATCGCCTTATCCACTCGGCCACCTCGTCGTATTTCAAGAAAAATGTGTTATCACGATATTTACAAATTTAAATTATTTATATCTCGGTGTTATCACGCTGCTGTCTCAAAATATTATTTATACATTTATCACCCAATTAAATTTTTGAATTACTTTATTTCTTCAGTCTTTTTTATATTGTCCACAACACATTTTATACATTCTTTTAGATTTTTCAAAAAGTTTGTCGGGATGGAATAGTGTAATTTTTTTCTTTGATGTAATTAGTAAAATGTAACCGACTTGGATGAGATGCAAACCCTCGCGGACAGAGCCCAATGGATTAGCAGTACATTGCCTTATCCACTCGGCCACCTCGTCGTATTTCAAGAAAAATGTGTTATCACGATATTTACAAATTTAAATTATTTATATCTCGGTGTCATCACGCTGCTGTCTCAAAATATTATTTATACTTTTATCACCCAATTAAATTTTTGCCTTACTTTATTTCTTCAGTCTTTTTTATATTGTCCACAACACATTTTATACATTCTTTTAGATTTTTCAAGAAGTTCGTCGGGATGGAATAGTGTAATTTATTTTTTGATGTAATTAGTAAAATGTAACCGACTAGGATGAGTTGCAAACCCACGCGGGCAGAGCCCAATGGATTAGCAGTCCATCGCCTTATCCACTCGGCCACCTCGTCGTATTTCAAGAAAAATGTGTTATCACGATATTTACAAATTTAAATTATTTATATCTCGGTGTCATCACGCTGCTGTCTCAAAATATTATTTATACTTTTATCAACCAATTAAATTTTTGCCTTACTTTATTTCTTCTGTCTTTTTTATATTGTCCACAACACATTTTGTACATTCTTTTAGATTTTTCAAAAAGTATGTCGGGATGGAATAGTGTAATTTATTCTTTGATGTAATTAGTAAAATGTAACCGACTAGGATGAGATGCAAACTCAAGCGGACAGAGCCCAATGGATTAGCAGTCCATCGCCTTATCCACTCGGCCACCTCGTCATATTTCAAGAAAAATGTGTTATCACGATATTTACAAATTTAAATTATTTATATCTCGGTGTTATCACGCTGCTGTCTCAAAATATTATTTATACATTTATCACCCAATTAAATTTTTGAATTACTTTATTTCTTCAGTCTTTTTTATATTGTCCACAACACATTTTATACATTCTTTTAGATTTTTCAAAAAGTTTGTCGGGATGGAATAGTGTAATTTATTCTTTGATGTAATTAGTAAAATGTAACCGACTTGGATGAGATGCAAACCCTCGCGGACAGAGCCCAATGGATTAGCAGTACATTGCCTTATCCACTCGGCCACCTCGTCGTATTTCAAGAAAAATGTGTTATCACGATATTTACAAATTTAAATTATTTATATCTCGGTGTCATCACGCTGCTGTCTCAAAATATTATTTATACTTTTATCACCCAATTAAATTTTTGCCTTACTTTATTTCTTCAGTCTTTTTTATATTGTCCACAACACATTTTATACATTCTTTTAGATTTTTCAAGAAGTTCGTCGGGATGGAATAGTGTAATTTATTCTTTGATGTAATTAGTAAAATGTAACCGACTAGGATGAGTTGCAAACCCACGCGGGCAGAGCCAAATGGATTAGCAGTCCATCGCCTTAACCACTCGGCCACCTCGTCGTAATTAAAGAAAAATGTGTTATCACGATATTTACAAATTTAAATTATTTATATCTCGGTGTCATCACGCTGCATTCTCAAAATATTATTTATCCTTTTATCACCCAATTAAATTGTTGCCTTAATTTACTTCTTCAGCTTTTTTTATATTGTCCACAACATATTTTCTACAGTCTTTTAGATTTTTCAAAATTTTGTTGGGATGGAATAGTGCAATTTCTTCTTTGATGTAATTGGTAAAACGTAGCCGACGAGGATGGGATTCGAACCCACGCGGGCAGAGTCCAATGGATTAGATTCCATCGCCTTAACCACTCGGCCACATCGTCGTAATTGAGAGAAATGTGTTATTGCGATATTTACAAATTTGAATTATTTATATCTCGGTGTCATCACGCTGCAGTCTCTAAATATTATTTTTCCTTTTATCACCCAATTAAATTTTTCCCTTACTTTATTTCTTCAGTCTTTTTTATATTGTCCACAACACATTTTATACAGTCTTTTAGATTTTTCAAAAAGTTTGTCGGGATGGAATAGTGTAATTTATTCTTTGATGTAATTGGTAAAATGTAACCTACGAGGATGGGATTCGAACCCACGCGGGCAGAGCCCAATGGATTAGCAGTCCATCGCCTTAACCACTCGGCCACCTCGTCGTAATTCAAGAAAAATGTGTTATCACGATATTTACAAATTTGAATTATTTATATCTCGGTGTCATCACGCTGCAGTCTCAAAATAATATTTTTTCTCTTATCACCTAATTAAATTTTTTCCTTACTTTATTTCTCCAGCCCTTTTTATATTGTCCAAAACACATTTTATACAGTCTTTTAGATTTTTCAAAATGTTTGTCGGGATGGAATAGTGTAATTTATTCTTCGATGTAATTGGTAAAATGTAACCGACGAGGACGAGATGCAAACCCACGCGGACAGAGCCCAATGGATTAGCAGTCCATCGCCTTATCCACTCGGCCACCTCGTCGTATTTCAAGAAAAATGTGTTATCACGATATTTACAAATTTAAATTATTTATATCTCGGTGTCATCACGCTGCAGTCTCAAAATATTATTTATCCTTTTATCACCCAATTAAATTTTTGCCTTACTTTACTTCTTCAGCCTTTTTTATATTGTCCACAACACATTTTATACATTCTTTTAGATTTTTCAAAAAGTATGTCGGGATGGAATAGTGTAATTTATTCTTTGATGTAATTAGTAAAATGTAACCGACTAGGATGAGATGCAAACCCACGCGGGCAGAGCCCAATGGATTAGCAGTCCATCGCCTTATCCACTCGGCCACCTCGTCGTAATTCAAGAAAAATGTGTTATCACGATATTTACAAATTTAAATTATTTATATCTCGGTGTTATCACGCTGCTGTCTCAAAATATTATTTATACATTTATCACCCAATTAAATTTTTGCCTTACTTTATTTCTTCAGTCTTTTTTATATTGTCCACAACACATTTTATACAGTCTTTTAGATTTTTCAAAAAGTTTGTCGGGATGGAATAGTGTAATTTATTCTTTGATGTAATTGGTAAAATGTAACCGACGAGGATGGGATTCGAACCCACGCGGGCAGAGCCCAATGGATTAGCAGTCCATCGCCTTAACCACTCGGCCACCTCGTCGTAATTCAAGAAAAATGTGTTATCACGATATTTACAAATTTGAATTATTTATATCTCGGTGTTATCACGCTGCTGTCTCAAACTATTATTTATACATTTATCACCCAATTAAATTTTTGCCTTACTTTATTTCTTCAGTCTTTTTTATATTGTCCACAACACATTTTATACAGTCTTTTAGATTTTTCAAAAAGTTTGTCGGGATGGAATAGTGTAATTTATTCTTTGATGTAATTGGTAAAATGTAACCGACGAGGATGGGATTCGAACCCACGCGGGCAGAGCCCAATGGATTAGCAGTCCATCGCCTTATCCACTCGGCCACCTCGTCGTATTTCAAGAAAAATGTGGTATCACGATATTTACAAATTTAAATTATTTATATCTCGGTGTTATCACGCTGCTGTCTCAAAATATTATTTATACATTTATCACCCAATGAAATTTTTTCCTTACTTTATTTCTTCAGTCTTTTTTATATTGTCCACAACACATTTTATACAGTCTTTTAGATTTTTCAAAAAGTTTGTCGGGATGGAATAGTGTAATTTATTCTTTGATGTAATTGGTAAAATGTTACCGACGAGGATGGGATTCGAACCCACGCGGGCAGAGCCCAATGGATTAGCAGTCCATCGCCTTAACCACTCGGCCACCTCGTCGTAATTCAAGAAAAATGTGTTATCACGATATTTACAAATTTGAATTATTTATATCTCGGTGTCATCACGCTGCAGTCTCAAAATATTATTTTTCCTTTTATCACCTAATTAAATTTTTTCCTTACTTTATTTCTCCAGCCCTTTTTACATTGTCCAAAACACATTTTATACAGTCTTTTAGATTTTTCAAAATGTTTGTCGGGATGGAATAGTGTAATTTATTCTTTGATGTAATTTTTAAAATAAAACCGACGAGGATAGTATTCGAACCCACGCGGGCAGAGCCCAATGGATTAGCAGTCCATCGCCTTAACCACTCGGCCATATCGTCGTAATTCAAGAAAAATGTGTTTTCACGATATTTACAAATTTAAATTATTTATATCTGGTGTCATCACGCTGCATTCTCAAAATATTATTTATCCTTTTATCACCCAATTAAATTTTTTCCTTACTTTATTTCTTCAGTCTTTTTTATATTGTCCACAACACATTTTATACAGTCTTTTATATTTTTCAAAAAGTTTGTCGGGATGGAATAGTGTAATTTATTATTTGATGTAATTGGTAAAACGTAACCGACGAGGATGGGATTCGAACCCACGCGGGCAGAGCCCAATGGATTAGCAGTCCATCGCCTTAACCACTCGGCCACCTCGTCATATTTCAAGCAAAATGTGTTATCACGATATTTACAAATTTAAATTATTTATATCTCGGTGTCATCACGCTGAATTCTCAAAATATTATTTATCCATCACCCAATTAAATTTTTGCCTTACTTTACTTCTTCAGCCTTTTTTATATTGTCCACAACACATTTTATACTGTCTTTTAGATTTTTCAAAATTTTGTTGGGATGGAATAGTGCAATTTCTTCTTTGATGTAATTGGTAAAACGTAGCCGAAGAGGATGGGATTCGAACCCACGCGGGCAGAGCCCAATGGATTAGATTCCATCGCCTTAACCACTCGGCCACATCGTCGTAATTCAAGAAAAATGTGTTATCACGATATTTACCAATTTGAATTATTTATATCTCGGTGTCATCACGCTGCAGTCTCAAAATAATATTTTTCCTTTTATCACCTAATTAAATTTTTTCCTTACTTTATTTCTCCAGCCCTTTTTATATTGTCCAAAACACATTTTATACAGTCTTTTAGATTTTTCAAAATGTTTGTCGGGATGGAATAGTGTAATTTATTCTTTGATGTAATTGGTAAAATGTAACCGACGAGGATGGGATTCGAACCCACGCGGGCAGAGCCCAATGGATTAGCAGTCCATCGCCTTAACCGTTCGGCCACCTCGTTGGAATTCAAGAATAATGTGTTTTCACGATATTTACAAATTTAAATTATTTATATCCCGGTGTCATCACGCTGCATTCTCAAAATATTATTTCTCCTTTTATCACCCAATTAAATTTTTTCCTTACTTTATTTCTTCAGTCTTTTTTATATTGTCCAAAACATATTTTATACAGTCTTTTAGATTTTTCAAAAAGTTTGTCGGGATGGAATAGTGTAATTTTTTCTTTGATGTAATTGGTAAAACGTAACCGACGAGGATGAGATGCAAACCCACGCGGGCAGAGCTTAATGGAATAGATTCCATCGCCTTAACCACTCGGCCACATCGTCGTAATTCAAGATAAATGTGTTATCACGATATTTACAAATTTAAATTATTTATATCTCGGTGTCATCACGCTGCAGTCTCAAAATATTATTTTTCCTTTTATCACCTAATTAAATTTTTTCCTTACTTTATTTCTCCAGCCCTTTTTATATTGTACAAAACACATTTTATACAGTCTTTTAGATTTTTCAAAATGTTTGTCGGGATGGAATAGTGTAATTTATTCTTTGATGTAATTGGTAAAATGTAACCGACGAGGATGGGATTAGCACTCACGCGGACAGAGCCCAATGGATTAGCAGTCCATCGCCTTATCCACTCGGCCACCTCGTCGTATTTCAAGAAAAATGTGTTATCACGATATTTACAAATTTAAATTATTTATATCTCGGTGTCATCACGCTGCTGTCTCAAAAGATTATTTATACTTTTATCAACCAATTAAATTTTTGCCTTACTTTATTTCTTCAGTCTTTTTTATATTGTCCACAACACATTTTATACATTCTTTTAGATTTTTCAAAAAGTATGTCGGGATGGAATAGTGTAATTTATTCTTTGATGTAATTAGTAAAATGTAACCGACTAGGATGAGATGCAAACCCACGCGGGCAGAGCCCAATGGATTAGCAGTCCATCGCCTTATCCACTCGGCCTCCTCGTCGTATTTCAAGAAAAATGTGTTATCAAGATATTTACAAATTTAAATTATTTATATCTCGGTGTTATCACGCTGCTGTCTCAAAATATTATTTATACATTTATCACCCAATTAAATTTTTGCCTTACTTTATTTCTTCAGTCTTTTTTATATTTTCCACAACACATTTTATAGAGTCTTTTAGATTTTTCAAAAAGTTTGTCGGGATGGAATAGTGTAATTTATTCTTTGATGAAATTGGTAAAATGTAACCGACGAGGATGGGATTCGAACCCACGCGGGCAGAGCCCAATGGATTAGCAGTCCATCGCCGTAACCACTCGGCCACCTCGTCGTAATTCAAGAAAAATGTGTTATCACGATATTTACAAATTTGAATTTTTTATATCTCGGTGTCATCACGCTGCAGTCTCAAAATATTATTTTTCCTTTTATCACCCAATTAAATTTTTGCCTTACTTTACTTCTTCAGTCTTTTTTATATTGTCCACAACACATTTTATACATTCTTTTAGATTTTTCAAAAAGTTCGTCGGGAAGGAATAGTGTAATTTATTCTTTGATGTAATTAGTAAAATGTAACCGACTAGGATGAGATGCAAAGCCACGCGGGCAGAGCCCAATGGATTAGCAGTCCATCGCCGTAACCACTCGGCCACCTCGTCGTAATTCAAGAAAAATGTGTTATCACGATATTTACAAATTTAAATTATTTATATCTCGGTGTCATCACGCTGCATTCTCAAAATATTATTTATCCTTTTATCACCCAATTAAATTTTTTCCTTACTTTATTTCTTCAGTCTTTTTTATATTGTCCACAACACATTTTATACAGTCTTTTAGATTTTTCAAAATGTTTGTCGGGATGGAATAGTGCAATTTCTTCTTTGATGTAATTGGTAAAACGTAGCCGACGAGGATGGGATTCGAACTCACGCGGGCAGAGCCCAATGGATTAGATTCCATCGCCTTAACCACTCGGCCACATCGTCGTAATTCAAGAAATAGGTGTTATCACGATATTTACCAATTTGAATTATTTATATCTCGGTGTCATCACGCTGCAGTCTCAAAATATTATTTTTCCTTTTATCACCTAATTAAATTTTTTCCTTACTTTATTTCTCCAGCCCTTTTTATATTGTCCAAAACACATTTTATACAGTCTTTTAGATTTTTCAAAATGTTTGTCGGGATGGAATAGTGTAATTTATTCTTTGATGTAATTGGTAAAATGTAACCGACAAGGATGGGATTCGAACCCACGCGGGCAGAGCCGAATGGATTAGCAGTCCATCGCCTTACCACTCGGCCACCTCGTTGTAATTCAAGAATAATGTGTTTTCACGATATTTACAAATTTAAATTATTTATATCTCGGTGTCATCACGCTGCATTCTCAAAATATTATTTATCCTTTTATCACCCAATTAAAATTTTTCCTTACTTTATTTCTTCAGTCTTTTTTATATTGTCCAAAACACATTTTATACAGTCTTTTAGATTTTTCAAAAAGTTTGTCGGGATGGAATAGTGTAATTTTTTCTTTGATGTAATTGGTAAAACGTAACCGACGAGGATGAGATGCAAGCCCACGCGGACAGAGCCCAATGGATTAGCAGTCCATCGCCTTATCCACTCGGCCACCTCGTCGTATTTCAAGAAAAATGTGTTATCACGATATTTACAAATTTAAATTATTTATATCTCGGTGTTATCACGCTGCTGTCTCAAAATATTATTTATACTTTTATCAACCAATTAAATTTTTGCCTTACTTTACTTCTTCAGTCTTTTTTATATTGTCCACAACACATTTTATACATTCTTTTAGATTTTTCAAAAAGTTCGTCGGGAAGGAATAGTGTAATTTATTCTTTGATGTAATTAGTAAAATGTAACCGACTAGGATGAGATGCAAAGCCACGCGGGCAGAGCCCAATGGATTAGCAGTCCATCGCAGTAACCACTCGGCCACCTCGTCGTAATTCAAGAAAAATGTGTTATCACGATATTTACAGATTTAAACTATTTATATCTCGGTGTCATCACGCTGCATTCTCAAAATATTATTTATCCTTTTATCACCCAATTAAATTTTTTCCTTACTTTATTTCTTCAGTCTTTTTTATATTGTCCACAACACATTTTATACAGTCTTTTAGATTTTTCAAAATGTTTGTCGGGATGGAATAGTGTAATTTATTCTTTGATGTTAATTGCAAAATGCAACCGACGAGGATGGGATTCGAACCCACGCGGGCAGAGCCCAATGGATTAGCAGTCCATCGCCTTAACCACTCGGCCACCTCGTCGTAATTCAAGAAAAATGTGTTATCTCGATATTTACAAATTTAAATTATTTATATCTATCACCCCGCATTCTCAAAATATTATTTATCCTTTTATCACCCAATTAAATTTTTTCCTTACTTTATTTCTTCAGTCTTTTTTATATTGTCCACAACACATTTTATACAGTGTTTTAGATTTTTCAAAAAGTTTGTCGGGATGGAATAGTGTAATTTATTCTTTGATGTAAATTGCAAAATGCAACCGACGAGGATGGGATTCGAACCCACGCGGGCAGAGCACAATGGATTAGTAGTCCATCGCCTTAACCACTCGGCCACATCGTCGTAATTCAAGAAAAATGTGTTATCTCGATATTTACAAATTTAAATTATTTATATCTCGGTGTCATCACGCTGCATTCTCAAAATATTATTTATCCTTTTATCACCCAATTAAATTTTTTCCTTACTTTATTTCTTCAGTCTTTTTTATATTGTCCACAACACATTTTATACAGTGTTTTAGATTTTTCAAAAAGTTTGTCGGGATGGAATAGTGTAATTTATTCTTTGATGTAAATTGCAATCGACGAGGATGGGATTCGAACCCACGCGGGCAGAGCCCAATGGATTAGCAGTCCATCGCCTTAACCACTCGGCCACCTCGTCGTAATTCAAGAAAAATGTGTTATCTCGATATTTACAAATTTAAATTATTTATATCTCGGTGTCATCACGCTGCATTCTCAAAATATTATTTATCCTTTTATCACCCAATTAAATTTTTTCCTTACTTTATTTCTTCAGTCTTTTTTATATTGTCCACAACACATTTTATACAGTGTTTTAGATTTTTCAAAAAGTTTGTCGGGATGGAATAGTGTAATTTATTCTTTGATGTAAATTGCAAAATGCAACCGACAAGGATGGGATTCGAACCCACGCGGGCAGAGCCCAATGGATTAGCAGTCCATTACCTTAACCACTCGGTCACCTCGTCGTAATTCAAGAAAAATGTGTTATCTCGATATTTACAAATTTAAATTATTTATATCTCGGTGTCATCACGCTGCATTCTCCAAATATTATTTATCCTTTTATCACCCAATTAAATTTTTTCCTTACTTTATTTCTTCAGTCTTTTTTATATTTTCCACAACACATTTTATACAGTCTTTTAGATTTTTCAAAAAGTTTGTCGGGATGGAATAGTGTAATTTATTCTTTGATGTAATTGGTAAAATGTAACCGACGAGGATGGGATTCGAACCCACGCGGGCAGAGCCCAATGGATTAGCAGTCCATCGCCTTAACCACTCGGCCACCTCGTCGTAATTCAAGAAAAATGTGTTATCACGATATTTACAAATTTGAGTTATTTATATCTCGGTGTCATCACGCTGCAGTCTCAAAATATTATTTTTCCTTTTATCACCCAATTAAATTTTTGCCTTACTTTACTTCTTCAGTCTTTTTTATATTGTCCACAACACATTTTATACATTCTTTTAGATTTTTCAAAAAGTTCGTCGGGAAGGAATAGTGTAATTTATTCTTTGATGTAATTAGTAAAATGTAACCGACTAGGATGAGATGCAAAGCCACGCGGGCAGAGCCCAATGGATTAGCAGTCCATCGCCGTAACCACTCGGCCACCTCGTCGTAATTCAAGAAAAATGTGTTATCACGATATTTACAAATTTAAATTATTTATATCTCGGTGTCATCACGCTGCATTCTCAAAATATTATTTATCCTTTTATCACCCAATTAAATTTTTTCCTTACTTTATTTCTTCAGTCTTTTTTATATTGTCCACAACACATTTTATACAGTCTTTTAGATTTTGCAAAATGTTTGTCGGGATGGAATAGTGCAATTTCTTCTTTGATGTAATTGGTAAAACGTAGCCGACGAGGATGGGATTCGAACTCACGCGGGCAGAGCCCAATGGATTAGATTCCATCGCCTTAACCACTCGGCCACCTCGTCGTATTTCACGAAAAATGTGTTATCACGATATTTACAAATTTAAATTATTTATATCTCGGTGTTATCACGCTGCTGTCTCAAAATATTATTTAAACTTTTATCAACCAATTAAATTTTTGCCTTACTTTATTTCTTCAGTCTTTTTTATATTGTCCACAACACATTTTATACATTCTTTTAGATTTTTCAAAAAGTATGTCGGGATGGAATAGTGTAATTTATTGTTTGATGTAATTAGTAAAATGTAACCGACTAGGATGAGATGCAAACCCACGCGGGCAGAGCCCAATGGATTAGCAGTCCATCGCCTTATCCACTCGGCCTCCTCGTCGTATTTCAAGAAAAATGTGTTATCAAGATATTTACAAATTTAAATTATTTATATCTCGGTGTTATCACGCTGCTGTCTCAAAATATTATTTATACATTTATCACCCAATTAAATTTTTGCCTTACTTTATTTCTTCAGTCTTTTTTATATTGTCCACAACACATTTTATACATTCATTTAGATTTTTCAAAAAGTATGTCGGGATGGAATAGTGTAATTTATTCTTTGATGTAATTAGTAAAATGTAACCGACTAGGATGAGATGCAAACCCACGCGGGCAGAGCCCAATGGATTAGCAGTCCATCGCCTTATCCACTCGGCCTCCTCGTCGTATTTCAAGAAAAATGTGTTATCACGATATTTACAAATTTAAATTATTTATATCTCGGTGTTATCACGCTGCTGTCTCAAAATATTATTTATACATTTATCACCCAATTAAATTTTTGCCTTACTTTATTTCTTCAGTCTTTTTTATATTTTCCACAACACATTTTATACAGTCTTTTAGATTTTTCAAAAAGTTTGTCGGGATGGAATAGTGTAATTTATTCTTTGATGTATTTGGTAAAATGTAACCGACGAGGATGGGATTCGAACCCACGCGGGCAGAGCCCAATGGATTAGCAGTCCATCGCCTTAACCACTCGTCCACCTCGTCGTAATTCAAGAAAAATGTGTTATCACGATATTTACAAATTTGAATTATTTATATCTCGGTGTCATCACGCTGCAGTCTCAAAATATTATTTTTCCTTTTATCACCCAATTAAATTTTTGCCTTACTTTACTTCTTCAGTCTTTTTTATATTGTCCACAACACATTTTATACATTCTTTTAGATTTTTCAAAAAGTTCGTCGGGAAGGAATAGTGTAAATTATTCTTTGATGTAATTAGTAAAATGTAACCGACTAGGATGAGATGCAAAGCCACGCGGGCAGAGCCCAATGGATTAGCAGTCCATCGCCGTAACCACTCGGCCACCTCGTCGTAATTCAAGAAAAATGTGTTATCACGATATTTACAAATTTAAATTATTTATATCTCGGTGTCATCACGCTGCATTCTCAAAATATTATTTATCCTTTTATCACCCAATTAAATTTTTTCCTTACTTTATTTCTTCCGTCTTTTTTATATTGTCCACAACACATTTTATACAGTCTTTTAGATTTTGCAAAATGTTTGTCGGGATGGAATAGTGCAATTTCTTCTTTGATGTAATTGGTAAAACGTAGCCGACGAGGATGGGATTCGAACTCACGCGGGCAGAGCCCAATGGATTAGATTCCATCGCCTTAACCACTCGGCCACCTCGTCGTATTTCAAGAAAAATGTGTTATCACGATATTTACAAATTTAAATTATTTATATCTCGGTGTTATCACGCTGCTGTCTCAAAATATTATTTATACTTTTATCAACCAATTAAATTTTTGCCTTACTTTATTTCTTCAGTCTTTTTTATATTGTCCACAACACATTTTATACATTCTTTTAGATTTTTCAAAAAGTATGTCGGGATGGAATAGTGTAATTTATTGTTTGATGTAATTAGTAAAATGTAACCGACTAGGATGAGATGCAAACCCACGCGGGCAGAGCCCAATGGATTAGCAGTCCATCGCCTTATCCACTCGGCCTCCTCGTCGTATTTCAAGAAAAATGTGTTATCAAGATATTTACAAATTTAAATTATTTATATCTCGGTGTTATCACGCTGCTGTCTCAAAATATTATTTATACATTTATCACCCAATTAAATTTTTGCCTTACTTTATTTCTTCAGTCTTTTTTATATTGTCCACAACACATTTTATACATTCTTTTAGATTTTTCAAAAAGTATGTCGGGATGGAATAGTGTAATTTATTCTTTGATGTAATTAGTAAAATGTAACCGACTAGGATGAGATGCAAACCCACGCGGGCAGAGCCCAATGGATTAGCAGTCCATCGCCTTATCCACTCGGCCTCCTCGTCGTATTTCAAGAAAAATGTGTTATCACGATATTTACAAATTTAAATTATTTATATCTCGGTGTTATCACGCTGCTGTCTCAAAATATTATTTATACATTTATCACCCAATTAAATTTTTGCCTTACTTTATTTCTTCAGTCTTTTTTATATTTTCCACAACACATTTTATACAGCCTTTTAGATTTTTCAAAAAGTTTGTCGGGATGGAATAGTGTAATTTATTCTTTGATGTATTTGGTAAAATGTAACCGACGAGGATGGGATTCGAACCCACGCGGGCAGAGCCCAATGGATTAGCAGTCCATCGCCTTAACCACTCGGCCACCTCGTCGTAATTCAAGAAAAATGTGTTATCACGATATTTACAAATTTGAATTATTTATATCTCGGTGTCATCACGCTGCAGTCTCAAAATATTATTTTTCCTTTTATCACCCAATTAAATTTTTGTCTTACTTTACTTCTTCAGTCTTTTTTATATTGTCCACAACACATTTTATACAGTGTTTTAGATTTTTCAAAAAGTTTGTCGGGATGGAATAGTGTAATTTATTCTTTGATGTAAATTGCAAAATGCAACCGACGAAGATGGGATTCGAACACACGCGGGCAGAGCCCAATGGATTAGCAGTCCATCGCCTTAACCACTCGGCCACCTCGTCGTAATTCAAGAAAAATGTGTTATCTCGATATTTACAAATTTAAATTATTTATATCTCGGTGTCATCACGCTGCATTCTCAAAATATTATTTATCCTTTTATCACCCAATTAAATTTTTTCCTTACTTTATTTCTTCAGTCTTTTTTATATTGTCCACAACACATTTTATACAGTCTTTTAGATTTTTCAAAATGTTTGTTGGGATGGAATAGTGTAATTTATTCTTTGATGTTAATTGCAAAATGCAACCGACGAGGATGGGATTCGAACCCACGCGGGCAGAGCCCTATGGATTAGCAGTCCATCGCCTTAACCACTCGGCCACCTCGTCGTAATTCAAGAAAAATGTGTTATCTCAATATTTACAAATTTAAATTATTTATATCTCGGTGTCATCACGCCGCATTCTCAAAATATTATTTATCCTTTTATCACCCAATTAAATTTTTTCCTTACTTTATTTCTTCAGTCTTTTTTATATTGTCCACAACACATTTTATACAGTGTTTTAGATTTTTCAAAAAGTTTGTCGGGATGGAATAGTGTAATTTATTCTTTGATGTAAATTGCAAAATGCAACCGACGAGGATGGGATTCGAACCCACGCGGGCAGAGCACAATGGATTAGCAGTCCATCGCCTTAACCACTCGGCCACATCGTCGTATTTCAAGAAAAATGTGTTATCACGATATTTACAAATTTAAATTATTTATATCTCGGTGTTATCACGCTGCTGTCTCAAAATATTATTTATACATTTATCACCCAATTAAATTTTTGCCTTACTTTATTTCTTCAGTCTTTTTTATATTTTCCACAACACATTTTATACAGTCTTTTAGATTTTTCAAAAAGTTTGTCGGGATGGAATAGTGTAATTTATTCTTTGATGTAATTGGTAAAATGTAACCGACGAGGATGGGATTCGAACCCACGCGGGCAGAGCCCAATGGATTAGCAGTCCATCGCCTTAACCACTCGGCCACCTCGTCGTAATTCAAGAAAAATGTGTTATCACGATATTTACAAATTTGAATTATTTATATCTCGGTGTCATCACGCTGCAGTCTCAAAATATTATTTTTCCTTTTATCACCCAATTAAATTTTTGCCTTACTTTACTTCTTCAGTCTTTTTTATATTGTCCACAACACATTTTATACATTCTTTTAGATTTTTCAAAAGATTCGTCGGGAAGGAATAGTGTAATTAATTCTTTGATGTAATTAGTAAAATGTAACCGACTAGGATGAGATGCAAAGCCACGCGGGCAGAGCCCAATGGATTAGCAGTCCATCGCAGTAACCACTCGGCCACCTCGTCGTAATTCAAGAAAAATGTGTTATCACGATATTTACAGATTTAAATTATTTATATCTCGGTGTCATCACGCTGCATTCTCAAAATATTATTTATCCTTTTATCACCCAATTAAATTTTTTCCTTACTTTATTTCTTCAGTCTTTTTTATATTGTCCACAACACATTTTATACAGTCTTTTAGATTTTTCAAAATGTTTGTCGGGATGGAATAGTGTAATTTATTCTTTGATGTTAATTGCAAAATGCAACCGACGAGGATGGGATTCGAACCCACGCGGGCAGAGCCCTATGGATTAGCAGTCCATCGCCTTAACCACTCGGCCACCTCGTCGTAATTCAAGAAAAATGTGTTATCTCGATATTTACAAATTTAAATTATTTATATCTCGGTGTCATCACGCCGCATTCTCAAAATATTATTTATCCTTTTATCACCCAATTAAATTTTTTCCTTACTTTATTTCTTCAGTCTTTTTTATTATGTCCACAACACATTTTATACAGTGTTTTAGATTTTTCAAAAAGTTTGTCGGGATGGAATAGTGTAATTTATTCTTTGATGTAAATTGCAAAATGCAACCGACGAGGATGGGATTCGAACCCACGCGGGCAGAGCACAATGGATTAGCAGTCCATCGCCTTAACCACTCGGCCACCTCGTCGTAATTCAAGAAAAATGTGTTATCTCGATATTTACAAATTTAAATTATTTATATCTCGGTGTCATCACGCTGCATTCTCAAAATATTATTTATCCTTTTATCACCCAATTAAATTTTTTCCTTACTTTATTTCTTCAGTCTTTTTTATATTTTCCACAACACATTTTATACAGTCTTTTAGATTTTTCAAAAAGTTTGTCGGGATGGAATAGTGTAATTTATTCTTTGATGTAATTGGTAAAATGTAACCGACGAGGATGGGATTCGAACCCACGCGGGCAGAGCCCAATGGATTAGCAGTCCATCGCCTTATCCACTCGGCCTCCTCGTCGTATTTCAAGAAAAATGTGTTATCAAGATATTTACAAATTTAAATTATTTATATCTCGGTGTTATCACGCTGCTGTCTCAAAATATTATTTATACATTTATCACCCAATTAAATTTTTGCCTTACTTTATTTCTTCAGTCTTTTTTATATTGTCCACAACACATTTTATACATTCTTTTAGATTTTTCAAAAAGTATGTCGGGATGGAATAGTGTAATTTATTCTTTGATGTAATTAGTAAAATGTAACCGACTAGGATGAGATGCAAACCCACGCGGGCAGAGCCCAATGGATTAGCAGTCCATCGCCTTATCCACTCGGCCTCCTCGTCGTATTTCAAGAAAAATGTGTTATCACGATATTTACAAATTTAAATTATTTATATCTCGGTGTTATCACGCTGCTGTCTCAAAATATTATTTACACATTTATCACCCAATTAAATTTTTGCCTTACTTTATTTCTTCAGTCTTTTTTATATTTTCCACAACACATTTTATACAGTCTTTTAGATTTTTCAAAAAGTTTGTCGGGATGGAATAGTGTAATTTATTCTTTGATGTATTTGGTAAAATGTAACCGACGAGGATGGGATTCGAACCCACGCGGGCAGAGCCCAATGGATTAGCAGTCCATCGCCTTAACCACTCGGCCACCTCGTCGTAATTCAAGAAAAATGTGTTATCACGATATTTACAAATTTGAATTATTTATATCTCGGTGTCATCACGCTGCAGTCTCAAAATATTATTTTTCCTTTTATCACCCAATTAAATTTTTGCCTTACTTTACTTCTTCAGTCTTTTTTATATTGTCCACAACACATTTTATACATTCTTTTAGATTTTTCAAAAAGTTCGTCGGGAAGGAATAGTGTAATTTATTCTTTGATGTAATTAGTAAAATGTAACCGACTAGGATGAGATGCAAAGCCACGCGGGCAGAGCCCAATGGATTAGCAGTCCATCGCCGTAACCACTCGGCCACCTCGTCGTAATTCAAGAAAAATGTGTTATCACGATATTTACAAATTTAAATTATTTATATCTCGGTGTCATCACGCTGCATTCTCAAAATATTATTTATCCTTTTATCACCCAATTAAATTTTTTCCTTACTTTATTTCTTCAGTCTTTTTTATATTGTCCACAACACATTTTATACAGTCTTTTAGATTTTGCAAAATGTTTGTCGGGATGGAATAGTGCAATTTCTTCTTTGATGTAATTGGTAAAACGTAGCCGACGAGGATGGGATTCTAACTCACGCGGGCAGAGCCCAATGGATTAGATTCCATCGCCTTAACCACTCGGCCACCTCGTCGTATTTCAAGAAAAATGTGTTATCACGATATTTACAAATTTAAATTATTTATATCTCGGTGTTATCACGCTGCTGTCTCAAAATATTATTTATACTTTTATCAACCAATTAAATTTTTGCCTTACTTTATTTCTTCAGTCTTTTTTATATTGTCCACAACACATTTTATACATTCTTTTAGATTTTTCAAAAAGTATGTCGGGATGGAATAGTGTAATTTATTGTTTGATGTAATTAGTAAAATGTAACCGACTAGGATGAGATGCAAACCCACGCGGGCAGAGCCCAATGGATTAGCAGTCCATCGCCTTATCCACTCGGCCTCCTCGTCGTATTTCAAGAAAAATGTGTTATCAAGATATTTACAAATTTAAATTATTTATATCTCGGTGTTATCACGCTGCTGTCTCAAAATATTATTTATACATTTATCACCCAATTAAATTTTTGCCTTACTTTATTTCTTCAGTCTTTTTTATATTGTCCACAACACATTTTATACATTCTTTTAGATTTTTCAAAAAGTATGTCGGGATGGAATAGTGTAATTTATTCTTTGATGTAATTAGTAAAATGTAACCGACTAGGATGAGATGCAAACCCACGCGGGCAGAGCCCAAAGGATTAGCAGTCCATCGCCTTATCCACTCGGCCTCCTCGTCGTATTTCAAGAAAAATGTGTTATCACGATATTTACAAATTTAAATTATTTATATCTCGGTGTTATCACGCTGCTGTCTCAAAATATTATTTATACATTTATCACCCAATTAAATTTTTGCCTTACTTTATTTCTTCAGTCTTTTTTATATTTTCCACAACACATTTTATACAGTCTTTTAGATTTTTCAAAAAGTTTGTCGGGATGGAATAGTGTAATTTATTCTTTGATGTATTTGGTAAAATGTAACCGACGAGGATGGGATTCGAACCCACGCGGGCAGAGCCCAATGGATTAGCAGTCCATCGCCTTAACCACTCGGCCACCTCGTCGTAATTCAAGAAAAATGTGTTATCACGATATTTACAAATTTGAATTATTTATATCTCGGTGTCATCACGCTGCAGTCTCAAAATATTATTTTTCCTTTTATCACCCAATTAAATTTTTGTCTTACTTTACTTCTTCAGTCTTTTTTATATTGTCCACAACACATTTTATACAGTGTTTTAGATTTTTCAAAAAGTTTGTCGGGATGGAATAGTGTAATTTATTCTTTGATGTAAATTGCAAAATGCAACCGAAGAAGATGGGATTCGAACCCACGCGGGCAGAGCCCAATGGATTAGCAGTCCATCGCCTTAACCACTCGACCACCTCGTCGTAATTCAAGAAAAATGTGTTATCTCGATATTTACAAATTTAAATTATTTATATCTCGGTGTCACCACGCCGCATTCTCAAAATATTATTTATCCTTTTATCACCCAATTAAATTTTTTCCTTACTTTATTTCTTCAATCTTTTTTATATTGTCCACAACACATTTTATACAGTGTTTTAGATTTTTCAAAAAGTTTGTCGGGATGGAATAGTGTAATTTATTCTTTGATGTAAATTGCAAAATGCAACCGACGAGGATGGGATTCGAACCCACACGGGCAGAGCACAATGGATTAGCAGTCCATCGCCTTAACCAATCGGACACCTCGTCGTAATTCAAGAAAAATGTGTTATCTTGATATTTACAAATTTAAATTATTTATATCTCGGTGTCATCACGCTGCATTCTCAAAATATTATTTATCCTTTTATCACCCAATTAAATTTTTTCCTTACTTTATTTCTTCAGTCTTTTTTATATTGTCCACAACACATTTTATACAGTGTTTTAGATTATTCAAAAAGTTTGTCGGGATGGAATAGTGTAATTTATTCTTTGATGTAAATTGCAAAATGCAACCGACGAGGATGGGATTCGAACCCACGCGGGCAGAGCCCACTGGATTAGCAGTCCATCGCCTTAACCACTCGGCCACCTCGTCGTAATTCAAGAAAAATGTGTTATCTCGATATTTACAAATTTAAATTATTTATATCTCGGTGTCATCACGCTGCATTCTCAAAATATTATTTATCCTTTTATCACCCAATTAAATTTTTTCCTTACTTTATTTCTTCTGTCTTTTTTATATTGTCCACAACACATTTTATACAGTGTTTTAGATTTTTCAAAAAGTTTGTCGGGATGGAATAGTGTAATTTATTCTTTGATGTAAATTGCAAAATGCAACCGACAAGGATGGGATTCGAACCCACGCGGGCAGAGCCCAATGGATTAGCAGTCCATCGCCTTAACCACTCGGCCACCTCGTCGTAATTCAAGAAAAATGTGTTATCTCGATATTTACAAATTTAAATTATTTATATCTCGGTGTCATCACGCTGCATTTTCCAAATATTATTTATCCTTTTATCACCCAATTAAATTTTTTCCTTACTTTATTTCTTCAGTCTTTTTTATATTGTCCACAACACATTTTATACAGTGTTTTAGATTTTTCAAAAAGTTTGTCGGGATGGAATAGTGTAATTTCTTCTTTGATGTAAATTGCAAAATGCAACCGACGAGGATGGGATTCGAACCCACGCGGGTAGAGCCCAATGGATTAGCAGTCCATCGCCTTAACCACTCGGCCACCTCGTCGTAATTCAAGAAAAATGTGTTATCTCGATATTTACAAATTTAAATTTTTTATATCTCGGTGTCATCACGCTGCATTCTCAAAATATTCTTTATCCTTTTATCACCCAATTAAATTTTTTCCTTACTTTATTTCTTCAGTCTTTTTTATATTGTCCACAACACATTTTATACAGTGTTTTAGATTTTTCAAAAAGTTTGTCGGGATGGAATAGTGTAATTTATTCTTTGATGTAAATTGCAAAATGCAACCGACGAGGATGGGATTCGAACCCACGCGGGCAGAGCCCAATGGATTAGCAGTCCATCGCCTTAACCACTCGGCCACCTCGTCGTAATTCAAGAAAAATGTGTTATCTCGATATTTACAAATTTAAATTATTTATATCTCGGTGTCATCACGCTGCATTCTCAAAATATTATTTATCCTTTTATCACCCAATTAAATTTTTTCCTTACTTTATTTCTTCAGTCTTTTTTATATTGTCCACAACACATTTTATACAGTGTTTTAGATTTTTCAAAAAGTTTGTCGGGATGGAATAGTGTAATTTATTCTTTGATGTAAATTGCAAAATGCAACCGACGAGTATGGGATTCGAACCCAGGCGGGCAGAGCCCAATGGATTAGCAGTCCATCGCCTTAACCACTCGGCCACCTAGTCGTAATTCAAGAAAAATGTGTTATCTCGATATTTACAAATTTAAATTATTTATATCTCGGTGTCATCACGCTGCATTCTCAAAATATTATTTATCCTTTTATCACCCAATTAAATTTTTTCCTTACTTTATTTCTTCAGTCTTTTTTATATTGTCCACAACACATTTTATACAGTGTTTTAGATTTTTCAAAAAGTTTGTCGGGATGGAATAGTGTAATTTATTCTTTGATGTAAATTGCAAAATGCAACCGACGGGGCTGGGATTCGAACCCACGCGGGCAGAGCACAATGGATTAGCAGTCCATCGCCTTAACCACTCGGCCACCTCGTCGTAATTCAAGAAAAATGTGTTATCTCGATATTTAAAAATTTAAATTATTTATATCTCGGTGTCATCACGCTGCATTCTCAAAATATTATTTATCCTTTTATCACCCAATTAAATTTTTTCCTTACTTTATTTCTTCAGTCTTTTTTATATTGTCCACAACACATTTTATACAATGTTTTAGATTTTTCAAAAAGTTTGTCGGGATGGAATAGTGTAATTTATTCTTTGATGTAAATTGCAAAATGCAACCGACGAGGATGGGATTCGAACCCACGCGGGCAGAGCCCAATGGATTAGCAGTCCATCGCCTTATCCTCTCGGCCACCTCGTCGTAATTCAAGAAAAATGTGTTATCTCGATATTTACAAATTTAAATTACTTATATCTCGGTGTCATCACGCTGCTTTCTCAAAATATTATTTATCCTTTTATCACCCAATTAAATTTTTTCCTTACTTTATTTCTTCAGTCTTTTTTATATTGTCCACAACACATTTTATACAGTGTTTTAGATTTTTCAAAAAGTTTGTCGGGATGGAATAGTGTAATTTATTCTTTGATGTAAATTGCAAAATGCAACCGACGAGGATGGGATTCGAACCCACGCGGGCAGAGCCCAATGGATTAGCAGTCCATCGCCTTAACCACTCGGCCACCTCGTCGTAATTCAAGAAAAATGTGTTATCTCGATATTTGCAAATTTAAATTATTTATATCTCGGTGTCATCACGCTGCATTCTCAAAATATTATTTATCCTTTTATCACCCAATTAAATTTTTTCCTTACTTTATTTCTTCAGTCTTTTTTATATTGTCCACAACACATTTTATACAGTGTTTTAGATTTTTCAAAAAGTTTGTCGGGATGGAATAGTGTAATTTATTCTTTGATGTAAATTGCAAAATGCAACCGACGAGGATGGGATTCGAACCCACGCGGGCAGAGCCCAATGGATTAGCAGTCCATCGCCTTAACCACTCGGCCACCTCGTCGTAATTCAAGAAAAATGTTTTATCTCGATATTTACAAATTTAAATTATTTATATCTCAATGTCATCACGCTGCATTCTCCAAATATTATTTATCCTTTTATCACCCAATTAAATTTTTTCCTTACTTTATTTCTTCAGTCTTTTTTATATTGTCCACAACACATTTTATACAGTGTTTTAGATTTTTCAAAAAGTTTGTCGGGATGGAATAGTGTAATTTATTCTTTGATGTAAATTGCAAAATGCAACCGACGAGGATGGGATTCGAACCCACGCGGGCAGAGCCCAATGGATTAGCAGTCCATCGCCTTAACCACTCGGCCACCTCGTCGTAATTCAAGAAAAATGTGTTATCTCGATATTTACAAATTTAAATTATTTATATCTCGGTGTCATCACGCTGCATTCTCAAAATATTATTTATCCTTTTATCACCCAATTAAATTTTTTCCTTACTTTATTTCTTCAGTCTTTTTTATATTGTCCACAACACATTTTATACAGTGTTTTAGATTTTTCAAAAAGTTTGTCGGGATGGAATAGTGTAATTTATTCTTTGATGTAAATTGCAAAATGCAACCGACGAGGATGGGATTCGAACCCACGCGGGCAGAGCCCAATGGATTAGCAGTCCATCGCCTTAACCACTCGGCCACCTCGTCGTAATTCAAGAAAAATGTGTTATCTCGATATTTACAAATTTAAATTATTTATATCTCGGTGTCATCACGCTGCATTCTCAAAATATTATTTATCCTTTTATCACCCAATTAAATTTTTTCCTTACTTTATTTCTTCAGTCTTTTTTATATTGTCCACAACACATTTTATACAGTGTTTTAGATTTTTCAAAAAGTTTGTCGGGATGGAATAGTGTAATTTATTCTTTGATGTAAATTGCAAAATGCAACCGACAAGGATGGGATTCGAACCCACGCGGGCAGAGCCCAATGGATTAGCAGTCCATCGCCTTAACCACTCGGCCACCTCGTCGTAATTCAAGAAAAATGTGTTATCTCGATATTTACAAATTTAAATTATTTATATCTCGGTGTCATCACGCTTCATTTTCCAAATATTATTTATCCTTTTATCACCCAATTAAATTTTTTCCTTACTTTATTTCTTCAGTCTTTTTTATATTGTCCACAACACATTTTATACAGTGTTTTAGATTTTTCAAAAAGTTTGTCGGGATGGAATAGTGTAATTTCTTCTTTGATGTAAATTGCAAAATGCAACCGACGAGGATGGGATTCGAACCCACGCGGGCAGAGCCCAATGGATTAGCAGTCCATCGCCTTAACCACTCGGCCACCTCGTCGTAATTCAAGAAAAATGTGTTATCTCGATATTTACAAATTTAAATTATTTATATCTCGGTGTCATCACGCTGCATTCTCAAAATATTATTTATCCTTTTATCACCCAATTAAATTTTTTCCTTACTTTATTTCTTCAGTCTTTTTTATATTGTCCACAACACATTTTATACAGTGTTTTAGATTATTCAAAAAGTTTGTCGGGATGGAATAGTGTAATTTATTCTTTGATGTAAATTGCAAAATGCAACCGACGAGGATGGGATTCGAACCCACGCGGGCAGAGCCCACTGGATTAGCAGTCCATCGCCTTAACCACTCGGCCACCTCGTCGTAATTCAAGAAAAATGTGTTATCTCGATATTTACAAATTTAAATTATTTATATCTCGGTGTCATCACGCTGCATTCTCAAAATATTATTTATCCTTTTATCACCCAATTAAATTTTTTCCTTACTTTATTTCTTCTGTCTTTTTTATATTGTCCACAACACATTTTATACAGTGTTTTAGATTTTTCAAAAAGTTTGTCGGGATGGAATAGTGTAATTTATTCTTTGATGTAAATTGCAAAATGCAACCGACAAGGATGGGATTCGAACCCACGCGGGCAGAGCCCAATGGATTAGCAGTCCATCGCCTTAACCACTCGGCCACCTCGTCGTAATTCAAGAAAAATGTGTTATCTCGATATTTACAAATTTAAATTATTTATATCTCGGTGTCATCACGCTGCATTTTCCAAATATTATTTATCCTTTTATCACCCAATTAAATTTTTTCCTTACTTTATTTCTTCAGTCTTTTTTATATTGTCCACAACACATTTTATACAGGGTTTTAGATTTTTCAAAAAGTTTGTCGGGATGGAATAGTGTAATTTCTTCTTTGATGTAAATTGCAAAATGCAACCGACGAGGATGGGATTCGAACCAACGCGGGTAGAGCCCAATGGATTAGCAGTCCATCGCCTTAACCACTCGGCCACCTCGTCGTAATTCAAGAAAAATGTGTTATCTCGATATTTACAAATTTAAATTATTTATATCTCGGTGTCATCACGCTGCATTCTCAAAATATTCTTTATCCTTTTATCACCCAATTAAATTTTTTCCTTACTTTATTTCTTCAGTCTTTTTTATATTGTCCACAACACATTTTATACAGTGTTTTAGATTTTTCAAAAAGTTTGTCGGGATGGAATAGTGTAATTTATTCTTTGATGTAAATTGCAAAATGCAACCGACGAGGATGGGATTCGAACCCACGCGGGCAGAGCCCAATGGATTAGCAGTCCATCGCCTTAACCACTCGGCCACCTCGTCGTAATTCAAGAAAAATGTGTTATCTCGATATTTACAAATTTAAATTATTTATATCTCGGTGTCATCACGCTGCATTCTCAAAATATTATTTATCCTTTTATCACCCAATTAAATTTTTTCCTTACTTTATTTCTTCAGTCTTTTTTATATTGTCCACAACACATTTTATACAGTGTTTTAGATTTTTCAAAAAGTTTGTCGGGATGGAATAGTGTAATTTATTCTTTGATGTAAATTGCAAAATGCAACCGACGAGGATGGGATTCGAACCCAGGCGGGCAGAGCCCAATGGATTAGCAGTCCATCGCCTTAACCACTCGGCCACCTAGTCGTAATTCAAGAAAAATGTGTTATCTCGATATTTACAAATTTAAATTATTTATATCTCGGTGTCATCACGCTGCATTCTCAAAATATTATTTATCCTTTTATCACCCAATTAAATTTTTTCCTTACTTTATTTCTTCAGTCTTTTTTATATTGTCCACAACACATTTTATACAGTGTTTTAGATTTTTCAAAAAGTTTGTCGGGATGGAATAGTGTAATTTATTCTTTGATGTAAATTGCAAAATGCAACCGACGAGGCTGGGATTCGAACCCACGCGGGCAGAGCACAATGGATTAGCAGTCCATCGCCTTAACCACTCGGCCACCTCGTCGTAATTCAAGAAAAATGTGTTATCTCGATATTTAAAAATTTAAATTATTTATATCTCGGTGTCATCACGCTGCATTCTCAAAATATTATTTATCCTTTTATCACCCAATTAAATTTTTTCCTTACTTTATTTCTTCAGTCTTTTTTATATTGTCCACAACACATTTTATACAATGTTTTAGATTTTTCAAAAAGTTTGTCGGGATGGAATAGTGTAATTTATTCTTTGATGTAAATTGCAAAATGCAACCGACGAGGATGGGATTCGAACCCACGCGGGCAGAGCCCAATGGATTAGCAGTCCATCGCCTTATCCTCTCGGCCACCTCGTCGTAATTCAAGAAAAATGTGTTATCTCGATATTTACAAATTTAAATTACTTATATCTCGGTGTCATCACGCTGCTTTCTCAAAATATTATTTATCCTTTTATCACCCAATTAAATTTTTTCCTTACTTTATTTCTTCAGTCTTTTTTATATTGTCCACAACACATTTTATACAGTGTTTTAGATATTTCAAAAAGTTTGTCGGGATGGAATAGTGTAATTTATTCTTTGATGTAAATTGCAAAATGCAACCGACGAGGATGGGATTCGAACCCACGCGGGCAGAGCCCAATGGATTAGCAGTCCATCGCCTTAACCACTCGGCCACCTCGTCGTAATTCAAGAAAAATGTGTTATCTCGATATTTGCAAATTTAAATTATTTATATCTCGGTGTCATCACGCTGCATTCTCAAAATATTATTTATCCTTTTATCACCCAATTAAATTTTTTCCTTACTTTATTTCTTCAGTCTTTTTTATATTGTCCACAACACATTTTATACAGTGTTTTAGATTTTTCAAAAAGTTTGTCGGGATGGAATAGTGTAATTTATTCTTTGATGTAAATTGCAAAATGCAACCGACGAGGATGGGATTCGAACCCACGCGGGCAGAGCCCAATGGATTAGCAGTCCATCGCCTTAACCACTCGGCCACCTCGTCGTAATTCAAGAAAAATGTTTTATCTCGATATTTACAAATTTAAATTATTTATATCTCAATGTCATCACGCTGCATTCTCCAAATATTATTTATCCTTTTATCACCCAATTAAATTTTTTCCTTACTTTATTTCTTCAGTCTTTTTTATATTGTCCACAACACATTTTATACAGTGTTTTAGATTTTTCAAAAAGTTTGTCGGGATGGAATAGTGTAATTTATTCTTTGATGTAAATTGCAAAATGCAACCGACGAGGATGGGATTCGAACCCACGCGGGCAGAGCCCAATGGATTAGCAGTCCATCGCCTTAACCACTCGGCCACCTCGTCGTAATTCAAGAAAAATGTGTTATCTCGATATTTGCAAATTTAAATTATTTATATCTCGGTGTCATCACGCTGCATTCTCAAAATATTATTTATCCTTTTATCACCCAATTAAATTTTTTCCTTACTTTATTTCTTCAGTCTTTTTTATATTGTCCACAACACATTTTATACAGTGTTTTAGATTTTTCAAAAAGTTTGTCGGGATGGAATAGTGTAATTTATTCTTTGATGTAAATTGCAAAATGCAACCGACGAGGATGGGATTCGAACCCACGCGGGCAGAGCCCAATGGATTAGCAGTCCATCGCCTTAACCACTCGGCCACCTCGTCGTAATTCAAGAAAAATGTTTTATCTCGATATTTACAAATTTAAATTATTTATATCTCAATGTCATCACGCTGCATTCTCCAAATATTATTTATCCTTTTATCACCCAATTAAATTTTTTCCTTACTTTATTTCTTCAGTCTTTTTTATATTGTCCACAACACATTTTATACAGTGTTTTAGATTTTTCAAAAAGTTTGTCGGGATGGAATAGTGTAATTTATTCTTTGATGTAAATTGCAAAATGCAACCGACGAGGATGGGATTCGAACCCACGCGGGCAGAGCCCAATGGATTAGCAGTCCATCGCCTTAACCACTCGGCCACCTCGTCGTAATTCAAGAAAAATGTGTTATCTCGATATTTACAAATTTAAATTACTTATATCTCGGTGTCATCACGCTGCTTTCTCAAAATATTATTTATCCTTTTATCACCCAATTAAATTTTTTCCTTACTTTATTTCTTCAGTCTTTTTTATATTGTCCACAACACATTTTATACAGTGTTTTAGATATTTCAAAAAGTTTGTCGGGATGGAATAGTGTAATTTATTCTTTGATGTAAATTGCAAAATGCAACCGACGAGGATGGGATTCGAACCCACGCGGGCAGAGCCCAATGGATTAGCAGTCCATCGCCTTAACCACTCGGCCACCTCGTCGTAATTCAAGAAAAATGTGTTATCTCGATATTTGCAAATTTAAATTATTTATATCTCGGTGTCATCACGCTGCATTCTCAAAATATTATTTATCCTTTTATCACCCAATTAAATTTTTTCCTTACTTTATTTCTTCAGTCTTTTTTATATTGTCCACAACACATTTTATACAGTGTTTTAGATTTTTCAAAAAGTTTGTCGGGATGGAATAGTGTAATTTATTCTTTGATGTAAATTGCAAAATGCAACCGACGAGGATGGGATTCGAACCCACGCGGGCAGAGCCCAATGGATTAGCAGTCCATCGCCTTAACCACTCGGCCACCTCGTCGTAATTCAAGAAAAATGTTTTATCTCGATATTTACAAATTTAAATTATTTATATCTCAATGTCATCACGCTGCATTCTCCAAATATTATTTATCCTTTTATCACCCAATTAAATTTTTTCCTTACTTTATTTCTTCAGTCTTTTTTATATTGTCCACAACACATTTTATACAGTGTTTTAGATTTTTCAAAAAGTTTGTCGGGATGGAATAGTGTAATTTATTCTTTGATGTAAATTGCAAAATGCAACCGACGAGGATGGGATTCGAACCCACGCGGGCAGAGCCCAATGGATTAGCAGTCCATCGCCTTAACCACTCGGCCACCTCGTCGTAATTCAAGAAAAATGTGTTATCTCGATATTTGCAAATTTAAATTATTTATATCTCGGTGTCATCACGCTGCATTCTCAAAATATTATTTATCCTTTTATCACCCAATTAAATTTTTTCCTTACTTTATTTCTTCAGTCTTTTTTATATTGTCCACAACACATTTTATACAGTGTTTTAGATTTTTCAAAAAGTTTGTCGGGATGGAATAGTGTAATTTATTCTTTGATGTAAATTGCAAAATGCAACCGACGAGGATGGGATTCGAACCCACGCGGGCAGAGCCCAATGGATTAGCAGTCCATCGCCTTAACCACTCGGCCACCTCGTCGTAATTCAAGAAAAATGTTTTATCTCGATATTTACAAATTTAAATTATTTATATCTCAATGTCATCACGCTGCATTCTCCAAATATTATTTATCCTTTTATCACCCAATTAAATTTTTTCCTTACTTTATTTCTTCAGTCTTTTTTATATTGTCCACAACACATTTTATACAGTGTTTTAGATTTTTCAAAAAGTTTGTCGGGATGGAATAGTGTAATTTATTCTTTGATGTAAATTGCAAAATGCAACCGACGAGGATGGGATTCGAACCCACGCGGGCAGAGCCCAATGGATTAGCAGTCCATCGCCTTAACCACTCGGCCACCTCGTCGTAATTCAAGAAAAATGTGTTATCTCGATATTTACAAATTTAAATTATTTATATCTCGGTGTCATCACGCTGCATTCTCAAAATATTATTTATCCTTTTATCACCCAATTAAATTTTTTCCTTACTTTATTTCTTCAGTCTTTTTTATATTGTCCACAACACATTTTATACAGTGTTTTAGATTTTTCAAAAAGTTTGTCGGGATGGAATAGTGTAATTTATTCTTTGATGTAAATTGCAAAATGCTACCGACGAGGATGGGATTCGAACCCACGCGGGCAGAGCCCAATGGATTAGCAGTCCATCGCCTTAACCACTCGGCCACCTCGTCGTAATTCAAGAAAAATGTGTTATCTCGATATTTACAAATTTAAATTATTTATATCTCGGTGTCATCACGCTGCATTCTCAAAATATTATTTATCCTTTTATCACCCAATTAAATTTTTTCCTTACTTTATTTCTTCAGTCTTTTTTATATTGTCCACAACACATTTTATACAGTGTTTTAGATTTTTCAAAAAGTTTGTCGGGATGGAATAGTGTAATTTATTCTTTGATGTAAATTGCAAAATGCAACCGACGAGGATGGGATTCGAACCCACGCGGGCAGAGCCCAATGGATTAGCAGTCCATCGCCTTAACCACTCGGCCACCTCGTCGTAATTCAAGAAAAATGTGTTATCTCGATATTTGCAAATTTAAATTATTTATATCTCGGTGTCATCACGCTGCATTCTCAAAATATTATTTATCCTTTTATCACCCAATTAAATTTTTTCCTTACTTTATTTCTTCAGTCTTTTTTATATTGTCCACAACACATTTTATACAGTGTTTTAGATTTTTCAAAAAGTTTGTCGGGATGGAATAGTGTAATTTATTCTTTGATGTAAATTGCAAAATGCAACCGACGAGGATGGGATTCGAACCCACGCGGGCAGAGCCCAATGGATTAGCAGTCCATCGCCTTAACCACTCGGCCACCTCGTCGTAATTCAAGAAAAATGTTTTATCTCGATATTTACAAATTTAAATTATTTATATCTCAATGTCATCACGCTGCATTCTCCAAATATTATTTATCCTTTTATCACCCAATTAAATTTTTTACTTACTTTATTTCTTCAGTCTTTTTTATATTGTCCACAACACATTTTATACAGTGTTTTAGATTTTTCAAAAAGTTTGTCGGGATGGAATAGTGTAATTTATTCTTTGATGTAAATTGCAAAATGCAACCGACGAGGATGGGATTCGAACCCACGCGGGCAGAGCCCAATGGATTAGCAGTCCATCGCCTTAACCACTCGGCCACCTCGTCGTAATTCAAGAAAAATGTGTTATCTCGATATTTGCAAATTTAAATTATTTATATCTCGGTGTCATCACGCTGCATTCTCAAAATATTATTTATCCTTTTATCACCCAATTAAATTTTTTCCTTACTTTATTTCTTCAGTCTTTTTTATATTGTCCACAACACATTTTATACAGTGTTTTAGATTTTTCAAAAAGTTTGTCGGGATGGAATAGTGTAATTTATTCTTTGATGTAAATTGCAAAATGCAACCGACGAGGATGGGATTCGAACCCACGCGGGCAGAGCCCAATGGATTAGCAGTCCATCGCCTTAACCACTCGGCCACCTCGTCGTAATTCAAGAAAAATGTTTTATCTCGATATTTACAAATTTAAATTATTTATATCTCAATGTCATCACGCTGCATTCTCCAAATATTATTTATCCTTTTATCACCCAATTAAATTTTTTCCTTACTTTATTTCTTCAGTCTTTTTTATATTGTCCACAACACATTTTATACAGTGTTTTAGATTTTTCAAAAAGTTTGTCGGGATGGAATAGTGTAATTTATTCTTTGATGTAAATTGCAAAATGCAACCGACGAGGATGGGATTCGAACCCACGCGGGCAGAGCCCAATGGATTAGCAGTCCATCGCCTTAACCACTCGGCCACCTCGTCGTAATTCAAGAAAAATGTGTTATCTCGATATTTACAAATTTAAATTATTTATATCTCGGTGTCATCACGCTGCATTCTCAAAATATTATTTATCCTTTTATCACCCAATTAAATTTTTTCCTTACTTTATTTCTTCAGTCTTTTTTATATTGTCCACAACACATTTTATACAGTGTTTTAGATTTTTCAAAAAGTTTGTCGGGATGGAATAGTGTAATTTATTCTTTGATGTAAATTGCAAAATGCTACCGACGAGGATGGGATTCGAACCCACGCGGGCAGAGCCCAATGGATTAGCAGTCCATCGCCTTAACCACTCGGCCACCTCGTCGTAATTCAAGAAAAATGTGTTATCTCGATATTTACAAATTTAAATTATTTATATCTCGGTGTCATCACGCTGCATTCTCAAAATATTATTTATCCTTTTATCACCCAATTAAATTTTTTCCTTACTTTATTTCTTCAGTCTTTTTTATATTGTCCACAACACATTTTATACAGTGTTTTAGATTTTTCAAAAAGTTTGTCGGGATGGAATAGTGTAATTTATTCTTTGATGTAAATTGCAAAATGCAACCGACGAGGATGGGATTCGAACCCAGGCGGGCAGAGCCCAATGGATTAGCAGTCCATCGCCTTAACCACTCGGCCACCTAGTCGTAATTCAAGAAAAATGTGTTATCTCGATATTTACAAATTTAAATTATTTATATCTCGGTGTCATCACGCTGCATTCTCAAAATATTATTTATCCTTTTATCACCCAATTAAATTTTTTCCTTACTTTATTTCTTCAGTTTTTTTTATATTGTCCACAACACATTTTATACAGTGTTTTAGATTTTTCAAAAAGTTTGTCGGGATGGAATAGTGTAATTTATTCTTTGATGTAAATTGCAAAATGCAACCGACGAGGCTGGGATTCGAACCCACGCGGGCAGAGCACAATGGATTAGCAGTCCATCGCCTTAACCACTCGGCCACCTCGTCGTAATTCAAGAAAAATGTGTTATCTCGATATTTAAAAATTTAAATTATTTATATCTCGGTGTCATCACGCTGCATTCTCAAAATATTATTTATCCTTTTATCACCCAATTAAATTTTTTCCTTACTTTATTTCTTCAGTCTTTTTTATATTGTCCACAACACATTTTATACAATGTTTTAGATTTTTCAAAAAGTTTGTCGGGATGGAATAGTGTAATTTATTCTTTGATGTAAATTGCAAAATGCAACCGACGAGGATGGGATTCGAACCCACGCGGGCAGAGCCCAATGGATTAGCAGTCCATCGCCTTATCCTCTCGGCCACCTCGTCGTAATTCAAGAAAAATGTGTTATCTCGATATTTACAAATTTAAATTACTTATATCTCGGTGTCATCACGCTGCTTTCTCAAAATATTATTTATCCTTTTATCACCCAATTAAATTTTTTCCTTACTTTATTTCTTCAGTCTTTTTTATATTGTCCACAACACATTTTATACAGTGTTTTAGATATTTCAAAAAGTTTGTCGGGATGGAATAGTGTAATTTATTCTTTGATTTAAATTGCAAAATGCAACCGACGAGGATGGGATTCGAACCCACGCGGGCAGAGCCCAATGGATTAGCAGTCCATCGCCTTAACCACTCGGCCACCTCGTCGTAATTCAAGAAAAATGTGTTATCTCGATATTTGCAAATTTAAATTATTTATATCTCGGTGTCATCACGCTGCATTCTCAAAATATTATTTATCCTTTTATCACCCAATTAAATTTTTTCCTTACTTTATTTCTTCAGTCTTTTTTATATTGTCCACAACACATTTTATACAGTGTTTTAGATTTTTCAAAAAGTTTGTCGGGATGGAATAGTGTAATTTATTCTTTGATGTAAATTGCAAAATGCAACCGACGAGGATGGGATTCGAACCCACGCGGGCAGAGCCCAATGGATTAGCAGTCCATCGCCTTAACCACTCGGCCACCTCGTCGTAATTCAAGAAAAATGTTTTATCTCGATATTTACAAATTTAAATTATTTATATCTCAATGTCATCACGCTGCATTCTCCAAATATTATTTATCCTTTTATCACCCAATTAAATTTTTTCCTTACTTTATTTCTTCAGTCTTTTTTATATTGTCCACAACACATTTTATACAGTGTTTTAGATTTTTCAAAAAGTTTGTCGGGATGGAATAGTGTAATTTATTCTTTGATGTAAATTGCAAAATGCAACCGACGAGGATGGGATTCGAACCCACGCGGGCAGAGCCCAATGGATTAGCAGTCCATCGCCTTAACCACTCGGCCACCTCGTCGTAATTCAAGAAAAATGTGTTATCTCGATATTTACAAATTTAAATTATTTATATCTCGGTGTCATCACGCTGCATTCTCAAAATATTATTTATCCTTTTATCACCCAATTAAATTTTTTCCTTACTTTATTTCTTCAGTCTTTTTTATATTGTCCACAACACATTTTATACAGTGTTTTAGATTTTTCAAAAAGTTTGTCGGGATGGAATAGTGTAATTTATTCTTTGATGTAAATTGCAAAATGCAACCGACGAGGATGGGATTCGAACCCACGCGGGCAGAGCCCAATGGATTAGCAGTCCATCGCCTTAACCACTCGGCCACCTCGTCGTAATTCAAGAAAAATGTGTTATCTCGATATTTACAAATTTAAATTATTTATATCTCGGTGTCATCACGCTGCATTCTCAAAATATTATTTATCCTTTTATCACCCAATTAAATTTTTTCCTTACTTTATTTCTTCAGTCTTTTTTATTTTGTCCACAACACATTTTATACAGTGTTTTAGATTTTTCAAAAAGTTTGTCGGGATGGAATAGTGTAATTTATTCTTTGATGTAAATTGCAAAATGCAACCGACAAGGATGGGATTCGAACCCACGCGGGCAGAGCCCAATGGATTAGCAGTCCATCGCCTTAACCACTCGGCCACCTCGTCGTAATTCAAGAAAAATGTGTTATCTCGATATTTACAAATTTAAATTATTTATATCTCGGTGTCATCACGCTTCATTTTCCAAATATTATTTATCCTTTTATCACCCAATTAAATTTTTTCCTTACTTTATTTCTTCAGTCTTTTTTATATTGTCCACAACACATTTTATACAGTGTTTTAGATTTTTCAAAAAGTTTGTCGGGATGGAATAGTGTAATTTCTTCTTTGATGTAAATTGCAAAATGCAACCGACGAGGATGGGATTCGAACCCACGCGGGCAGAGCCCAATGGATTAGCAGTCCATCGCCTTAACCACTCGGCCACCTCGTCGTAATTCAAGAAAAATGTGTTATCTCGATATTTACAAATTTAAATTATTTATATCTCGGTGTCATCACGCTGCATTCTCAAAATATTATTTATCCTTTTATCACCCAATTAAATTTTTTCCTTACTTTATTTCTTCAGTCTTTTTTATATTGTCCACAACACATTTTATACAGTGTTTTAGATTTTTCAAAAAGTTTGTCGGGATGGAATAGTGTAATTTCTTCTTTGATGTAAATTGCAAAATGCAACCGACGAGGATGGGATTCGAACCCACGCGGGTAGAGCCCAATGGATTAGCAGTCCATCGCCTTAACCACTCGGCCACCTCGTCGTAATTCAAGAAAAATGTGTTATCTCGATATTTACAAATTTAAATTATTTATATCTCGGTGTCATCACGCTGCATTCTCAAAATATTCTTTATCCTTTTATCACCCAATTAAATTTTTTCCTTACTTTATTTCTTCAGTCTTTTTTATATTGTCCACAACACATTTTATACAGTGTTTTAGATTTTTCAAAAAGTTTGTCGGGATGGAATAGTGTAATTTATTCTTTGATGTAAATTGCAAAATGCAACCGACGAGGATGGGATTCGAACCCACGCGGGCAGAGCCCAATGGATTAGCAGTCCATCGCCTTAACCACTCGGCCACCTCGTCGTAATTCAAGAAAAATGTGTTATCTCGATATTTACAAATTTAAATTATTTATATCTCGGTGTCATCACGCTGCATTCTCAAAATATTATTTATCCTTTTATCACCCAATTAAATTTTTTCCTTACTTTATTTCTTCAGTCTTTTTTATATTGTCCACAACACATTTTATACAGTGTTTTAGATTTTTCAAAAAGTTTGTCGGGATGGAATAGTGTAATTTATTCTTTGATGTAAATTGCAAAATGCAACCGACGAGGATGGGATTCGAACCCAGGCGGGCAGAGCCCAATGGATTAGCAGTCCATCGCCTTAACCACTCGGCCACCTAGTCGTAATTCAAGAAAAATGTGTTATCTCGATATTTACAAATTTAAATTATTTATATCTCGGTGTCATCACGCTGCATTCTCAAAATATTATTTATCCTTTTATCACCCAATTAAATTTTTTCCTTACTTTATTTCTTCAGTCTTTTTTATATTGTCCACAACACATTTTATACAGTGTTTTAGATTTTTCAAAAAGTTTGTCGGGATGGAATAGTGTAATTTATTCTTTGATGTAAATTGCAAAATGCAACCGACGAGGCTGGGATTCGAACCCACGCGGGCAGAGCACAATGGATTAGCAGTCCATCGCCTTAACCACTCGGCCACCTCGTCGTAATTCAAGAAAAATGTGTTATCTCGATATTTAAAAATTTAAATTATTTATATCTCGGTGTCATCACGCTGCATTCTCAAAATATTATTTATCCTTTTATCACCCAATTAAATTTTTTCCTTACTTTATTTCTTCAGTCTTTTTTATATTGTCCACAACACATTTTATACAATGTTTTAGATTTTTCAAAAAGTTTGTCGGGATGGAATAGTGTAATTTATTCTTTGATGTAAATTGCAAAATGCAACCGACGAGGATGGGATTCGAACCCACGCGGGCAGAGCCCAATGGATTAGCAGTCCATCGCCTTATCCTCTCGGCCACCTCGTCGTAATTCAAGAAAAATGTGTTATCTCGATATTTACAAATTTAAATTACTTATATCTCGGTGTCATCACGCTGCTTTCTCAAAATATTATTTATCCTTTTATCACCCAATTAAATTTTTTCCTTACTTTATTTCTTCAGTCTTTTTTATATTGTCCACAACACATTTTATACAGTGTTTTAGATATTTCAAAAAGTTTGTCGGGATGGAATAGTGTAATTTATTCTTTGATGTAAATTGCAAAATGCAACCGACGAGGATGGGATTCGAACCCACGCGGGCAGAGCCCAATGGATTAGCAGTCCATCGCCTTAACCACTCGGCCACCTCGTCGTAATTCAAGAAAAATGTGTTATCTCGATATTTGCAAATTTAAATTATTTATATCTCGGTGTCATCACGCTGCATTCTCAAAATATTATTTATCCTTTTATCACCCAATTAAATTTTTTCCTTACTTTATTTCTTCAGTCTTTTTTATATTGTCCACAACACATTTTATACAGTGTTTTAGATTTTTCAAAAAGTTTGTCGGGATGGAATAGTGTAATTTATTCTTTGATGTAAATTGCAAAATGCAACCGACGAGGATGGGATTCGAACCCACGCGGGCAGAGCCCAATGGATTAGCAGTCCATCGCCTTAACCACTCGGCCACCTCGTCGTAATTCAAGAAAAATGTTTTATCTCGATATTTACAAATTTAAATTATTTATATCTCAATGTCATCACGCTGCATTCTCCAAATATTATTTATCCTTTTATCACCCAATTAAATTTTTTCCTTACTTTATTTCTTCAGTCTTTTTTATATTGTCCACAACACATTTTATACAGTGTTTTAGATTTTTCAAAAAGTTTGTCGGGATGGAATAGTGTAATTTATTCTTTGATGTAAATTGCAAAATGCAACCGACGAGGATGGGATTCGAACCCACGCGGGCAGAGCCCAATGGATTAGCAGTCCATCGCCTTAACCACTCGGCCACCTCGTCGTAATTCAAGAAAAATGTGTTATCTCGATATTTACAAATTTAAATTATTTATATCTCGGTGTCATCACGCTGCATTCTCAAAATATTATTTATCCTTTTATCACCCAATTAAATTTTTTCCTTACTTTATTTCTTCAGTCTTTTTTATATTGTCCACAACACATTTTATACAGTGTTTTAGATTTTTCAAAAAGTTTGTCGGGATGGAATAGTGTAATTTATTCTTTGATGTAAATTGCAAAATGCTACCGACGAGGATGGGATTCGAACCCACGCGGGCAGAGCCCAATGGATTAGCAGTCCATCGCCTTAACCACTCGGCCACCTCGTCGTAATTCAAGAAAAATGTGTTATCTCGATATTTACAAATTTAAATTATTTATATCTCGGTGTCATCACGCTGCATTCTCAAAATATTATTTATCCTTTTATCACCCAATTAAATTTTTTCCTTACTTTATTTCTTCAGTCTTTTTTATATTGTCCACAACACATTTTATACAGTGTTTTAGATTTTTCAAAAAGTTTGTCGGGATGGAATAGTGTAATTTATTCTTTGATGTAAATTGCAAAATGCAACCGACGAGGATGGGATTCGAACCCAGGCGGGCAGAGCCCAATGGATTAGCAGTCCATGGCCTTAACCACTCGGCCACCTAGTCGTAATTCAAGAAAAATGTGTTATCTCGATATTTACAAATTTAAATTATTTATATCTCGGTGTCATCACGCTGCATTCTCAAAATATTATTTATCCTTTTATCACCCAATTAAATTTTTTCCTTACTTTATTTCTTCAGTCTTTTTTATATTGTCCACAACACATTTTATACAGTGTTTTAGATTTTTCAAAAAGTTTGTCGGGATGGAATAGTGTAATTTATTCTTTGATGTAAATTGCAAAATGCAACCGACGAGGCTGGGATTCGAACCCACGCGGGCAGAGCACAATGGATTAGCAGTCCATCGCCTTAACCACTCGGCCACCTCGTCGTAATTCAAGAAAAATGTGTTATCTCGATATTTAAAAATTTAAATTATTTATATCTCGGTGTCATCACGCTGCATTCTCAAAATATTATTTATCCTTTTATCACCCAATTAAATTTTTTCCTTACTTTATTTCTTCAGTCTTTTTTATATTGTCCACAACACATTTTATACAATGTTTTAGATTTTTCAAAAAGTTTGTCGGGATGGAATAGTGTAATTTATTCTTTGATGTAAATTGCAAAATGCAACCGACGAGGATGGGATTCGAACCCACGCGGGCAGAGCCCAATGGATTAGCAGTCCATCGCCTTATCCTCTCGGCCACCTCGTCGTAATTCAAGAAAAATGTGTTATCTCGATATTTACAAATTTAAATTACTTATATCTCGGTGTCATCACGCTGCTTTCTCAAAATATTATTTATCCTTTTATCACCCAATTAAATTTTTTCCTTACTTTATTTCTTCAGTCTTTTTTATATTGTCCACAACACATTTTATACAGTGTTTTAGATATTTCAAAAAGTTTGTCGGGATGGAATAGTGTAATTTATTCTTTGATTTAAATTGCAAAATGCAACCGACGAGGATGGGATTCGAACCCACGCGGGCAGAGCCCAATGGATTAGCAGTCCATCGCCTTAACCACTCGGCCACCTCGTCGTAATTCAAGAAAAATGTGTTATCTCGATATTTGCAAATTTAAATTATTTATATCTCGGTGTCATCACGCTGCATTCTCAAAATATTATTTATCCTTTTATCACCCAATTAAATTTTTTCCTTACTTTATTTCTTCAGTCTTTTTTATATTGTCCACAACACATTTTATACAGTGTTTTAGATTTTTCAAAAAGTTTGTCGGGATGGAATAGTGTAATTTATTCTTTGATGTAAATTGCAAAATGCAACCGACGAGGATGGGATTCGAACCCACGCGGGCAGAGCCCAATGGATTAGCAGTCCATCGCCTTAACCACTCGGCCACCTCGTCGTAATTCAAGAAAAATGTTTTATCTCGATATTTACAAATTTAAATTATTTATATCTCAATGTCATCACGCTGCATTCTCCAAATATTATTTATCCTTTTATCACCCAATTAAATTTTTTCCTTACTTTATTTCTTCAGTCTTTTTTATATTGTCCACAACACATTTTATACAGTGTTTTAGATTTTTCAAAAAGTTTGTCGGGATGGAATAGTGTAATTTATTCTTTGATGTAAATTGCAAAATGCAACCGACGAGGATGGGATTCGAACCCACGCGGGCAGAGCCCAATGGATTAGCAGTCCATCGCCTTAACCACTCGGCCACCTCGTCGTAATTCAAGAAAAATGTGTTATCTCGATATTTACAAATTTAAATTATTTATATCTCGGTGTCATCACGCTGCATTCTCAAAATATTATTTATCCTTTTATCACCCAATTAAATTTTTTCCTTACTTTATTTCTTCAGTCTTTTTTATATTGTCCACAACACATTTTATACAGTGTTTTAGATTTTTCAAAAAGTTTGTCGGGATGGAATAGTGTAATTTATTCTTTGATGTAAATTGCAAAATGCAACCGACGAGGATGGGATTCGAACCCACGCGGGCAGAGCCCAATGGATTAGCAGTCCATCGCCTTAACCACTCGGCCACCTCGTCGTAATTCAAGAAAAATGTGTTATCTCGATATTTGCAAATTTAAATTATTTATATCTCGGTGTCATCACGCTGCATTCTCAAAATATTATTTATCCTTTTATCACCCAATTAAATTTTTTCCTTACTTTATTTCTTCAGTCTTTTTTATATTGTCCACAACACATTTTATACAGTGTTTTAGATTTTTCAAAAAGTTTGTCGGGATGGAATAGTGTAATTTATTCTTTGATGTAAATTGCAAAATGCAACCGACGAGGATGGGATTCGAACCCACGCGGGCAGAGCCCAATGGATTAGCAGTCCATCGCCTTAACCACTCGGCCACCTCGTCGTAATTCAAGAAAAATGTTTTATCTCGATATTTACAAATTTAAATTATTTATATCTCAATGTCATCACGCTGCATTCTCCAAATATTATTTATCCTTTTATCACCCAATTAAATTTTTTCCTTACTTTATTTCTTCAGTCTTTTTTATATTGTCCACAACACATTTTATACAGTGTTTTAGATTTTTCAAAAAGTTTGTCGGGATGGAATAGTGTAATTTATTCTTTGATGTAAATTGCAAAATGCAACCGACGAGGATGGGATTCGAACCCACGCGGGCAGAGCCCAATGGATTAGCAGTCCATCGCCTTAACCACTCGGCCACCTCGTCGTAATTCAAGAAAAATGTGTTATCTCGATATTTACAAATTTAAATTATTTATATCTCGGTGTCATCACGCTGCATTCTCAAAATATTATTTATCCTTTTATCACCCAATTAAATTTTTTCCTTACTTTATTTCTTCAGTCTTTTTTATATTGTCCACAACACATTTTATACAGTGTTTTAGATTTTTCAAAAAGTTTGTCGGGATGGAATAGTGTAATTTATTCTTTGATGTAAATTGCAAAATGCAACCGACGAGGATGGGATTCGAACCCACGCGGGCAGAGCCCAATGGATTAGCAGTCCATCGCCTTAACCACTCGGCCACCTCGTCGTAATTCAAGAAAAATGTGTTATCTCGATATTTACAAATTTAAATTATTTATATCTCGGTGTCATCACGCTGCATTCTCAAAATATTATTTATCCTTTTATCACCCAATTAAATTTTTTCCTTACTTTATTTCTTCAGTCTTTTTTATATTGTCCACAACACATTTTATACAGTGTTTTAGATTTTTCAAAAAGTTTGTCGGGATGGAATAGTGTAATTTATTCTTTGATGTAAATTGCAAAATGCAACCGACAAGGATGGGATTCGAACCCACGCGGGCAGAGCCCAATGGATTAGCAGTCCATCGCCTTAACCACTCGGCCACCTCGTCGTAATTCAAGAAAAATGTGTTATCTCGATATTTACAAATTTAAATTATTTATATCTCGGTGTCATCACGCTTCATTTTCCAAATATTATTTATCCTTTTATCACCCAATTAAATTTTTTCCTTACTTTATTTCTTCAGTCTTTTTTATATTGTCCACAACACATTTTATACAGTGTTTTAGATTTTTCAAAAAGTTTGTCGGGATGGAATAGTGTAATTTCTTCTTTGATGTAAATTGCAAAATGCAACCGACGAGGATGGGATTCGAACCCACGCGGGCAGAGCCCAATGGATTAGCAGTCCATCGCCTTAACCACTCGGCCACCTCGTCGTAATTCAAGAAAAATGTGTTATCTCGATATTTACAAATTTAAATTATTTATATCTCGGTGTCATCACGCTGCATTCTCAAAATATTATTTATCCTTTTATCACCCAATTAAATTTTTTCCTTACTTTATTTCTTCAGTCTTTTTTATATTGTCCACAACACATTTTATACAGTGTTTTAGATTTTTCAAAAAGTTTGTCGGGATGGAATAGTGTAATTTCTTCTTTGATGTAAATTGCAAAATGCAACCGACGAGGATGGGATTCGAACCCACGCGGGTAGAGCCCAATGGATTAGCAGTCCATCGCCTTAACCACTCGGCCACCTCGTCGTAATTCAAGAAAAATGTGTTATCTCGATATTTACAAATTTAAATTATTTATATCTCGGTGTCATCACGCTGCATTCTCAAAATATTCTTTATCCTTTTATCACCCAATTAAATTTTTTCCTTACTTTATTTCTTCAGTCTTTTTTATATTGTCCACAACACATTTTATACAGTGTTTTAGATTTTTCAAAAAGTTTGTCGGGATGGAATAGTGTAATTTATTCTTTGATGTAAATTGCAAAATGCAACCGACGAGGATGGGATTCGAACCCACGCGGGCAGAGCCCAATGGATTAGCAGTCCATCGCCTTAACCACTCGGCCACCTCGTCGTAATTCAAGAAAAATGTGTTATCTCGATATTTACAAATTTAAATTATTTATATCTCGGTGTCATCACGCTGCATTCTCAAAATATTATTTATCCTTTTATCACCCAATTAAATTTTTTCCTTACTTTATTTCTTCAGTCTTTTTTATATTGTCCACAACACATTTTATACAGTGTTTTAGATTTTTCAAAAAGTTTGTCGGGATGGAATAGTGTAATTTATTCTTTGATGTAAATTGCAAAATGCAACCGACGAGGATGGGATTCGAACCCAGGCGGGCAGAGCCCAATGGATTAGCAGTCCATCGCCTTAACCACTCGGCCACCTAGTCGTAATTCAAGAAAAATGTGTTATCTCGATATTTACAAATTTAAATTATTTATATCTCGGTGTCATCACGCTGCATTCTCAAAATATTATTTATCCTTTTATCACCCAATTAAATTTTTTCCTTACTTTATTTCTTCAGTCTTTTTTATATTGTCCACAACACATTTTATACAGTGTTTTAGATTTTTCAAAAAGTTTGTCGGGATGGAATAGTGTAATTTATTCTTTGATGTAAATTGCAAAATGCAACCGACGAGGCTGGGATTCGAACCCACGCGGGCAGAGCACAATGGATTAGCAGTCCATCGCCTTAACCACTCGGCCACCTCGTCGTAATTCAAGAAAAATGTGTTATCTCGATATTTAAAAATTTAAATTATTTATATCTCGGTGTCATCACGCTGCATTCTCAAAATATTATTTATCCTTTTATCACCCAATTAAATTTTTTCCTTACTTTATTTCTTCAGTCTTTTTTATATTGTCCACAACACATTTTATACAATGTTTTAGATTTTTCAAAAAGTTTGTCGGGATGGAATAGTGTAATTTATTCTTTGATGTAAATTGCAAAATGCAACCGACGAGGATGGGATTCGAACCCACGCGGGCAGAGCCCAATGGATTAGCAGTCCATCGCCTTATCCTCTCGGCCACCTCGTCGTAATTCAAGAAAAATGTGTTATCTCGATATTTACAAATTTAAATTACTTATATCTCGGTGTCATCACGCTGCTTTCTCAAAATATTATTTATCCTTTTATCACCCAATTAAATTTTTTCCTTACTTTATTTCTTCAGTCTTTTTTATATTGTCCGCAACACATTTTATACAGTGTTTTAGATATTTCAAAAAGTTTGTCGGGATGGAATAGTGTAATTTATTCTTTGATGTAAATTGCAAAATGCAACCGACGAGGATGGGATTCGAACCCACGCGGGCAGAGCCCAATGGATTAGCAGTCCATCGCCTTAACCACTCGGCCACCTCGTCGTAATTCAAGAAAAATGTGTTATCTCGATATTTGCAAATTTAAATTATTTATATCTCGGTGTCATCACGCTGCATTCTCAAAATATTATTTATCCTTTTATCACCCAATTAAATTTTTTCCTTACTTTATTTCTTCAGTCTTTTTTATATTGTCCACAACACATTTTATACAGTGTTTTAGATTTTTCAAAAAGTTTGTCGGGATGGAATAGTGTAATTTATTCTTTGATGTAAATTGCAAAATGCAACCGACGAGGATGGGATTCGAACCCACGCGGGCAGAGCCCAATGGATTAGCAGTCCATCGCCTTAACCACTCGGCCACCTCGTCGTAATTCAAGAAAAATGTTTTATCTCGATATTTACAAATTTAAATTATTTATATCTCAATGTCATCACGCTGCATTCTCCAAATATTATTTATCCTTTTATCACCCAATTAAATTTTTTCCTTACTTTATTTCTTCAGTCTTTTTTATATTGTCCACAACACATTTTATACAGTGTTTTAGATTTTTCAAAAAGTTTGTCGGGATGGAATAGTGTAATTTATTCTTTGATGTAAATTGCAAAATGCAACCGACGAGGATGGGATTCGAACCCACGCGGGCAGAGCCCAATGGATTAGCAGTCCATCGCCTTAACCACTCGGCCACCTCGTCGTAATTCAAGAAAAATGTGTTATCTCGATATTTACAAATTTAAATTATTTATATCTCGGTGTCATCACGCTGCATTCTCAAAATATTATTTATCCTTTTATCACCCAATTAAATTTTTTCCTTACTTTATTTCTTCAGTCTTTTTTATATTGTCCACAACACATTTTATACAGTGTTTTAGATTTTTCAAAAAGTTTGTCGGGATGGAATAGTGTAATTTATTCTTTGATGTAAATTGCAAAATGCTACCGACGAGGATGGGATTCGAACCCACGCGGGCAGAGCCCAATGGATTAGCAGTCCATCGCCTTAACCACTCGGCCACCTCGTCGTAATTCAAGAAAAATGTGTTATCTCGATATTTACAAATTTAAATTATTTATATCTCGGTGTCATCACGCTGCATTCTCAAAATATTATTTATCCTTTTATCACCCAATTAAATTTTTTCCTTACTTTATTTCTTCAGTCTTTTTTATATTGTCCACAACACATTTTATACAGTGTTTTAGATTTTTCAAAAAGTTTGTCGGGATGGAATAGTGTAATTTATTCTTTGATGTAAATTGCAAAATGCAACCGACGAGGATGGGATTCGAACCCAGGCGGGCAGAGCCCAATGGATTAGCAGTCCATCGCCTTAACCACTCGGCCACCTAGTCGTAATTCAAGAAAAATGTGTTATCTCGATATTTACAAATTTAAATTATTTATATCTCGGTGTCATCACGCTGCATTCTCAAAATATTATTTATCCTTTTATCACCCAATTAAATTTTTTCCTTACTTTATTTCTTCAGTCTTTTTTATATTGTCCACAACACATTTTATACAGTGTTTTAGATTTTTCAAAAAGTTTGTCGGGATGGAATAGTGTAATTTATTCTTTGATGTAAATTGCAAAATGCAACCGACGAGGCTGGGATTCGAACCCACGCGGGCAGAGCACAATGGATTAGCAGTCCATCGCCTTAACCACTCGGCCACCTCGTCGTAATTCAAGAAAAATGTGTTATCTCGATATTTAAAAATTTAAATTATTTATATCTCGGTGTCATCACGCTGCATTCTCAAAATATTATTTATCCTTTTATCACCCAATTAAATTTTTTCCTTACTTTATTTCTTCAGTCTTTTTTATATTGTCCACAACACATTTTATACAATGTTTTAGATTTTTCAAAAAGTTTGTCGGGATGGAATAGTGTAATTTATTCTTTGATGTAAATTGCAAAATGCAACCGACGAGGATGGGATTCGAACCCACGCGGGCAGAGCCCAATGGATTAGCAGTCCATCGCCTTATCCTCTCGGCCACCTCGTCGTAATTCAAGAAAAATGTGTTATCTCGATATTTACAAATTTAAATTACTTATATCTCGGTGTCATCACGCTGCTTTCTCAAAATATTATTTATCCTTTTATCACCCAATTAAATTTTTTCCTTACTTTATTTCTTCAGTCTTTTTTATATTGTCCACAACACATTTTATACAGTGTTTTAGATATTTCAAAAAGTTTGTCGGGATGGAATAGTGTAATTTATTCTTTGATTTAAATTGCAAAATGCAACCGACGAGGATGGGATTCGAACCCACGCGGGCAGAGCCCAATGGATTAGCAGTCCATCGCCTTAACCACTCGGCCACCTCGTCGTAATTCAAGAAAAATGTGTTATCTCGATATTTGCAAATTTAAATTATTTATATCTCGGTGTCATCACGCTGCATTCTCAAAATATTATTTATCCTTTTATCACCCAATTAAATTTTTTCCTTACTTTATTTCTTCAGTCTTTTTTATATTGTCCACAACACATTTTATACAGTGTTTTAGATTTTTCAAAAAGTTTGTCGGGATGGAATAGTGTAATTTATTCTTTGATGTAAATTGCAAAATGCAACCGACGAGGATGGGATTCGAACCCACGCGGGCAGAGCCCAATGGATTAGCAGTCCATCGCCTTAACCACTCGGCCACCTCGTCGTAATTCAAGAAAAATGTTTTATCTCGATATTTACAAATTTAAATTATTTATATCTCAATGTCATCACGCTGCATTCTCCAAATATTATTTATCCTTTTATCACCCAATTAAATTTTTTCCTTACTTTATTTCTTCAGTCTTTTTTATATTGTCCACAACACATTTTATACAGTCTTTTAGATTTTTCAAAAAGTTTGTCGGGATGGAATAGTGTAATTTATTCTTTGATGTAAATTGCAAAATGCAACCGACGAGGATGGGATTCGAACCCACGCGGGCAGAGCCCAATGGATTAGCAGTCCATCGCCTTAACCACTCGGCCACCTCGTCGTAATTCAAGAAAAATGTGTTATCTCGATATTTACAAATTTAAATTATTTATATCTCGGTGTCATCACGCTGCATTCTCAAAATATTATTTATCCTTTTATCACCCAATTAAATTTTTTCCTTACTTTATTTCTTCAGTCTTTTTTATATTGTCCACAACACATTTTATACAGTGTTTTAGATTTTTCAAAAAGTTTGTCGGGATGGAATAGTGTAATTTATTCTTTGATGTAAATTGCAAAATGCAACCGACGAGGATGGGATTCGAACCCACGCGGGCAGAGCCCAATGGATTAGCAGTCCATCGCCTTAACCACTCGGCCACCTCGTCGTAATTCAAGAAAAATGTGTTATCTCGATATTTACAAATTTAAATTATTTATATCTCGGTGTCATCACGCTGCATTCTCAAAATATTATTTATCCTTTTATCACCCAATTAAATTTTTTCCTTACTTTATTTCTTCAGTCTTTTTTATATTGTCCACAACACATTTTATACAGTGTTTTAGATTTTTCAAAAAGTTTGTCGGGATGGAATAGTGTAATTTATTCTTTGATGTAAATTGCAAAATGCAACCGACGAGGATGGGATTCGAACCCACGCGGGCAGAGCCCAATGGATTAGCAGTCCATCGCCTTAACCACTCGGCCACCTCGTCGTAATTCAAGAAAAATGTGTTATCTCGATATTTACAAATTTAAATTATTTATATCTCGGTGTCATCACGCTGCATTCTCAAAATATTATTTATCCTTTTATCACCCAATTAAATTTTTTCCTTACTTTATTTCTTCAGTCTTTTTTATATTGTCCACAACACATTTTATACAGTGTTTTAGATTTTTCAAAAAGTTTGTCGGGATGGAATAGTGTAATTTATTCTTTGATGTAAATTGCAAAATGCAACCGACGAGGATGGGATTCGAACCCACGCGGGCAGAGCCCAATGGATTAGCAGTCCATCGCCTTAACCACTCGGCCACCTCGTCGTAATTCAAGAAAAATGTGTTATCTCGATATTTACAAATTTAAATTATTTATATCTCGGTGTCATCACGCTGCATTCTCAAAATATTATTTATCCTTTTATCACCCAATTAAATTTTTTCCTTACTTTATTTCTTCAGTCTTTTTTATATTGTCCACAACACATTTTATACAGTGTTTTAGATTTTTCAAAAAGTTTGTCGGGATGGAATAGTGTAATTTATTCTTTGATGTAAATTGCAAAATGCAACCGACGAGGATGGGATTCGAACCCACGCGGGCAGAGCCCAATGGATTAGCAGTCCATCGCCTTAACCACTCGGCCACCTCGTCGTAATTCAAGAAAAATGTGTTATCTCGATATTTACAAATTTAAATTATTTATATCTCGATGTCATCACGCTGCATTCTCCAAATATTATTTTTCCTTTTATCACCCAATTAAATTTTTTCCTTACTTTATTTCTTCAGTCTTTTTTATATTGTCCACAACACATTTTATACAGTGTTTTAGATTTTTCAAAAAGTTTGTCGGGATGGAATAGTGTAATTTATTCTTTGATGTAAATTGCAAAATGCAACCGACGAGGATGGGATTCGAACCCACGCGGGCAGAGCCCAATGGATTAGCAGTCCATCGCCTTAACCACTCGGCCACCTCGTCGTAATTCAAGAAAAATGTGTTATCTCGATATTTACAAATTTAAATTATTTATATCTCGGTGTCATCACGCTTCATTTTCCAAATATTATTTATCCTTTTATCACCCAATTAAATTTTTTCCTTACTTTATTTCTTCAGTCTTTTTTATATTGTCCACAACACATTTTATACAGTGTTTTAGATTTTTCAAAAAGTTTGTCGGGATGGAATAGTGTAATTTATTCTTTGATGTAAATTGCAAAATGCAACCGACGAGGATGGGATTCGAACCCACGCGGGCAGAGCCCAATGGATTAGCAGTCCATCGCCTTAACCACTCGGCCACCTCGTCGTAATTCAAGAAAAATGTGTTATCTCGATATTTACAAATTTAAATTATTTATATCTCGATGTCATCACGCTGCATTCTCCAAATATTATTTTTCCTTTTATCACCCAATTAAATTTTTTCCTTACTTTATTTCTTCAGTCTTGTTTATATTGTCCACAACACATTTTATACAGTGTTTTAGATTTTTCAAAAAGTTTGTCGGGATGGAATAGTGTAATTTATTCTTTGATGTAAATTGCAAAATGCAACCGACGAGGATGGGATTCGAACCCACGCGGGAAGAGCCCAATGGATTAGCAGTCCATCGCCTTAACCACTCGGCCACCTCGTCGTTATTCAAGAAAAATGTGTTATCTCGATATTTACAAATTTAAATTATTTATATCTCGGTGTCATCACGCTGCATTCTCCAAATATTATTTATCCTTTTATCACCCAATTAAATTTTTTCCTTACGTTATTTCTTCAGTCTTTTTTATATTGTCCACAACACATTTTATACAGTGTTTTAGATTTTTCAAAAAGTTTGTCGGGATGGAATAGTGTAATTTATTCTTTGATGTAAATTGCAAAATGCAACCGACGAGGATGGGATTCGAACCCACGCGGGCAGAGCCCAATGGATTAGCAGTCCATCGCCTTAACCACTCGGCCACCTCGTCGTAATTCAAGAAAAATGTGTTATCTCGATATTTACAAATTTAAATTATTTATATCTCGGTGTCATCACGCTGCATTCTCAAAATATTATTTATCCTTTTATCACCCAATTAAATTTTTTCCTTACTTTATTTCTTCAGTCTTTTTTATATTGTCCACAACACATTTTATACAGTGTTTTAGATTTTTCAAAAAGTTTGTCGGGATGGAATAGTGTAATTTATTCTTTGATGTAAATTGCAAAATGCAACCGACGAGGATGGGATTCGAACCCACGCGGGCAGAGCCCAATGGATTAGCAGTCCATCGCCTTAACCACTCGGCCACTTTGTCGTAATTCAAGAAAAATGTGTTATCTCGATATTTACAAATTTAAATTATTTATATCTCGGTGTCATCACCCTGCATTCTCAAAATATTATATATCCTTTTATCACCCAATTAAATTTTTTTCTTACTTTATTTCTTCAGTCTTTTTTATATTGTCCACAACACATTTTATACAGTGTTTTAGATTTTTCAAAAAGTTTGTCGGGATGGAATAGTGTAAATTATTCTTTGATGTAAATTGCAAAATGCAACCGACGAGGCTGGGATTCGAACCCACGCGGGCAGAGCACAATGGATTAGCAGCCCATCGCCTTAACCACTCGGCCACCTCGTCGTAACTTAAGAAAAATGTGTTATCTCGATATTTAAAAATTTAAATTATTTATATCTCGGTGTCATCACGCTGCATTCTCAAAATATTATTTATCCTTTTATCACCCAATTAAATTTTTTCCTTACTTTATTTCTTCAGTCTTTTTTATATTGTCCACAACACATTTTATACAATGTTTTAGATTTTTCAAAAAGTTTGTCGGGATGGAATAGTGTAATTTATTCTTTGATGTAAATTGCAAAATGCAACCGACGAGGATGGGATTCGAACCCACGCGGGCAGAGCCCAATGGATTAGCAGTCCATCGCCTTAACCTCTCGGCCACCTCGTCGTAATTCAAGAAAAATGTGTTATCTCGATATTTACAAATTTAAATTATTTATATCTCGGTGTCATCACGCTGCATTCTCAAAATATTATTTATCCTTTTATCACCCAATTAAATTTTTTCCTTACTTTATTTCTTCAGTCTTTTTTATATTGTCCACAACACATTTTATACAGTGTTTTAGATTTTTCAAAAAGTTTGTCGGGATGGAATAGTGTAATTTATTCTTTGATGTAAATTGCAAAATGCAACCGACGAGGATGGGATTCGAACCCACGCGGGCAGAGCCCAATGGATTAGCAGTCCATCGCCTTAACCACTCGGCCACCTCGTCGTAATTCAAGAAAAATGTGTTATCTCGATATTTACAAATTTAAATTATTTATATCTCGGTGTCATCACGCTGCATTCTCAAAATATTATTTATCCTTTTATCACCCAATTAAATTTTTTCCTTACTTTATTTCTTCAGTCTTTTTTATATTGTCCACAACACATTTTATACAGTGTTTTAGATTTTTCAAAAAGTTTGTCGGGATGGAATAGTGTAATTTATTCTTTGATGTAAATTGCAAAATGCAACCGACGAGGCTGGGATTCGAACCCACGCGGGCAGAGCACAATGGATTAGCAGTCCATCGCCTTATCCTCTCGGCCACCTCGTCGTAATTCAAGAAAAATGTGTTATCTCGATATTTACAAATTTAAATTACTTATATCTCGGTGTCATCACGCTGCTTTCTCAAAATATTATTTATCCTTTTATCACCCAATTAAATTTTTTCCTTACTTTATTTCTTCAGTCTTTTTTATATTGTCCACAACACATTTTATACAGTGTTTTAGATTTTTCAAAAAGTTTGTCGGGATGGAATAGTGTAATTTATTCTTTGATGTAAATTGCAAAATGCAACCGACGAGGATGGGATTCGAACCCACGCGGGCAGAGCCCAATGGATTAGCAGTCCATCGCCTTAACCACTCGGCCACCTCGTCGTAATTCAAGAAAAATGTGTTATCTCGATATTTGCAAATTTAAATTATTTATATCTCGGTGTCATCACGCTGCATTCTCAAAATATTATTTATCCTTTTATCACCCAATTAAATTTTTTCCTTACTTTATTTCTTCAGTCTTTTTTCTATTGTCCACAACACATTTTATACAGTGTTTTAGATTTTTCAAAAAGTTTGTCGGGATGGAATAGTGTAATTTATTCTTTGATGTAAATTGCAAAATGCAACCGACGAGGATGGGATTCGAACCCACGCGGGCAGAGCCCAATGGATTAGCAGTCCATCGCCTTAACCACTCGGCCACCTCGTCGTAATTCAAGACAAATGTTTTATCTCGATATTTACAAATTTAAATTATTTATATCTCAATGTCATCACGCTGCATTCTCCAAATATTATTTATCCTTTTATCACCCAATTAAATTTTTTCCTTACTTTATTTCTTCAGTCTTTTTTATATTGTCCACAACACATTTTATACAGTGTTTTAGATTTTTCAAAAAGTTTGTCGGGATGGAATAGTGTAATTTATTCTTTGATGTAAATTGCAAAATGCAACCGACGAGGATGGGATTCGAACCCACGCGGGCAGAGCCCAATGGATTAGCAGTCCATCGCCTTAACCACTCGGCCACCTCGTCGTAATTCAAGAAAAATGTGTTATCTTGATATTTACAAATTTAAATTATTTATATCTCGGTGTCATCACGCTGCATTCTCAAAATATTATTTATCCTTTTATCACCCAATTAAATTTTTTCCTTACTTTATTTCTTCAGTCTTTTTTATATTGTCCACAACACATTTTATACAGTGTTTTAGATTTTTCAAAAAGTTTGTCGGGATGGAATAGTGTAATTTATTCTTTGATGTAAATTGCAAAATGCAACCGACGAGGATGGGATTCGAACCCACGCGGGCAGAGCCCAATGGATTAGCAGTCCATCGCCTTAACCACTCGGCCACCTCGTCGTAATTCAAGAAAAATGTGTTATCTCGATATTTACAAATTTAAATTATTTATATCTCGGTGTCATCACGCTGCATTCTCAAAATATTATTTATCCTTTTATCACCCAATTAAATTTTTTCCTTACTTTATTTCTTCAGTCTTTTTTATATTGTCCACAACACATTTTATACAGTGTTTTAGATTTTTCAAAAAGTTTGTCGGGATGGAATAGTGTAATTTATTCTTTGATGTAAATTTCAAAATGCAACCGACAAGGATGGGATTCGAGCCCACGCGGGCAGAGCCCAATGGATTAGCAGTCCATCGCCTTAACCACTCGGCCACCTCGTCGTAATTCAAGAAAAATGTGTTATCTCGATATTTACAAATTTAAATTATTTATATCTCGGTGTCATCACGCTTCATTTTCCAAATATTATTTATCCTTTTATCACCCAATTAAATTTTTTCCTTACTTTATTTCTTCAGTCTTTTTTATATTGTCCACAACACATTTTATACAGTGTTTTAGATTTTTCAAAAAGTTTGTCGGGATGGAATAGTGTAATTTCTTCTTTGATGTAAATTGCAAAATGCAACCGACGAGGATGGGATTCGAACCCACGCGGGCAGAGCCCAATGGATTAGCAGTCCATCGCCTTAACCACTCGGCCACCTCGTCGTAATTCAAGAAAAATGTGTTATCTCGATATTTACAAATTTAAATTATTTATATCTCGGTGTCATCACGCTGCATTCTCAAAATATTATTTATCCTTTTATCACCCAATTAAATTTTTTCCTTACTTTATTTCTTCAGTCTTTTTTATATTGTCCACAACACATTTTATACAGTGTTTTAGATTATTCAAAAAGTTTGTCGGGATGGAATAGTGTAATTTATTCTTTGATGTAAATTGCAAAATGCAACCGACGAGGATGGGATTCGAACCCACGCGGGCAGAGCCCACTGGATTAGCAGTCCATCGCCTTAACCACTCGGCCACCTCGTCGTAATTCAAGAAAAATGTGTTATCTCGATATTTACTAATTTAAATTATTTATATCTCGGTGTCATCACGCTGCATTCTCAAAATATTATTTATCCTTTTATCACCCAATTAAATTTTTTCCTTACTTTATTTCTTCTGTCTTTTTTATATTGTCCACAACACATTTTATACAGTGTTTTAGATTTTTCAAAAAGTTTGTCGGGATGGAATAGTGTAATTTATTCTTTGATGTAAATTGCAAAATGCAACCGACAAGGATGGGATTCGAACCCACGCGGGCAGAGCCCAATGGATTAGCAGTCCATCGCCTTAACCACTCGGCCACCTCGTCGTAATTCAAGAAAAATGTGTTATCTCGATATTTACAAATTTAAATTATTTATATCTCGGTGTGATCACGCTGCATTTTCCAAATATTATTTATCCTTTTATCACCCAATTAAATTTTTTCCTTACTTTATTTCTTCAGTCTTTTTTATATTGTCCACAACACATTTTATACAGTGTTTTAGATTTTTCAAAAAGTTTGTCGGGATGGAATAGTGTAATTTCTTCTTTGATGTAAATTGCAAAATGCAACCGACGAGGATGGGATTCGAACCCACGCGGGTAGAGCCCAATGGATTAGCAGTCCATCGCCTTAACCACTCGGCCACCTCGTCGTAATTCAAGAAAAATGTGTTATCTCGATATTTACAAATTTAAATTATTTATATCTCGGTGTCATCACGCTGCATTCTCAAAATATTCTTTATCCTTTTATCACCCAATTAAATTTTTTCCTTACTTTATTTCTTCAGTCTTTTTTATATTGTCCACAACACATTTTATACAGTGTTTTAGATTTTTCAAAAAGTTTGTCGGGATGGAATAGTGTAATTTATTCTTTGATGTAAATTGCAAAATGCAACCGACGAGGATGGGATTCGAACCCAGGCGGGCAGAGCCCAATGGATTAGCAGTCCATCGCCTTAACCACTCGGCCACCTAGTCGTAATTCAAGAAAAATGTGTTATCTCGATATTTACAAATTTAAATTATTTATATCTCGGTGTCATCACGCTGCATTCTCAAAATATTATTTATCCTTTTATCACCCAATTAAATTTTTTCCTTACTTTATTTCTTCAGTCTTTTTTATATTGTCCACAACACATTTTATACAGTGTTTTAGATTTTTCAAAAAGTTTGTCGGGATGGAATAGTGTAATTTATTCTTTGATGTAAATTGCAAAATGCAACCGACGAGGCTGGGATTCGAACCCACGCGGGCAGAGCACAATGGATTAGCAGTCCATCGCCTTAACCACTCGGCCACCTCGTCGTAATTCAAGAAAAATGTGTTATCTCGATATTTAAAAATTTAAATTATTTATATCTCGGTGTCATCACGCTGCATTCTCAAAATATTATTTATCCTTTTATCACCCAATTAAATTTTTTCCTTACTTTATTTCTTCAGTCTTTTTTATATTGTCCACAACACATTTTATACAATGTTTTAGATTTTTCAAAAAGTTTGTCGGGATGGAATAGTGTAATTTATTCTTTGATGTAAATTGCAAAATGCAACCGACGAGGATGGGATTCGAACCCACGCGGGCAGAGCCCAATGGATTAGCAGTCCATCGCCTTATCCTCTCGGCCACCTCGTCGTAATTCAAGAAAAATGTGTTATCTCGATATTTACAAATTTAAATTACTTATATCTCGGTGTCATCACGCTGCTTTCTCAAAATATTATTTATCCTTTTATCACCCAATTAAATTTTTTCCTTACTTTATTTCTTCAGTCTTTTTTATATTGTCCACAACACATTTTATACAGTGTTTTAGATTTTTCAAAAAGTTTGTCGGGATGGAATAGTGTAATTTATTCTTTGATGTAAATTGCAAAATGCAACCGACGAGGATGGGATTCGAACCCACGCGGGCAGAGCCCAATGGATTAGCAGTCCATCGCCTTAACCACTCGGCCACCTCGTCGTAATTCAAGAAAAATGTGTTATCTCGATATTTGCAAATTTAAATTATTTATATCTCGGTGTCATCACGCTGCATTCTCAAAATATTATTTATCCTTTTATCACCCAATTAAATTTTTTCCTTACTTTATTTCTTCAGTCTTTTTTATATTGTCCACAACACATTTTATACAGTGTTTTAGATTTTTCAAAAAGTTTGTCGGGATGGAATAGTGTAATTTATTCTTTGATGTAAATTGCAAAATGCAACCGACGAGGATGGGATTCGAACCCACGCGGGCAGAGCCCAATGGATTAGCAGTCCATCGCCTTAACCACTCGGCCACCTCGTCGTAATTCAAGAAAAATGTTTTATCTCGATATTTACAAATTTAAATTATTTATATCTCAATGTCATCACGCTGCATTCTCCAAATATTATTTATCCTTTTATCACCCAATTAAATTTTTTCCTTACTTTATTTCTTCAGTCTTTTTTATATTGTCCACAACACATTTTATACAGTGTTTTAGATTTTTCAAAAAGTTTGTCGGGATGGAATAGTGTAATTTATTCTTTGATGTAAATTGCAAAATGCAACCGACGAGGATGGGATTCGAACCCACGCGGGCAGAGCCCAATGGATTAGCAGTCCATCGCCTTAACCACTCGGCCACCTCGTCGTAATTCAAGAAAAATGTGTTATCTCGATATTTACAAATTTAAATTATTTATATCTCGGTGTCATCACGCTGCATTCTCAAAATATTATTTATCCTTTTATCACCCAATTAAATTTTTTCCTTACTTTATTTCTTCAGTCTTTTTTATATTGTCCACAACACATTTTATACAGTGTTTTAGATTTTTCAAAAAGTTTGTCGGGATGGAATAGTGTAATTTATTCTTTGATGTAAATTGCAAAATGCAACCGACGAGGATGGGATTCGAACCCACGCGGGCAGAGCCCAATGGATTAGCAGTCCATCGCCTTAACCACTCGGCCACCTCGTCGTAATTCAAGAAAAATGTGTTATCTCGATATTTACAAATTTAAATTATTTATATCTCGGTGTCATCACGCTGCATTCTCAAAATATTATTTATCCTTTTATCACCCAATTAAATTTTTTCCTTACTTTATTTCTTCAGTCTTTTTTATATTGTCCACAACACATTTTATACAGTGTTTTAGATTTTTCAAAAAGTTTGTCGGGATGGAATAGTGTAATTTATTCTTTGATGTAAATTGCAAAATGCAACCGACAAGGATGGGATTCGAACCCACGCGGGCAGAGCCCAATGGATTAGCAGTCCATCGCCTTAACCACTCGGCCACCTCGTCGTAATTCAAGAAAAATGTGTTATCTCGATATTTACAAATTTAAATTATTTATATCTCGGTGTCATCACGCTTCATTTTCCAAATATTATTTATCCTTTTATCACCCAATTAAATTTTTTCCTTACTTTATTTCTTCAGTCTTTTTTATATTGTCCACAACACATTTTATACAGTGTTTTAGATTTTTCAAAAAGTTTGTCGGGATGGAATAGTTTAATTTCTTCTTTGATGTAAGTTGCAAAATGCAACCGACGAGGATGGGATTCGAACCCATGCGGGCAGAGCCCAATGGATTAGCAGTCCATCGCCTTAACCACTCGGCCACCTCGTCGTAATTCAAGAAAAATGTGTTATCTCGATATTTACAAATTTAAATTATTTATATCTCGGTGTCATCACGCTGCATTCTCAAAATATTATTTATCCTTTTATCACCCAATTAAATTTTTTCCTTACTTTATTTCTTCAGTCTTTTTTATATTGTCCACAACACATTTTATACAGTGTTTTAGATTTTTCAAAAAGTTTGTCGGGATGGAATAGTGTAATTTATTCTTTGATGTAAATTGCAAAATGCAACCGACGAGGCTGGGATTCGAACCCACGCGGGCCGAGCACAATGGATTAGCAGTCCATCGCCTTAACCACTCAGCCACCTCGTCGTAATTCAAGAAAAATGTGTTATCTCGATATTTAAAAATTTAAATTATTTATATCTCGGTGTCATCACGCTGCATTCTCAAAATATTATTTATCCTTTTATCACCCAATTAAATTTTTTCCTTACTTTATTTCTTCAGTCTTTTTTATATTGTCCACAACACATTTTATACAGTGTTTTAGATTTTTCAAAAAGTTTGTCGGGATGGAATAGTGTAATTTATTCTTTGATGTAAATTGCAAAATGCAACCGACGAGGATGGGATTCGAACCCACGCGGGCAGAGCCCAATGGATTAGCAGTCCATCGCCTTAACCACTCGGCCACCTCGTCGTAATTCAAGAAAAATGTGTTATCTCGATATTTACAAATTTAAATTATTTATATCTCGATGTCATCACGCTGCATTCTCCAAATATTATTTTTCCTTTTATCACCCAATTAAATTTTTTCCTTACTTTATTTCTTCAGTCTTTTTTATATTGTCCACAACACATTTTATACAGTGTTTTAGATTTTTCAAAAAGTTTGTCGGGATGGAATAGTGTAATTTATTCTTTGATGTAAATTGCAAAATGCAACCGACGAGGATGGGATTCGAACCCACGCGGGCAGAGCCCAATGGATTAGCAGTCCATCGCCTTAACCACTCGGCCACCTCGTCGTAATTCAAGAAAAATGTGTTATCTCGATATTTACAAATTTAAATTATTTATATCTCGGTGTCATCACGCTTCATTTTCCAAATATTATTTATCCTTTTATCACCCAATTAAATTTTTTCCTTACTTTATTTCTTCAGTCTTTTTTATATTGTCCACAACACATTTTATACAGTGTTTTAGATTTTTCAAAAAGTTTGTCGGGATGGAATAGTGTAATTTATTCTTTGATGTAAATTGCAAAATGCAACCGACGAGGATGGGATTCGAACCCACGCGGGCAGAGCCCAATGGATTAGCAGTCCATCGCCTTAACCACTCGGCCACCTCGTCGTAATTCAAGAAAAATGTGTTATCTCGATATTTACAAATTTAAATTATTTATATCTCGATGTCATCACGCTGCATTCTCCAAATATTATTTTTCCTTTTATCACCCAATTAAATTTTTTCCTTACTTTATTTCTTCAGTCTTTTTTATATTGTCCACAACACATTTTATACAGTGTTTTAGATTTTTCAAAAAGTTTGTCGGGATGGAATAGTGTAATTTATTCTTTGATGTAAATTGCAAAATGCAACCGACGAGGATGGGATTCGAACCCACGCGGGCAGAGCCCAATGGATTAGCAGTCCATCGCCTTAACCACTCGGCCACCTCGTCGTAATTCAAGAAAAATGTGTTATCTCGATATTTACAAATTTAAATTATTTATATCTCGGTGTCATCACGCTGCATTCTCCAAATATTATTTATCCTTTTATCACCCAATTAAATTTTTTCCTTACTTTATTTCTTCAGTCTTTTTTATATTGTCCACAACACATTTTATACAGTGTTTTAGATTTTTCAAAAAGTTTGTCGGGATGGAATAGTGTAATTTATTCTTTGATGTAAATTGCAAAATGCAACCGACGAGGATGGGATTCGAACCCACGCGGGCAGAGCCCAATGGATTAGCAGTCCATCGCCTTAACCACTCGGCCACCTCGTCGTAATTCAAGAAAAATGTGTTATCTCGATATTTACAAATTTAAATTATTTATATCTCGGTGTCATCACGCTGCATTCTCAAAATATTATTTATCCTTTTATCACCCAATTAAATTTTTTCCTTACTTTATTTCTTCAGTCTTTTTTATATTGTCCACAACACATTTTATACAGTGTTTTAGATTTTTCAAAAAGTTTGTCGGGATGGAATAGTGTAATTTATTCTTTGATGTAAATTGCAAAATGCAACCGACGAGGATGGGATTCGAACCCACGCGGGCAGAGCCCAATGGATTAGCAGTCCATCGCCTTAACCACTCGGCCACCTCGTCGTAATTCAAGAAAAATGTGTTATCTCGATATTTACAAATTTAAATTATTTATATCTCGGTGTCATCACCCTGCATTCTCAAAATATTATATATCCTTTTATCACCCAATTAAATTTTTTCCTTACTTTATTTCTTCAGTCTTTTTTATATTGTCCACAACACATTTTATACAGTGTTTTAGATTTTTCAAAAAGTTTGTCGGGATGGAATAGTGTAAATTATTCTTTGATGTAAATTGCAAAATGCAACCGACGAGGCTGGGATTCGAACCCACGCGGGCAGAGCACAATGGATTAGCAGCCCATCGCCTTAACCACTCGGCCACCTCGTCGTAACTTAAGAAAAATGTGTTATCTCGATATTTAAAAATTTAAATTATTTATATCTCGGTGTCATCACGCTGCATTCTCAAAATATTATTTATCCTTTTATCACCCAATTAAATTTTTTCCTTACTTTATTTCTTCAGTCTTTTTTATATTGTCCAGAACACATTTTATACAATGTTTTAGATTTTTCAAAAAGTTTGTCGGGATGGAATAGTGTAATTTATTCTTTGATGTAAATTGCAAAATGCAACCGACGAGGATGGGATTCGAACCCACGCGGGCAGAGCCCAATGGATTAGCAGTCCATCGCCTTAACCTCTCGGCCACCTCGTCGTAATTCAAGAAAAATGTGTTATCTCGATATTTACAAATTTAAATTATTTATATCTCGGTGTCATCACGCTGCATTCTCAAAATATTATTTATCCTTTTATCACCCAATTAAATTTTTTCCTTACTTTATTTCTTCAGTCTTTTTTATATTGTCCACAACACATTTTATACAGTGTTTTAGATTTTTCAAAAAGTTTGTCGGGATGGAATAGTGTAATTTATTCTTTGATGTAAATTGCAAAATGCAACCGACGAGGATGGGATTCGAATCCACGCGGGCAGAGCCCAATGGATTAGCAGTCCATCGCCTTAACCACTCGGCCACCTCGTCGTAATTCAAGAAAAATGTGTTATCTCGATATTTACAAATTTAAATTATTTATATCTCGGTGTCATCACCCTGCATTCTCAAAATATTATATATCCTTTTATCACCCAATTAAATTTTTTCCTTACTTTATTTCTTCAGTCTTTTTTATATTGTCCACAACACATTTTATACAGTGTTTTAGATTTTTCAAAAAGTTTGTCGGGATGGAATAGTGTAAATTATTCTTTGATGTAAATTGCAAAATGCAACCGACGAGGCTGGGATTCGAACCCACGCGGGCAGAGCACAATGGATTAGCAGCCCATCGCCTTAACCACTCGGCCACCTCGTCGTAACTTAAGAAAAATGTGTTATCTCGATATTTAAAAATTTAAATTATTTATATCTCGGTGTCATCACGCTGCATTCTCAAAATATTATTTATCCTTTTATCACCCAATTAAATTTTTTCCTTACTTTATTTCTTCAGTCTTTTTTATATTGTCCAGAACACATTTTATACAATGTTTTAGATTTTTCAAAAAGTTTGTCGGGATGGAATAGTGTAATTTATTCTTTGATGTAAATTGCAAAATGCAACCGACGAGGATGGTATTCGAACCCACGCGGGCAGAGCCCAATGGATTAGCAGTCCATCGCCTTAACCTCTCGGCCACCTCGTCGTAATTCAAGAAAAATGTGTTATCTCGATATTTACAAATTTAAATTATTTATATCTCGGTGTCATCACGCTGCATTCTCAAAATATTATTTATCCTTTTATCACCCAATTAAATTTTTTCCTTACTTTATTTCTTCAGTCTTTTTTATATTGTCCACAACACATTTTATACAGTGTTTTAGATTTTTCAAAAAGTTTGTCGGGATGGAATAGTGTAATTTATTCTTTGATGTAAATTGCAAAATGCAACCGACGAGGATGGGATTCGAACCCACGCGGGCAGAGCCCAATGGATTAGCAGTCCATCGCCTTAACCACTCGGCCACCTCGTCGTAATTCAAGAAAAATGTGTTATCTCGATATTTACAAATTTAAATTATTTATATCTCGGTGTCATCACGCTGCATTCTCAAAATATTATTTATCCTTTTATCACCCAATTAAATTTTTTCCTTACTTTATTTCTTCAGTCTTTTTTATATTGTCCACAACACATTTTATACAGTGTTTTAGATTTTTCAAAAAGTTTGTCGGGATGGAATAGTGTAATTTATTCTTTGATGTAAATTGCAAAATGCAACCGACGAGGCTGGGATTCGAACCCACGCGGGCAGAGCACAATGGATTAGCAGTCCATCGCCTTAACCACTCAGCCACCTCGTCGTAATTCAAGAAAAATGTGTTATCTCGATATTTAAAAATTTAAATTATTTATATCTCGGTGTCATCACGCTGCATTCTCAAAATATTATTTATCCTTTTATCACCCAATTAAATTTTTTCCTTACTTTATTTCTTCAGTCTTTTTTATATTGTCCACAACACATTTTATACAATGTTTTAGATTTTTCAAAAAGTTTGTCGGGATGGAATAGTGTAATTTATTCTTTGATGTAAATTGCAAAATGCAACCTACGAGGATGGGATTCGAACCCACGCGGGCAGAGCGCAATGGATTAGCAGTCCATCGCCTTAACCTCTCGGCCACCTCGTCGTAATTCAAGAAAAATGTGTTATCTCGATATTTACAAATTTAAATTATTTATATCTCGGTGTCATCACGCTGCATTCTCAAAATATTATTTATCCTTTTATCACCCAATTAAATTTTTTCCTTATTTTATTTCTTCAGTCTTTTTTATATTGTCCACAACACATTTTATACAGTGTTTTAGATTTTTCAAAAAGTTTGTCGGGATGGAATAGTGTAATTTATTCTTTGATGTAAATTGCAAAATGCAACCGACGAGGATGGGATTCGAATCCACGCGGGCAGAGCCCAATGGATTAGCAGTCCATCGCCTTAACCACTCGGCCACCTCGTCGTAATTCAAGAAAAATGTGTTATCTCGATATTTACAAATTTAAATTATTTATATCTCGGTGTCATCACCCTGCATTCTCAAAATATTATATATCCTTTTATCACCCAATTAAATTTTTTCCTTACTTTATTTCTTCAGTCTTTTTTATATTGTCCACAACACATTTTATACAGTGTTTTAGATTTTTCAAAAAGTTTGTCGGGATGGAATAGTGTAAATTATTCTTTGATGTAAATTGCAAAATGCAACCGACGAGGCTGGGATTCGAACCCACGCGGGCAGAGCACAATGGATTAGCAGCCCATCGCCTTAACCACTCGGCCACCTCGTCGTAACTTAAGAAAAATGTGTTATCTCGATATTTAAAAATTTAAATTATTTATATCTCGGTGTCATCACGCTGCATTCTCAAAATATTATTTATCCTTTTATCACCCAATTAAATTTTTTCCTTACTTTATTTCTTCAGTCTTTTTTATATTGTCCAGAACACATTTTATACAATGTTTTAGATTTTTCAAAAAGTTTGTCGGGATGGAATAGTGTAATTTATTCTTTGATGTAAATTGCAAAATGCAACCGACGAGGATGGTATTCGAACCCACGCGGGCAGAGCCCAATGGATTAGCAGTCCATCGCCTTAACCTCTCGGCCACCTCGTCGTAATTCAAGAAAAATGTGTTATCTCGATATTTACAAATTTAAATTATTTATATCTCGGTGTCATCACGCTGCATTCTCAAAATATTATTTATCCTTTTATCACCCAATTAAATTTTTTCCTTACTTTATTTCTTCAGTCTTTTTTATATTGTCCACAACACATTTTATACAGTGTTTTAGATTTTTCAAAAAGTTTGTCGGGATGGAATAGTGTAATTTATTCTTTGATGTAAATTGCAAAATGCAACCGACGAGGATGGGATTCGAACCCACGCGGGCAGAGCCCAATGGATTAGCAGTCCATCGCCTTAACCACTCGGCCACCTCGTCGTAATTCAAGAAAAATGTGTTATCTCGATATTTACAAATTTAAATTATTTATATCTCGGTGTCATCACGCTGCATTCTCAAAATATTATTTATCCTTTTATCACCCAATTGAATTTTTTCCTTACTTTATTTCTTCAGTCTTTTTTATATTGTCCACAACACATTTTATACAGTGTTTTAGATTTTTCAAAAAGTTTGTCGGGATGGAATAGTGTAATTTATTCTTTGATGTAAATTGCAAAATGCAACCGACGAGGCTGGGATTCGAACCCACGCGGGCAGAGCACAATGGATTAGCAGTCCATCGCCTTAACCACTCAGCCACCTCGTCGTAATTCAAGAAAAATGTGTTATCTCGATATTTAAAAATTTAAATTATTTATATCTCGGTGTCATCACGCTGCATTCTCAAAATATTATTTATCCTTTTATCACCCAATTAAATTTTTTCCTTACTTTATTTCTTCAGTCTTTTTTATATTGTCCACAACACATTTTATACAATGTTTTAGATTTTTCAAAAAGTTTGTCGGGATGGAATAGTGTAATTTATTCTTTGATGTAAATTGCAAAATGCAACCGACGAGGATGGGATTCGAACCCACGCGGGCAGAGCCCAATGGATTAGCAGTCCATCGCCTTAACCACTCGGCCACCTCGTCGTAATTCAAGAAAAATGTGTTATCTCAATATTTACAAATTTAAATTATTTATATCTCGGTGTCATCACGCTGCATTCTCAAAATATTATTTATCCTTTTATCACCCAATTAAATTTTTTCCTTACTTTATTTCTTCAGTCTTTTTTATATTGTCCACAGCACATTTTATACAGTGTTTTAGATTTTTCAAAAAGTTTGTCGGGATGGAATAGTGTAATTTATTCTTTGATGTAAATTGCAAAATGCAACCGACGAGGATGGGATTCGAACCCACGCGGGCAGAGCCCAATGGATTAGCAGTCCATCGCCTTAACCACTCGGCCACCTCGTCGTAATTCAAGAAAAATGTGTTATCTCGATATTTACAAATTTAAATTATTTATATCTCGATGTCATCACGCTGCATTCTCCAAATATTATTTATCCTTTTATCACCCAATTAAATTTTTTCCTTACTTTATTTCTTCAGTCTTTTTTATATTGTCCACAACACATTTTATACAGTGTTTTAGATTTTTCAAAAAGTTTGTCGGGATGGAATAGTGTAATTTATTCTTTGATGTAAATTGCAAAATGCAACCGACGAGGATGGGATTCGAACCCACGCGGGCAGAGCCCAATGGATTAGCAGTCCATCGCCTTAACCACTCGGCCACCTCGTCGTAATTCAAGAAAAATGTGTTATCTCGATATTTACAAATTTAAATTATTTATATCTCGGTGTCATCACGCTGCATTCTCAAAATATTATTTATCCTTTTATCACCCAATTAAATTTTTTCCTTACTTTATTTCTTCAGTCTTTTTTATATTGTCCACAACACATTTTATACAGTGTTTTAGATTTTTCAAAAAGTTTGTCGGGATGGAATAGTGTAATTTATTCTTTGATGTAAATTGCAAAATGCAACCGACGAGGATGGGATTCGAACCCACGCGGGCAGAGCCCAATGGATTAGCAGTCCATCGCCTTAACCACTCGGCCACCTCGTCGTAATTCAAGAAAAATGTGTTATCTCGATATTTACAAATTTAAATTATTTATATCTCGATGTCATCACGCTGCATTCTCCAAATATTATTTTTCCTTTTATCACCCAATTAAATTTTTTCCTTACTTTATTTCTTCAGTCTTTTTTATATTGTCCACAACACATTTTATACAGTGTTTTAGATTTTTCAAAAAGTTTGTCGGGATGGAATAGTGTAATTTATTCTTTGATGTAAATTGCAAAATGCAACCGACGAGGATGGGATTCGAACCCACGCGGGCAGAGCCCAATGGATTAGCAGTCCATCGCCTTAACCACTCGGCCACCTCGTCGTAATTCAAGAAAAATGTGTTATCTCGATATTTACAAATTTAAATTATTTATATCTCGGTGTCATCACGCTGCATTCTCCAAATATTATTTATCCTTTTATCACCCAATTAAATTTTTTCCTTACTTTATTTCTTCAGTCTTTTTTATATTGTCCACAACACATTTTATACAGTGTTTTAGATTTTTCAAAAAGTTTGTCGGGATGGAATAGTGTAATTTATTCTTTGATGTAAATTGCAAAATGCAACCGACGAGGATGGGATTCGAACCCACGCGGGCAGAGCCCAATGGATTAGCAGTCCATCGCCTTAACCACTCGGCCACCTCGTCGTAATTCAAGAAAAATGTGTTATCTCGATATTTACAAATTTAAATTATTTATATCTCGGTGTCATCACGCTGCATTCTCAAAATATTATTTATCCTTTTATCACCCAATTAAATTTTTTCCTTACTTTATTTCTTCAGTCTTTTTTATATTGTCCACAACACATTTTATACAGTGTTTTAGATTTTTCAAAAAGTTTGTCGGGATGGAATAGTGTAATTTATTCTTTGATGTAAATTGCAAAATGCAACCGACGAGGATGGGATTCGAACCCACGCGGGCAGAGCCCAATGGATTAGCAGTCCATCGCCTTAACCACTCGGCCACCTCGTCGTAATTCAAGAAAAATGTGTTATCTCGATATTTACAAATTTAAATTATTTATATCTCGGTGTCATCACCCTGCATTCTCAAAATATTATATATCCTTTTATCACCCAATTAAATTTTTCCTTACTTTATTTCTTCAGTCTTTTTTATATTGTCCACAACACATTTTATACAGTGTTTTAGATTTTTCAAAAAGTTTGTCGGGATGGAATCGTGTAAATTATTCTTTGATGTAAATTGCAAAATGCAACCGACGAGGATGGGATTCGAACCCACGCGGGCAGAGCCCAATGGATTAGCAGTCCATCGCCTTAACCTCTCGGCCATCTCGTCGTAATTCAAGAAAAATGTGTTATCTCGATATTTACAAATTTAAATTATTTATATCTCGGTGTCATCACGCTGCATTCTCAAAATATTATTTATCCTTTTATCACCCAATTAAATTTTTTCCTTACTTTATTTCTTCAGTCTTTTTTATATTGTCCACAACACATTTTATACAGTGTTTTAGATTTTTCAAAAAGTTTGTCGGGATGGAATAGTGTAATTTATTCTTTGATGTAAATTGCAAAATGCAACCGACGAGGATGGGATTCGAACCCACTTGGGCAGAGCCCAATGGATTAGCAGTCCATCGCCTTAACCACTCGGCCACCTCGTCGTAATTCAAGAAAAATGTGTTATCTCGATATTTACAAATTTAAATTATTTATATCTCGGTGTCATCACGCTGCATTCTCAAAATATTATTTATCCTTTTATCACCCAATTAAATTTTTTCCTTTCTTTATTTCTTCAGTCTTTTTTATATTGTCCACAACACATTTTATACAGTGTTTTAGATTTTTCAAAAAGTTTGTCGGGATGGAATAGTGTAATTTATTCTTTGATGTAAATTGCAAAATGCAACCGACGAGGATGGGATTCGAACCCACGCGGGCAGAGCCCAATGGATTAGCAGTCCATCGCCTTAACCACTCGGCCACCTCGTCGTAATTCAAGAAAAATGTGTTATCTCGATATTTACAAATTTAAATTATTTATATCTCGGTGTCATCACGCTGCATTCTCAAAATATTATTTATCCTTTTATCACCCAATTAAATTTTTTCCTTACTTTATTTCTTCAGTCTTTTTTATATTGTCCACAACACATTTTATACAGTGTTTTAGATTTTTCAAAAAGTTTGTCGGGATGGAATAGTGTAATTTATTCTTTGATGTAAATTGCAAAATGCAACCGACGAGGATGGGATTCGAACCCACGCGGGCAGAGCCCAATGGATTAGCAGTCCATCGCCTTAACCACTCGGCCACCTCGTCGTAATTCAAGAAAAATGTGTTATCTCGATATTTACAAATTTAAATTATTTATATCTCGATGTCATCACGCTGCATTCTCCAAATATTATTTATCCTTTTATCACCCAATTAAATTTTTTCCTTACTTTATTTCTTCAGTCTTTTTTATATTGTCCACAACACATTTTATACAGTGTTTTAGATTTTTCAAAAAGTTTGTCGGGATGGAATAGTGTAATTTCTTCTTTGATGTAAATTGCAAAATGCAACCGACGAGGATGGGATTCGAACCCACGCGGGTAGAGCCCAATGGATTAGCAGTCCATCGCCTTAACCACTCGGCCACCTCGTCGTAATTCAAGAAAAATGTGTTATCTCGATATTTACAAATTTAAATTATTTATATCTCGGTGTCATCACGCTGCATTCTCAAAATATTCTTTATCCTTTTATCACCCAATTAAATTTTTTCCTTACTTTATTTCTTCAGTCTTTTTTATATTGTCCACAACACATTTTATACAGTGTTTTAGATTTTTCAAAAAGTTTGTCGGGATGGAATAGTGTAATTTATTCTTTGATGTAAATTGCAAAATGCAACCGACGAGGATGGGATTCGAACCCAGGCGGGCAGAGCCCAATGGATTAGCAGTCCATCGCCTTAACCACTCGGCCACCTAGTCGTAATTCAAGAAAAATGTGTTATCTCGATATTTACAAATTTAAATTATTTATATCTCGGTGTCATCACGCTGCATTCTCAAAATATTATTTATCCTTTTATCACCCAATTAAATTTTTTCCTTACTTTATTTCTTCAGTCTTTTTTATATTGTCCACAACACATTTTATACAGTGTTTTAGATTTTTCAAAAAGTTTGTCGGGATGGAATAGTGTAATTTATTCTTTGATGTAAATTGCAAAATGCAACCGACGAGGCTGGGATTCGAACCCACGCGGGCAGAGCACAATGGATTAGCAGTCCATCGCCTTAACCACTCGGCCACCTCGTCGTAATTCAAGAAAAATGTGTTATCTCGATATTTAAAAATTTAAATTATTTATATCTCGGTGTCATCACGCTGCATTCTCAAAATATTATTTATCCTTTTATCACCCAATTAAATTTTTTCCTTACTTTATTTCTTCAGTCTTTTTTATATTGTCCACAACACATTTTATACAATGTTTTAGATTTTTCAAAAAGTTTGTCGGGATGGAATAGTGTAATTTATTCTTTGATGTAAATTGCAAAATGCAACCGACGAGGATGGGATTCGAACCCACGCGGGCAGAGCCCAATGGATTAGCAGTCCATCGCCTTATCCTCTCGGCCACCTCGTCGTAATTCAAGAAAAATGTGTTATCTCGATATTTACAAATTTAAATTACTTATATCTCGGTGTCATCACGCTGCTTTCTCAAAATATTATTTATCCTTTTATCACCCAATTAAATTTTTTCCTTACTTTATTTCTTCAGTCTTTTTTATATTGTCCACAACACATTTTATACAGTGTTTTAGATTTTTCAAAAAGTTTGTCGGGATGGAATAGTGTAATTTATTCTTTGATGTAAATTGCAAAATGCAACCGACGAGGATGGGATTCGAACCCACGCGGGCAGAGCCCAATGGATTAGCAGTCCATCGCCTTAACCACTCGGCCACCTCGTCGTAATTCAAGAAAAATGTGTTATCTCGATATTTGCAAATTTAAATTATTTATATCTCGGTGTCATCACGCTGCATTCTCAAAATATTATTTATCCTTTTATCACCCAATTAAATTTTTTCCTTACTTTATTTCTTCAGTCTTTTTTATATTGTCCACAACACATTTTATACAGTGTTTTAGATTTTTCAAAAAGTTTGTCGGGATGGAATAGTGTAATTTATTCTTTGATGTAAATTGCAAAATGCAACCGACGAGGATGGGATTCGAACCCACGCGGGCAGAGCCCAATGGATTAGCAGTCCATCGCCTTAACCACTCGGCCACCTCGTCGTAATTCAAGAAAAATGTTTTATCTCGATATTTACAAATTTAAATTATTTATATCTCAATGTCATCACGCTGCATTCTCCAAATATTATTTATCCTTTTATCACCCAATTAAATTTTTTCCTTACTTTATTTCTTCAGTCTTTTTTATATTGTCCACAACACATTTTATACAGTGTTTTAGATTTTTCAAAAAGTTTGTCGGGATGGAATAGTGTAATTTATTCTTTGATGTAAATTGCAAAATGCAACCGACGAGGATGGGATTCGAACCCACGCGGGCAGAGCCCAATGGATTAGCAGTCCATCGCCTTAACCACTCGGCCACCTCGTCGTAATTCAAGAAAAATGTGTTATCTCGATATTTACAAATTTAAATTATTTATATCTCGGTGTCATCACGCTGCATTCTCCAAATATTATTTATCCTTTTATCACCCAATTAAATTTTTTCCTTACTTTATTTCTTCAGTCTTTTTTATATTGTCCACAACACATTTTATACAGTGTTTTAGATTTTTCAAAAAGTTTGTCGGGATGGAATAGTGTAATTTATTCTTTGATGTAAATTGCAAAATGCAACCGACGAGGATGGGATTCGAACCCACGCGGGCAGAGCCCAATGGATTAGCAGTCCATCGCCTTAACCACTCGGCCACCTCGTCGTAATTCAAGAAAAATGTGTTATCTCGATATTTACAAATTTAAATTATTTATATCTCGGTGTCATCACGCTGCATTCTCAAAATATTATTTATCCTTTTATCACCCAATTAAATTTTTTCCTTACTTTATTTCTTCAGTCTTTTTTATATTGTCCACAACACATTTTATACAGTGTTTTAGATTTTTCAAAAAGTTTGTCGGGATGGAATAGTGTAATTTATTCTTTGATGTAAATTGCAAAATGCAACCGACAAGGATGGGATTCGAACCCACGCGGGCAGAGCCCAATGGATTAGCAGTCCATCGCCTTAACCACTCGGCCACCTCGTCGTAATTCAAGAAAAATGTGTTATCTCGATATTTACAAATTTAAATTATTTATATCTCGGTGTCATCACGCTTCATTTTCCAAATATTATTTATCCTTTTATCACCCAATTAAATTTTTTCCTTACTTTATTTCTTCAGTCTTTTTTATATTGTCCACAACACATTTTATACAGTGTTTTAGATTTTTCAAAAAGTTTGTCGGGATGGAATAGTTTAATTTCTTCTTTGATGTAAGTTGCAAAATGCAACCGACGAGGATGGGATTCGAACCCATGCGGGCAGAGCCCAATGGATTAGCAGTCCATCGCCTTAACCACTCGGCCACCTCGTCGTAATTCAAGAAAAATGTGTTATCTCGATATTTACAAATTTAAATTATTTATATCTCGGTGTCATCACGCTGCATTCTCAAAATATTATTTATCCTTTTATCACCCAATTAAATTTTTTCCTTACTTTATTTCTTCAGTCTTTTTTATATTGTCCACAACACATTTTATACAGTGTTTTAGATTTTTCAAAAAGTTTGTCGGGATGGAATAGTGTAATTTATTCTTTGATGTAAATTGCAAAATGCAACCGACGAGGCTGGGATTCGAACCCACGCGGGCAGAGCACAATGGATTAGCAGTCCATCGCCTTAACCACTCAGCCACCTCGTCGTAATTCAAGAAAAATGTGTTATCTCGATATTTAAAAATTTAAATTATTTATATCTCGGTGTCATCACGCTGCATTCTCAAAATATTATTTATCCTTTTATCACCCAATTAAATTTTTTCCTTACTTTATTTCTTCAGTCCTTTTTATATTGTCCACAACACATTTTATACAATGTTTTAGATTTTTCAAAAAGTTTGTCGGGATGGAATAGTGTAATTTATTCTTTGATGTAAATTGCAAAATGCAACCGACGAGGATGGGATTCGAACCCACGCGGGCAGAGCGCAATGGATTAGCAGTCCATCGCCTTAACCTCTCGGCCACCTCGTCGTAATTCAAGAAAAATGTGTTATCTCGATATTTACAAATTTAAATTATTTATATCTCGGTGTCATCACGCTGCATTCTCAAAATATTATTTATCCTTTTATCACCCAATTAAATTTTTTCCTTATTTTATTTCTTCAGTCTTTTTTATATTGTCCACAACACATTTTATACAGTGTTTTAGATTTTTCAAAAAGTTTGTCGGGATGGAATAGTGTAATTTATTCTTTGATGTAAATTGCAAAATGCAACCGACGAGGATGGGATTCGAACCCACGCGGGCAGAGCCCAATGGATTAGCAGTCCATCGCCTTAACCACTCGGCCACCTCGTCGTAATTCAAGAAAAATGTGTTATCTCAATATTTACAAATTTAAATTATTTATATCTCGGTGTCATCACGCTGCATTCTCAAAATATTATTTATCCTTTTATCACCCAATTAAATTTTTTCCTTACTTTATTTCTTCAGTCTTTTTTATATTGTCCACAGCACATTTTATACAGTGTTTTAGATTTTTCAAAAAGTTTGTCGGGATGGAATAGTGTAATTTATTCTTTGATGTAAATTGCAAAATGCAACCGACGAGGATGGGATTCGAACCCACGCGGGCAGAGCCCAATGGATTAGCAGTCCATCGCCTTAACCACTCGGCCACCTCGTCGTAATTCAAGAAAAATGTGTTATCTCGATATTTACAAATTTAAATTATTTAAATCTCGATGTCATCACGCTGCATTCTCCAAATATTATTTATCCTTTTATCACCCAATTAAATTTTTTCCTTACTTTATTTCTTCAGTCTTTTTTATATTGTCCACAACACATTTTATACAGTGTTTTAGATTTTTCAAAAAGTTTGTCGGGATGGAATAGTGTAATTTATTCTTTGATGTAAATTGCAAAATGCAACCGACGAGGATGGGATTCGAACCCACGCGGGCAGAGCCCAATGGATTAGCAGTCCATCGCCTTAACCACTCGGCCACCTCGTCGTAATTCAAGAAAAATGTGTTATCTCGATATTTACAAATTTAAATTATTTATATCTCGGTGTCATCACGCTGCATTCTCAAAATATTATTTATCCTTTTATCACCCAATTAAATTTTTTCCTTACTTTATTTCTTCAGTCTTTTTTATATTGTCCACAACACATTTTATACAGTGTTTTAGATTTTTCAAAAAGTTTGTCGGGATGGAATAGTGTAATTTATTCTTTGATGTAAATTGCAAAATGCAACCGACGAGGATGGGATTCGAACCCACGCGGGCAGAGCCCAATGGATTAGCAGTCCATCGCCTTAACCACTCGGCCACCTCGTCGTAATTCAAGAAAAATGTGTTATCTCGATATTTACAAATTTAAATTATTTATATCTCGATGTCATCACGCTGCATTCTCCAAATATTATTTTTCCTTTTATCACCCAATTAAATTTTTTCCTTACTTTATTTCTTCAGTCTTTTTTATATTGTCCACAACACATTTTATACAGTGTTTTAGATTTTTCAAAAAGTTTGTCGGGATGGAATAGTGTAATTTATTCTTTGATGTAAATTGCAAAATGCAACCGACGAGGATGGGATTCGAACCCACGCGGGCAGAGCCCAATGGATTAGCAGTCCATCGCCTTAACCACTCGGCCACCTCGTCGTAATTCAAGAAAAATGTGTTATCTCGATATTTACAAATTTAAATTATTTATATCTCGGTGTCATCACGCTGCATTCTCCAAATATTATTTATCCTTTTATCACCCAATTAAATTTTTTCCTTACTTTATTTCTTCAGTCTTTTTTATATTGTCCACAACACATTTTATACAGTGTTTTAGATTTTTCAAAAAGTTTGTCGGGATGGAATAGTGTAATTTATTCTTTGATGTAAATTGCAAAATGCAACCGACGAGGATGGGATTCGAACCCACGCGGGCAGAGCCCAATGGATTAGCAGTCCATCGCCTTAACCACTCGGCCACCTCGTCGTAATTCAAGAAAAATGTGTTATCTCGATATTTACAAATTTAAATTATTTATATCTCGGTGTCATCACGCTGCATTCTCAAAATATTATTTATCCTTTTATCACCCAATTAAATTTTTTCCTTACTTTATTTCTTCAGTCTTTTTTATATTGTCCACAACACATTTTATACAGTGTTTTAGATTTTTCAAAAAGTTTGTCGGGATGGAATAGTGTAATTTATTCTTTGATGTAAATTGCAAAATGCAACCGACGAGGATGGGATTCGAACCCACGCGGGCAGAGCCCAATGGATTAGCAGTCCATCGCCTTAACCACTCGGCCACCTCGTCGTAATTCAAGAAAAATGTGTTATCTCGATATTTACAAATTTAAATTATTTATATCTCGGTGTCATCACCCTGCATTCTCAAAATATTATATATCCTTTTATCACCCAATTAAATTTTTCCTTACTTTATTTCTTCAGTCTTTTTTATATTGTCCACAACACATTTTATACAGTGTTTTAGATTTTTCAAAAAGTTTGTCGGGATGGAATCGTGTAAATTATTCTTTGATGTAAATTGCAAAATGCAACCGACGAGGATGGGATTCGAACCCACGCGGGCAGAGCCCAATGGATTAGCAGTCCATCGCCTTAACCTCTCGGCCACCTCGTCGTAATTCAAGAAAAATGTGTTATCTCGATATTTACAAATTTAAATTATTTATATCTCGGTGTCATCACGCTGCATTCTCAAAATATTATTTATCCTTTTATCACCCAATTAAATTTTTTCCTTACTTTATTTCTTCAGTCTTTTTTATATTGTCCACAACACATTTTATACAGTGTTTTAGATTTTTCAAAAAGTTTGTCGGGATGGAATAGTGTAATTTATTCTTTGATGTAAATTGCAAAATGCAACCGACGAGGATGGGATTCGAACCCACTTGGGCAGAGCCCAATGGATTAGCAGTCCATCGCCTTAACCACTCGGCCACCTCGTCGTAATTCAAGAAAAATGTGTTATCTCGATATTTACAAATTTAAATTATTTATATCTCGGTGTCATCACGCTGCATTCTCAAAATATTATTTATCCTTTTATCACCCAATTAAATTTTTTCCTTTCTTTATTTCTTCAGTCTTTTTTATATTGTCCACAACACATTTTATACAGTGTTTTAGATTTTTCAAAAAGTTTGTCGGGATGGAATAGTGTAATTTATTCTTTGATGTAAATTGCAAAATGCAACCGACGAGGATGGGATTCGAACCCACGCGGGCAGAGCCCAATGGATTAGCAGTCCATCGCCTTAACCACTCGGCCACCTCGTCGTAATTCAAGAAAAATGTGTTATCTCGATATTTACAAATTTAAATTATTTATATCTCGGTGTCATCACGCTGCATTCTCAAAATATTATTTATCCTTTTATCACCCAATTAAATTTTTTCCTTACTTTATTTCTTCAGTCTTTTTTATATTGTCCACAACACATTTTATACAGTGTTTTAGATTTTTCAAAAAGTTTGTCGGGATGGAATAGTGTAATTTATTCTTTGATGTAAATTGCAAAATGCAACCGACGAGGATGGGATTCGAACCCACGCGGGCAGAGCCCAATGGATTAGCAGTCCATCGCCTTAACCACTCGGCCACCTCGTCGTAATTCAAGAAAAATGTGTTATCTCGATATTTACAAATTTAAATTATTTATATCTCGATGTCATCACGCTGCATTCTCCAAATATTATTTATCCTTTTATCACCCAATTAAATTTTTTCCTTACTTTATTTCTTCAGTCTTTTTTATATTGTCCACAACACATTTTATACAGTGTTTTAGATTTTTCAAAAAGTTTGTCGGTATGGAATAGTGTAATTTATTCTTTGATGTAAATTGCAAAATGCAACCGACGAGGATGGGATTCGAACCCACGCGGGCAGAGCCCAATGGATTAGCAGTCCATCGCCTTAACCACTCGGCCACCTCGTCGTAATTCAAGAAAAATGCGTTATCTCGATATTTACAAATTTAAATTATTTATATCTCGGTGTCATCACGCTGCATTCTCAAAATATTATTTATCCTTTTATCACCCAATTAAATTTTTTCCTTACTTTATTTCTTCAGTCTTTTTTATATTGTCCACAACACATTTTATACAGTGTTTTAGATTTTTCAAAAAGTTTGTCGGGATGGAATAGTGTAATTTATTCTTTGATGTAAATTGCAAAATGCAACCGACGAGGATGGGATTCAAACCCACGCGGGCAGAGCCCAATGGATTAGCAGTCCATCGCCTTAACCACTCGGCCACCTCGTCGTAATTCAAGAAAAATGTGTTATCTCGATATTTACAAATTTAAATTATTTATATCTCGATGTCATCACGCTGCATTCTCCAAATATTATTTTTCCTTTTATCACCCAATTAAATTTTTTCCTTACTTTATTTCTTCAGTCTTTTTTATATTGTCCACAACACATTTTATACAGTGTTTTAGATTTTTCAAAAAGTTTGTCGGGATGGAATAGTGTAATTTATTCTTTGATGTAAATTGCAAAATGCAACCGACGAGGATGGGATTCGAACCCACGCGGGCAGAGCCCAATGGATTAGCAGTCCATCGCCTTAACCACTCGGCCACCTCGTCGTAATTCAAGAAAAATGTGTTATCTCGATATTTACAAATTTAAATTATTTATATATATGTGTCATCACGCTGCATTCTCCAAATATTATTTATCCTTTTATCACCCAATTAAATTTTTTCCTTACTTTATTTCTTCAGTCTTTTTTATACTGTCCACAACACATTTTATACAGTGTTTTAGATTTTTCAAAAAGTTTGTCGGGATGGAATAGTGTAATTTATTCTTTGATGTAAATTGCAAAATGCAACCGACGAGGATGGGATTCGAACCCACGCGGGCAGAGCCCAATGGATTAGCAGTCCATCGCCTTAACCACTCGGCCACCTCGTCGTAATTCAAGAAAAATGTGTTATCTCGATATTTACAAATTTAAATTATTTATATCTCGATGTCATCACGCTGCATTCTCAAAATATTATTTTTCCTTTTTTCACCCAATTAAATTTTTTCCTTACTTTATTTCTTCAGTCTTTTTTATATTGTCCACAACACATTTTATACAGTGTTTTAGATTTTTCAAAAAGTTTGTCGGGATGGAATAGTGTAATTTATTCTTTGATGTAAATTGCAAAATGCAACCGACGACGATGGGATTCGAACCCACGCGGGCAGAGCCCAATGGATTAGCAGTCCATCGCCTTAACCACTCGGCCACCTCGTCGTAATTCAAGAAAAATGTGTTATCTCGATATTTACAAATTTAAATTATTTATATCTCGGTGTCATCACGCTGCATTCTCCAAATATTATTTATCCTTTTATCACCCAATTAAATTTTTTCCTTACTTTATTTCTTCAGTCTTTTTTATACTGTCCACAACACATTTTATACAGTGTTTTAGATTTTTCAAAAAGTTTGTCGGGATGGAATAGTGTAATTTATTCTTTGATGTAAATTGCAAAATGCAACCGACGAGGATGGGATTCGAACCCACGCGGGCAGAGCCCAATGGATTAGCAGTCCATCGCCTTAACCACTCGGCCACCTCGTCGTAATTCAAGAAAAATGTGTTATCTCGATATTTACAAATTTAAATTATTTATATCTCGGTGTCATCACGCTGCATTCTCAAAATATTATTTATCCTTTTATCACCCAATTAAATTTTTTCCTTACTTTATTTCTTCAGTCTTTTTTATATTGTCCACAACACATTTTATACAGTGTTTTAGATTTTTCAAAAAGTTTGTCGGGATGGAATAGTGTAATTTATTCTTTGATGTAAATTGCAAAATGCAACCGACGAGGCTGGGATTCGAACCCACGCGGGCAGAGCACAATGGATTAGCAGCCCATCGCCTTAACCACTCGGCCACCTCGTCGTAACTTAAGAAAAATGTGTTATCTCGATATTTAAAAATTTAAATTATTTATATCTCGGTGTCATCACGCTGCATTCTCAAAATATTATTTATCCTTTTATCACCCAATTAAATTTTTTCCTTACTTTATTTCTTCAGTCTTTTTTATATTGTCCAGAACACATTTTATACAATGTTTTAGATTTTTCAAAAAGTTTGTCGGGATGGAATAGTGTAATTTATTCTTTGATGTAAATTGCAAAATGCAACCGACGAGGATGGGATTCGAACCCACGCGGGCAGAGCCCAATGGATTAGCAGTCCATCGCCTTAACCTCTCGGCCACCTCGTCGTAATTCAAGAAAAATGTGTTATCTCGATATTTACAAATTTAAATTATTTATATCTCGGTGTCATCACGCTGCATTCTCAAAATATTATTTATCCTTTTATCACCCAATTAAATTTTTTCCTTACTTTATTTCTTCAGTCTTTTTTATATTGTCCACAACACATTTTATACAGTGTTTTAGATTTTTCAAAAAGTTTGTCGGGATGGAATAGTGTAATTTATTCTTTGATGTAAATTGCAAAATGCAACCGACGAGGATGGGATTCGAACCCACTTGGGCAGAGCCCAATGGATTAGCAGTCCATCGCCTTAACCACTCGGCCACCTCGTCGTAATTCAAGAAAAATGTGTTATCTCGATATTTACAAATTTAAATTATTTATATCTCGGTGTCATCACGCTGCATTCTCAAAATATTATTTATCCTTTTATCACCCAATTAAATTTTTTCCTTTCTTTATTTCTTCAGTCTTTTTTATATTGTCCACAACACATTTTATACAGTGTTTTAGATTTTTCAAAAAGTTTGTCGGGATGGAATAGTGTAATTTATTCTTTGATGTAAATTGCAAAATGCAACCGACGAGGATGGGATTCGAACCCACGCGGGCAGAGCCCAATGGATTAGCAGTCCATCGCCTTAACCACTCGGTCACCTCGTCGTAATTCAAGAAAAATGTGTTATCTCGATATTTACAAATTTAAATTATTTATATCTCGGTGTCATCGCGCTGCATTCTCAAAATATTATTTATCCTTTTATCACCCAATAAAATTTTTTCCTTACTTTATTTCTTCAGTCTTTTTTATATTGTCCACAACACATTTTATACAGTGTTTTAGATTTTTCAAAAAGTTTGTCGGGATGGAATAGTGTAATTTATTCTTTGATGTAAATTGCAAAATGCAACCGACGAGGATGGGATTCGAACCCACGCGGGCAGAGCCCAATGGATTAGCAGTCCATCGCCTTAACCACTCGGCCACCTCGTCGTAATTCTAGAAAAATGTGTTATCTCGATATTTACAAATTTAAATTATTTATATCTCGGTGTCATCACGCTGCATTCTCAAAATATTATTTATCCTTTTATCACCCAATTAAATTTTTTCCTTACTTTATTTCTTCAGTCTTTTTTATATTGTCCACAACACATTTTATACAGTGTTTTAGATTTTTCAAAAACTTTGTCGGGATGGAATAGTGTAATTTATTCTTTGATGTAAATTGCAAAATGCAACCGACGAGAATGGGATTCGAACCCACGCGGGCAGAGCCCAATGGATTAGCAGTCCATCGCCTTAACCACTCGGCCACCTCGTCGTAATTCAAGAAAAATGTGTTATCTCGATATTTACAAATTTAAATTATTTATATCTCGGTGTCATCACGCTGCATTCTCAATATATTTTTAATCCTTTTATCACCCAATTAAATTTTTTCCTTACTTTATTTCTTCAGTCTTTTTTATATTGTCCACAACACATTTTATACAGTGTTTTAGATTTTTCAAAAAGTTTGTCGGGATGGAATAGTGTAATTTATTCTTTGATGTAAATTGCAAAATGCAACCGACGAGGATGGGATTCAAACCCACGCGGGCAGAGCCCAATGGATTAGCAGTCCATCGCCTTAACCACTCGGCCAACTCGTCGTAATTCAAGAAAAATGTGTTATCTCGATATTTACAAATTTAAATTATTTATATCTCGGTGTCATCACGCTGCATTCTCAAAATATTATTTATCCTTTTATCACCCAATTAAATTTTTTCCTTACTTTATTTCTTCACTCTTTTTTATATTGTCCACAACACATTTTATACAATGTTTTAGATTTTTCAAAAAGTTTGTCGGGATGGAATAGTGTAATTTATTCTTTGATGTAAATTGCAAAATGCAACCGACGAGGCTGGGATTCGAACCCACGCGGGCAGAGCACAATGGATTAGCAGTCCATCGCCTTAACCACTCGGCCACCTCGTCGTAATTCAAGAAAAATGTGTTATCTCGATATTTAAAAATTTAAATTATTTATATCTCGGTGTCATCACGCTGCATTCTCAAAATATTATTTATCCTTTTATCACCCAATTAAATTTTTTCCTTACTTTATTTCTTCAGTCTTTTTTATATTGTCCAGAACACATTTTATACAATGTTTTAGATTTTTCAAAAAGTTTGTCGGGATGGAATAGTGTAATTTATTCTTTGATGTAAATTGCAAAATGCAACCGACGAGGATGGGATTCGAACCCACGCGGGCAGAGCACAATGGATTAGCAGTCCATCGCCTTAACCACTCGGCCACCTCGTCGTAATTCAAGAAAAATGTGTTATCTCGATATTTAAAAATTTAAATTATTTATATCTCGGTGTCATCACGCTGCATTCTCAAAATATTATTTATCCTTTTATCACCCAATTAAATTTTTTCCTTACTTTATTTCTTCAGTCTTTTTTATATTGTCCACAACACATTTTATACAGTGTTTTAGATTTTTCAAAAAGTTTGTCGGGATGGAATAGTGTAATTTATTCTTTGATGTAAATTGCAAAATGCAACCGACGAGGATGGGATTCGAACCCACTTGGGCAGAGCCCAATGGATTAGCAGTCCATCGCCTTAACCACTCGGCCACCTCGTCGTAATTCAAGAAAAATGTGTTATCTCGATATTTACAAATTTAAATTATTTATATCTCGGTGTCATCACGCTGCATTCTCAAAATATTATTTATCCTTTTATCACCCAATAAATTTTTTTCCTTACTTTATTTCTTCAGTCTTTTTTATAATGTCCACAACACATTTTATACAGTGTTTTAGATATTTCAAAAAGTTTGTCGGGATGGAATAGTGTAATTTATTCTTTGATGTAAATTGCAAAATGCAACCGACGAGGATGGGATTCGAACCCACGCGGGCAGAGCCCAATGGATTAGCAGTCCATCGCCTTAACCACTCGGCCACCTCGTCGTAATTCAAGAAAAATGTGTTATCTCGATATTTACAAATTTAAATTATTTATATCTCGGTGTCATCACGCTGCATTCTCAAAATATTATTTATCCTTTTATCACCCAATAAAATTTTTTCCTTACTTTATTTCTTCAGTCTTTTTTATATTGTCCACAACACATTTTATACAGTGTTTTAGATTTTTCAAAAAGTTTGTCGGGATGGAATAGTGTAATTTATTCTTTGATGTAAATTGCAAAATGCAACCGACGAGGATGGGATTCGAACCCACGCGGGCAGAGCCCAATGGATTAGCAGTCCATCGCCTTAACCACTCGGCCACCTCGTCGTAATTCAAGAAAAATGTGTTATCTCGATGATTACAAATTTAAATTATTTATATCTCGGTGTCATCACGCTGCATTCTCAAAATATTATTTATCCTTTTATCACCCAATTAAATTTTTTCCTTACTTTATTTCTTCAGTCCTTTTTATATTGTCCACAACACATTTTATACAGTGTTTTAGATTTTTCAAAAAGTTTGTCGGGATGGAATAGTGTAATTTATTCTTTGATGTAAATTGCAAAATGCAACCGACGAGGATGGGATTCGAACCCATGCGGGCAGAGCCCAATGGATTAGCAGTCCATCGCCTTAACCACTCGGCCACCTCGTCGTAATTCTAGAAAAATGTGTTATCTCGATATTTACAAATTTAAATTATTTATATCTCGGTGTCATCAAGCTGCATTCTCAAAATATTATTTATCCTTTTATCACCCAATAAAATTTTTTCCTTACTTTATTTCTTCAGTCTTTTTTATATTGTCCACAACACATTTTATACAGTGTTTTAGATTTTTCAAAAAGTTTGTCGGGATGGAATAGTGTAATTTATTCTTTGATGTAAATTGCAAAATGCAACCGACGAGGATGGGATTCGAACCCACGCGGGCAGAGCCCAATGAATTAGCAGTCCATCGCCTTAACCACTCGGCCACCTCGTCGTAATTCAAGAAAAATGTGTTATCTCGATATTTACAAATTTAAATTATTTATATCTCGGTGTCATCACGCTGCATTCTCAAAATATTATTTATCCTTTTATCACCCAATTAAATTTTTTCCTTACTTTATTTCTTCAGTCTTTTTTATATTGTCCACAACACATTTTATACAGTGTTTTAGATTTTTCAAAAACTTTGTCGGGATGGAATAGTGTAATTTATTCTTTCATGTAAATTGCAAAATGCAACCGACGAGAATGGGATTCGAACCCACGCGGGCAGAGCCCAATGGATTAGCAGTCCATCGCCTTAACCACTCGGCCACCTCGTCGTAATTCAAGAAAAATGTGTTATCTCGATATTTACAAATTTAAATTATTTATATCTCGGTGTCATCACGCTGCATTCTCAATATATTTTTAATCCTTTTATCACCCAATTAAATTTTTTCCTTACTTTATTTCTTCAGTCTTTTTTATATTGTCCACAACACATTTTATACAGTGTTTTAGATTTTTCAAAAAGTTTGTCGGGATGGAATAGTGTAATTTATTCTTTGATGTAAATTGCAAAATGCAACCGACGAGGATGGGATTCGAACCCACGCGGGCAGAGCCCAATGGATTAGCAGTCCATCGCCTTAACCACTCGGCCACCTCGTCGTAATTCAAGAAAAATGTGTTATCTCGATATTTACAAATTTAAATTATTTATATCTCGGTGTCATCACGCTGCATTCTCAAAATATTATTTATCCTTTTATCACCCAATTAAATTTTTTCCTTACTTTATTTCTTCATTCTTTTTTATATTGTCCACAACACATTTTATACAGTGTTTTAGATTTTTCAAAAAGTTTGTCGGGATGGAATAGTGTAATTTATTCTTTGATGTAAATTGCAAAATGCAACCGACGAGGATGGGATTCGAACACACGCGGGCAGAGCCCAATGGATTAGCAGTCCATCGCCTTAACCACTCGGCCACCTCGTCGTAATTCAAGAAAAATGTGTTATCTCGATATTTACAAATTTAAATTATTTATATCTCGGTGTCATCACGCTGCATTCTCAAAATATTATTTATCCTTTTATCACCCAATTAAATTTTTTCCTTACTTTATTTCTTCAGTCTTTTTTATATTGTCCACAACACATTTTATACAGTGTTTTAGATTTTTCAAAAACTTTGTCGGGATGGAATAGGGTAATTTATTCTTTGATGTAAATTGCAAAATGCAACCGACGAGGATGGGATTCGAACCCACGCGGGCAGAGCCCAATGGATTAGCAGTCCATCACCTTAACCACTCGGCCACCTCGTCGTAATTCAAGAAAAATGTGTTATCTCGATATTTACAAATTTAAATTATTTATATCTCGGTGTCATCACGCTGCATTCTCAAAATATTATTTATCCTTTTATCACCCAATTAAATTTTTTCCTTACTTTATTTCTTCAGTCTTTTTTATATTGTCCACAACACATTTTATACAGTGTTTTAGATTTTTCAAAAAGTTTGTCGGGATGGAATAGTGTAATTTATTCTTTGATGTAAATTGCAAAATGCAACCGACGAGGATGGGATTCGAACCCACGCGGGCAGAGCCCAATGGATTAGCAGTCCATCGCCTTAACCACTCGGCCACCTCGTCGTAATTCAAGAAAAATGTGTTATCTCGATATTTACAAATTTAAATTATTTATATCTCGGTGTCATCACGCTGCATTCTCAAAATATTATTTATCCTTTTATCACCCAATTAAATTTTTTCCTTACTTTATTTCTTCAGTCTTTTTTATATTGTCCACAACACATTTTATACAGTGTTTTAGATTTTTCAAAAAGTTTGTCGGGATGGAATAGTGTAATTTATTCTTTGATGTAAATTGCAAAATGCAACCGACGAAGATGGGATTCGAACCCACGCGGGCAGAGCCCAATGGATTAGCAGTCCATCGCCTTAACCACTCGGCCACCTCGTCGTAATTCAAGAAAAATGTGTTATCTCGATATTTACAAATTTAAATTATTTATATCTCGGTGTCATCACGCTGCATTCTCAAAATATTATTTATCCTTTTATCACCCAATTAAATTTTTTCCTTACTTTATTTCTTCAGTCTTTTTTATATTGTCCACAACACATTTTATACAGTGTTTTAGATTTTTCAAAAACTTTGTCGGGATGGAATAGTGTAATTTATTCTTTGATGTAAATTGCAAAATGCAACCGACGAGGATGGGATTCGAACCCACGCGGGCAGAGCCCAATGGATTAGCAGTCCATCGCCTTAACCACTCGGCCACCTCGTCGTAATTCAAGAAAAATGTGTTATCTCGATATTTACAAATTTAAATTATTTATATCTCGGTGTCATCACGCTGCATTCTCAAAATATTATTTATCCTTTTATCACCCAATTAAATTTTTTCCTTACTTTATTTCTTCAGTCTTTTTTATATTGTCCACAACAAATTTTATACAGTGTTTTAGATTTTTCAAAAAGTTTGTCGTTATGGAATAGTGTAATTTATTCTTTGATGTAAATTGCAAAATGCAACCGACGAGGATGGGATTCGAACCCACGCGGGCAGAGCCCAATGAATTAGCAGTCAATCGCCTTAACCACTCGGCCACCTCGTCGTAATTCAAGAAAAATGTGTTATCTCGATATTTACAAATTTAAATTATTTATATCTCGGTGTCATCACGCTGCAGTCTCAAAATATTATTTTTCCTTTTATCACCCAATTAAATTTTTTCCTTACTTTATTTCTTCAGTCTTTTTTATATTGTCCACAACACATTTTATACAGTGTTTAGATTTTTCAAAAAGTTTGTCGGGATGGAATAGTGTAATTTATTCTTTGATGTAAATTGCAAAATGCAACCGACGAGGATGGGATTCGAACCTACGCGGGCAGAGCCCAATGGATTAGCAGTCCATCGCCTTAACCACTCGGCCACCTCGTCGTAATTCTAGAAAAATGTGTTATCTCGATATTTACAAATTTGAATTATTTATATCTCGGTGTCATCAAGCTGCATTCTCAAAATATTATTTATTCTTTTATCACCCAATAAAATTTTTTCCTTACTTTATTTCTTCAGTTTTTTTATATTGTCCACAACACATTTTATACAGTGTTTTAGATTTTTCAAAAAGTTTGTCGGGATGGAATAGTGTAATTTATTCTTTGATGTAAATTGCAAAATGCAACCGACGAGGATGGGATTCGAACCCACGTGGGCAGAGCCCAATGAATTAGCAGTCCATCGCCTTAACCACTCGGCCACCTCGTCGTAATTCAAGAAAAATGTGTTATCTCGATATTTACAAATTTAAATTATTTATATCTCGGTGTCATCACGCTGCATTCTCAAAATATTATTTATCCTTTTATCACCCAATTAAATTTTTTCCTTACTTTATTTCTTCAGTCTTTTTTATATTGTCCACAACACATTTTATACAGTGTTTTAGATTTTTCAAAAACTTTGTCGGGATGGAATAGTGTAATTTATTCTTTGATGTAAATTGCAAAATGCAACCGACGAGAATGGGATTCGAACCCACGCGGGCAGAGCCCAATGGATTAGCAGTCCATCGCCTTAACCACTCGGCCACCTCGTCGTAATTCAAGAAAAATGTGTTATCTCGATATTTACAAATTTAAATTATTTATATCTCGGTGTCATCACGCTGCATTCTCAATATATTTTTAATCCTTTTATCACCCAATTAAATTTTTTCCTTACTTTATTTCTTCAGTCTTTTTTATATTGTCCACAACACATTTTATACAGTGTTTTAGATTTTTCAAAAAGTTTGTCGGGATGGAATAGTGTAATTTATTCTTTGATGTAAATTGCAAAATGCAACCGACGAGGATGGGATTCGAACCCACGCGGGCAGAGCCCAATGGATTAGCAGTCCATCGCCTTAACCACTCGGCCACCTCGTCGTAATTCAAGAAAAATGTGTTATCTCGATATTTACAAATTTAAATTATTTATATCTCGGTGTCATCACGCTGCATTCTCAAAATATTATTTATCCTTTTATCACCCAATTAAATTTTTTCCTTACTTTATTTCTTCAGTCTTTTTTATATTGTCCACAACACATTTTATACAGTGTTTTAGATTTTTCAAAAAGTTTGTCGGGATGGAATAGTGTAATTTATTCTTTGATGTAAATTGCAAAATGCAACCGACGAGGATGGGATTCGAACACACGCGGGCAGAGCCCAATGGATTAGCAGTCCATCGCCTTAACCACTCGGCCACCTCGTCGTAATTCAAGAAAAATGTGTTATCTCGATATTTACAAATTTAAATTATTTATATCTCGGTGTCATCACGCTGCATTCTCAAAATATTATTTATCCTTTTATCACCCAATTAAATTTTTTCCTTACTTTATTTCTTCAGTCTTTTTTATATTGTCCACAACACATTTTATACAGTGTTTTAGATTTTTCAAAAACTTTGTCGGGATGGAATAGTGTAATTTATTCTTTGATGTAAATTGCAAAATGCAACCGACGAGGATGGGATTCGAACCCACGCGGGCAGAGCCCAATGGATTAGCAGTCCATCGCCTTAACCACTCGGCCACCTCGTCGTAATTCAAGAAAAATGTGTTATCTCGATATTTACAAATTTAAATTATTTATATCTCGGTGTCATCACGCTGCATTCTCAAAATATTATTTATCCTTTTATCACCCAATTAAATTTTTTCCTTACTTTATTTCTTCAGTCTTTTTTATATTGTCCACAACACATTTTATACAGTGTTTTAGATTTTTCAAAAAGTTTGTCGGGATGGAATAGTGTAATTTATTCTTTGATGTAAATTGCAAAATGCAACCGACGAGGATGGGATTCGAACCCACGCGGGCAGAGCCCAATGGATTAGCAGTCCATCGCCTTAACCACTCGGCCACCTCGTCGTAATTCAAGAAAAATGTGTTATCTCGATATTTACAAATTTAAATTATTTATATCTCGGTGTCATCACGCTGCATTCTCAAAATATTATTTATCCTTTTATCACCCAATAAAATTTTTTCCTTACTTTATTTCTTCAGTCTTTTTTATATTGTCCACAACACATTTTATGCAGTGTTTTAGATTTTTCAAAAAGTTTGTCGGGATGGAATAGTGTAATTTATTCTTTGATGTAAATTGCAAAATGCAACCGACGAAGATGGGATTCGAACCCACGCGGGCAGAGCCCAATGGATTAGCAGTCCATCGCCTTAACCACTCGGCCACCTCGTCGTAATTCAAGAAAAATGTGTTATCTCGATATTTACAAATTTAAATTATTTATATCTCGGTGTCATCACGCTGCATTCTCAAAATATTATTTATCCTTTTATCACCCAATTAAATTTTTTCCTTACTTTATTTCTTCAGTCTTTTTTATATTGTCCACAACACATTTTAAACAGTGTTTTAGATTTTTCAAAAAGTTTGTCGTTATGGAATAGTGTAATTTATTCTTTGATGTAAATTGCAAAATGCAACCGACGAGGATGGGATTCGAACCCACGCGGGCAGAGCCCAATGGATTAGCAGTCAATCGCCTTAACCACTCGGCCACCTCGTCGTAATTCAAGAAAAATGTGTTATCTCGATATTTACAAATTTAAATTATTTATATCTCGGTGTCATCACGCTGCAGTCTCAAAATATTATTTTTCCTTTTATCACCCAATTAAATTTTTTCCTTACTTTATTTCTTCTGTCTTTTTTATATTGTCCACAACACATTTTATACAGTGTTTTAGATTTTTCAAAAAGTTTGTCGGGATGGAATAGTGTAATTTATTCTTTGATGTAAATTGCAAAATGCAACCGACGAGGATGGGATTCGAATCTACGCGGGCAGAGCCCAATGGATTAGCAGTCCATCGCCTTAACCACTCGGCCACCTCGTCGTAATTTAAGAAAAATGTGTTATCTCGATATTTACAAATTTAAATTATTTATATCTCGGTGTCATCACGCTGCATTCTCAAAATATTATTTATCCTTTTATCACCCAATTAAATTTTTTCCTTACTTTATTTCTTCAGTGTTTTTATATTGTCCACAACACATTTTATACAGTGTTTTAGATTTTTCAAAAAGTTTGTCGGGATGGAATAGTGTAATTTATTCTTTGATGTAAATTGCAAAATGCAACCGACGAGGATGGGATTCGAACCCACGCGGACAGAGCCCAATGGATTAGCAGTCCATCGCCTTAACCACTCGGCCACCTCGTCGTAATTCAAGAAAAATGTGTTATCTCGATATTTACAAATTTAAATTATTTATATCTCGGTGTCATCACGCTGCATTCTCAAAATATTATTTATCCTTTTATCACCCAATTAAATTTTTTCCTTACTTTATTTCTTCAATCTTTTTTATATTGTCCACAACACATTTTATACAGTATTTTAGATTTTTCAAAAAGTTTGTCGGGATGGAATAGTGTAATTTATTCTATGATACAAAATGGAAAATGCAACCGACGAGGATGGGATTCGAACCCACGCGGGCAGAGCCCAATAGATTAGCAGTCCATCGCCTTAACCACTCGGCCACCTCGTCGTAATTCAAGAAAAATGTGTTATCTCGATATTTACAAATTTAAATTATTTATATCTCGGTGTCATCACGCTGCATTCTCAAAATATTATTTATCCTTTTATCACCCAATTAAATTTCTTCCTGACTTTATTTCTTCAGTCTTTTTTATATTGTCCACAACACATTTTATACAGTGTTTTAGATTTTTCAAAAAGTTTGTCGGGATGGAATAGTGTAATTTATTCTTTGATACAAAATGGAAAATGCAACCGACGAGGATGGGATTCGAACCCACGCGGGCAGAGCACAATGGATTAGCAGTCCATCGCCTTAACCACTCGGCCACCTCGTCGTGATTCAAGAAAAATGTGTTATCACGATATTTACAAATTTGAAATATTTATATCTCGGTGTCATCACGCTGCAGTTTCAAAATATTATTTTCCCTTTTATCACCCAATTAAATTTTTGCCTTACTGTATTTCTTCAGTCTTTTTTATATTGTCCACAACACATTTTATACAGTCTTTTAGATTTTTAAAAAAGTTTGTCAGGATGGAATAGTGTAATTTATTCTTTGATGTAAATTGTAAAATGCAACCGACGAGGATGGGATTCGAACCCACACGGGCAGAGCCCAATGGATTAGCAGTCCATCGCCTTAACCACTCGGCCACCTCGTCGGGTTCAAGAAAAATGTGATTTCACGATATTTACAAATTTGAAATATTTATATCTCGGTTTAATCACGCTGCAGTTTCAAAATATTATTTTCCCTTTTATCACCCAATTAAATTTTTGCCTTACTTTACTTCTTCAGTCTTTTTTATATTGTCCACAACACATTTTATACAGTCTTTTAGATTTTTCAAAAAGTTTGTCGGGATGGAATAGTGTAATTTATTCTTTGATGTAAATTGTAAAATGCAACCGACGAGGATGGGATTCGAACCCACGCGGGCAGAGCCCAATGGATTAGCAGTCCATCGCCTTAACCACTCGGCCACCTCGTCGTAATTCAAGAAAAATGTGTTATCTCGATATTTACAAATTTAAATTATTTATATCTCGGTGTCATCACGCTGCATTCTCAAAATATTATTTATCCTTTTATCACCCAATTAAATTTTTTCCTTACTTTATTTCTTCAATCTTTTTTATATTGTCCACAACACATTTTATACAGTATTTTAGATTTTTCAAAAAGTTTGTCGGGATGGAATAGTGTAATTTATTCTATGATACAAAATGGAAAATGCAACCGACGAGGATGGGATTCGAACCCACGCGGGCAGAGCCCAATAGATTAGCAGTCCATCGCCTTAACCACTCGGCCACCTCGTCGTAATTCAAGAAAGATGTGTTATCTCGATATTTACAAATTTAAATTATTTATATCTCGGTGTCATCACGCTGCATTCTCAAAATATTATTTATCCTTTTATCACCCAATTAAATTTCTTCCTTACTTTATTTCTTCAGTCTTTTTTATATTGTCCACAACACATTTTATACAGTGTTTTAGATTTTTCAAAAAGTTTGTCGGGATGGAATAGTGTAATTTATTCTTTGACACAAAATGGAAAATGCAACCGACGAGGATGGGATTCCAACCCACGCGGGCAGAGCACAATGGATTAGCAGTCCATCGCCTTAACCACTCGGCCACCTCGTCGTGATTCAAGAAAAATGTGTTATCACGATATTTACAAATTTGAAATATTTATATCTCGGTGTCATCACGCTGCAGTTTCAAAATATTATTTTTCCTTTTATCACCCAATTAAATTTTTGCCTTACTGTATTTCTTCAGTCTTTTTTATATTGTCCACAACACATTTTATACAGTCTTTTAGATTTTTAAAAAAGTTTGTCAGGATGGAATAGTGTAATTTATTCTTTGATGTTAATTGTAAAATGCAACCGACGAGGATGGGATTCGAACCCACACGGGCAGAGCCCAATGGATTAGCAGTCCATCGCCTTAACCACTCGGCCACCTCGTCGGGTTCAAGAAAAATGTGTTTTCACGATATTTACAAATTTGAAATATTTATATCTCGGTTTAATCACGCTGCAGTTTCAAAATATTATTTTCCCTTTTATCACCCAATTAAATTTTTGCCTTACTTTACTTCTTCAGTCTTTTTTATATTGTCCACAACACATTTTATACAGTCTTTTAGATTTTTCAAAAAGTTTGTCGGGATGGAATAGTGTAATTTATTCTTTGATGTAAATTGTAAAATGCAACCGACGAGGATGGGATTCGAACCCACGCGGGCAGAGCCCAATGGATTAGCAGTCCATCGCCTAAACCACTCGGCCACCTCGTCCTGATTCAAGATAAATGTGTTATCGCGTCATTTAAAAATTTGAAATATTTATATCTCGGTGTCATCACGCTGCAGTTTCAAAATATTATTTTCCCTTTTATCACCCAATTAAATTTTTGCCTTACTTTACTTCTTCAGTCTTTTTTATATTGTCCACAACACATTTTATACAGTGTTTTAGATTTTTCAAAAAGTTTGTCGGGATGGAATAGTGTAATTTATTCTTTGATGTAAATTGTAAAATGCAACCGACGAGGATGGGAGTCGAACCCACGCGGGCAGAGCCCAATGGATTAGCAGTCCATCGCCTTAACCACTCGGCCACCTCGTCCTGATTCAAGAAAAATGTGTTATCACGATATTTACAAATTTGAAATATTTATATCTCGGAGTCATCACGTTGCAGTTTCAAAATATTATTTTCCCTTTTATCACCCAATTAAATTTTTGCCTTACTTTACTTCTTCAGCCTTTTTTATATTGTCCACAACACATTTTATACAGTCTTTTAGATTTTTCAAAAAGTTTGTCGGGATGGAATAGTGTAATTTATTCTTTGATGTAAATTGTAAAATGCAACCGACGAGGATGGGATTCAAACCCACGCGGGCAGAGCACAATGGATTAGCAGTCCATCGCCTTAACCGCTCGGCCACCTCGTCCTGATTCAAGAAAAATGTGTTATCACGATATTTACAAATTTGAAATATTTATATCTCGGTGTCATCACGCTGCAGTTTCAAAATATTATTTTCCCTTTTATCACCCAATTAAATTTTTGCCTTACTTTACTTCTTCAGTCTTTTTTATATTGTCCACAACACATTTTATACAGTCTTTTAGATTTTTCAAAAAGTTTGTCGGGATGGAATAGTGTAATTTATTCTTTGATGTAAATTGTAAAATGCAACCGACGAGGATGGGATTCGAACCCACGCGGGCAGAGCCCAATAGATTAGCAGTCCATCGCCTTATCCACTCGGTCACCTCGTCGTATTTCAAGAAAAATGTGTTTTCACGATATTTACAAATTTAAATTATTTATATCTCGGTGTTATCACGCTGCAGTCTCAAAATATTATTTTCACTTTTATCACCCAATTAAATTTTTGCCTTACTTTACTTCTTCAGTCTTTTTTATATTGTCCACAACACATTTTATACAGTCTTTTAGATTTTTCAAAAAGTTTGTCGGGATGGAATAGTGTAATTTATTGTTTGATGTAAATTGTAAAATGCAACCGACGAGGATGCGATTCGAACCCACGCGGGCAGAGCCCAATGGATTAGCACTCCATCGCCTTAACCACTCGGCCACCTCGTCCTGGTTCAAGAAAAATGTGTTATCGCGTCATTTAAAAATTTGAAATATTTATATATCGGTGTCATCACGCTGCAGTTTCAAAATATTATTTTCCCTTTTATCACCCAATTAAATTTTTGCCTTACTTTACTTCTTCAGTCTTTTTTATATTGTCCACAACACATTTTATACAGTGTTTTAGATTTTTCAAAAAGTTTGTCGGGATGGAATAGTGTAATTTATTCTTTGATGTAAATTGTAAAATGCAACCGACGAGGATGGGAGTCGAACCCACGCGGGCAGAGCCCAATGGATTAGCAGTCCATCGCCTTAACCACTCGGCCACCTCGTCCTGATTCAAGAAAAATGTGTTATCACGATATTTACAAATTTGAAATATTTATATCTCGGAGTCATCGCGTTGCAGTTTCAAAATATTATTTTCCCTTTTATCACCCAATTAAATTTTTGCCTTACTTTACTTCTTCAGTCTTTTTTATATTGCCCACAACACATTTTATACAGTCTTTTAGATTTTTCAAAAAGTTTGTCGGGATGGAATAGTGTAATTTATTCTTTGATGTAAATTGTAAAATGCAACCGACGAGGATGGGATTCAAACCCACGCGGGCAGAGCACAATGGATTAGCAGTCCATCGCCTTAACCACTCGGCCACCTCGTCCTGATTCAAGAAAAATGTGTTATCGCGTCATTTAAAAATTTGAAATATTTATATCTCGGTGTCATCACGCTGCAGTTTCAAAATATTATTTTCCCTTTTATCACCCAATTAAATTTTTGCCTTACTTTACTTCTTCAGTCTTTTTTATATTGTCCACAACACATTTTATACAGTCTTTTAGATTTTTCAAAAAGTTTGTCGGGATGGAATAGTGTAATTTATTCTTTGATGTAAATTGTAAAATGCAACCGACGAGGATGGGATTCGAACCCACGCGGGCAGAGCCCAATAGATTAGCAGTCCATCGCCTTATCCACTCGGTCACCTCGTCGTATTTCAAGAAAAATGTGTTTTCACGATATTTACAAATTTAAATTATTTATATCTCGGTGTTATCACGCTGCAGTCTCAAAATATTATTTTCACTTTTATCACCCAATTAAAGTTTTGCCTTACTTTACTTCTTCAGTCTTTTTTATATTGTCCACAACACATTTTATACAGTCTTTTAGATTTTTCAAAAAGTTTGTCGGGATGGAATAGTGTAATTTATTCTTTGATGTAAATTGTAAAATGCAACCGACGAGGATGGGATTCGAACCCACGCAGGCAGAGCCCAATGGATTAGCAGTCCATCGCCTTAACCACTCGGCCACCTCGTCCTGATTCAAGAAAAATGTGTTATCGCGTCATTTAAAAATTTGAAATATTTATATCTCGGTGTCATCACGCTGCAGTCTCAAAATATTATTTTTCCTTTTATCACCCAATTAAATTTTTTCCTTACTTTTCAGTCTTTTTCATATTGTCCACAACACATTTTATACAGTCTTTTAGATTTTTCAAAAAGTTTATCGGGATGGAATAGTGTAATTTATTCTTTGATGTAAATTGTAAAATGCAACCGACGAGGTTGGGATTCGAACCCACGCGGACAGAGCCAAATGGATTAGCAGTCCATTGCCTTAACCACTCGGCCACCTCGTCGTGATTCAAGAAAAATGTGTTATCACGATATTTACAAATTTGAAATATTTATATCTCGGTGTACTCACGCTGCAGTTTCAAAATATTATTTTCCCTTTTATCACCCAATTAAATTTTTTCCTTACTTTTTCAGTCTTTTTTATATTGTCCACAACAAATTTTATACAGTCTTTTAGATTTTTCAAAAAGTTTGTCGGGATGGAATAGTGTAATTTATTCTTTGATGTAAACTGTAAAATGCAACCGACGAGGATGGGATTCGAACCCACGCGGTCAGAGCCCAATGGATTAGCAGTCCATCGCCTTAACCACTCGGCCACCTCGTCGGGTTCAAGAAAAATGTGTTATCACGATATTTACAAATTTGAAATATTTATATCTCGGAGTCATCACGTTGCAGTTTCAAAATATTATTTTCCCTTTTATAACCCAATTAAATTTTTGCCTTACTTTATTTCTTCAGTCTTTTTTATATTGTCCACAACACATTTTATACAGTGTTTTAGATTTTTCAAAAAGCTTGTCGGGATGGAAAAGTGTAATTTATTCTTTGATGTAAATTGTGAAATGCAACCGACGATGATGGGATTCGAACCCACGCGGGCAGAGCCCAATGGATTAGCAGTCCATCGCCTTAACCACTCGGCCACTTCGTCGTGATTGAAGAAAAATGTGTTATCACGATATTTACAAATTTGAAATATTTATATCCCGGTGTCATCACGCTGCAGTTTCAAAATATTATTTTCCCTTTTATCACCCAATTAAATTTTTGCTTTACTTTACATCTTCTTCTGTCTTTTTTATATTGTCCACAACACATTTTATACAGTGTTTTAGATTTTTCAAAAAGTTGGTCGGGATGGAATAGTGTAATTTATTCTTTGATGTAAATTGTAAAATGCAACCGACGAGGATGAGTTGCGAACCCACGCGGGCAGAGCCCAATGGATTAGCAGTCCATCGCCTTAACCACTCGGCCACCTCGTCGTGATTCAAGAAAAATGTGTTATCACGATATTTACAAATTTGAAATATTCCTATCTCGGTGTCATCACGCTGCAGTTTCAAAATATTATTTTCCCTTTTATCACCCAATTAAATTTTTCCCTTACTTTACTTCTTCAGTCTTTTTTATATTGTCCACAACACATTTTATACAGTGTTTTAGATTTTTCAAAAAGTTTGTCGGGATGGAATAGTGTAATTTATTCTTTGATGTAAATTGTAAAATGCAACCGACGAGGATGGGATTCGAACCCACGCAGGCAGAGCCCAATGGATTAGCAGTCCATCACCTTAACCACTCGGCCACCTTGTCGTTATTCAAGAAAAATGTGTTCTCATGATATTTATAAATTTGAAATATTTATATCTCGCTTTCATCACGCTGCAGTTTCAAAATATTATTTTCCTTTTTATCTCCCAATTAAATTCTTGCTTTACTTTTTCAGTCTTTTTTATATTGTCCACAACACATTTTATACAATCTTTTAGATTTATCAAAAAGTTTGTCGGGATGGAATAGTGTAATTTATTCTTTGATGTAAATTGTAAAATGCAACCGACGATGATGGGATTCGAACCCACCCGGGCAGAGCCCAATGGATTAGCAGTCCATTGCCTTAACCACTCGGCCACCTCGTCGTGATTCAAGAAAAATGTGTTATCACGATATTTACAAATTTGAAATATTTATATCTCGGTGTACTCACGCTGCAGTTTCAAAATATTATTTTCCCTTTTATCACCCAATTAAATTTTTTCCTTACTTTTTCAGTCTTTTTTATATTGTCCACAACACATTTTATACAGTCTTTTAGATTTTTCAAAAAGTTTGTCGGGATGGAATAGTGTAATTTATTCTTTGATGTAAACTGTAAAATGCAACCGACGAGGATGGGATTCGAACCCACGCAGGCAGAGCCCAATGGATTAGCAGTCCATCGCCTTAACCACTCGGCCACCTCGTCGTATTTCAAGAAAAATGTGTTTTCACGATATTTACAAATTTAAATTATTTATATCTCGGTGTTATCACGCTGCAGTCTCAAAATATTATTTTTCCTTTTATCACCCAATTAAATTTTTTCCTTACTTTTTCAGTCTTTTTTATATTGTCCACAACACATTTTATACAGTCTTTTAGATTTTTCAAAAAGTTTATCGGGATGGAATAGTGTAATTTATTCTTTGATGTAAATTGTAAAATGCAACCGACGAGGTTGGGATTCGAACCCACGCGGGCAGAGCCCAATGGATTAGCAGTCCATTGCCTTAACCACTCGGCCACCTCGTCGTGATTCAAGAAAAATGTGTTATCACGATATTTACAAATTTGAAATATTTATATCTCGGTGTACTCACGCTGCAGTTTCAAAATATTATTTTCCCTTTTATCACCCAATTAAATTTTTTCCTTACTTTTTCAGTCTTTTTTATATTGTCCACAACACATTTTATACAGTCTTTTAGATTTTTCAAAAAGTTTGTCGGGATGGAATAGTGTAATTTATTCTTTGATGTAAACTGTAAAATGCAACCGACGAGGATGGGATTCGAACCCACGCAAGCAGAGCCCAATGGATTAGCAGTCCATCGCCTTAACCACTCGGCCACCTCGTCGGGTTCAAGAAAAATGTGTTATCACGATATTTACAAATTTGAAATATTTATATCTCGGAGTCATCACGTTGCAGTTTCAAAATATTATTTTCCCTTTTATCACCCAATTAAATTTTTGCCTTACTTTATTTCTTCAGTCTTTTTTATATTGTCCACAACACATTTTATACAGTGTTTTAGATTTTTCAAAAAGTTTGTCGGGATGGAAAAGTGTAATTTATTCTTTGATGTAAATTGTAAAATGCAACCGACGATGATGGGATTCGAACCCACGCGGGCAGAGCCCAATGGATTAGCAGTCCATCGCCTTAACCACTCGGCCACTTCGTCGTTATTGAAGAAAAATGTGTTATCACGATATTTACAAATTTGAAATATTTATATCCCGGTGTCATCACGCTGCAGTTTCAAAATATTATTTTCCCTTTTATCACCCAATTAAATTTTTGCTTTACTTTACTTCTTCTTCTGTCTTTTTTATATTGTCCACAACACATTTTATACAGTGTTTTAGATTTTTCAAAAAGTTGGTCGGGATGGAATAGTGTAATTTATTTTTTGATGTAAATTGTAAAATGCAACCGACGAGGATGAGTTGCGAACCCACGCGGGCAGAGCCCAATGGATTACCAGTCCATCGCATTAACCACTCGGCCACCTCGTCGTGATTCAAGAAAAATGTGTTATCACGATATTTACAAATTTGAAATATTCCTATCTCGGTTTCATCACGCTGCAGTTTCAAAATATTATTTTCCCTTTTATCACCCAATTAAATTTTTCCCTTACTTTACTTCTTCAGTCTTTTTTATATTGTCCACAACACATTTTATACAGTGTTTTAGATTTTTCAAAAAGTTTGTCGGGATGGAATAGTGTAATTTATTCTTTGATGTAAATTGTAAAATGCAACCGACGAGGATGGGATTCGAACCCACGCAGGCAGAGCCCAATGGACTAGCAGTCCATCACCTTAACCACTCGGCCACCTTGTCGTTATTCAAGAAAAATGTGTTCTCATGATATTTATAAATTTGAAATATTTATATCTCGCTTTCATCACGCTGCAGATTCAAAATATTATTTTCCTTTTTATCTCCCAATTAAATTCTTGCTTTACTTTTTCAGTCTTTTTTATATTGTCCACAACACATTTTATACAGTCTTTTAGATTTATCAAAAAGTTTGTCGGGATGGAATAGTGTAATTTATTCTTTGATGTAAATTGTAAAATGCAACCGACGATGATGGGATTCGAACCCACCCGGGCAGAGCCCAATGGATTAGCAGTCCATCGCCTTAACCACTCGGCAACCTCGTCGTGATTCAAGAAAAATGTGTTATCAAGTCATTTAAAAATTTGAAATATTTATATCTCGGTTTAATCACGCTGCAGTTTCAAAATATTATTTTCCCTTTTATCACCCAATTAAATTTTTGCCTTACTTTATTTCTTCAGTCTTTTTTATATTGTCCACAACACATTTTATACAGTCTTTTAGATTTTTCAAAAAGTTTGTCGGGATGGAATAGTGTAATTTATTCTTTGATGTAAATTGTAAAATGCAACCGAAGAGGATGGGATTCGAAACCACGCGGTCAGAGCCCAATGGATTAGCAGTCCATCGCCTTAACCACTCGGCCACCTCGTCGTATTTCAAGAAAAATGTGTTTTCACGATATTTACAAATTTAAATTATTTATATCTCGGTGTTATCACGCTGCAGTCTCAAAATATTATTTTTCCTTTTATCACCCAATTAAATTTTTTCCTTACTTTTTCAGTCTTTTTTATATTGTCCACAACACATTTTATACAGTCTTTTAGATTTTTCAAAAAGTTTGTCGGGATGGAATAGTGTAATTTATTCTTTGATGTAAACTGTAAAATGCAACCGACGAGGATGGGATTCGAACCCACGCAGGCAGAGCCCAATGGATTAGCAGTCCATCGCCTTAACCACTCGGCCACCTCGTCGTATTTCAAGAAAAATGTGTTTTCACGATATTTACAAATTTAAATTATTTATATCTCGGTGTTATCACGCTGCAGTCTCAAAATATTATTTTTCCTTTTATCACCCAATTAAATATTTTCCTTACTTTTTCAGTCTTTTTTATATTGTCCACAACACATTTTATACAGTCTTTTAGATTTTTCAAAAAGTTTATCGGGATGGAATAGTGTAATTTATTCTTTGATGTAAATTGTAAAATGCAACCGACGAGGTTGGGATTCGAACCCACGCGGGCAGAGCCAAATGGATTAGCAGTCCATTGCCTTAACCACTCGGCCACCTCGTCGTGATTCAAGACAAATGTGTTATCACGATATTTACAAATTTGAAATATTTATATCTCGGTGTACTCACGCTGCAGTTTCAAAATATTATTTTCCCTTTTATCACCCAATTAAATTTTTTCCTTACTTTTTCAGTCTTTTTTATATTGTCCACAACACATTTTATACAGTCTTTTAGATTTTTCAAAAAGTTTGTCGGGATGGAATAGTGTAATTTATTCTTTGATGTAAACTGTAAAATGCATCCGACGAGGATGGGATTCGAACCCACGCAAGCAGAGCCCAATGGATTAGCAGTCCATCGCCTTAACCACTCGGCCACCTCGTCGGGTTCAAGAAAAATGTGTTATCACGATATTTACAAATTTGAAATATTTATATCTCGGAGTCATCACGTTGCAGTTTCAAAATATTATTTTCCCTTTTATCACCCAATTAAATTTTTGCCTAACTTTATTTCTTCAGTCTTTTTTATATTGTCCACAACACATTTTATACAGTGTTTTAGATTTTTCAAAAAGTTTGTCGGGATGGAAAAGTGTAATTTATTCTTTGATGTAAATTGTAAAATGCAACCGACGATGATGGGATTCGAACCCACGCGGGCAGAGCCCAATGGATTAGCAGTCCATCGCCTTAACCACTCGGCCACTTCGTCGTTATTGAAGAAAAATGTGTTATCACGATATTTACAAATTTGAAATATTTATATCCCGGTGTCATCACGCTGCAGTTTCAAAATATTATTTTCCCTTTTATCACCCAATTAAATTTTTGCTTTACTTTACTTCTTCTTCTGTCTTTTTTATATTGTCCACAACACATTTTATACAGTGTTTTAGATTTTTCAAAAAGTTGGTCGGGATGGAATAGTGTAATTTATTTTTTGATGTAAATTGTAAAATGCAACCGACGAGGATGAGTTGCGAACCCACGCGGGCAGAGCCCAATGGATTACCAGTCCATCGCATTAACCACTCGGCCACCTCGTCGTGATTCAAGAAAAATGTGTTATCACGATATTTACAAATTTGAAATATTCCTATCTCGGTTTCATCACGCTGCAGTTTCAAAATATTATTTTCCCTTTTATCACCCAATTAAATTTTTCCCTTACTTTACTTCTTCAGTCTTTTTTATATTGTCCACAACACATTTTATACAGTGTTTTAGATTTTTCAAAAAGTTTGTCGGGATGGAATAGTGTAATTTATTCTTTGATGTAAATTGTAAAATGCAACCGACGAGGATGGGATTCGAACCCACGCAGGCAGAGCCCAATGGACTAGCAGTCCATCACCTTAACCACTCGGCCACCTTGTCGTTATTCAAGAAAAATGTGTTCTCATGATATTTATAAATTTGAAATATTTATATCTCGCTTTCATCACGCTGCAGATTCAAAATATTATTTTCCTTTTTATCTCCCAATTAAATTCTTGCTTTACTTTTTCAGTCTTTTTTATATTGTCCACAACACATTTTATACAGTCTTTTAGATTTATCAAAAAGTTTGTCGGGATGGAATAGTGTAATTTATTCTTTGATGTAAATTGTAAAATGCAACCGACGATGATGGGATTCGAACCCACCCGGGCAGAGCCCAATGGATTAGCAGTCCATCGCCTTAACCACTCGGCAACCTCGTCGTGATTCAAGAAAAATGTGTTATCAAGTCATTTAAAAATTTGAAATATTTATATCTCGGTTTAATCACGCTGCAGTTTCAAAATATTATTTTCCCTTTTATCACCCAATTAAATTTTTGCCTTACTTTATTTCTTCAGTCTTTTTTATATTGTCCACAACACATTTTATACAGTCTTTTAGATTTTTCAAAAAGTTTGTCGGGATGGAATAGTGTAATTTATTCTTTGATGTAAATTGTAAAATGCAACCGAAGAGGATGGGATTCGAAACCACGCGGTCAGAGCCCAATGGATTAGCAGTCCATCGCCTTAACCACTCGGCCACCTCGTCGTATTTCAAGAAAAATGTGTTTTCACGATATTTACAAATTTAAATTATTTATATCTCGGTGTTATCACGCTGCAGTCTCAAAATATTATTTTTCCTTTTATCACCCAATTAAATTTTTTCCTTACTTTTTCAGTCTGTTTTATATTGTCCACAACACATTTTATACAGTCTTTTAGATTTTTCAAAAAGTTTGTCGGGATGGAATAGTGTAATTTATTCTTTGATGTAAACTGTAAAATGCAACCGACGAGGATGGGATTCGAACCCACGCAGGCAGAGCCCAATGGATTAGCAGTCCATCGCCTTAACCACTCGGCCACCTCGTCGTATTTCAAGAAAAATGTGTTTTCACGATATTTACAAATTTAAATTATTTATATCTCGGTGTTATCACGCTGCAGTCTCAAAATATTATTTTTCCTTTTATCACCCAATTAAATTTTTTCCTTACTTTTTCAGTCTTTTTTATATTGTCCACAACACATTTTATACAGTCTTTTAGATTTTTCAAAAAGTTTATCGGGATGGAATAGTGTAATTTATTCTTTGATGTAAATTGTAAAATGCAACCGACGAGGTTGGGATTCGAACCCACGCGGGCAGAGCCAAATGGATTAGCAGTCCATTGCCTTAACCACTCGGTCACCTCGTCGTGATTCAAGAAAAATGTGTTATCACGATATTTACAAATTTGAAATATTTATATCTCGGTGTACTCACGCTGCAGTTTCAAAATATTATTTTCCCTTTTATCACCCAATTAAATTTTTTCCTTACTTTTTCAGTCTTTTTTATATTGTCCACAACACATTTTATACAGTCTTTTAGATTTTTCAAAAAGTTTGTCGGGATGGAATAGTGTAATTTATTCTTTGATGTAAACTGTAAAATGCAACCGACGAGGATGGGATTCGAACCCACGCAAGCAGAGCCCAATGGATTAGCAGTCCATCGCCTTAACCACTCGGCCACCTCGTCGGGTTCAAGAAAAATGTGTTATCACGATATTTACAAATTTGAAATATTTATATCTCGGAGTCATCACGTTGCAGTTTCAAAATATTATTTTCCCTTTTATCACCCAATTAAATTTTTGCCTTACTTTATTTCTTCAGTCTTTTTTATATTGTCCACAACACATTTTATACAGTGTTTTAGATTTTTCAAAAAGTTTGTCGGGATGGAAAAGTGTAATTTATTCTTTGATGTAAATTGTAAAATGCAACCGACGATGATGGGATTCGAACCCACGCGGGCAGAGCCCAATGGATTAGCAGTCCATCGCCTTAACCACTCGGCCACTTCGTCGTGATTGAAGAAAAATGTGTTATCACGATATTTACAAATTTGAAATATTTATATCCCGGTGTCATCACGCTGCAGTTTCAAAATATTATTTTCCCTTTTATCACCCAATTAAATTTTTGCTTTACTTTACTTCTTCTTCTGTCTTTTTTATATTGTCCACAACACATTTTATACAGTGTTTTAGATTTTTCAAAAAGTTGGTCGGGATGGAATAGTGTAATTTATTCTTTGATGTAAATTGTAAAATGCAACCGACGAGGATGAGTTGCGAACCCACGCGGGCAGAGCCCAATGGATTACCAGTCCATCGCCTTAACCACTCGGCCACCTCGTCGTGATTCAAGAAAAATGTGTTATCACGATATTTACAAATTTGAAATATTCCTATCTCGGTGTCATCACGCTGCAGTTTCAAAATATTATTTTCCCTTTTATCACCCAATTAAATTTTTCCCTTACTTTACTTCTTCAGTCTTTTTTATATTGTCCACAACACATTTTATACAGTGTTTTAGATTTTTCAAAAAGTTTGTCGGGATGGAATAGTGTAATTTATTCTTTGATGTAAATTGTAAAATGCAACCGACGAGGATGGGATTCGAACCCACGCAGGCAGAGCCCAATGGATTAGCAGTCCATCACCTTAACCACTCGGCCACCTTGTCGTTATTCAAGAAAAATGTGTTCTCATGATATTTATAAATTTGAAATATTTATATCTCGCTTTCATCACGCTGCAGTTTCAAAATATTATTTTCCTTTTTATCTCCCAATTAAAAACTTGCTTTACTTTTTCAGTCTTTTTTATATTGTCCACAACACATTTTATACAATCTTTTAGATTTATCAAAAAGTTTGTCGGGATGGAATAGTGTAATTTATTCTTTGATGTAAATTGTAAAATGCAACCGACGATGATGGGATTCGAACCCACCCGGGCAGAGCCCAATGGATTAGCAGTCCATCGCCTTAACCACTCGGCAACCTCGTCGTGATTCAAGAAAAATGTGTTATCAAGTCATTTAAAAATTTGAAATATTTATATCTCGGTTTAATCACGCTGCAGTTTCAAAATATTATTTTCCCTTTTATCACCCAATTAAATTTTTGCCTTACTTTATTTCTTCAGTCTTTTTTATATTGTCCACAACACATTTTATACAGTCTTTTAGATTTTTCAAAAAGTTTGTCGGGATGGAATAGTGTAATTTATTCTTTGATGTAAATTGTAAAATGCAACCGAAGAGGATGGGATTCGAAACCACGCGGTCAGAGCCCAATGAATTAGCAGTCCATCGCCTTAACCACTCGGCCACCTCGTCGTATTTCAAGAAAAATGTGTTTTCACGATATTTACAAATTTAAATTATTTATATCTCGGTGTTATCACGCTGCAGTCTCAAAATATTATTTTTCCTTTTATCACCCAATTAAATTTTTTCCTTACTTTTTCAGTCTTTTTTATATTGTCCACAACACATTTTATACAGTCTTTTAGATTTTTCAAAAAGTTTGTCGGGATGGAATAGTGTAATTTATTCTTTGATGTAAACTGTAAAATGCAACCGACGAGGATGGGATTCGAACCCACGCAGGCAGAGCCCAATGGATTAGCAGTCCATCGCCTTAACCACTCGGCCACCTCGTCGTATTTCAAGAAAAATGTGTTTTCACGATATTTACAAATTTAAATTATTTATATCTCGGTGTTATCCCACTGCAGTCTCAAAATATTATTTTTCCTTTTATCACCCAATTAAATTTTTTCCTTACTTTTCAGTCTTTTTCATATTGTCCACAACACATTTTATACAGTCGTTTAGATTTTTCAAAAAGTTTGTCGGGATGGAATAGTGTAATTTATTCTTTGATGTAAATTGTAAAATGCAACCGACGAGGATGGGATTCGAACCCACGCAGGCTGAGCCCAATGGATTAGCAGTCCATCACCTTAACCACTCGGCCACCTTGTCGTTATTCAAGAAAATGATGGGATTCGTCGTATTTCAAGAAAAATGTGTTTTCACGATATTTACAAATTTGAAATATTTATATCTCGGTGTCATCACGCTGCAGTTTCAAAATATTATTTTCCATTTTATCACCCAATTAAATTTTTGCCTTACTTTACTTCTTCAGTCTTTTTTATATTGTCCACAACACATTTTATACCCTCTTTTAGATTTTTCAAAAAGTTTGTCGGGATGGAATAGTGTAATTTATTCTTTGATGTAAACTGTAAAATGCAACCGACGAGGATGGGATTCGAACCCACGCGGGCAGATCCCAATGGATTAGCAGTACATCGCCTTAACCACTCGGCCACCTCGTCGTGATTCAAGAAAAATGTGTTATCACGATATTTACAAATTTGAAATATTTATATCTCGGTGTCATCATGCTGCAGTTTCAAAATATTATTTTCCCATTTATTACCCAATTAAATTTAATTTTGATTTTACATTACTTCTTCAATCTTTTTTATATTGTCCAAAACACATTTTATACAGCCTTTTAATTTTTCCATAAATTTGTCAAGATGGAATAGTGTTACTTATTCTTTGATGTTATTGGAAAACTATCAATGGGATATTATTTACACAATAAAGGCTTAAAAGGATAAAAACCTGCCGACTAAGTCTTTTACACAGGGAAAAAATTTAATGATTCAATATGAGAATATTATAAATTTAATTCCAGTTTCAATATGTTTTGCAAACCTTTTTTCCAATATTTATTTATTTACTGATTAATTTTTTTTTTTTTCACTAACTTTTAACTATAAATAATGGTAGAAAATGTGATTCATTTTAATTATGAATTAATTGTTTTCGTTATTGCATAAAAATGATTATTTTTTATTTTTATCTTTTTTACATGGGATACTTTAGAAGTATATTTTTATATATTTTGATTATGAAAGAAATTCCCCTAGATTCTAAATAATTTGATATTTTTTTGCTATAAATTTGTCCAAAAAGAAACTTGATTTAAATTTCTGACTTTTCATATTATTTTTGCTGTAATGAAAATTTCTAACTTACAAGAATAAGATCGATTATATTTTTACGTAGAGAATTGTTCTACGAACACATATGGTCACGTCGAAAAAATCGAATGCTTTAAACCTTCACCGGAAATTTATTATTGGACATATTTTTCATAATTATTTCATGATTTTGTATTAATTTAGGTCCGGGGGAAATATTTTATTTACCATTTTAATTATTTATTGTTATGAAATGCAGCATGAGACACATTTTCTGCGTTGTAGGTAAAATTCTCCCCAACACAGCTCACTTTCAAACTATAGTTTTTTCAAATTTGCACTGTTCTTGTTCTCGTCAGCCATTTAGGTAGGAGGGGGTGGGATTGTTCTTGTTTCCCAGTTGTGCCATCTATGGCCAAGAACTCGACTTTTGCATCACCCATACGGTCACACCCATTTATAGAGCGGACCCATTCATACATCCATTCATTCATCCGCAGATTGTAATTATGACTTGAACCAGAGAACCATACATCTCCAATTCAGTGAACCCAGCGGTATTGATTTGTTAAGAGAACATGGAGGATTTTGTGACCCGATAGATTTCACTTGCACCAGTCACTACACGGGGAATCTTCGGTCGCCTGGATTCGAACTCCCGTTTTCACAAACGTGAATTCAGCGCCCTACTATTCAGGCTCTCCCAGTCGCTTAGAATTGCATTCATTTGCAGTTATATTAGATCTTAGAGAAATAGTTATTCATCATGGATATTTATTTAATTTACGAAATAAATTATAGATGAAATTTTGTTTATGAATGAAAAAAAAAATCAGACTACTTAATTTGAATTTTTTGTTTTAGCAAAAATATTATTTCAAAAACCTAACAGATTTTTTAAGTAGTATTAGACTGTTTTTTATAATTAAAAAAAATACCAAAATCTATTTTTGCTTGTCAGAAAAAAAAATATATATGAAAAGGACACCGGTGTCCCATATGCATCAAAGGATTAGCAACTTGGATTACCCAAATAATCAAATCTAGCGAATTTTAAATAACACGTTATTCTTGCGGCATACATTTTGAGTTAGTTAAACAAAGAGTCAATAAAAGCCTTTTCATTTAAATATTGATTGCCGTTCCTATCTTATGCAATGCTAATGAGTTACATTTTAGAGTCATCGCAATTCTCTAAATTTAATTGGAAGTTTGAATTTTGTTTATTTCCAATTTTTGAAGCATGAAACAGACTTAAAAGTGTCTGCTCATTGTTAAATTGTTTCAAATGCCTTAAATCAATTTGTGTTTGTTAGGTAATTGAATGTTATCATAATGATTTTTCGAAAATATTCGAACTTCTCTAATTAAAAGTATTCTTCTTCTTTAAGTATTTTAAAATCAATATTCTCCCGATACCTGTTATCAATTCTTATGTGCGTTTTATTTCTCATTTTCATCATGCTCCAAAATACCTTCAATTATTTCCACTCTAACACAAAATGATTGTAGGAGAAGAAAAAATGCAAATCATCTTATCGTCATTTTGAGTAAAGAAAAATAATGATCAAAAAGTAAAGCATTTGAATTCAAAACAAAGTATAGAACTATTTAATATCAGTCTTATCGTTTTTGGATGATTCTGTAAAGCTTCTTTACAGTTTATCTTCTTTTCATTCCAAGAAATTTATTTCAATTTAAAAATGTGCTCTACACTATATAGCGACTAAAAATGTGTGAACATGATTTTTCAAACGACGTTTCTCTTCAAAACGTTGCCATTTTCTATCCATGGAGGAAAAAAAATATTTTTAAAATACACTGGTTATCATAAATTAAGGAAAATTCACAAAAATCGCGATAACTCAAGAAATTACACATGGAATTTTATGAAACTTACCCACAATATACAACACATAGTAAGGTATTAAACAACATAAAAAGAAATTATCAGACATTAATAGTAGTATAGAAATTAGCACATGTATAAAATAAACAAATTGGAAGTATCGGTTTGCAATAGAAAAAGTACCTTTAATATGGAATATGATTGCCTCTAGAAGCAATACAGCACAAACAGCGATGTGTGATGCTTTCAATTATGCGGTCTATCAGTTCAATAGGAAGTGAGAGCCATTGCTCTTGTAAAGCAGTTGCAAGCGTGGCAAGGGTCTGAGGGGGCGGATTGATGGCAGATACACGCCTCCCTAGAGCATCCCAAACGTGCTCGATAGGATTCAAGTCCGGGGATCGAGCTGGCCACTCCATGCGAGTAATTGTTTCCTGTTGAAGATAATCATCAACAATGCGAGCTCTGTGTGGTCTTGCATTATCGTCCTGTAACAGGAAGCAATCACCAATTGCCCCGGCATATGGGCGCACATAAGCATCAAGGATGTTGTCTCGATAAACCTGAGCATTCACGGTTCCCCTTGGAAAGACATGGAGGTATGTGCGCCCTCCTAAGGATATGCCTCCCCAAACACAGACACTGCCTCTTCCGTATGCATCTCTTTCACGGATGTTTGATGGATGATAACGGGTCCCAGGTTCTCTCCATATCAAATAACGTCTACTGTCACTTTCTAGACTAAACCTGGACTCATCCGTAAAGAGAACAGGCCTCCATTGATCTGACTTTTGAAAGAGTTATCGCTATTTTTGTGATTTTTCCTTAATTTATGATAACCAGTGTAGTAAAATTCACTTAAATTTTTTTTTCAATTTCAATCCTTTTTTGATACTATATTTGTATATTACTATTACTATTGTTTGGGGGGGGGGGGGAATCGAGCTTTCATAATTTTTAATTTCTCTCTCTCTCTCTCCTCTTTTTTTTTTTTTTTTTTTTTTTTTTGCTTTTGCTGTCTCTTTCTCTCTCTGTCTCTCGTTCTTTTTTTCTTCTTTTTATTAAAAAAAAATATTAAAGATAAAAACTAATTCACAAGAAGAAATTGCACCACATCTCCGACTTTGTGAATTAGTTTTTATCTTTAAAAAAAATATTAAAGATAAAAACTAATTCATAAAGTCGGATATGTGGCCAGGGCTGTGCTCCATGCCTTCGGTCCGATTTGATTGTACTTTTCTGCACTTGTTAAACGACAACAACAACAGCTAATTCACAACAATTTTGAACAAACAAATTACTGACTTCAAATGAACATGATTTGAAAAGCATATTCACAAACTTTAGACCCATAATATATAAAGCATTAAAACATGTATTTCAGGTGGAGAAAAACAAATAACTATTATGGAGTAAATTTTGCATGTTTCATACACGCAAATGCTCGTCTAATTCCCGTATTTAAATTTCAGCACAATAATTTTAATACATTCATTTCTAACGTTTTATAAACAAAATGTCTTAGAGTATGAAGATTGTAGTACATTGAAGTTCAGACTCAAAAATAAGCAAGAATTTTATCGAGAAATTTTATTCTCTTATCTTCTATTTCAGAAAGGAAATGCTGATATGATTTTAAAAGTGTTCTAGAAATGCTTCTTTCTAACGTCTCGAAGGAAATTTTATCAAATAACTCAGTAATATTTACAATGTTATCATTTCAGATTTAAATACAAATTATGTTAAGATATTTTGTAGAATTTATTGACTTTATTGGTTTTTAGCATCATTTTATAAAGATATGGCTTTTCTTTCTTCAAAAATACAAAAAGTGTTAATGCAGTTATTTTTTATTAACATTATTGGGAAGGAACAAGACGATCGTATCAATAAATTTATATCTATAGCATAACATGAAATCTAAAAAAAAAATCATATCATTATTATTTAAATCCAAAGTGATAGTTAGTGAAACTAAATATCTATTTCGTTTAAACGTAAATGTACTACCACTTTTTCTGATTATGCACTTTTCATTGGAACTTCAACTGTTAGTAATGATTTATATGACATATATAATCTAACACTATTTTAATATTTTTCTATATATATTATATTAGTTTATATTATATATTAGTATATAATATATATATTTTTGAATATATGAATAGTAATTAGAAGCTCACGCCTATAGCACTAATACTCGATACATTTTTTTTTAATAGTTGAGACTGAAAGTAACTGTGAAGAGATTTTATTAAAGAAAATAAACATGTTACAAAAATAATCAATTTTAAAACTATGTGCTTTGAAACCTGTATTTTTTTAAAAAAAAATCGCAGCAAAAAAGCGAAATCATTTCAATATTTTTTTTAAATTAGCATCTTTTGTAACTCCAGTTTAAACTTAAGACAGAAATTTATTTTCAGTAGTCTTACGCTCTCGTATACCTTGGATTTCGGGTTAACTGTTTGTTTAAAATTTTATGAATAAATTTTGATTTAAAAAAATATTGCTTAAAGAGCAGTATTATAAAAAGTGCACTGTTCTTTCTGTAAAAAAATGTACAAAAAGAGAAATAATGAAAAAGTTTTATCGTTCGAATTTTTAAGGAAATTAAAATAAATTAAATTGCACAATTGGTAGAAATGAATTTGTAATAAATATATTCGAATTTAATTGCTTATATTCAATTATATATTACAAATTTGATTCTTTCTATTCCATTATTATATTATATGTTGTTCAAATTTATATTATATATTTATAATATATAACTGTAAATGTTTTTTTGTTAGAAATTTAAATGTATCTAAGAAAGCAGCTTTTCGGATAACCTGAAATTTCGTTTGATAAAAAAAAATATTTTCAAAAATCTAAAACTTAAAATATATTTAATAGTTAATTACTAAGTTGAAAATACTTATTGCTTCATTATAATGCTCTCCAAGGCATGGTGCACCATTTCTACCATTTTGATTAAATGACCTTACAAAGATAATAAAAAATAATAGGATATACTCTAATAATTATTATTTCATTATTTAATTTAAAGTTAATCATCAGCAAAAAATGGTAATTAAATTAAATGAGAGTTTAGTTCTCTTAACATTAACAGCTTAATCTTCTTAATAATATGTGTTCAAAATTTTTCTCACCGACATGCTCTAGTCGAAATTAAAAATATTTTCTTTGTTTTTGCTTTCTATCTCTTCTTTCTCTTTCAAATTGAGGGTAACAATTTTCATTCTGCGACTCTGAAGAAAATTTTTAAAAAAATGAAGATTGTTTTTTTTTTATCTATATTTTTTTGTATCCCTTAAATTAAAATTCTTATTTTACGACAGTTTCTAAATTTTTTCTATCATTAAAATATCTTATGGTAAAATTTCAGCATGAATTCCCTATTCTAATATGTAAAGATTCTTGGAATTCTACTTTTCTCACTTTCCCTTTAAACAGTTTTTTTTTTTAATCTTCTTTTCTATCTTATGCTTTAAGAAATTGTTTAAAAATTTTCTTCTTATAATACTTTTGTTAAATTTTGTGTCAGCGTGTTTAGGGAGTTTGCAATCCTCTTGTATCCTTATATTATTTAATTCAACTAAAAATATAAAATATTTCTTATAAGTTAAGTCTCACCTATATGAAAAGCTTTTTTTAGTAATATTAATCTCATATGTGTGCTACGTGTAATTAGAAGAAAAGAAAAAAAGCATCATGCGGTTTACTTAACGCTTCTAGTCTCCCCCCCCCCCTCTATCCAACTATTTTCTTAGATGTCGATTAAAGGATGAATAATGCCTTAATGAGAAGACAGAAAATGAACACTTCATAAAATCTAGCCTTAATGCTTGAAGTGAATTTAAGTTTATGAATTCAGTTACTAACACCGTAAAATTAAAAGTAAAAAGACCCTTTATTTAACTTATATTGGCTGAATTTGTCTTAAATTTTTAGCCATGTTTTTGATTTTTTTTTAATTACAGAAAATTAAGCAAACACAGATATAAAAATAAATCAAAATTTTACTCTAAGAAATCTTAGATTTCTTACATTGTAATTATCGCGTAAGAAGAGTCTACGAGAAGAATTACGTATAAAAACAGTTACAAAACACTAACTAAACATGGATATGAGAAATAAATCAAAATGTCAATATCCGCACTTGTAAAAAAATCATAAGTTTCTTACATATCGTGTAAGAAGAGTCTTGCTTGAGTCAACATTATGAAAACACCCTGACTGCCTTACTTTTTGAAAGCTTTTCAAATAGATTGCATCAGGATCTCCATACAGGATACATTTATGAAAGAACATTTTTCTTGGTTTTCCTATCATTAAATACCTTAGTTTTAAACTGCTAAAAACTTACTGATTTTCATTAATGTAAAGTGCGCCAAAAAAAGAAGAAGTAAAAACGAATCTTCATATTCTAGAACACCCATCTTGTTCAAGGGGGACTCAAATATACTAATTAATTAGTGCAGATGATATTTTGAGTTACGAAATTAGACACAAAAACGTACTTTTTTTTAATAAACATGTTGTTTTTTTCCAACGGATTCTAATTTCTGACCCCCAAAGTATAAGGGGTAGCCGCAATCTGGGAAATAGGGTCCTTATTGTTTGGTCAAGAGAGTGGTCCAAAATTTTGATCCCTTAATGTTAATTTAACTTTTTGCCTATTTCACCATATCTCGAGAATTTTCCAACGAAATTAAAAAAAATTTGCACAAAATTATAAAAATTCGTTTATCCTAAGATAATTCTTTCAGTATAGTATCAGTATGTATAACATGCTGTTTAAATTCCTTCAAGCACTTGATAATTGTTAAATATTTTGCATTTTCTGGGTCGAAATACAATTTTTTTAATGTAAAAATTAAACGTTTTCTAGTTTAAAAATACTATTTATTTTTTAGTTTCTTTGAGCTAGATTGGTTTTCAAAATAGCATATTTAACTGTCTATTAAAAGCTATTTGAATCGTCTTATTATCATTGCCGACATTGAAGCTTAATTAATACTGGTAATATGTAAATTGATATAAATAAAACACTTATGTATTAAAAAGCAAAAATAATGGAATAAAGATACGTAGGTATTCATTTTGAGGAGGCGTAAAAAATCGCCATACTACAGACACTGATGTTTTATTTATATTCATAATATGTTATAATTGAAATAAAATAAAATGAGGTATGTGCATGTACTAAAAAGCAAAGTTAAAGGAGAAAAGGTCAATAGAAAATTTTAGGAAAATCTTCATTTACAGATGACGCTTAATTATTGTGTATTACTGGCTGTAATATGTACTACTGGTACTGTGGTAATGGGTGCAGTTTTGATAAGAATTCTACAACGGGCTTTCCGTAGTTGCAGAAAATATTTTTACAGTCGTAGCAAAGATAATGGATTAATATTTTACTGAATTAGAATTAAAAGAACTTTGTTCCACCACTACTTATAAATATTTTAACAGTAAATTAAAGATCAGATAAAGAAATGGCGATAGAAGGATTAAGAGACTAAGAAATTAAAAATAACTTTTGCTTGAATTCGTCGTCTTTTCTAGTTCAGTTATTCATCATTGAAATTTCTTTAATTTACAAAATCAATTTTTCATAAATTTTTGAAAACGAAAGAAAAATAAATATTTTTTTTTTCAAACTGCTTTTTTTTTATACTTTTGAACAAATGTAATTCTAATAATCTAACAGGTTTTTATAGTATCGATTAGACTGTTTTTTAAAATAAAATATGTACATATATACTTTTGCTTGTAGTTAGAGTACAAAAGAGGATATTAAAGGGAAACAGGTGTCCCAACTGCGTTAAAGGGTTAAGAGATTAAGAAATTCAAAATAACTGTTACTTGACATTGTTGTCTTTTCTAAAAACTTCCCAGTTAGCAATAAAAACATTTAGTACATCTGCTTTATTAATTGGATCGTATTTTAAAAATAACGTGTAGTTTTTCTTTCTCAGAAATGACTTTTGTGTTAAGATTACAACTTTATGATTTAATAAACTGTCATGAAACTCATAAAATTAACATGTATCTTTTTTCGTTTTAGCTCAAAAATTGGAAGAAAAAAAATATAAATAAATGATGGCATTATTATTCATCACAGCCTTATTAATGTCTCATCAGCTATTAATAATGGGATCGAGCAACACAGGCTCTCAGACAGTGACGTTCACAATGCGAAAGCTGGCATTTTCCACCAATCAGTTCGGCATCGATCTCTACAGAGCATTGAATGTTACTGACGAAAACATTGCCTTCTGTCCCTTCTGTATTGGATCTTCTCTGGCCATGGTCCTCTTGGGGGCTGAAGGAAACACGGCCATGGCCTTAAGACAGGCTCTTTACCTATGGGGCCTGCATCCACAAGAGGTTCACTTGGCCTATCACGACCTCATAGGACATCTAGGTTTAAACCTTTCGCCACTTGATGAGGTGTTCTTGGGAGCCAGGAGATCACCGGGGGATGAGAATGTTTTGAAACTCATCAACAATGTCTACATTCAGAGGCATTTCTCAGTGCATTACCCTTTCCAGTTTTTGCTGAATAGGTAAGAATGTTCTTTAACTTTTGTGTATGTACAAGGTGTTCTAGAAACACTACCCTTAAGATATATTATTTTGATTTTATAACCGTCGTTTATAAACGACAATTTTTTTAAATTCATTAATTTTTGTAGGAACAACCGTTATTTAAGTGAAAACACGCATTGTTTTACAACCGTCGTTGAACAGCCAACACAATTTTTTTGGTTTACAGCTACATATTCAACTCCGTAGCCTTGTAATTTTGAACCCAATCCAGAAGACAAGGGAACTCCTGGATAAAATATGGGGAGAAATTTTGCCTTCGTGGACGACTATTTGATGGAACAAACTATCGCATTTGTGTTACATGGAGAGGGAAACCACGAAAACCTCCCATGGTTAGCCTAACGGCAGAAGGCACTAACCCATGAACCGTTTACCACTGAGGATATTTTACATCAGCACTGGGGTCGGTGCGAGCTGGGTGCGGAAATCGTATCAACCAGCTCTCGCTGGGATTCGAACCTGGTTCACCCCATTCGAAGACGAACACCCTATCCCCTGAGCCATCACGGCTCTATCATTAATATTAACGTTTAGGGCTTTAAGTCAATATTTCTTTTCGTCAAACTAACAAAACTTAATGAACAGGTAAAAAAAATTATTACTAACTGTCGCACCGTCAATTAAACTTGGTACTCTTGAAACATAGCTTTTAAAATATATTGTTGGAAAAGTTATGGGGAAAGTAAATTATGATGTACGCAAATATTTTGAGGGCTTGTACATGGTCCGAGAATATAGAAAAAATATTGTAACAGCTATTCTAATAAATAAAATAATAGATCAGTGCTAAAAAAATTTCTATATTCTACAACAGTTAAAAAATGAAAGCTAATGATAAAAAAAATTTAATAAATTGATTGTAATCAAACGACCTACTAAGCTAGAATTTCTAATTGAAACAATAACGGCTTTTGTACATGCAATGATTTAAAATACAAACGATAATTTAAATGAGATATGGAAAAAGCTAAAATAATTTTTTTATAACAATTACCTGTACTTTTTCTTAATATTCCGTGAGAGAATCATGCTCCTTCTATCGAGTTTTTTAAAAAGAATTCGTTTGCATTTTTCTCTTCTACTTAAAAGTTTATTTTTTTGTGCGCTTTACTGTATGATCGACGTCATTTTATTTTTATGTATTTTTACAAAGAATTTTCTAAATTTCGCTTTAATATTCAACAAACGTTCCTTCGAATTCAACTCAGTATATAAAAATGACTACAATGAGCTTCAAATGACTTGATAGAACGATGCAAACGATGTGCCGAATGAATGTTGTATAAAAGAGAAATTTTATGAAGTGGACAACATTATTTATTTATCGAAAACGATTTTAGAAATTTGATTTTCAACAAACGATTTGTGTATTCTAATAATAAGATGCAAGACAATTTCCTGTTTTTATAGTACTTAACTATTATTTTGCTGGGACATTAAAGTTATTTCTTGCTTTTATGTTTGTAACACGTTTCTATATAGTTGAAATGTATGAATTTTTTATTTTTAAATGTCATTCTTTTTTTTTTCTTTTTTTTTTAAAAATTTCATTTTTTTTTTATTTGATGCAGTCGTTTGCTTTTTAGGCCAATCACGAAAAGAAATTTAAGGCGCAAAAATATTTTCGGAACACAGTTATATTGTTAAAATTCACAGAAATTTCATTATAAAAAAAAATTCGTAGATTTCGTGAGGAGGCCAGCTTCATCGTTCCAGCTACCTCTGGTTGCGCCTCTGGCACAAGAAACGGGAAAAGCTCTAGTTAAAATTGTCCCCTTACGAGTATTTCTCTATATATGGACCTAAAGCTAAAGCAAAGAACTTTCTCAAGTTGTCACCAACTGAGTTCTCTGGTCAGAAAGGCATTAGCGTGTCAATTCTCTAGTCGAGCTAATTTTTTTCAGTGAATACGGATTCTACTGAAATTTAGTTTCTGTTTTAAATGTATGAAATCCTATTAGATTTTAAATTTTGATTAGTCAAAAAAAATTTCTGAACAAAAAAGTTATCAAAAAATGTTCATCATTTCTTCATAATAATCTGTAAAAGAACGTTTTAATCCAAAAGTGTGTGTTTACACTTTGAAGTAAAAGATAATATACACATTTACGGTATAAGATAATGTATTTATTTAAAGTAAAATGTAATATGAATAAACAAATTTAGGAAAACTTTAAATAAAAATGTTATAACAAAAGTTATCTTACTCAATTATAAAATACAATATTTTTTTCTGGTTTATATAAATATTTAAATAATTATCTCAATATCAAAACACAAGGGATAGAGCGTTCGCCTTTCAATGCGGCGAACCGGGTTCGAATCCCAGTCGATATGAATTCCGCATCCGGCTTGTACCGACCACAGTGCTGACGTAAAATATCCTCAGTGGTAGACAGATCATGGGTTAGAGTCCCCTTGCCGTCTGACTAACCATGGGAGGTTCTCGTAATCTTCCTCTCCATGTAACGCAAATGTGGGTTAGCTCAATCAAAAAGTCCTCCACGGAGGCAAATTTCTCCCGATACTCGATCCAAGAGTTCCCTTGTCTTCTGGATTGGGTTCAACATTACAAGACTATGGAGTTGAACATTAATAGTCGTAAACCCATAAAATTGGGTCGGCTGTTCAACGACGGTTATAAAATAAAATTTAAAATACTTCTGATTTTCTTTTTAAATTGAAAACTAAAATCGGAAAATAAAAAATATTAATATCTCTCAGAAAATTAAACTATTTCCTTAAGAGAACTTACATTTTATATCATTTTTATTTTCGCAATACTTTTGATTTTCTTTTTAAAATGAAAATAAAAATCGGAGAAAACAAATATTAATATAAATCAAAAATGAAAATATTTCCTTAAGAGAAATTAATTAATAATAACACATAATTAACAAATAAAATATACGACAACAATATAGAGCACTTTTTATGAAATATTTAAAGTGTTTATTTTTTTCAGTTTTAAAAAGAAAGTATAAATCGGATCTTTTCTTAAGAAAACTTATTTTCTATTTCATTTTCTTTTAATGCATTTTCTTTTCTTGTTGTCAATAAAAAACAAATAAACAAACAGCAGTTTAAAGACCTTTTCATGACGTGTTAATCTTTTCTTCTTTTTTTTTTCTAATAATAGTTTTTTTTTTTCCTTAGTACTTTCAATTTTCTATTACGTAAAAAATAATATGTCGGATCTGTACTTAAAAGAACTTTCTTTTTATTTCACCTTTTTGGGCGTTTCTCACTCAGAGAAATTCTTTTTCAAAAAAGAAATAAAATAGTTTTTGATGAGGCTATTAGGAACGGAATGACATATTAATAAGATAATAGTTGTGTCACGTGACGCTTCGACGATAGCGGATGCTTCAACTGCGTGGTGAGAAATAATACCGTTACCATTCATCCGCTTATTAAAGTTTTTGTCGTTAATATTTTAAACAGAAAGATCGTCTGAAATGAGTACTTACGATTTTATTGTCTAAAAACAGTGCGGAAATTTATAAAATTGTACTTTTAAAATGAGGTTAAATTTCATTGAACGTATTATTTGATGGAAGCATAAATCGAAAGTATTAATGCCGCTAATAAGGATTTTAATTTTATGATTCTTGCGGTAATATGAAAACAGGAATGGGATATTTCTTCTACACTGGGAAAAACTGCGAAAAAAGCCGTTTCTTTCAACACGACTAAAGAAAATTAAAGAAACTGTTTTCAGAAAAGAATAAAAAATATTAAAAAAAATATATAAAAATAACAGATTATAGTTGCCATCTAAGTTTAAATATTATTAATATTCAAAATCATTTTTAATAAGTAAAAAGTTAACTATAACAATTAAGAAGAAAAATATATATGATGAATGCTTTAAAAAATAAAAATAAGTGTAGTTCTTCAATATTTTATGAAAATGAGCTTAGTAAAACCCTATTTTATAATGACACAAAGAACTTTTTTAACCCTTTGACGCAGAGGGGACACCGATGACACTTACATATTTTTTTCTGATGCTCTAATTAAAAGCAAAATATATATTGGTATTTTTTTAATTATAAAAAAAAGTCTGATAGTTACTAAAAGAAATCTGTTAGATTTTCGAAATTATATTTGAACTAAAATATGAAATCCCAAAAAAGTAGTTTGAAAATTTTTTTTTCTCATTTATCTTCTAAATTTTATCAATATTTGATTTTTTAAATTAAAGCAATTTCAATGATGAATAACTGTTTCTTTTAGATCTGAATAACTTCAAATAAGTGCAAATTTGAAAAACTATTGTTTGGAAGTGAGCCGTGTTTGGAAAATTTTACCTTTAACCAAAAAAAAAGAACCTCAAATTTTTAAAATGCTAACTATAATATTTTTTCTCTTGTTTTGAACACTTACTTTTTTAATTAATGCAAAACAATGAAAAAAGTATGAAAAATAGGTTTAATAAAAATTCTGCGTCGAAGATTTAATATCAAGTTTTAATTAATGGTTAAACTATTAAAAGAAAACATGACAAATGCTAATCTTATGCATTAATACAAATCACACATTGAATTCCCAATTGCAGTTAGCATACTAATACTTATAAATATGTATTGTTATTAAGCATCAATATTTAAACCTACTCTTAAATAATACTATAGATAGATTTTAAATTAAGTAAAATAAATTTTAAAACTGTTATATTTTTTTAAAAAGAAAAGTAGTGAAGAGCTAAACATTCTGGTACTATATTGAATTGATTTTATTTAAATTTAAACTATTTTCATAATATGTTCCTGCTGCTAAATAATTTTTAAGTATTTTTAGTTTCTTCCATTTCGTCCATTTTTTCCGGTATTTTTTTCAGTTTCTTTCAATGTCTTGGAAGAAATAGGATTCTTTCAGATGAAATTACAACCTTCTTTCGAACAACGTATAATATTGTTCAGATAGTTTAGTTTTTTTCTAAAATTAAGACTTTTTTTAAACTAATTTGCCCTTATAAAAATAATTATTTGCTCAATTTTTTTAATAAAATTTTTAAAAAAAAACAGTACTTTTACATTTCTCTAATAATTTACTTACGCTTACAATACCATTATCAGCTGTAAACATAATCTTACCATGCTAATTTTTAAGTAAAGTTACATTCAATAATTTATTAGGGATAAAACTCAAATATTTATCACACCGTTTTAAATGTTTTACAAATAGGTAAAACAAAAATATGGACTAAAATTTTTTTATAATTTATTTTGGTTCGTGGTGACAAATAAAAGAAAAATTTAAGATTTTTGTTTCATAGTAATCCCGTCTAATCCTAAAAATTCCCTTTTGATTTTTAATAAATTAACATTTTTACTCAAATGATAAGATTTTTTTTTAACTTCAACGTTAATTATATCATCCTATATTTAATAGTTATGATCTTATCAAATTAATTTTCATAGGTTATATTTTTCAACGACTAAGTAATGATATTCGACAAATATTAAGAAGATATTATAAACTGTAATAACTGCGTCTTTTGTTTTAGATACATTGACTTTTGTAGCTTTAGAGAAAACAACGTTTGCAGCGTTAGAAATAACAACTTTTGTAACTTAAGACACTTCTTAATAAAATTTTAACTAATACGTATAATAGTTTTATAATAATTATATTTTTTTCTTCAATTTAACGAATAAATACCACCACAGCGTTTTATAATTATAAATATATTTTTTTGATTAAATTCATAATATTTTATAAATATAGTTTTTGATTAAATCTCTTATATTTTTTTTGATTAAATATAATTCAGACATTGTGATAATATGAAAACAATATAAGACTCATTAACTATAATCTTCTTTAAGCTTCAGCTATATCAACGTCTGTAGCTTTAGAGAAAACGTCGCCTGTGGATTAAGGGAAAGTGGTTTCTGCAGCTTTAGAGATAACGACAGCTGTAGTTCTTTGAGATTAATTAAAAAATTTTAAAAAAAATTAATATCTTTTGATGTTTTGGCTTCTTTACCTCAATGTAAATAATACCATCACTCTTTTTAACAATTATAATCTTACTAGACTAAATTGTATATGATATTACTTTCAATAATTAAATGATGATATAATTCAAATAGAGTGAATCACCTTCCATATGTATGGATGATAAAAGATATTTATCTTAAGCGATAGGGAACGTCATTAGCTTCAAGGAATTTTTATAAAATTTTTAAATTAAATTTCTCAAATTTTATTTTGAAATTATTTTTTAAATTAATGATGTTTTTTAAATTTAATTAATTGAATAAAAATGTAATAATTAATTTAATTAATTAATAAAATTTAATCTAATTAATTTAATTAAAATTATTAAACTTTTTATAAAAAAAATTTTTGTATATATGATAGTTTTTCCTTCATTCTGACGCATATGACACCATCATTGCTGAACTATGTCCTTATCATATTTATTTTTATATGGTGATTTTGAATAATTAAGTGGCAACATAATTCAAACATAATTTATCTCTCTGTTTCAGATATTACAATACCAGCATTTATCCTCTAGATTTCGTTATGAATGCTGAACAGAGTACAAGATACATCAATGTGTTCTTTGAACACAACACCGAAGGCAAAATTGCTCAGATTTTGTCACAGGTTCCGTCTCCTTCCACAAATCTCCTTCTACTAAATGCTATTTATTTCAAAGGATCTCTGGATATGAACATGGCACAGGTAGAAGAGAGTCGATTCGTAGGACGAGCAGGTGAAGATCCATTCATCATGTTAGAAGCAAGGAAAGCCAGAATAAGGTAAGACGACTACATGAACCTTCATGTGTATAGTCCCAGAGACAGCGTCAAAACAATATCAACCAACATAAAATACTGCTTATGCACTGTATGTAATTCCGGATAAAATTGCGGTAACAAGTACCTGCAGAGAAGGTGCTAGTACTTTTTACCGTAAAATCCATCAGAACATGTTGCAGAACACTTCACGGGAACAAAAAATCAGTTTTACCGTAATTTTTACAGTAATAATTGCCGTAAAATAACTGAACTACTCAAACTAAATAATTATTGAACAAATGCCAGCCATTGAATATTAGGTCATTAGGCTTCTAGCTCTCCAGTGCTTCTTAACAATACAATCAAAGTCTTTTAGTGTAGAGCGCGTGTCCAAATGCGCAGCAGTCATGGCTTGTCCGGAGTTATATAAAAGATAATCTGATGAAGTAGTCAGCTTGAGGCGAAATAAATGAGAACGTAGACAATCATGTCCGGTCAAAAGTCTAAACATGGCTACCGCAGTAGCATGGGGGGAATCCGGAACACTGTGAGTTCCACAGAGCACATTCCAGGACTTATCTGTAGCAGTGTGGGGTGCCAAACAATGGAATGATTGTTTGAAGATTCTTTTATTTCAAGTTTAGTGGAATGGAAGGACAGATCTCTACAGGATCTTTGAAGAACACAAGTTTCTTTTTTGGCCAAAAAGTCAGCCATTTCGTTTCCTCGAAAACCACAATGGGATGGGACCCACTGAAATGCAACACTTCCCTCAATCCTCTTCAGGAGTTCTCTGCGGCTCAAAATAAGGGAACTACTATTTTCTGGGTTGCTTGGCAAAGCCTGAAGGGCAGAGGTAGAACCTGAAAAAATCACAACTTTCTCAGGGCGGGTAAGACGAACAGCAAGTTGTTGGAGAGCAACATGGATGGCTTTGAGCTCTCCGTCAAAGTGAGTTGAAAATGACCCAGCATGTAGGTAAAAAGAAAAGGTTTCACGAAAAATACCAGTGCCCAGAACCCTGCGAGAAATGCAAGAGAGATCCGTCAGTCTAGATGTGAAGCCATTCATCAAGGTGAAAACGGATATTGATGGTTTCCAAGGCAACAGCACGGAATGCGTTAGGACTTGTGTCACGTTTCCGTACATTCAAAACTAAGTCCAATCTGACATCGAGAATCATATATTCTAATGGATTTGCCAAAAACAGCAGTTCGTATGGCGCATTGTTGATTAAATCATATTGAGTATTCTCATGAACACAGCTTCTGGTGGAGTCTTAAAACTCCTTGATACCTTCCAAAACGAAGTATTGCGCAGGTTTACAGGAGGAGTTAAAACTACCCCCATACTTGCTATGCAATTACTTTGTGATCAACAACCGCTAATTTAATTAAAAAGAATGCAGCTATCCTGTATAATAGACTTTTACTTCCTTATAATTCCTTTTGGCGAGAATATGATTGTGGCAAGACTCGTAATCTGAAAACTCTAATTAAATAAATATTATACTGTAAAAATTACGGTATAATATTTTATGGTAAAAATGGATTTTACAGTAAAAGGGATTCTACGGATGATGCACCCAAAATGCCGGTACTTTATACCGTTATTTGATCAGGAATTTTTCGTAATGTGTTTGAAATACCTGTCCGGAAGCTTTTAAATGTTATGTAAGGATATTTCTGCCACTTCTGGAATACCTACCCTTCTTGTTTGCAAAAATAAGCAAACTTTTCTAAATCGTCTCGTGCTTATGCATGCTCTTCCCATACTTACGTATGAAAGCCGCATAAAAACCCTTTATGTTTTTAGATATAATTTTTATTTTTACTGCAATAATCTATAGTTTTAAAATAAATAAAAATTACTTCAAATGAAAGATGTAACTTTGCTTAAAACAAAATTTGCGTTTTAATTTATTTTATGATATTTTGTAACTCCTTGAAAAAATTTTCTTCATTTTTTTATTCTTTCATTCTTTCCTCAAATTTAACTTCAGTTTCAAAATTGAAATATTACAAATAAAATCCCCCCTTTATTTGTGCTTTAAAAACGAAAAAAATTTTAAAATAGAGGGATTTTTGTGTTTCGTCTTCCCCCTTCTTGGTACTTATGTAATATTTAAAGACCAACTGGTTAAATGTGAAATGATTAATGTTTCACACATTGCGTAGGCATTCTATTCATTGACAAATGAGAATCCTATAAAGGCATTCTATAGCCCCATATAATGCTTGTCATTGTATGGAATGGCTGGAATTTTTAGGCTAATTATGAAATATGTGAGTTATTATAAATATATATACGTTGAATATAATATCAGGAAATGTCAACATTCTGCCTGCACTGACAGTGGAAGTTGAATTAAAGCTTTTGCTAAATACGAATATCTTACATTTATATCAGGAAATGTCAACATTCAACATGCACCAATGGTGAAAGTTGAATTAAAGCTTTTATCAAGTGCTAATATCTTACATTTATATCAGGAAATGTCAACATTCAGCCTGCACTGACAGTGGAAGTTGAATTAAAGCTTTTATCAAGTGCTAATATCTTACATTTATATCAGGAAATGTCAACATTCAGCCTGCACTGACAGTGGAAGTTGAATTAAAGCTTTTGCTAAATACAAATATCTTACATTTATATCAGGAAATGTCAACATTTAGCATGCACCAATGGTGAAAGTTGAATTAAAGCTTTTATCAAGTGCTAATATCTTACATTTATATCAGGAAATGTCAACATTCAGCCTGCACTGACAGTGGAAGTTGAATTAAAGCTTTTGCTAAATACGAATATCTTACATTTATATCAGGAAATGTCAACATTCAGCCTGCACTGACAGTGGAAGTTGAATTAAAGCTTTTGCTAAATACGAATATCTTACATTTATATCAGGAAATGTCAACATTCAACATGCACCAATGGTGAAAGTTGAATTAAAGCTTTTATCAAGTGCTAATATCTTACATTTATATCAGGAAATGTCAACATTCAGCCTGCACTGACAGTGGAAGTTGAATTAAAGCTTTTGCTAAATACGAATATCTTACATTTATATCAGGAAATGTCAACATTCAACATGCACTAATGGTGAAACTGAATTAAAGCTTTTATCAAGTGCTAATATCTTACATTTATATCAGGAAATGTCAACATTCAGCCTGCACTGACAGTGGAAGTTGAATTAAAGCTTTTGCTAAATACGAATATCTTACATTTATATCAGGAAATGTCAACATTCAACTTGCACTAATGGGGAAAGTTGAATTAAAGCTTTTATCAAGTGCTAATATCTTACATTTATATCAGGAAATGTCAACATTCAGCCTGCACTGACAGTGGAAGTTGAATTAAAGCTTTTGCTAAATACGAATATCTTACATTTATATCAGGAAATGTCAACATTCAACATGCACTAATGGTGAAAGTTGAATTAAAGCTTTTATCTAGTGCTAATATCTTACATTTATATCAGGAAATGTCAACATTCAGCCTGCACTGACAGTGGAAGTTGAATTAAAGCTTTTGCTAAATACGAATATCTTACATTTATATCAGGAAATGCCAACATTCAACTTGCACTGACAGTGGAAGTTGAATTAAAGCTTTTATCAAGTGCTAATATCTTACATTTATATCAGGAAATGTCAACATTCAGCCTGCACTGACAGTGAAAGTTGAATTAAAGCTTTTGCTAAATACGAATATCTTACATTTATATCAGGAAATGTCAACATTCAACATGCACTAATGGTGAAAGTTGAATTAAAGCTTTTATCAAGTGCTAATATCTTACATTTATATCAGGAAATGTCAACATTCAGCCTGCACTGATGGTGAAAGTTGAATTAAAGCTTTTATCAAGTGCTAATATCTTACATTTATATCAGGAAATGTCAACATTCAGCCTGCACTGACAGTGGAAGTTAAATTAAAGCTTTTGCTAAATACGAATATCTTACATTTATATCAGGAAATGTCAACATTCAACATGCACTAATGGTGAAAGTTGAATTAAAGCTTTTATCAAGTGCTAATATCTTACATTTATATCAGGAAATATCTTACATTTATATCAGGAAATGTCAACATTCAGCCTGCACTGACAGTGGAAGTTGAATTAAAGCTTTTGCTAAATACGAATATCTTACATTTATATCAGGAAATGTCAACATTCAACTTGCACTAATGGGGAAAGTTGAATTAAAGCTTTTATCAAGTGCTAATATCTTACATTTATATCAGGAAATGTCAACATTCAGCCTGCACTGATGGTGAAAGTTGAATTAAAGCTTTTTACAAGTGCTAATATCTTACATTTATATCAGGAAATGTCAACATTCAGCCTGCACTGACAGTGGAAGTTAAATTAAAGCTTTTGCTAAATACGAATATCTTACATTTATATCAGGAAATGTCAACATTCAACATGCACTAATGGTGAAAGTTGAATTAAAGCTTTTATCAAGTGCTAATATCTTACATTTATAGCAGGAAATGTCAACATTCAGCCTGCACTGACAGTGGAAGTTGAATTAAAGCTTTTGCTAAATACGAATATCTTACATTTATATCAGGAAATGTCAACATTCAACATGCACTGATGGTGAAAGTTGAATTAAAGCTTTTATCAAGTGCTAATATCTGACATTTATATCAGGTAATGTCAACATTCAGCATGCACTGACGGATGATGAAAAAAAGCTATAATAATTTTTAAAAAAATTTAAAAAGAAACTCATGGACTAGAAGTTGATATTTTACCGGGAAAATTTTAAAAAGATTTAAAATTCCTTTCCCCAGATTTTGAACATTCGTTGAAACATACGTATAATAAAACAACTATTAATGATCTGCCAATCTAACTTTAGTGCAATGAGAATTAAAATGTGAAATTTTTCAAAGCATCAAATAAAATTTAAAGTTAAGAAAATTAATCGTAATTATGTCTTTAATTGTTATTTTAAAGTTATTTTTTAAATAATTTTTTTTTAAAAAAACTTACAGAAGCATTTTTAAATAACATGCAGTAAAAGTTCTATACAACGAATACAGTATTTTATGAGAAATTTGCTCTTACGACAAGTTTCAAAATTAAAGATACAAAGATTTTTTGTTTAAAACGAATTAAAAATCATCAGCCTTCCGCCATTGCGACAAAATTGTTTTGGGAAAATACATTTTTCTGCTGTATAAATGAGCTTATACGAAAAAAGATGACATAAAAGAGATTTTCATATATGTCTGGAATCAATACAGAAAAGCGAAAAATGAACATTGTTTCTTTCTAATATTTTAGCTCCTGACTTTTAAAAAGCAATGCATGCGTAACCAACAACTAAGTTATCTTTTACCTGGTATGCTCAGAAATCCTATCATGCACTCAAAAAGAATACACATTATTTACCCTCATTAACAATTTTTCTGAAATCAACATTCACTGATCACTGATGTCAAAGGGCATTCTATTTTCTTCTTGCAAACATTAGAGCTTAGAACATTTCTGCTATTTGTTTAGTAGAAAGTTACGTCACTCAGATTATACAATCAGTAGACTGCGTTAGATATATATTTATAGATATATATATATAATTGTTAGATACATATAGTTGTTCAAAAAAAAAAAGATAAATATGTCTATTGTATTTTTTTAAAATTTGATTACTGCTATTTTAACATTAAATATGTGCATTTGCTTATAACGACAAGCTTGCTATAAGAACGATTTCATCTGCCATTATGAATTATCGTTATGACGGATTTTACTGTATTTCTTTTACAGATACGGAGTACATGAATATTTGAATTGTACTGCTGTTGAAGTTCCATTCAGAGGTGGTCTGATTTCTCTAGTGGCGTTACTGCCAAACGATCCAGACGGCATGGCCATGCTTGAAACCCGTATCAGTGCTCAAAGGTTGACCGACATCATCAACTCCATGAACGTGAAGCGAGTCAACTTCCAGGTGAGCATTGACTTCTTTCTTTTGTTTCCTTTCTCATTTATTATCCGAATAATCAGTATTTGGTTGAGAGAACACAAAAGAAATCGTTTGCTTTCTTCGCATAACGGTTGTCGAGTTGTAAGATTCATGACTAGAAAAATGTCGTCAAGCATTAAGTTTAAAGAATGCATTATTATCACGACAAGTAATCTCAAACCCCAGCTATTTTTTTAGTCAGCCGTGATATTACGTTTTATTTGTGACTTCATCTAATTAACCAATATGGTTTTAATTTCGAACTTAATTAGTTTTTAAATTAGTTCTCATTCATTTCTTAAGGAGCTGTCTTATTTCTAACTTTAATAGCCTAGTGGAAAATTTGGTGTGGGGAAGATTTCTAAGAAGCACGAAATTTGTTCTAACTCAGAATAATTTGCATTTACACTTGTAAATCGCATAAAAGTTTCGAATTGACGCTTGAATTATTGCCGAGGATTTTATTTTTCTTCGAAGAAAGCCTAATATTTTTTCCAAAGATTTTATTTTTCCCAAAAAACAGACGATTTCGAACTAAGACGAATTTTGTACTTGCAAGAAATCATTTCTATTTACACTTGTAAATCGTATAAAAGATTTCGAATTGCCATTTAAATTATTGCCGAGGATTTTATTTTCTCAAAGAAAGCAAAATATGAATAAACGTTTAAACATATACCATTTTAAATACAAGAAACTATTTTGAAACAATGACGAACAGCATTTATTTTACTATTCACTTACTAGCTGAATACCCATTCTTTTTACGGGGTGAAAAATGAGCATAAATTAATCAGTATTGTACAACACACAAAATCATGCAAAAAACTTAAAGACAAATAACGACTCAATGAAGCTAATATATAATCCTAATGTTTTTTACATTTATTTTTTATTACGTGTTACCTTACTCGGTGGCTTTACGCAATTAGATTAAGTAAAACACGTATTTAGTAGTTCATACCATCGAAGTAAAGATTAACTATATCATCTGGCAGTATACTGTTGCTCGTGGCGACTTGTGATATTTAAAATTTTCAATCAACATTCTCCTTATATCTCCGAGGGCTATTAAGAAATCTATCATAAAATTGTACAGTATTAATGCAGCTTAATCGGCACTAAATTTACTCATTAAATTCTTTGTACCCAAATAAGAGTATATTAAAACTGCATTAAATACCATAACGCAAGTGTGCGTATTGCTTAAATTAAGAATCCTATCAGTGCCAATAATAGTATGGCGACTTCTTACGATTCCCTGTCGCGACTAAGTACATTTATTCTTTAAGTTAGCTATTCAGTTTATATAGCTTATTTTTTAATTTAAATTACTACGTAATAACAGAATAAATTAAGCATCTTTAACATTATGCCGATTTTTTATACTCTCTTAAACGAATTAGTAATATTTCCCCATTACACTTGTTTTCTAATACATAGTTTATTATTTTGTTTCAATTAATAACTAATTATGATTACCATAATTAATTATGATTGACGAAAACGATAATATTGGTGTTTTTTATGTTTATCCTCAGCGAATTAGTTCCATATCTTCATTAGTTTTGATTTTCGGTACAAAACTTTTATGTCAATGGTTCTTATATTACACAACGTCAGACAGTAAGCCATGTTGAACAAAAAATAAACTATGCATCAAAATTTCCAGGTACACAAAACAAAAATGTATCATGTGTTATAATAAAATACATAAACAAATAATAAATCTAAGAAAGAATTATATTTCAACAAATTCAATGTGCTTTACATTAAATTCACTTTAAGTAACATTCTAACTTACTTATGGGGAAAAACTTAGCTTAACTTTGACGAGCCATTTTGTTCATAGGCGATCAGCTGGCGCTGATGTCACAGGTCACATGTGTGGGTATGTATGATTTTCTTCTCGAAGTGCAAGCACCTAATTATAATTTTTTCAACAAATAGGTAGAAAAACTTTTCAGTTAACTATTACACAAACTTCATAAAAATTTTAATAATATTTTTTAGTTAACAATTATTTTTATGAATGCGGAGACGGAAAGTTATTTATTTTTTATAATGAATGTTTCAATTGTAATTTTGAACTCAATCCAAAAGACAAGGGAACTCTTGGATCAAATATTGGGAGAAATTTGCCACCGTGGAGGACTTTTTGATGGAACTAATCCGCATTTTCGTTATATGCAGAAGAAAACCACGAAAACTTCTCACGGTTTTTCTAACTGCAAGGATACTCTAACCCTTGATTCGTCTACTACTGAGGATATTTTACGTCAGCACTGTGGTCGATGAGAGCTGGGTGCGGAATTCGAACCCGGCTCACCTCATTGGAAAGCGAACACTGTATCCCCAGAGCCACCAAGGTTTAAAGTGTAATTATTAGTTATACCTGAAATGCCACTTTAATATGTGGATATTTTAATTTAATTAGGGAAATCCACCCCCTGTTCGCTCCCTCATGATTGCAATGCCATTTTATATGGTTTACTTTGCAAACCATGCTTGCTTCACTTACTACTAAGTTAAACCCATTTGCAGTGTATTCAGCGCAAAGTCTGAAGAATTTAAACCAATAATTAAAATATTTAAACTAATTCCTTTTTAAAAAAAATTAAAATTTTTAGTCAAAAATAGACTATTGAAATAAAAATTTAACTTGAAATAAATAACATGAAATAAAAAAACTAGCTGATACTAAACTGTAATTGGGTACTTGCACTTCACGAAGAAGAAGATCACGAACACCCACACATGTGACCTATGGCGGCAGCTGATCGTTTATAAGCAAAATGGAGAGTTAAAGTTGAGCTAAGTCTCTCCACATAAGTTAGAATGTTAATTAACTTGAAATTAAATCAATACAACGCAGTGTCGCACATCGAATTTGTTGAAACTTAATTCTCGTCTACGTCTTTTACTTAACTTAGATTTATTATTTGTTTATGCATTTTATTGCAACCGTGATATATTTTTGTTTTTCGTACCTGACAACTTCGATGCATAATAAATTTGTTTATAATCTACATGGCTCCATATCTGTCTTAGTGTTAAGTAAGAAATATGTTGTGAAAGAATTGAAATCCTTGTGAAAGAATCTATGTAAACGAATATAGAATGTGTCACTTAATAGAATTGATATTTGACGGGCTTGGTTTACTCGAAACAAAATGGAGACAACAGTTAATAACTTAAACAAATACCGCGTTTCAACAACCAATCAGTATTGAGATACTCACACTACGTCACTTGCAGGTATCCCATTATACTTTTCAAAAACAATATGTATGACGGCAAGCTTTTTTATTTTTTTTTTCTATACTTAAAAAGCATAACAGCTCCACTAATACACATTTTCCAATGAATAAAAATGACACTGAATAAAATTATAATTATTGAAAATAAGTATAATTAAAACATAATATAGAACACTCTGTTTGTTGATACGAACAATTCGCTTTTAATTTTTCAATTCTTTCATACTTACGTCTCAGTTTGTTTCAGCTTTTCTTTGTCCATGCGAGAAAAGAATTTTTATTAAAAATTAGTTAAGGTGCCTATTTACGCTTTCGTGCTTATGACAGCTCACACGCTTGATATTTTAACAAATTTTATTTATCACCCAAATATTACATTTTTGTGTATTATTTTATTTGAATTACTTATTTCTAAAAAAATGAGCAATTATTAAAAATTATGCTAGAATTATCTAATAATTCTTTAATCCTACAAATTTCCCCAACCAATATGAACTTCTGCAGAATTTTTTTTTTTTTTTCTTTGTCTAATTTTCACTCTACTCGTCTGTTGTTTATCTTGCCATTACCATCTCTACCATTAATCTTGCATCAAATATTGTTTTGCGTTTTTACTTAGAATTTTTATATATTTTTTTTTTTTTCAATTTTTTATACTTATTCTTATTTTTCTTAAAACAATATTCTAAATAAACATTGAATACTTTCCAGTGAGTTGTAAAGAAATTTTAAACTCGAAATCAATTCAAACATTAAGGATCAGTGGTATTTCCACGACTTTTGTATTGCTATGTAATTATTAAAAACTAATTTGAAAGTAAACATTTATCTTGCATCAAATATTGTTTTGTTTCTCATTTATTTATTTTTGTTTGTTTTAAACATTTTTAAAATTTCTCATACTTATATTTTACTTAAAATAACATTACATATAAACATGATATTATCTATATAATCTTATGCAATATTGAATACTTTCTTGTGAGTTTAAAATTGTAAAAAATAAATAAATAAAAAATAAAAAAATTCTTAAAATCAGTTTAAACAATAAGGTAGCCGTCAATAGTATTTCTACGACTTTTTCAAGGTTTTAGAAATGTTCATCTGTAAAATAATATAGAAGTTTATTCTTCGAAATTTGACACAAAATGTAGTATTTAGAAAATGTGCGTCAATTTTACTTCCTTATTAAACATCTAGAATAACGTAAGTAAAAGGCAATGTTTTTAAAAGATGATTTATAAATAGCTCTTACAATCACGGAGGGCGTATTCCAGAAGAACATGCAGCTGCTAATAAATTATCTATTTAGAATGTTCATACAGCTGTATTCACGACAAATAAGCCAAATCATCAGAAATTCTTTAGTATTTATCAAAATCACTTGTTCTTTTATATACTTTGAATATATTTGTTTTTTTTTTTATTTCTTTCGACTTTATATAAAAAATATTTAAAAAATCTAACTCATTTCAAAGCATAAGTTCGAAATCGCTGTATCTACCAGCATGAACTTATTCTATTATATAAAAAGTTAGTTGACCAAGGTAAATTATAGGATATTTATTATAATTATTTTTAAAAAATTGGTCTATAATACCTCTGACAACAAATTTTAACTCAAGAACAATTTTCTTATTAAGATATTTTAAACTAACTAAAATTTTCTAGTTTTAATCGAATTCTTTCCTGCAACTAAGCAGTTTACCTTCCACTAATTTTTATTTTATGTTTCTTATAAATAATTTCCTATTATTTAAACTTGTGATATAATTTTTTACATTTCTTTTAAAACTTTTGAAATTTAACCCTCAGCGTAAAGTAGTTAAAATGGCAGATCATGCAGTGGCATTGGTCTGTCACTAATAGAGGAGTGTCACTTATGAAATTTATTTTGAAACTTTTGAAATTTAACACTTCACGCATATTAATCAAATCATCAGATCAATGGTATAGGCCTGTTTTTGACTAATTTAAGAGTGTCACTTAAGAAATTTATTTTGAAACTTTTGAAATTCAACGCATATTAGTCAAATCATCAGATCAATGGTATAGGCCTGTTTTTGACTAATTAAAGAGTGTCACTTATGAAATTTATTTCGAAACTTTTGAAATTTAACACTTCACGCATATTAATCAAATCAGCAAACCAATGACATTGGCCTGTTTCTCTCCAATAAAGGAATGTCACTTAAGAAATTTATTTTGAAACTTTTGAAATTCAACACTCCACAGGCATATTAGTCAAATCATCAGATCAATGGTATAGGCCTGTTTTTGACTAATTAAAGAGTGTCACTTATGAAATTTATTTCGAAACTTTTAAAATTTAACACTTCACGCATATTAATCAAATCAGCAAACCAATGACATTGGCCTGTTTCTCTCCAATAAAGGAATGTCACTTAAGAAATTTATTTTGAAACTTTTGAAATTCAACGCATATTAGTCAAATCATCACATCAATGGTATAGGCCTGTTTTTGACTAATTAAAGAGTGTCACTTATGAAATTTATTTCGAAACTTTTGAAATTTAACACTTCACGCATATTAATCAAATCAGCAAACCAATGACATTGGCCTGTTTCTCTCCAATAAAGGAATGTCACTTAAGAAATTTATTTTGAAACTTTTGAAATTCAACGCATATTAGTCAAATCATCAGATCAATGGTATAGGCCTGTTTTTGACTAATTAAAGAGTGTCACTTATGAAATTTATTTCGAAACTTTTGAAATTTAACACTTCACGCATATTAATCAAATCAGCAAACCAATGACATTGGCCTGTTTCTCTCCAATAAAGGAATGTCACTTAAGAAATTTATTTTGAAACTTTTGAAATTCAACACTCCACAGGCATATTAGTCAAATTATCAGATCAATGGTATAGGCCTGTTTTTGACTAATTAAAGAGTGTCACTTATGAAATTTATTTTGAAACTTTTGAAATTTAACACTCCTCGTTTTCTGAAGTTCATTAATATGTCATCAAACATTTTCTTCTTGTATTTCAAATTATTCTGCATTTTCCATTACATTGACAATTATATTCAATTTCGCAGATGCCAAGAATCACCATTAGACAAACACACGGGAACTTAACCAAAGCTCTCTTCAATTTGGGACTCGTAGATTTGTTCACTCCTGGATATGCCAATCTTTTTGGAATCAGCAATTTCGGATGGCTCCACGTCACCAATGTCACTCATGCCGCTTACGTCGAAGTCAGAGAAGGTCCCATCGCTCAAACGGGGGGTCAAAGCAAGCCAGATCAAGACGTCTCTGTGGTCTTGGATCGACCTTTCCTATGGTTTGTCATGGACAATGTCGCTGGTTTGGCCATCGCCATGGGTAAAATGGTGAAACCAGGAGATGATATGTCAGAACCCCCAACAAGATTATTGGGTTGATTAAGTTGGAAGGAATAATTTCCTCATTTAACCACCGAATTATTAAATGTACAGTGCAGCAACTTTTCCAATTGAAGCAATATTTCCAGATTTTTAAAATATATTTTTGTTGCCCTGATAAGTTACTGAATGAAACAATAAAGGAGACTACTTGTGATTGTCAGAGCCTCTTAACATTTCCTCTGTAAATATTTGCCTCAACTTTTGTTGTTATTAGAAACCAGGAAAGAGGTTCACTCGGTTCTGTTACGTAACAATCTCTGCTTGGAGAGTAATAATAAGCATGCTTCAAAACCGATATATGTTTAAATTTTAAACTAGGGCAAATGTTTACGTTTTGACTGTAAGTTCGGTTAACGTTAACAGTTTAAACATTACTAAATAACTCGATAAAATTTAAGATGGCTGGTTACTGTCTTAGTTATCGTTTGGCTTAGATACTTATAAGGGCGTCAAAAATCAGATTTTGAAACCTGATAATATTGCTGCCCCCTTTTAGTATTTAAAAATATAATTTATTTTTTTTTTAAAATGTACAAATTCCAGCTCAAAATTTAAAAGTTATTCAAGGATTGCTGGTTCAATTCTTAAGTTATCATTTGACATAATAAAATGTATTTAAAAAGTATTATTTTGTCTTGAACCATTGAAGGTTATTATTCTTAAGTCTGCCAAATATGCGATTTAATTATTTCTATAATAATAAAGATGAATTTAGAAATAACTTATTGAAAGAATTTACTAGGCACTGAAATTTACAAAATAGTTGATGGAAAATAATACTAATAAATATATTCTTCTTTTTTTTTCTACTTTTTAAAAAAAAATAAAAAATAAGAATCGTCTGAATTTTTTGAATATAAAAATATACACACTTTTTAGTTTTTATAAATTTTTTAAATGAATATTGGAAAATTTATTACAAAATATTTTAATATCATTTAATATATAAATTACAAAGTAACTCATCTAATCGAATTCCTGAGTTCTATAAAATGCGATTTTCTGGCATTTGTAAATTTCTGTTTCATCCTTTTTATTAGCTAAAAAAAATATTAAATCTTTGCTCTACTACGTAAGTGCTAAGACTTATTAAGTGCTAAGACTTATTAAGTGTAAGTGCTGAGACTTAGGTAGATTAAGACTTATAACCTAATGTGTAAAAAAGATCACATCAAAAATGCCGGATTAAATAGGGCCTTAATTACACGTGATGCTATTTTTCAAACACTCAAAGAAACATTTTCCAAAAATTACGAACAAGTACAAATATCGAAAAATACACACAATCTTGAGATTTTTTTCCAACTAAGTTATGTACTATTTTTCAGTTATGTACTAAGTTGTGTACTATTCTTTTAATTATAGTAATAATAATTCTATATCGTATCAGACATTTTAAACAAACGCGAAAAAATTTTATTGAATTAATTTTTACACTTACAATTCAAACACTCTCGGTAAATTAATCTAAATGATGTAATAAAAGTCAAGAACAGTACTTCAAAAGAAAATGTGTCATTAGTGTTAAAATTTATAGTTTTAAGAGGGAAGAATGGCTGCTGAAGATAATAAATGTAGAATATATATGTAGAAGTATGTATGTATGTATATATATCGAAGAATATTATATATATGTAGAATATATAGAAATATGTAACCGTGCTCTATAAAATATTTTTTGAAAGAATATAAAAATACATTTAAGGCAGCTAGAATTTTTTTTTTTTTTAAATTAAAGCCTCCATAAAATAGTTATTTTTTTTTGAACTTTACTATCAAGTAAAATTGCAAGGTAGAATTTTGGTTTTAAAATATAAAATGGCTTCCTTAAACGATGCCATTTGCATTTTTTTATAAGCCTATCTCCACGTCGTCTTAAAATATTAGTTTCACGTTCACGTAGAATTTACCGAGGGAATTTGCAGCATTTTTTTCTTAAATCCTAATTTGTTGGCAACCTCAGCGCAGTCAAAGATTATTATTGCAAAAATTTCGTTTAATCTGTCATAGATGTAGCAAAATCTGCAAATACAATATCCTCGAAACTACACACAAGGACTTAACAAAGATTATTATTGTAAACATTTAGTTTAATCTGTCATAGATGTTGCAAAGTCTGCAAATGCAAATTGAAATTATACACAAAGAGTTTATATTGTTTAAATTTAAGATGAATTTTATACAATAATGCTAAAAAGAAAAAAATGGAATGAAGCCTATAATCAAGTAGAAAAAATAATTTTCTTTTTGTTCTTAGCAGTTATCTCTCAATTCAGACTTTTAATTTAGTTATGCAAGTTTAGAGATGTTTTAAAAGGGAGACTTAGCAATTTTCTTCGAATTATTTGTTTGCTTTTTAAAAATAAAAAGAGAACTTAGAATTACTCAGAACAGAACTCAAAAAATAATCCGCAGATGCTGTAATAATCTGCGGCTACCGGGGTTACAAATGTCATTTTTATTAAACTATTGAACATTAGAACCAATTTCTGATTCTAATTTTCTACTAAATTTGTTTTCCTACAGTGAAATTAATTTTTTCCCTTGATGAATTATTACATAAAATTTTTATTTAGATTTCAGTCGGTATTGATTTATAGAAACATAGTAGTAACTCCTCTAGAAAAAATAAAAATTTAATATTATTAAGATTTAGTTAAATTAAAATATACAAAATTATTTATCGAAGTTTAGTTCCATTTTTGAGCAAATTCGAAATTTCATAAGGAATAAAACACGATTTACAATTTTTACAGAGTAAAATAAAGACAACGCGCTCTTAAATTTATTTTACTCAATCTGAATGCAACATAGTACAAATTGAGATTTATATACGTAATAAATTTTTAATTGGAATACAGTAAAGAGTTCGAATGCAGTAAATAAATAATCTAATTATAAATTAATCTACTAAAGAAAAATTATAAGTCTAAACTTTTCTCTTATTTTATTTTAACTAAATGTTTTCTACTACTCTCTTACTTAATTTTACAATAAGAACATAAATAAAGAATCCATTAAATAATAAATCAATTTAAAAGCTTTTAAATCTTAGAATTTAGAGCTGAAATTTTGTAGCACACATCATATTTAATATTTTTAGATCCTATGATGTTTACTTATAGAAGCTTAGTATATTAGTTCACTAATATTAACGAAACTTTTTGAAAAATTTGAAGATTTTTTGCCCTAGAACAGCGGTTCCTAAATAGTGTTCCGAAAAACCCTGGGGTTCCGTCGAAATCTCACAAGAGTTCTGAGAATTTAAATTTTCTTAAACCATTAATGATTTTTTTATATTTATTTCCCAAACAATAAACCTTCTTTTATTTGATAGTTCAGTTATTTTTATAAAATTAAGTAAAATAACATTAAAAAATAGTTTGGCAAAATTTTTCTAAAAAATATTTCTTTCAGTAACAATATATTGATAAAATTGTGAAAAGGATATTCATTTATAAAGAGAAAAAAAATTGCAATCCAGTATACTCTCAATATCTCGAGCTTCGATATCTCGTAAACCTTGTAATGACAAAAAAATATTTTTCCCCTCGGCATTACATATCCACCTATAATGTTAATTCGAATTCCTATGTCGAAAGGTTTCTTCTCAAAACCTTGCTATGTCGAATTGTATTTTTTTATTTTTTTTAATGAATATAAAATGAATTTTTCACAAAAATTACAATGTAAGTTCACTGTAAACCAATTCTTTTCTATTTAATGCATAATTATTTCCGTCTTACTTCTAAAAATAAAATTATCATTGTTATATTTAGACTTATAGCCAAACATACATATTTAATAGTAGTTATTCTCATGTTTCCTGATTCTACTTTTTACAGTAATATTTCAGAATATATGTTTCTATTTTTTAGAACATATTTAGTTCTGAACTTGTTATCTCGAAAACTAGCTATCTCGAAATTGTTTTAGCATCCCTTCAACTTTGAGATATCGAGAGTAAACTGTATTATTTTTCGTTTCAAATCGATATAGAAAAATAAAATCCTAGAATAAATAATTATGTTTCTCTCATAACCATTCTCAACAGTTCTTTTTCGAAAACTATAGTTCATCGAGAATTCTTTATTCGTTTTCAGTAAATGCATACACCAAACACATATTCAGAACTTATCTCGATGCCACTCAAAACCAGCGAATTCAGCTGTTTGATTTTTAAGTCCATTATTGATAACTGAATAAATTTCATTCTCCACATTAAATAAGATTTGTAGTTATTTATTTTTGATTGTATTGTATTATTAATTGTTTATTTAACTAGGGATTTCGCCAAAAGATGTTCGCCGCTGTTCCAGATCTCCGAAATAACATATAATGTCATAAACCTTTGACCACGTTCTCTAATTTTACATGGATTATTGCCTTTAATACCATTTTTTTTTCTTACCTCTACTTAAGCTTCGCGAAAAGAAGTTATCTTTTATCAGCATATGTCTTATCATTTACTTTTACATTCTTTCTTCATATAGATATTTTTCTAATCTCAACTAGATATAACTTAATTTAAAACTTCGGAGATTGAACCTTTTTATTTTTTAAAAAAAAAAATTATAGTCCTTTTTTTTATTCTCCAACAAATGAGACAATGCATATTTCCCTAATTTTTATGTATTACTTTTTAAATAAATGAAGGAAGAAAAAAAAAACAGATTGAATACTTAACTCAATAAATGTTTTTGTAACATTAGACTAATGCATTTGAAAATATGCCAAAGTAGTTAGAAAGTTGGCTCAGGGTCAAGGTTTCATATTTAAGATTTGTTTTTTCTTCTACAAAAAGAAAAGCAGTAAAAACAGTGTTATCATTGATTTTATCCCATATTTAAAAATGATTTTTTATCTCCATTTCTAGAAAATAATACTTACTTGAATAAATGCTAAAGCTTTTACAAAGTTTTTTTTACTATTTTAACTTCGACCACTGATAGAAGATATGCAAATCATCACTAACAAAATCGAACTGAAATTTCATAAATCTAAAACTATGAGTGAAAAAAAAAATGCGTCTACTAAGGGAATCGTTGTAACTTTCACTATAAATGTAAAGTCGATTTTTTTCTTGTCGGCAAACGAAAAATTAATTAAAATTTTTACAGCTTTTAAAACATTATAAAATAGTTTTTACACTATAAACGTGATTTAAAATGTGGAAATTGTTGGGGGAAAAATGCTTGTATTGAAATAAAAATTCAACATATCATTGCCCAGCCTAGGCTTGCTATCGTTTTTGAATTTCTGGTTAAAATCAAATTTTGATTACACCAAAAGAAACTCTGCCAGTCTAATATTATTCAATTTATTTATTCGAATAAACTATTGTAATTTATTGAAAAATAAGAGCACTAATTGCTGCACTGTGAATTCCCTGCGATAGATTTTGTTCTTTAATTTCCTAATACTAAATAAAAAAATTCGTCTATATAAATTACCGACCTAAGCCATTTTTGTGCAATTCTAATGTTAATGTCTTAGTTCTCTTTGAAAATCATATAAGTTAAATTTTATCCATATTTTTTTTCACTAAAATATTTGGAAATAGAAAAATAATCGCATTTAAAAATCTTAAATCAGTTTAAGTATTACTGATTTGAATGTTCGAAATAAAGTTTTAAAAAATTCCACCAAGTGTATTTTTACCGCTCGTTTAAGGAAAATGACGAATCTTTTCAATTCTTTCATGTAAAAATATTTGTTTTTTAAAGTTTAAATTTTTTTGCAACCTACGAGAAACAAAAGTTTCTTTTTCACATATTGAGCCTTAATGTTTCAGTAACGTTTTACAATTTATAATTTTTTTAAGTTTATATTTTTGTACTCAAAGAGGAACAGACATTTCTTTTTCAAATCTTGATTTCTAGCCTCAATGTTTCGGCAACTCTTTTCATATTATTTTTGTAAAAATATTTACCCGAGTTTGTAGTTTTGTAACTAAGAAGATATAGATATCTCTTTTTCGCATCGTGATTCCTAACTTCAAAAATTCAGCGTACCTGCGAACTTGTTCTGATTTATCGAAACGTTTTTATTTAATCGTTTAGAGTGGCAGAAAATTTTATGATTCAATATATCTTATTGATTTGACAAATTGACTTTAGAATGATTTGATCCACTATTACATACAAACAACTTAACATATAATATACCAATTAAACTTACCTTAAATTGTTGTTGGGCTTTAAATCTTCAGAGAAGCAAAGACTTCCAGATTTACAGCTGTTAAGACAAGGATACTCAATATACACTAAAATTTTAAACTAGAATCGGAAAAAGAAATAAATTCGTTCAAAATGACAATGATATGACTTTATAACTAATTTTTCCATACAAAATATGTTTTTATAATACTTGAAAAATAATTGTCAATTACAATAGATAGTACTAGATAAATAAATAAATATAAAACTGATAAAAACTCAAAAAAATTCACACTAAAAAAAAAAAATTAAAAACAATAAATTAAAAAAAATCTTTTTTATCACTATTTTTACGGTTTGTATTTTTTTTCAAAGAAAAAGAAAAATAATAATAATAAAATAATTGGTCTTTAAAAACATGCATATAACTAAGGATTTATGTTAATCATTATTTCATGTTATAACTTATAGAATATGTTTTGTAAAAGTGTTTAAAATAACATTAGCCAATTACAGTTCCAATAAACATGTATAAAAAAAGAATTTTCCCTATTTGTATATAATATGTTTGAATTTATAATAAAGAATTATTTGGATGATTTTGCTCTTTGTTTTTAAGAAATGTTCATTAAATACAAACATTTCATAAATAAACTACAGACAAAATATTTATGTGTTAGAATAATTTGATGTTATTTTTTAACATAGTGAATATGCGTACTGCCTTTTATTCCCGGTGTCTGTGCACTGTTATCGTAATTAAAGCAATAATGCTCTTGTCAAATATGTTGTGAAGTTTAAGGTTATGAGTAGCACTTCATCATCTACAGTGTCAAGGTCAATATGTAAGCGTGTTTTTGTTCGCTTTTTTAAAGTCCTTGACAGTTAACATTTTGTTTATTTCCTAAAATGAAATAGTGACTTTGAAGGACGATTAAAATAAAAGGCCATAGCAACTACGTTCTATCTCGTTCTTCATTTTTATCGTAAGATATTACACTAGCTCTTTATTTTTAATAATAATTTCAGACTATAATTGTTCATTAGTTGCACAAAAAATTACTGAAATCTAGATCGTTTGTGGTATTTAAATCAGGGAAAATTATTGCAAAATACATCCTATATATCGTTTTCTTTGTATGGATACATTTTATTTTAAAATAAGAACACAAGTTTTTATACTGCATTTCAGTTTTTATATATTATAGAATTTTAATAATATATAACACTGAAGGTTATTTATAGATTAATGTTTATTTTTTATTTAGATTGAAAAGTTAAATGTACAAGAGTTCGAAGCGGCTAGAATTCGCCGATTCAAACGACATAACAAACTAAAAAAAAGGATGATATGAACTAATCACAACACAAAAAAATAGGAAAGGAAACAATCAAAATAAATGATAGGACGCCAAAAAACCATAGAAACGAACCCCACAATTTCAACTCTATGCGAGAAATCCGTAGGATTTATGTTTACTGACTGTATTTTATATATTAATTTTAGTATATCCTTCTGTATTTTAGGATATCAAACCTTAAACTATACAAAAGAAGATAACTTTGAATTTTAAAAAAAATTAGTTTAATATAGTTCTGCTCCTTTTAAAATTATGGTGTAGGATTTTCAAGACAGAGGACAAGAGAAAATATTACAGTACCTACGTCAGTGATTCTCAACCACTGTGCCGCGGCACTTTTGTGTGCCACCAAATTCTTAAAATGTGCCGCCAAATATTACAAATGATACAATAAAAATTATAATGCTTATTTTATTACGAGTAAAGTTAAAATTAAAGAAAAGTGTGTGTGTGTGTGTGTGTATATATATATATATATATATATATATATATATATATATATATATATATATATATATATATATATATATATATATATATATATATATATATATATATAACAATATATACACATAATATATAATATTATATATATGTATATAATTTTTCCACGCTTTAACCGTGTGAACATCTTTATTGGGGATTGTCTTGTCTCTGACAATCTTAAAATAAGAAGGAAGTGTTTAAATTGTCTTTGACACACAATTTTAAAAAATGTTGAAATGAGTAGGAAATTTAATGATTATTAAAGTTATTAATTAACAAAGGAAAGGAAGCTAAATATTAACTTTCAAACAGAAATAAAAGCTAATCATTAAAGTAAGCTATGCAATTAATAGTTATAAAAACAAATTCACAAAGGATAACTAACAAAACAATAAGCTAACAATTAATAATTAGCAAAAGAACTAGTTCACAAAAAATAACAATGTAAAAATAAAAAAAACAGTTAATAACTATAGAAAACAAGCTAACAATTAATAACCAGCAAAAAAATAAATAACTGTTAATAACTAATAAAAAATTAGTCGAAAGAAATAATTAATCCCTTAATAAACGTGCTTTTGTAGTACATATTACTTTATTTCACATTCAACATTATTATCACAAACTATTTAACACAGTGTATTATAGGTAAGTAAACAACTTTAAACTAATTTTTTTCATTGTGTGCCGTCAAATTACGAAATCGTTAAAAGTGTGCCGCTTGAAAGTGAGAATCACTGACCTACGTAATATAGTAAACGTTTTTGAAATGGCGTACATAGATAATTCATAATTGCCCGTCAGTAATTTGAAATATCGTTCCAAATTATGTTAAAATATCATTTCGAATTCTTTTAATTTTTTAGGCAATAACCAGGTTTTAAAATTGTTTAAAATAAAATTTTTTTCAATAGAGCGGACGTGTGTTAAAATTCGTTTCGCCTTTAAGTTTTATTTAAATCATATGGTGGTAAAACGTTATCGAAAAAAATAAAATAGCGTTTTATGCTTAAATATATAGGATTCCTTATCTCAGGTTAAATGATACCCCTCAGCCATCACTATATGTAACAGGTTCAGATGTGTAAGTTACCACAGCAATGAATAGTATATAAATATTTTTGAAAAGTAATTTATCATCATGTTTTTAAACTAAAGATAAAATTTCCCTTTTCTCCCGGTAATTATATGTTAGCACTCATTTAAAGTTTATTTTTATTGAATTAAACTAATCCCTCACCAGTTATCGTTCGCATAATGTGGAACAAATTAAGAAAATTAAAACGTTTTCAACTGAAAACAATCGAAGGCTATGTTAGACAAACAGGCTGATATGCGTGATCAGTAACCTTATTATTCTCAGGAATAGTGGAAAGTAAAGAAAAAAAAAAAAAAAAATATATGATGGAGCAATTTTTATATTTGAGAAACATTACTTTTCAAAACTGGTAAATGGATCATTATGTCAAACAATTTTCAATCATTTTTTCTTCTTTTTTTGCTTTGCATTCTATATTAGCAAAAGTATAGATATTTTGCAACTTCGTAAAAAAGAAAGAAGAAAAAAAACCTAATATAATTAGATAACACAATTACAAAACTCGTTGACTAAATAAAACCATATGAATTCTTTCAAAAATTCATAGCTTTTTTTTTTTTTTTCCTTACAAGAAGAGAATTTTTGAAAATGAATGCCACTTTAATGAATTACTCAAAACTCAACAAGAGTTGAGGGTTGCGTCGAGCATTTGGTTCATTATTATCATAAAAACAAATTAATAACAGAAAAGAAGAGATTTTTGTTTAAAAAAAAAAAGTATATATTACTAAAGAAGAAATGTTTTTTTAAAAAAAGCTTTAAAAAAACATAAGGATTGAGCAGGTTTTGTCACGAAATGTCTTAACTGTCAAACTTGTGATTGAACGCATTAATGAAATATAAAAAGCAATTTCATGGTAAATGCTAAAAACATTTATTATCAGAATGAAGAGCATTTATAATAAGTAAACACATAAAAAAACACACATAAAATGCAAACATAAATTGTGTTGTCACAGAAAGGTTTAACCTTTTGCACTACAATGTCACTCCTGAGTAAACATTAAAAGTTAACACTTTAAAACGTAAAATTTTTATACTTGAATAATTAACGGTGGATAATAATTTATAGTGGATGAAATAGTAACCACAATATTTTATCCACTTAGAACTTTTAGATTACCCACTTTATTAACCACTTATATAGAAATTCTATAATAATATTATACCATATACAGTCAAAGCCCGCTATAGTGAACGAAATGTTCAGTCCCATGCCTTGCTATACACGCTTAATGTTATTTTTTGTGGATATAGTGAACCGAAAAAGTGAGGAAGTTGGATAGAATGAACTTTTTTCTGTCTTCAACTGATTTTTTCTTTATTTGTAATAATTTTGAAATTTCTACTTCAAAATAAATACATTTACAGATTTTTAAAACCATCTAAGAGGGGAATGTAGCGATAAGCACTTTTTCTTCTTTTATCTCACTTTCCCGTCCCTAAACAAACCAAGCAGATGTTGCACCAAGCAAATGTTTCCAACCCAGGCAGATGATGTAAGGTGTCAGTGGGGTCAATATGCATTTTCTGTCACAGTCATTATTGATCAAAGGGTTGGATACTGACAAGGCCCTAATTTCAACTCCTTTTTGCTCTCTGTTAAGTTAAAAAAAAAAAGCCTGCAAACAAGTGTCTCAAATTTAACTGTGGCGAGCAGTAAATGCAAAACATTCTCCCTAGATGATAAAATGGGCATAATCAGGAAAATGGATGTAATCAAGCTGATATTTGCAGGGAATATAAACTATCCAAATCTACAGTTTGTAACATATGGAAAAATAGGCTATCAATAATTTCTGCTCATGAAAAAAATTTAGATGGCAGAAAAAAGTTGAGATAAGCAGATCACAAGGATGTTGAAGAAGAATTACTGAAGTGGTTCACCAATCGAAGAAGACGCAATCTTTAAGTATCTGGACAAATGTCGATGAATTTGCTAAGTGATTTTATGAGACTAGTTTTATGGGTTCGAATAACAGGTTAGACAGGTTTAAAAATCGGAATAACAGAAATTCAGGAAAAATTATCAGAGAATCAGGAAGTCTTTCCATATCTGATGTTGTGGATTGCTCATCAACTAAAGATTACTAATTTTTTTTTGTACGCAACACGAAGAGTAATAAAAAATAACAAAATTTTTGTTACTACATAATATTTTTCAGTCATTTATTTGAATAATGTGCAATAAAAGGGAGGAGTTTGGGAACCATTAGTTAAATTGCCTACGTAACGGGTATAGTGAACTGAAATGTCGGTCCCTTGAAGGTTCACTATAGTGGGGTTCAACTGTATTTTAAATGATTTAATGTTTACATTAGTTCAAACAGCATATTAAAATACTCAAGAGTGTAATAACAAAATCATGGCACATCAAACTCTCTGAATTAAGCCATTAATGGCACTCAAAATTACTGATCACTGTTAAATAAATTTTAATTAGTAGATCCAATTAGAAATTGACTTTATTAATTTAGAGGTGGTTGTCAATGGAAGTTTCCTTGGATTTAATTTTTGTAATGGAAAATTCACAAATTAAATAAATCTGAAAATCTAATTACAAGTGCATTTATAGATTTTAAATACTTAAAAACTAGATAAAACTCTATATAAATAGAGTAATGCAAAGTAATTGGATAGAAAATATTTTTTTTAAATATTTAAGTTTTTCACCACAAAAAATTTTTTGCATTTTCAGCAATTTTGAAAAATAATGAAAATAAACATTAAGTAATAGTAATCTCTTATGTAAACAGAAAAATTAGTGTTTATTATATAGATTTTTTTTTCCTTTTAGGTTATAATTTTAAAATCACGGTAAGCTAAACACCTTATCATTAAAGAGACACACAACATTGACATCGAATTGATAAAAATGAAAGTTGAAGAATATATTTTATTCATCACAAGTTTTAAGTTTGAAAATATCTATAACATGGGCATCCTTACTAACTTCAAGTTATCATATAGTTTTTTTTTTTTTTTTTTTTTTTAATATTGTAAAATATATCAAAAGAAAATATAATGAAATAGGAAGAATAAAAATAAATCATAAAAACATGGCACATTTTTTTTTTTTTTTTTAAGTAGGGAAAAATTAATAAATAAGTTTTCCTCTCTCCTTCCCTCCAAAAGATTTAAAAACTGATAAAAAAAAATTATTTAATTTTTATTGATCCCTTATTAAGAAAATTTAAACAGCCTCATAATATTATTCACTTATTTAAATTATTTGGCAACATATTCATTTCTAACAATTTTCTAAAAAGCTTTCATTGATTTCGTATGCTAAAACATTTATAACAATTTACAAAATAACAAAAAAAGAATTTTACTAACTGGGATAACACTTTAAGATCACCTTTGACTTTTAAAAGGCTTAAGTCAAAACTCATCATTCATTATTATTATAAAATATAATAAACATCCAATCCTAATTATAGATTATAAAAATACACTTACAAGCTACTGTACACATCTGCAACAAAAATTTTTCATATACCATCAATAATAAAAAACATCCATATATAATTCAATGCATATATTTTTAAGCACCATTTCGATTTTTCTAAAACAATAAAATGAAATTAGAATTAATTAATAGCAATTGATAAAGCCACAAAAGGCAACAGAGAACATTGTTTTCTTTTTTGTTCAACTTTGAACGCAAATTTTTAGATAATTTTTTTTTTTTTCTTTTTTAGAACAGAAGTTTTATATTTCAACTTTGGGCACCATTAAATTTTTTTTCATAACGATACACCACAAAACACCTATTGCCTAAAATAGCTATTGAAATGTAATGAAGGTGTTCTGCAACAAGGATTGAATATCTCAAACATCAACTTAGCATTGCAATTAAACAAATTATCAATAACTAAAATAACGGAGTGAAAAAAATAATCAAAAATCTACAATCTTTTCAAATCACTTTACAAATCATAAAAGCATGATAATTAAAACCCACATTATCCTTCAGGAATTCGAGAAAATTTGTATAAAAAATTTTCCATCATACATAGTTTATTTGACATAACAGAAAAAGGAAAATGAATAATGGAGAAAGAACTACGGCATTTTGTTTCCCCAAAAGTCAACAGTTGAAGAATTAGTACAGGTAAGAAAAAAAAATTTTGATCAAAATGTAAATTTAATTGGCATAACTCTCTTTTAGATCTTTTATTTTATCCTGCAATGTTATACCAATGTCTTCATAATGAAAAAGTTGTTCAAAAAGTCATCATGAAAAAATTATTCATTAATGACTAACAAGTACTTGAATAAAATATGTATGCAATTGCAAAAAAAAGTAAAATACAGTTTGCGTAAAAGAATGGTTGATTGATTAATAACAACAAATTTGATGGAGTAGTAAACGGAATTGTAAATCTTGTAATTATTACTCTATCGGTTTAAAAATAAACTACTTAACTTCAGTTAGACAGATTTAAAACTCGCCTAAACGTCAGAAATAAAATAGACAAAAACTAAACATATAATTCAAATGCAAGTAGAAAAATAATAAAATAGAGGAATTATTTAAGTTTATAAAAAAAAAAGCTTATTTTAGAACAATAGACAATTTGAAGATAAAACATTTTCAAAATTATCGAAAAAACTTTTTTTAAATTGAAGTGTGAATTGCAAGGTAATAGTATTCTAAGTAAATTATTGTACTAATAAAACCTATTAATAATTTCATATTTTTTTAAAAAAAACAATTTTATCCTACGAGCTCTCATAATTAAAAATCACAGAGAAAATACTAATAATTTCATTGAAAAAATATAAAATTATATATTTTTATTTAGGAATTTTAATATAGAAACATTAAACTTTTTTTCTAAATATACATAACAAGGACATCTTTTGTTTTTTAAATTTGTATAAGCAATTTAAATTCCTTCTGCTAATACTTGGTTTAAACGGTCTAGGAAAATATCTACATGTTTTAATTCAAAAATCAAAGCGGTTCTTATTCTAAGTGTTTGTTTACCACTTCCACCGCAATGAATACCTCTTTTGTGAAGAAGTTTTACCGCTTTATCTCTTGTTTCAGGATTAACAAAATCCATTGCAGTAAATGTACCCCTACCTCTAACATTAAACAGTTTATTTGAATGTCTCTTTTGAGTATCCATCAATCCATTCATTAAATGCTTTCCAGTCATTTCCATATTTTTCAATAGATTCTGCTCTTTAACAACTTTTACGACCTCTTGCAATAACACCATTTTAGAAGGGTCACCGAGCCAAGTATTAAAAACCCTATATCCTTCCTTAGGTCTGAATTCTTCTCTGTAGAAGTAACCGCCGGTTAACATTTTTTTACTAAAGGTAACAACATCGGGCGGTACATCCAGTCCCCAATGCTCATGAGCCCAAAACTTGCCAGTGGGTCCACCACCAGTTTGAACTTCATCACAGATAAAAGCAACCCCTTTCTTTAGGCAAAGTTGGCGCAGTTTGCGGAAATAATCGTCTGAAGCATGATTATCACCCCCTTCAGCTTGTATGGGTTCAACAATTAAACCAGCAACGGGTCGTATTTTCTTGTACTGCTCAATTAGCTCTTCCACGTGAGATAAGGACTTCGCATCTTCTGCGGCATTTTCTTTAGTATGTTCTTCTAATGGATACTTATACTTAGGAAAATGGGCGATGGGCCAATCAAATGACGGGACATCTAACTTATGGATGGGTTTTGAATGGGTAGTTGCCAATGCACCAAAAGTACGCCCATGAAAACCTCCCATAAAAGAAAGAATGCTTAAATCGGGAGCACCAGGTAGTTGATTAATCATGCAGCTATCCAGTTCTTGTTGCGTGGGTGCTTTACCCCCACGTTCCTTATTCCTGTACCAAAAACAAACAGCTTTATAGGCATTTTCATTCGAACAAGATCCACAAGCCATGGTCTGGATTTCTTTTAATCCAGGAGGTGCAATAGACATAAGCGTAGTATTCAATTTCTCAACGAAATTACTTGGAGGTAAAATCCCCAGTGCCGGTCTATTAACAAATGCCTCAAGATTGGCTGGATTTGTCACTGCATTTATCATAGCAGGATGGTTGTAGCCAAGCGGCAAGGAAGATATTTGATTATATACATCCAAATATGTATTTCCATCAACGTCGCGTATATAATTGCCATATGATTGGCTGTAATCGATGAAAAGCTGCACAGCTGAAGAATTTTGCAACTGACCAAGTTCATTTTTTAAAGATACGCTTTTAGGTCCTGGAACCTCTGCAGTGACAACTTTAGGACCTTGTGGTTCAGAAGCCAAATAACTAGTAGATGAAACTGCAAAACGTCTCGATTTAAAAGCCGACTGACATTTTCCAATGGAAAGTTGCTTAAAAAGTGATCGGGAAATAAGCCCACTGCTCACTATACCGTAAGTATTAGCCATTACAATGATATACCAGTAGTACTTCTTTTGACAGACAGAGACAGCGGTCTAAAACGAAAACAGCATTATTTCTGTTTTTAAAGTTTCGAAATCTGATACTGTGGAGTTGAATTGTAGTGAATTAACCGTAAATTAATATTTGAATACAAACATTATTCGAGGGCTAAAATAATGATATGGTGTTTAAATAGGTAATGAAATATTCTATTCATTTGCATTTTCTAGTTCTTTTATATCATAAAAATTAAATTAATGGTAAGTTGGCTATTAAGCATGTGTTAAAAAGGACGACATTAGCTAAGTCGGGCAGAAAGAGACATTTGCTCTCTTACTAAACAAAAGTTACCCTCTCTAAATTTGCATAATGTTGAATAGATTTTAATTTGTGATATACGCGCAGTTTGACGAGAACTACAGAAAAATTGTGCATTTTTTAAATAATAGCAACTTTATAAAATTTTTAAAGGGGAAGAATCGAACGACATTAAAAAGATGTACTTGTATAAATTTTTATCCCTGTTATCATGCTAGCTCTTGATGGGTCTCATATAAACTACATGAAAACGTGTCTTCTCTTGTTTTTGCATATAAGAGACAGAGCATCATTTTTTAAAGATTTTTTTTCCTCGAAGAATGTCTAAGATTATGTCATAAGTTTCTAAGATTATGTCCTAGAATAAAATTCTTTCTTAAATTCTTCCGAATTCTTTCCTTACCCTAACTATTGCCACTGTTCATTTCACGTTGACTGTTTGTTGCTGCTGATAGTAAGGGCTAAAGAGAATAGAAGGGCTAGTTCTCTCCGCTCTTAGAGCTGAAGCTACGATTTCCACAGATCTCGGTGATCGCAAGCAAACATATCATGATAACTTTGCATCTTTCTCTTTGTAAAAATAAGTTAGACTTTTTCTTGTTATTAGCTTTCAAACTTTACGTAATTAACACATTATTTCTGTTCATAAACATAGTTCAAAAAGTCTTTCTTGGCCATTATATTAAAAAAATACCATTTAAAACTTATAAAAATATTTTACTAGTTGGCGAAAATGACACTATAAATACTTTATTTTAAAAAGTTCAGTTTTAACTTTAATTATTAAGAAAAATGAGAGCATGTATCGACGCTTTTTTATCTACATATTCTTTTACAGCAATAAGTTGAGTTAAATTGAGTTAATCCCTGATTTTAAAATAAATCGTTAATAGCAATTTGTTCATACTTAATCATTAAGAAACATCAACCTTAAACGCTAATTACTGAAACAAAATAATAATTTAGATTCATAATGACATTAGAAATTTCACAATTGTTTATAGATATTTAAATTTAAGATGATATAATTTATAGATATTTAAATTTAAGAGAATATAATTTTTTTTAAAAAATCATAAATATTTAGAATAACTACATTAAAAAATATGTTATGAAATTAGGAGAATTTCAACTATACACTATGTATTTTATTTATACTTTTTACTTACGTTTTAATTTTCTTTGACTTTATCCATTTTTTAATTTTTTTCACCTGCCTTTCTTTTTGAAGTAACGAGGCGGTTTCTATGTAGATAACAAATTTTTATAAAAGTTCTTAACGATAGAAAAAACATATTGCTGTTTTATATTAACTGTGTCATTTCGAAATCCATTATTTACATAGTTGTTCATTTACTTTAGGGAACACGCGGAAAATTATATTTTTTCCTTTTGTTTCCTATCAGAATTTTTGCAAGTTGCAATCGCGGAAACTGGCATTTTGTTAATAGTTTTAAATTTTTGTGAATTCACTGCAAAAACTGAGGAAAGTCATTATAGAAAATAACAAATGTCTTAGAATAATGTCACTAAAAGAAATGCTCCAATATCAGTTAAAAAAAAAATGGCATAACTAAAACAAGTATCCGTTAAGGTTAAATGAAACTAAGTGTGTTGTGAACAATTATTCAAAATGTCACTCTCATGTTCTACAATCTCCAAATGTATATCTAATAGGTCAAACCTAAGCGTCAATACGCCCACTTTGTAATTCTGAAATGATTCTCAAAACATATCACAAGAATCCCATTGGAAGGGTTCATAATATAAATATTTTAACTAAATACATTTTTTGATTCAATTATTCTTTTCAGAACGGCCCTGAACACACTTCTAAAGTGGCAAGACACATTCATAAATGCTTAAAAGAATATATTAAAAAAATGGATATAAATTCTACATGTGCCACTAAAAATAATTTATTAGTAAATGAAGACTTCAAAGTTTCAATATTGTGAATGTATAGGTTTCAATTCATATTCTCTTAGTAACAAACTAGAACACTACACCATTGTCTAACATAAAAATGCATTTTAGGAGGACTTAGCAATACTTTTGAAGAGACTGATTAACACCTCCTAGAAGAGAGAAGGCCTCAGCACGGATTACCATAAACAAGAAATTTGATCCCTCATTAGTCCAAACGTAATGACATCTTTCGTATTTTCCCTCACTGCGCATTTTAGTAGCCCGAACGTAGTGACATCTTTCTTATTTTTCATCCACTACGCAGTTTGTGCTCGTTACGTGGGACTACTAAATTAATCTGTGCTGCGGCCTTTTCTCTTCTTGAAGGACTGATCCCGTGTTTGACGATGAGAGTAGTCTCGGTAAAGAAGTCGGAGCCATGTTTTAAATGTTTGATGTCCGGAAATTATATCACATTTCATAAGAAAATATGTTTTTCAATGTTGTTGAGAACAGTGTCTGATTTATCATTTAAGGCCTAGGGGCCCCCTAAATGTTACTAATAATTCCTTTTTGTGTTTTTCTTTAAAAATCGTCTACTAGAGTTATGAGTTAGCAAAAATTTAAATAAATATAAGCTCAAATTAGATAATATATCGTAATTTACTTGAGTAATAAATAATTAAAAAATACTTCATTGTTGCACAACATGTAAATTTAGTTTGAAGTAACGACCAGGGGCCAGACAGTTCTGTGCCTAGAGCATAGAGCTCCCACATTTCTAGAGCAGGCCCTGGTTGAGATTTTTTTTTTTTACTTTTGAGTTTAATTGTTAAACTGAATCTGCCTTACTTTAAATAAACACAAGTATGTTATTTTCATATGCTTACACATTGCTTTCCTGACAAATATCTGCAGAACAGGTTTTAGGTTAGCTCATGTCTCTAAAAATGTTTCACCAGTGCTAAAAAGAAAATGGTTACCATTGCATATTTTTTTAAATTATATATTATATCATATAATAATTATTTTTATGTATGTGAATTTTTTGTAGCTTTAACTTAATGACATATTATAGGAGACTTATACATTTATGTGCCCCTGCATGCCATTAAGACAGCCCTGATGTCATTCGTTGAAATAGAAAAGATAGTGCCACGAAAAGCGAGCATTCATCTATCGTCATTGAATAAGCATTCGGTAATTGTCATGCGTAGTTTATGGAAAGGTGGTCTAGACTCTAGAGGAATGGTTAAATGCAACAAAGCGGTGGATCGCTGGAATTTCAGATCATTTTGAAACATCCACAGTAATCTTAGGCATTGCTTTTACTTTCAGAAATTATGTCTCTTCTAGGTTGCCCGATTCCTTTGAAATACCCTTGGGGTATTTCAAATATTTTCCAGTACTAAGTGTCAATCTTAATGATTCGTGGGGGTGACCTTAAATATGCTGATTACTTTGTGCTAATTATTAATTAAGTTACGAAATCAGACTAAAAACGTACTTTCTCGATAAACATGTTTTTTTTTTTTTTTTTTTTTTACACATTTGGATTCTTAACCTTCAAAGTATTTGGGTAGACGCAATCTGGGAAATATGGTCCTCATAGTTTGGTCAAAATAGCGATCCCAAGTTCGGACCCCTTGATGTTAGTTGCGTTTTTAGTCATATTTTTAAAACTACTTAGGGAAATGAAAAAAAATAATAATAATTACACCTACTCATAAAATCTATTCACCCAAAAATAATTTAATCCGAAAAATAATTTTTTATTATTTAATTTAATTGAAGATGAAAAAATTTTGAATAATGAGGTATAAATTTTTTTATAGCATATTAATCTGCAAATTTTTATATTGAAAAATGTAAAGTTTCAACTGTTCTTATTTAGTAGAATCTGAGAAAAATAAAAATTGATTATTTTTAAAATATAATTTGCCGACAATAAAGAAGTATTTAAATGGGGCGATTAATATTTAAATTGGAATAACTTACGAGGAACTTGACTTACGCGCGGGTAGTGTAAAATTTCATTCATATTTTTTTCGCTAATAACCGATTGTTGATCTTTTTCTTTTAATTATGAAATACGATGTTTCTTTTTTTAGTCGTCTAAAAATTTATTCGTAATTAAGTAAAGAAATTTGAATAAAAAGATTTTATTGAAAAACGGAAACATTTTATTCAATGAATGTCGCGTTTTATAAAAGATAGATAGAACGTGATTATACATCAGATTGTGATTATATTTAATCTGACTATATTTTATTTTTTAGCTTGTTTTTTCACTAATTGATATAATTTCAATGATATACATACATATGAATATGATTCTTCAAATTATATTTCATAATTATTAAGAATACGTAGTCAACATTTTTAAGCATCTTAAAATTTCTCAACATCTTATATATCATCCTAACCTTGAAATAAATTTTAATCACTTGTCCGCGCGTGTTTCGTAGAACTATTTTACCAACTATTTATATAAATTTTAACATTTAAAACTCTTAGTCACGTTTTTATTAAAAGAAAACTTAGAATTATAGCCTGCTAGCTGAGAATAAAATCTTGTTAAGAAATTAAAAACATTCTGCTGTTTAATTTTATTCGATGCAAAACAGCTGATTATTTATTAAGTATAATATTCTTTCGAAACTTTAAATCCTCTAGCTACGTGAGATTCACAGAACTATTCAACTATTTATTCCACTATATTTTTTACTCTTTCTTTACGCTACCATTTAGATTTTTATCCGATAATATACTAAACTATTATGTTTAAATTTTTTTAGTACTTAAAAGTTCTCCTTTAAATTAACACTCGTTTTAAATAATTGTTAAGTTGTTATTTTAAGTCTCAAAACTGTATATAGCCCGATAGCTGCTACCAGTTAATTTAAGAACATTTTCTATGTTAAAATTACTCAGTCAAAATGGACTGATCGTAGCAAACAAATTATTCATTTATTTACTTCATTGTTTCTTGTTTGTTTGGCCTATGAAAAGTAAATACGTATTAGTGCCACTTAAAAAAAGCACAACTGTTCTTTGTTTTTTTAAATTATCAAATTTGAATAACAATTTTATTTTGACGTTTAAACTTATATATCACACCGCTTAACTTAACTTAAAGAAAGTTGTTCTTTTAAAAAAAGATATTGAAAAATTTACTTATGTTAAAATTATTTTACAACTTCAGTACAATTCTCACGATATCATTACAGTATAATTTGTTATTAGGAAAATGCCTTATTTTGTTAAACAGCGAATACTAAAAATTTTAATTTGTAAAAAGATTCATAATCCGTTCCAATTTTAGAATCATCATCTGATTTGAAAAATGTAATAAAAAATAAGCAATTTTCGAACTTATTTTTATTTTAAAAAAAATAATAAATAAAAAAAATACGCAGCGAGAAGATATACTTTTTACAGAAACTGTGAATGCCAATTTTTCATATAATTCGTCATGAGTGGATAAGAATGATATTGCTCCAAGGAACCTACTTAATTTCGTTATTTCCAAAATTGAAATCTGTTTAGACGAAACATATAGAAAGCCTTGAAAGCTAAAAGAGAAAAATTTAACAATTATTTTTTATCTAAGCTTATTCAATTAATGTAATGATAGCGGTATCAAGGTTAAGAATATGCGATGAAAGTCCCGTTTACTATTATACTATAGATGCATTAAATCATATAGCTTGAATAATTTATTTTAAACAAATTATTTAATAATTTTAAGCAAATAAGTGTGTAAAAATAAATTCGGTTGAAGTACGCCTAAAGTATACGCTGAAATATATGTAGAAAAAATTTTGGAATTGATAAATAAACTTTTAAACAACTTCAAGTAGGACGGAAATGCTAACTTGTTTGAAATAGCTGTCCTTGTAACTATTTAATTTTGATACCTTGTGCTAAGGGGACATTCTATTTTCGCATTCGACTTTTGAAATTTCAATTGTAAGCAGAATTTTTTGATCTCATTAAAAAGTTTTATTAAGGCTAGCAGTAAAAAAAAAATAGTACTGCATTGATTTTTTTAGAAATTAGAGAGTAATAATTATTTTTTTCAAATTAAGAATCTATACCTTATCTTACGTAAAACTTCGTTTAACATCGCATGAAGTAATTATTAATATACTGTGGTACTAAATGAATAATCCCAAGGAACTGAGTCGAAAAGATAAAGAGAAAAATTTGAAAGCTGATTTAAAAAATAATAGATGATAATAAAAGTAGACATGTTTTGAGCGTCCAATAATTAAAGTTACTAGTCATTCACGTCTGACGAGTTTCGGGAATGGGGGCTTTACATTTGAACGCTTAAAACATGTCAAATTTTGTTTCCCTCTTCATATTTTTTGAAGCCAGTGAAGGTTTTATATCAATTTTACTGTTTTACATTTGGGTGTTGATCATTTACTTTGATAAGGATTTTGCGCTGTAAAAGTAAACCTATACATTTTAATAGAATTCATGTGGTTTTTTGAAAAAGTAAAAGAACCGTAGCATCAATATTGTAATTATATTATTAATAATATATCAATAATATAATTATCTTTAAGTTTAAAATTTTTAGACCAGATATTTTGAGTCAATGAAATTGAATATTTTATCTTTTAAGTTTTTGTGCCACCATTACAGTATCTTAAGGACCTTACGAACTCTGTTTAAAAGGAAAGTATCGTATCAGATATATGTATAAGAAAACAAAGAAATCATAGTAGAGGTATTTGGTGATAAATGTAGCTTATCGTCATTGAGAACGGCAACATTCTATGGTGAATTTGCGAAAATAAGTTTAAGAATGTATCGAAACATCAGGATGCTATTTGCAAATCATCTTTATCCAAAGAGTTATGTTTCGGTGGTTACTGCAACGGATTTCACTATTTTTAATTTGTTTTTAAATTTGATGACGACTTACAAAAAAAAAAAAAAAAAGTGAAATAATTAGTGTGATTTCCCTCTACAAAATGCGAGAATATCGCTGATAATATTAGAAATAAAAATAAAAAAATATTACATATTCAATTTAAAAAATTACATTATTTTTTTCAAATGTCTTTTTTTTTTTTTTTTTTTTTTGAAGTTCACGCTTCTGTTACTTTAAATTAGTAACTTATATATTTATTATTAAAAGTATCTTTGCAGAAAGATATTAGTACTAGAGATCTATGTCGCAGAAAACTCGAATAAATTCTGCCACAAGGATTATATATTTAAATATTCATAGAAAATCACGAACAAGCGATTTCACTCATATGTAAATTATTCTGCTGTAAAGTGTCGGATAATTAAGAGGCCGTCAAACAATGGTTTGCAATCATGTTAAAAAATAATAAAATCATGTTAAAAAATAATAAAATTCAGATTTCTTTGATTTAAATCAAATTTTTTTACAGTTATCAACACCAGTCAGATTTCAAACAATAATAATAATTAAAAAAACACATTATTATTTAACAGTAAAAACATTTTAATAAACATAATACTAAAGTTTAAAAGTCAAGTGCAAATTTATAACTGTCATTAATATTATAAAGATAAAGCTAAAATAATCTGCTACAATTTTGGTTGCAACTCTAGTTTGATTTAGAAAAATCAAAATATTAACTTTGTAAAGTAAAACTGCAGAGATAGGTATGTACTTTACAGTGCCAGATTAAGCGTACGTGGGGCCCTAGGCCATTCAAATTTTTGGGGCCCTTAGATTAAATTTTTTTTCTCGTATATTTTTTATTTATTCAAATATAAGAGTATTTATATATCTTTTCATTTAAGAAAGCGTATTTAAAATTAAAATAAATAATAATAAATTAAATTTTACATATTTTGTTAAATTAGAACTAAAAAATAATCATAAGCAAGTAAATTTCTCATTTTAACTTATTTATATGCAGCTGCCTTTCAGAGGCAGGTAGGTACTTTATTTACATCGCACTAAAGCTGCACAATGCGCTATTGGTTACGGTCTGGGAAACATCCCTGACGATGATCCTAAGACAATTTTGACCCTCTGCAATGGGGATGGCTCCCCTGCTTTGGTAGCAGGGGAACCATCCCCTGCTACCAAGAAGTGCTTGACTTGGACCTGCGCTCCAAGTCATGCACTTTACGGAAGAACAGTTTAACGAGAACTGATACCGCGCACCTTCTGTCACTACGCAGGCTGATCAAAGTGATCACTCACCCGCTTACTGACCGCAGCCAGTGATGCTTGACTTCAGTGTTCTACTGGGAATTGTGTCTTTATGTCAGTCCACTGCAAGACATAGCTGAATAGCAAAAAAAAAAAAAAAAAGCAATTACAATTTAACCCACAGGCAGTTCTGCTCATAAGTCGTATTTTGACCTACAGTCTTCTCTCAACAGCAAAACCGGTTTTTCCACGTTATTAGATAGGCAAATGGTATATAGTGGAGAAACAAATTCTCCCAAATTTGCTAAACCGACAGTGGGTTTAAACAGTCAATAAATTTATTCTTAACTTTTTTTCATTGCTGGTTGTTCATTTCTATGCTTAAATGTATGATCTTAATATAAAAATTATCAACATTGATTATGAAAAGAAAATTTTTCTCATTGTTTTAGGACAAAGTTTCATTTTGAGAAAATTATCCATATCTGAGATGTATAGCTAATTATATATATCTAATGAATTTTAAAGACAGTTTGTCAATTAAATATTTAACGTAAAGTTTATGTTACTCTGAGTAAAACAAATCTTTTTTCATTGTTTATGTGAAGTGCAAAAAAATAAATGGGTCACCCTAAATAACTCTAGATATAATGATCTTCATGTTCTAGGGCTCAACCTTCGAGAAAGTGACCTCAATATACGCTAATGCTGACAATATTTTAAGTTACAAAATCCAACACAAAAACATACTTTCTCTAAATACCTTTTTTCGACGGATTCGGTTTTCTCCCAAAATAAAGAGGGTAGCCACAATCTGAGATCCTCTTAGTTTAGCCGAACCTCCCTTATTGTAAATTTTACTCTTTACGTATTTTTCCATATCTGGAGAACTTCTTTACACACAATAAAATTAATTACACTCAAAATTATTACACACAATAAAAAAAACCTTTATCTAAAATTAATTCCACGCACTAATTTACTCTTAGTAAATATTTATAATTATTTTGCTTAATAAGAGATGAAAAAATTTTAATTATAAGGAATAAAATTTTGCACGTAATTTTTAAGAATATAATTTGGCATGTAAAATTACATTCTTTAAAATGTTGTAAAAAATTGTGTGCCTTACAATTCAATTTTTTTCAACTATTATTAAATAGAATAGTAAATATTTCATCATCATCAATGGCTTGACAGCCCAGGATGGGCCTTGGTCTTCTCATGAAGTTTTTTCCAGGCTAACCTTTTTCCTGCTAGTGTTTTCCAGTTTTTAAGACTAAAAGGTCTTTTTCTAGGCCATCTAGTAAATAGTTACTAAAAGTTATTTTTTGCATGGAATAATCTTAGGATAAATAAATTTTATAATTGTGAGCAAAAATGTTTCAGTTCCCAAAAAATTTAAATTAAGGAATTCAAACTTTGGATCACTCTCCTGACTAAACTTTATGGGAACTATATTTCCTAAATTGCAGCTACCATCCATATTTTGGGAGTCAGGAATCCAAATCCGTTGAAAAAAAGGAATATTTAGACAATGGAAATACGTGTTTGTGCCTGATTTTGCAACTTAAAATATCGTCTGAACTAATTATTTAGCATATTTGGGGTCACCCCCTCTAGCCATTAGGATTCAGTCCGAGAATCTGAAGATCTGATTATTAGAACCAAAGTTATACAGGATGGTCAGTTTCTTTTTTGTTTGCACGGTACATTGACTACAAATTTGAAAAGAACTCATATTCAAATAAATATAAAACTAGATAGGTATAACTGAAATATGTTTATTACTACAATTTCAATCATTTTTGATATATAATTATTTACATGCATTTTCAGTTCATTATTTGCTCGTAGAAATTTTTTACTATTACTGATATAACATTTTTAGAAATTATATTAATATTTTTATATATATTGTGTAAAAAATATTTTAGATTTAGACTCATTATTTTTTGAAGAAAAAATTCAATTTACTTGAATTGATTTTTTTGAAAATATTATAGTTCATTTAAATCAATGACTTTGTAAAGAAAAATAAAGTGACTTTAAATCATGCCAAGCCTGCCATCAAGAGAGAGAAATGACACTTGGTAACAATAAAATGTATTTATTTTTCTATGAATATTTTTACAATAATTTTGACAAATAGAGAATAAACAACGCTGTTAAAAAGTTGATAAATTTACTCATTGTATATTGTTTTACTTAGCATCACAGTCTATAATAATATTAATTGTGTTTAAAATTCTACAATTTGTGTTTCTCCTTTCTAAAACTATGCAAAGAGTAGAGCATAAATTTACAAGAAATAATTAAAGACCTACAGGACTTTTCTTTTATTTCCTTTAAATTATAAATTCGAAATTCTGCTTAAACTAATAATTGTCACTACTGTCTACAATATTTATTTCTCGCTAAAACAAAGCAAAAAGTAGAACTGAAATTTACAAGAAATAGAAAAAAGTCATTCAGTGTTTTTTTTTCTGTTTTAATTATAAACTCAGAATTCTAGAAAAAGTGATTGAACAATCTATTCTTTGCTTACGCATATATTTGACATCACAGTTTGCAATTATATTTATTATGTTTAAATTTTGTGTTTTTTCCTCTTAAAATAATGACAAAGGAAATTAACATAAATTTATGAGAAACAGGAAACAGCCACATTTCTTTTGCTTTGATAATATGATTAATTAGAAAGAAAAAAAATTAAGAAACAAAATAAAGTGATTCAATAATTTCTTCCTCATTCTTTACAAATATGCAAGAAAATAACCCAAATATCTATTACAGATTGGAAAGGATTAAATTTTATGGCACCAAATCCAATTATTTATCAAGAATACATATAAATTAAGAATATAGAAATAAAGACAAAAAGTACCTATAACCATCCAGCACTAATAAAATAAACATTTTTCTATAAATGTGCAAGAAAATGATAACTATTAGTTTAGATGTTAAAGTTATAAACACAGAATTAAAAATATAAAAAAAAACATAACTGAAGAGATTTACATATTTTACTGATTTATGAATCCTAAAATTTCTTCAAAATATGTAAATTTATAATTTTTCATATTAAAGTATAAAATTTTAATAACATAAATGAAATACATACAAAATACTCTGATTTTCAACAATAAATAAAAAGCACCATACCACAAAAATGTGCTGATTTTTGTAAAGAGAAAATAAAGCAATATTAAGTACAGCAACAAAGCTAGGATGTATAACAGTAATAAAATACTTATGTACAATAATCACGATGCATCACAATTTAACATTCCTTGAACCAATCCAACAATCAAAATTGTGCTTCTATCACTAAAACTAAATCTTCTCATCTAGCTGTACAAGGTATGAATATTTCTTTTCATTATTTAATACTACGTTTGGAGCATAGAAAGGGTCAGATTTTACAACTTTTTCAAAAGACACCCCTCCACTATCAAATGAATGAAGCTTATCGAGAAATTGTTCGACCGTAGACGAATTAGCTTCGAGCTTTAAAACTGGCATTTTAAATGATTTCAGTTCAGTTTGGCGTGCTTTTACGCAATTGTCTTTGCAGCAAACATTACAATGCCAACCACCGGGAGCGTCGGGACTTCCTATAGTCCACATTTTTAATGGCCAATTATTTTTTTCAAAACTTTTTGAATCTTGAGAGTGGCAGTTGTTTGAAAGCAATTTGCTCACTTCAAAGTTGCACATGGAAGAAAGAAACTGAAATGTGCAACCCAAAGGTCTGAAAGGCACGAGCTTTGCATCGGTGCTATTGCTTTTCATGCGCATCGAGAACTTAAAAAGCAAAGGCCTAAGCTCGAAGAAAAATGGCTCGGGGAAACCGTCATAGAGTTTTAAAAACAGTAATACGTCTTTCGAGATAATGGATGATGCTCGTTGAAAGATAAAAATGTCATCTGGACGGAAATCAGACAATCTTTTCCAACCTATGTCCCACAAACTCTTCAACATCAATACAGTGTCTTCAACTTCTAATTTACTTGAGACATTCACCTGGAAAGGAATTATTTTACTTTGCCATTCTGCAAATTGTCCGTTTTCAAACCTATTTAAAACAGAAAGCTTTTGATTCGATTGCTCAATAGTCAAATACAAGTCTATAACTGAAAAGCTGTTGTAAACATTAATGTCCAATATGTCTTGATAATCATCAACAACAAACGAGGAGATTATTCGACGAGGCTTCTCTCTTCGTCTGATCTCGATGTTAGCATTCTTGCCTTCTTGTAGAAAATCTGATTTCCAAACTGCAGAGGGAATGCCACAATCTAACCCAAACCAGTTATCCAAACAAATACATTTCTTCTGCTTTTTAGAGTCAACAAGGTCAATGCCATAAAGGAAACACCATGCCTTTTTTGTCACTTCAGCATAAAAGGGTGCCATGTCTTTGGATTGAAGTAGGGGTATATGGTATACAGAAACATTGTATATTGGTAAAGGAACTGTCTTGGCTATAACTGGTTTTGATGATTGATAATAAAAATATGAAATATTTGAACTTTTGTATAAGTATAACCAAATTATGAGGATATTGATAGCAGCAAAAATTACAAATACTTTCTTTCCTTGTCTTGGTTTGAATGGCAAACATTTCAACCAGTTTTCTTCCTTTTCCTGTAAAAAAAAGTAAGAGGATCTTTAAGAAATGATTTTAAATATTTCACATACAAAAAATAATCTTGATAAATTTTACTTTTTCATAAATATATAGAAAAAAGTCTTTTATTTTTATTTTAAAATATAGATTAAAATAATGTACAACAGTAATGTATAGATGTTGTACATAGTACAACATCTATAGGAATAATACATCAAAATCTATAGGAATATAATAAGTGTCTTGGAAATCGATGCCCAAATAAATAAATAATTCCATTTAATAGCACAGTAGAATAAACTATTTTGTTCACTTTAAAAATAAAAAAAAATAGCCACCACTTAAAAAAATCAATTTAAAAAAAGTTGAATTTACTTGCATCTAGTAACTTTGCATTGGTGACTTTATCACCAGCGCTGTTTAAATGGAAAAATATTTCAAATAAATGAAAAGACAAATTATATTTCATTTTGAATTTCAATTAAATATTCTAAAACTATAATCACTGCTGAAAAAAAGAATAGTGTAATGTTAAAATAGGAGAATGTTTGACATCATGTCAGACATTTTAAAAAAGCCATTGCTAGTTATTCTAATAGCAAAAAAATTCTTATGTATATACGTAGCAGCTTGCCTAAATATGTCTATAAATATCATTATTTGAATTCAGAGGTCCGTTCAGGGCAAATTTACTACCGTTTAGCGGAACCTTCAAAAATTTAACTTCAGGAAAAACGGTAGTTTCACAAAACGCTTTTAAAAAAGGAAGTTCTAAGATTCTCCTCCCCGCCTTTTAATTTTGTTTTTGTATCCCCGTAAGAACGATAAATCCTGGGTAAATTAAGCATATACGAATAGATAGGACATGCTTGGTCAAATAGTGTGGTGTGGTAGCCTTACCGGTCACCGACCGCTTTTGTCATATTATAGTAAGATTTTTTTTAGCAGAGTTTTTTTTAAATTCAACAACGAGACGCTCCCCCTGTAAACTTTACAAGAAGTTGAAATTCAAACAATATCCTAAATATTTGAACATTATTCTAAACATTCAAACATTGTTCTAAATTTATTCTAACAGACCTTTACTTTTTTATGAAACATTTTTTTCTCTGTGAAACTTCTTTCTATATGACCCTGCGGGAAATGTTCTCATAATGAAAATAACTTATAGTGTAAATACTGTTAAATGCATGTTTTTTTAAAATTCAAGCTGAAATTTAACGATGGACAATGATTTTTATGGATTGCTAAATTTAGATAAATTTTAAGCCCAAAATTTTACAATAGCAAAATTATTTTTGAATATATGGGGGAAAATATATAAAAATTTACCAGTCATAAATTATTTTTATTTGTAGTGAAAATTTTTGAAAATATCGTCTTACTTTACCATATTTTTGTGCTGATTTTTTAATAAAATTATTCATTTTTACAAATTATGTCTAAATTTTCACAAAATAGGTACCTCTCATAAAAACCTAGACAGTTCCCTGGAATTTGAACCTAACCTTCCAGTTTTTTTTTTTTTTTTTTTGTGAAAAACCAAACTTCACCAAAACCTAGCAACCGTTATAGCCCAGGTTCTGATATGAAAACCTGTCTTAAACCAATTTAAACATATTTTGTAGTCAAAGAAATCTCTCTCTCTTTTTTTTTTTTTTTTTTACATAATTTTGTACCCTACTATTTATTTTTTCATGGTTAGAATTTTTACTAAAATTATTTTTTTAAACTTAGTTAAAACATTTAAAATTCCTTAAAAAAATTTTTAATGTGTTAGTTTTTATACATATTTTTACATACTTTAATAACATTAGTAGATTTTACTTATTTTAGACAAAAACCTGGAATAATTAACAAAAACTAAAATTTGAAATGATCACCATGTAGGTATTTATCAAAAATAAAACTGGATTAATTTAACATGTATGCCTTTATATCAATATCTTTATATCATTCCTTAGCACTCTTAAATAAAATAGAAAATAACATGTACTACTTGAACCAACATATTTTAAAATTTAGATAAATATGTCATTAACTTTGTTTAGCAATATTTTAATTTATGGGAGAGAGGCATAAAACTTTCTGAACTATAAATTGACACCAGTGGTAATTGGGAAAAGATTTCCATATGTACATGTGACAAAATAATCACACATTTTTGGCAACTTTTAGGCTATGGTATGCAAGAAACTAAAAAAAAAAAAAAGGAAAAAGATCACAGAAAGGGTATATAACTTGCAGCCACCTTTGAGCAAACCTTAAAGTACTTTTTAAAATTTTACAGATTAAAATTCCCTTTGCTGTCTTGATGATTGTACTGATATGGAAATATTCCTATAACTGGTTACCTAAATATTCAAAAATAGGTGATATGGTAGTAAGCTCTTTACAGCATCTGGAAACACTTTAGTTTTGCAGATGACTTTCTGTTTGTTGTTATTTGCATTGGTTCAAATGAGTTATTCATTTGGTTGGTTACTTTAGTTAGCAATTACATTAACTAAATGTAATATGCTGTCAATGAATATATTGAATTGCAGTTCCCGTATCGCAAGTGAAAACATCTACGTTATAAGTACATTATTTAGAATATTATGGAAGTGAACACATTTTATAATCTGGAATTACAAAAATAATTAGACATGAAGGAAAGATTTTATTATTGTGATCTGCAGTAGAATAATAGCCAAAACTTGGTAACTTCTAAGCAGCGGCCCGTAAATATCTAAAAAAATATGACAGAAGGGGACTAGTTCAGGGGAGATTTATGTACCGTGATCTGTAGCAGAATAATTGCCATGTCTTGGCAACTTCCATGCAGTGGCCTAAGAGAAACTAAGAAAAAAAAAGGCACCAAAGAAAGCCGCTAACTTGAAAGGTATAAATTGTAGCCACCCCAAGACAAACGTCTACATGTTTCTTTTTTCAATTTCAGGTTAAAAATAAATTTGGAACCTTGGTGATCGAAGTTGGCGCGACAGACTACAATACGGAAATATCCCTGGCATGATACAGAAAAAACTCATAAAACCAGGAGTAAAAGCCAAAGCACTATTGAGCCGTGATGGTTCAGGGGATAGAGCGTTTGCCTTCCAATGAGATGGCTGGTTGATACGAATTCCGCATCCCGCTTGCACCGATCATAGTGCTGATGTGAAATATCCTCAGTGGTATACGGATTATGGGTTTGAGTCTTCTTGCAGTCAGGCTAACCGTGAAAGGTTTTTGTGGTTTTTCTTTCCATGTATGTTACTTCCATCAAAAAGTTCTCCATAATGGCAAAATATGACCCAGGAAGGAATTCTCTTGTCTTCTGGATTGGGGTCAAAATTACAAGGCTACGTAGTTGAATGTTAGTAGTTATAAACCCCAAAATTGGGTCGGCTGTTCAATGACGGTTATATATTATACATAAAAGAAAACAAGCACTACTATGCCTAATATTCTGCTAACAATCTGAAAACTGAGACGAAAACAAATAATTACAAAAAAGGAAGTTAAAAATAAAGTTGCAATATTGAAGGGTTGATTTTTTTTCTTTCTTAGACAACTAAAGTTTTTGCTATTTTAAAATTCGAATGTATACTTATCTTAACGAATAGTTTCGTCTTTGTAACTTTTATTGATATGTTCTGCAGCCAAACAAAATACAGAAGATGAAAAAAAAAGTCTATAGTGTGATAAAAAATCAGAAATCAAATTAAGATGATGGATAAAAAAATAATAAACCATCCAAGCAGTAATATATAGAAACAAATTTTTGATCGAATAAATGTAGCGTCAAACAACCTACCATTAAAACTTTTCAAAAGGTCCAATCATTAAAATTTAAAATATAGATTTCATATATAAGTATTTTGCTTCAGAATAAACATGAATAATCAACTTGTTTAAATACTTGTCTTCAATACTTAAACTATAAGAAAACTTCAAACCAGAATTTCTTTAAAAAAATAAAATAAATATTTATGTTTACAGCGGCAAGCTTTACTGTTGCCACCTTTAAATCATGAAAGTAGAAAAAGTATACAAAAAGAGAATTTTTTTCTATTGGTTGATTTTTGGATCATTCAAACCGTAGCCAGCTCTACTTGCAATCCTATCAATTTATCAATTGTTGATTAAAGGGCCAATTAAATCAATGCAGCTGGCGATAAAAGCTGGTTTTTACTATTCATTAATTAAGTCATTTGACGAATTGAGATTATCATATAGAGAAGCTGCTCAAATTATAACCTTATTACTGACATTTTATGATTCTCGTCTGCCTTAAGCTACTTCATTATATATTTTTTATCGTTAATATGTTATCACTTCGATCTAACCCAACTTGATGTTATGATTGTTTATATTTTCACAATGATCAGCTGTATCAAATAACATTTTTATATATTCGCCATCATATGTATGTATATATATATATGTGGTAATTTTTTGGGACATGTCACTCTATAGTGTTTACTGCTTTTATTTGTGATAACTTAATATAAATTATTAAAACATGCATTTGTCAATTGAGTGCCAAATTCAAAGTATATGCTTAAAAGCATGTAAGATAAGATTTTCCTTACTTCATGTTTCGATTTTGACTTTATGTTTACAAATAATTAGCTGTGTTGAAGCAGGCCTTCACACAAATGAATTTGCTGTACAAATTCCTGATGGAGAAGATGCAGCAAATGAAATTGCATCAAAATATGGATTTATAAACAAAGGCCAGGTAATTCAGTTTTGAAAATTATGATATGTATTATCTTTTTGAATTTGTAAGCCTTGTTTCAAAATTTTTAAAAATTTTTTTTTGTCTAATGTTTCTCATTCATGCCTTTCTATACATAAGGTGCACATTTTAAAGTTATTTTAAAATATTAAAAGCATTATTTGTAAATTTACTGAAATTAAAAGGATTTTGAATGCAAATGATTTAGAGTAAGATGTGGTAAGATTGTATCACCAGAACTGATCTTTTTTTTGCCTTAGCTTTATTTTTGTCACTTCTTGATGATTGAAATAAGTGAAATGAGATTGTGTTCATTCTGTGTTTTGAAATGAGGTGAGAAAATTTGTATGTTAATACCTGCTCCAAAATAATTTTGGTAACATCCAATAAACTGAAAAATTGAATAAATAAATATCAGAGAAAGAGATTAACTTGAAAAGCATAACTTAAATTCACTACCAGGCAAACCTATAAATATATATATTTTTTAAACTTTCACAAGGAAAAAAACTGTTTGGCGCCTTGGTGATTGTAATTGGTATGGATTGAAATTAGTATGGCCAGTACAAATTATCCCCAAAGAGGTAATTATTCTTCTCATGGGGCCATAAAAAAAAACTTACTGTTATTGATACTAGTGATGATTAAGCAATTGTGGTAATTGGGTACTACTGGTATGGTACTGGTTATAGATATTTAATGTATTAGGTAGGTATTTAATGTAAGTATTATGGTCACAGGTTGTCCATAGGTCCTGCGAAACACTAAAGTGATATATAAATGCATTTTTCAAAAAATTTTAATGTATAGACTCGGTTGTGTGATTTAAATTTTTTATATGCATTATATATATATATTAGAAATATTGAATCATCTTTATTATTGCAAATAAAAACTAGAGAGGGGCTAACATTGATTTATCAATTCTTTTGCTGCAAATCAGAATTTGTAATTGTTTGATTTCAGAAGTTGTTAAGATGAGTTGCAATATTTAACATAGTAGTAGTGTAATATCTAAAGCATAGCAATATGGGAAACATTAATTTCCATGTTTAAAGAAATTATTATAAAACCTGTAATTTGCAGCTAAAACCCTTTTGTGTATAGCTAGTGGTGGTCAGATAATATAAGGAGGGAAATAAAGTATTTCCATTAGCTATTGAACTGTGTATTGTCCAAGGTATATATAAAAAAATTGATCATATTATAAACTTTTAAAGGTTACTATTAAAGAAATCATTAATTTTCATGCTTTTTAAAATCTTAGCTAAAGAAATGTTTAAAATATATCAGCATTAGAATGAAGACATTTCCTAAAGCTATTTTTGTAATCTTTAGTTTTCGTTATTTATTATACACATCATTATATTGAAATTAATTTCTTTGTAAATATTAGTGTAGAAATTGAAGAAAATTTAGTCATCAACCATGAATACCTGTCCTTACTAAAATATTTTGCATAAAATAATCTTGAATAAGATATTTTTTTATTATATATTGAAGGTCTGCAAAACTTTTCTCTAGTCTGTTAACTTGTCTCTATTTGAATTTTTTGAAAACATTAATTATTAAAAATAAACAATGATAACTAATTAATTATTAAAGTTAAACAATGTAATTTATTTATTAATTCATTATATATGAACTAATATTATTTACTATTAATGTAAAAAACTTGTTATTATTAAAAGTAACTAATTTTGAAAATCATACTTTTAAGAAGCAAGATAAATTTAACAGATGTAATTTTTACAGCTAATTAATGTTTTTTGTCAGCTAATTAAATAATGCAAATGAAGCTTTATATAAATACAAATTTTTAGCTACACCTTATTATGTTTTAATTAATAGATTAAATATTACATAGTTATCTTAAGTAAGTTATTGCATTAAAAAAAAATTTAAATTTAAACATGTTAAAGATGATGAAAAATGTTTAATAATCTCTATTATGAGGAGAAAAACTGAGTAAAACACACAAGAGAAAAATTAAAGCAACATGTCATCCTTTTACATTGAATTTTCAGTTGTCGGGGGTAATTTTGGAAAACTATTTATTACTATTTTATCGTAACCGAGTTGAATTTTAGTGGTTACGACCGAATAAGTTCAAGTCTTGAATTATTCCTTTTTCAATACATACTCACCCTTCCTCTCCTTTGATATGCCATTCCTTAAAAACTTTCTTTTTATTAATATTCCATTTTTAAAAAAATTAATTCATTGTTTAAATGATATATTACACAGTGGTAAAATTATCTGTACTTATAGATTTGATTTCTATTTCAAACATTTATTTTTTAGAATTTTCTTCAACTGGTTTAATTTTGATAAGTCTCTCTTTTTTCAGGTAGAGGGGGTTTATTAATTAATTTTTTAAGGGATTTTAAAATTGTTGTTGTTTTTTTTTTAATGCACCTTTTAATTTTAATTTTCTCATAATTTTCTGTTTAAATTATGAAAAAAAAGTTTTCAAGTTTTTTATCCATTAATCATTTATTTTAGTTTACTTTTTCGAAGAAGAAAAATTGGGCTTGGTGAACGTCTTTTAGATCTTTCATTATTTTTCATAAACTACAAATTTTCTCTTAATTTGATAATGAATGAGAATTATATTTCTGAAATATACACATAATATAGTATACGAGAGTTCTTAAAATTTTTTACAGCGTTACGTGAGTGCCCTTTCAAAACTAAAAAGTGCCTTTTTCTGTGAGGAAGCACCCTGCCTTTTTTATTTCTAGGGAGATCTTTGCGTAAAAACATAAAACTTGCTACTAGTTTTATCTAATGAGAAATAGTAAAATATAATTTTTATACTTTGTGGATTTGTATCAGGGATAGAGTATCCAAATATTTAATAATTACTTTTATTTTTTGAAGGGATATTACCTTTTTGAGCATCATGCTATTGAGAAAAGATCATTATCACCTAGTTTATTTCATAGAAATAAATGTAGAAAAGGAAAAAAACAAAATTAAAAATATTAAAAATATGACCACTGAAGCCGACGTCATCAGGGGGTACCGGCCCCAGTGGCCAAAAAACAAAACCTTTTCTATTGAGGAAGAAGGCAAAAGCCTAAAAACCTTCCTCAGTACCCCGAAGGTTTTGTTTAAAAGTCCTGGAGAAAAAAACATGCAAGACATAAAACTAATACAGAAAAGAAACTCATACAACTCATCAGAAACTCAAATTCTTCAGAAAATAAAAATCAACAGAAAATAAAAACTCACATAAACAAGGTCAGACAGCGAACTCTAAAGCAAACCAAATGAAAAGGAATCACTTAAACCAAAAGAAAAACAACGCCCTCTTTTAAAATGCGCAGAAAATGATAGGAAGAAGTTGTCAAAGAAAAATTACGTCACATATTAATAGAATGCTTAACTGGGGCTGCTCAGTTAAGTCTTGAATTGCGCCCTGTTAAAAGAAATAAAAAAACTAATATTCTTCAATCATTTTCTTAATTAACAAATTAACATTACAAAAATTATAAGGAAAATCATTATTACTCAAATTATTCAAAAAATTATTCACAGCCTCTTGAAAACTTTCAACATTATTGCAAATATTTTTAATCCTAACCAATTGTGAAAACTAAATTTTTAAAAATTTTATTACTCAAATTAGTATAAAAGTTGCAGAAAAATATAACTTTAAATTTAAAAGCTTTTCTTTTATCAAAAACACCAATTTTAATAATTTTGTCCACAATAACAATTTTAAAATCTAAATACTCAACATTAAAACAATCCTCATTAGTTTTCTTCAAAACCAAATCTTTAGGATAAATATTATAAATAAAATTATAATTATCACAATTAAACAAAATCAGATCATCAATATATCTAAAAGCTTTAAAATCATTATATTCAAGAAATTTAGCTTCAAAAACATGCAAAAAAATATTAGCAAAAGCACCAGAAAAGGAATTACCTTGTGGAATTCCAATAATTTGTTTATAAAAATCTAAACCATTAAAAAGAACATTCTCAAAAAGATTAAACCTACACAAATCCAACCAATTAGACTTATCAATTTTCTCATTAAATAAATATTTATCAAAAATGCCGTTACAGATATCAATAATCTTTTCGCGTGGTATACTTGTATACAAATTTTCAAAATCAAAAGTATTAATGTTGGATATTTCATTATTATTAATATAATCCAAAACATCAACATTACTATTAATAACAATATTTTTTTCCTTTTTAATTTTAAGCAAAATAATTTTTAGAAAACTAAAAAACTTTTTACTAACATCAGAATTGTAACAATTAGTACCACACGCTATAAACCTAAATTTAACAGGATTTTTATGAAATTTAACAATAGGAAATAAATATGGAAATTTAATCCTATTTAACCTAAATTTTAATTTTTTACTAAACGCAATAATTCTTTTTTCAACAACCTTCCTATCTACTTTTAATTTTAAATAAGTATTATTTGCGTTATATTCTCCAATAATCAAATTTTTTAAAAAATATTTACACATAATACAAAAATTATTTGAAGCTTTATCCACTACCGTAACAATAAATTTATCTTTAAGGTTTTTAATTTTACTAGACAGATCATAATCAATAATAGTACCACTAGGAAAAGAACCAAAACTGGTATTAATTAAATTAAAATTAACCTTTTCAATAATTTTAGCCTTCCACTCTGAAAAACCCTCAACGGGCCAATGATATTTTCTGGAAATTTTTGCTATAAAAAAATCAAGATCTTTTTTAATGGACAAAATAAAATCTTCTTTATTCATTCTAAATCTTGTCCTAAATTTTGAACCTTTGCCTAAAATATTAATTAAATCTTCATTACCAACAATCTCCAAATTTCCCGTAATAATATGCCCATAATCATTATCAATATATTGTGAAAATTCCTTTTCATTACAATAACAATCAAATTTAGAAATACATTTTAAATTTTGACTTAAAAAATTATAATTGCAGACCCTTTTCCTAAGTGTAGAAGAATACTTAAAAGCAACAGAAACATTAATATGCTTTAAAGGAAAAAAACCCGAAAGTTCATGTATAATCTGTGGCAATTTAGCATTTTCAAATTTTTTATCATGAAAATTAACCGTACAAAAAACCTTTTCAAAATTATAAACCTTATTAAAAAGCAAATCTGTCTTACTAACACCAAGTTTTGATTTAATTAAATCCAAAACAATAAATTTAACAAGTTCAGTATCATATTTAATTTTAGAACCAAAATTAATAAGAAAATTTTTAAGAACTTTATTTTTAAAACCAAAATTATATTTCCTAATATTGAAAATATTATTCAAATTAACAGGTAAATTGCAAAAATTCAAAAATTCATCAAAAGCAACAACTTTACCTTTCCCACTACCTCTTTTATTCCTATATTTTGAATTAAAAACCCCAGGAAAATCAAAAACTTTAAATCTGTCATAAATACAATAATCACCAGCATTAACAATACCTTCCCCATTAAACTTACTATTTAATCCATATGGAAAAAGAGTTTTAAGACTACTAATGTAAATATTTTCTAAATCAAGTCTATTATCTAAATTATCCATAAAATCCAAAATGAAAAGAGTAACGTTATCAAAATCATGAAATTGAAAATGCAAAATTTCATAATCAGTAGAACAATTATTATTATTAAAATTTTTAATAGCAGACCTGTGGGAATTAATCCGTTTGTGAAACACAAGTCCTGTCTGACCAACATAACACAAATTACAACAATTGCATTGAATTAAATAAATAATATTAAAACTTTTACAAAAAAATACATTAGAAAAACTGTCAATCTGAGAAATATCTGCTAATGGACAAGTTTTACATTTTTTATTTTTGCATTTTTTAAACTTTTTAAATTTTTTTATAGATTTTAATTTATTTAAACATAATACATGACTTAGTAACTTTTTGTCCGAAGTAATCCCTAAATCAAGATTAACTTCAGTGCTCCTTGTTTGGGCGCGCGACGAGCCATGCGCCATTAAATATTCATTAATTGTACTTTGCATTGAAATAAATTAAACCTAAAAAGAAAATACATAATTAGACATATAAACCCAGACATCCAACAAAACCCCTAAGACGCTTTAAGAGAATATAGAGAGAGAAAAAAGAGAGAATAAAAATAGAAATAAATGTAGAAAAGGAAAAAAACAAAATTAAAAATATTAAAAATATGAGCATTGAAGCCGACGTCATAAATTTAACAGATGTAATTTTTACAGCTAATTAATGTTTTTTGTCAGCTAATTAAATAATGCAAATGAAGCTTTATATAAATACAAATTTTTAGCTACACCTTATTATGTTTTAATTAATAGATTAAATATTACATAGTTATCTTAAGTAAGTTATTACATTAAAAAAAATTTTTAATTTAAACATGTTAAAGATGATGAAAAATGTTTAATAATCTCTATTATGAGGAGAAAAACTGAGTAAAACACACAAGAGAAAAATTAAAGCAACATGTCATCCTTTTACATTGAATTTTCAGTTGTCGGGGGTAGGTTTGGAAAACTATTTATTACTATTTTATCGTAACCGAGTTGAATTTTAGTGGTTACGACCGAATAAGTTCAAGTCTTGAATTATTCCCTTTTCAATACATACTCACCCTTCCTCTCCTTTGATATGCCATTCCTTAAAAACTTTCTTTTTATTAATATTCCATTTTTAAAAAAATTAATTCATTGTTTAAATGATATATTACACAGTGGTAAAATTATCTGTACTTATAGATTTGATTTTGATTTCTATTTCAAACATTTATTTTTTAGGATTTTCTTCAACTGGTTTAATTTTAATAAGTCTCTCTTTTTTCAGGTAGAGGGGGTTTATTAATTAATTTTTTAAGGGATTTTAAAATTGTTGTTTGTTTTTTTTTAATGCACCCTTTAATGTTAATTTTCTCATAATTTTCTGTTTAAATTATGAAAAAAAAGTTTTCAAGTTTTTTATCCATTAATCATTTATTTTAGTTTACTTTTTCGAAGAAGAAAAATTGGGCTTGGTGAACGTCTTTTAGATCTTTCATTATTTTTCATAAACTACAAATTTTCTCTTAATTTGATAAGGAGTGAGAATTATATTTCTGGAATATACACATAATATAGTATACGAGAGTTCTTAAAATTTTTTACAGCGTTTCGTGAGTGCCCTTTCAAAACTAAAAAGTGCCTTTTTCTGTGAGGAAGCACCCTGCCTTTTTTATTTCTAGGGAGATCTTTGCGTAAAAACATAAAACTTGCTACTAGTTTTATCTAATGAGAAATAGTAAAATATCATTTTTATACTTTGTGGATTTGTATCAGGGATAGAGTATCTAAATATTTAATAATTACTTTTATTTTAGATTGGGTCTTTGAAGGGATATTACCTTTTTGAGCATCACGCTATTGAGAAAAGATCATTATCACCTAGTTTATTTCACTCAGAGCAGCTGCAAAATGATCCTTCGGTAATATTTTACTTTTCTGTTCTTTTGTTCCTTTTTAAATTTACTATTTTTATTGAAAATTTTTGTGGAAGAACATGTGAAGTTAAATTTTAGTGAAGATAAGAAATCTCGCTTTATAATGTATAGAAACATGAAGAAATTGCAAAGCATAATTTTTGTTCAAAACAGTCTGCTTGAACATGATCTTCCACTAAATCATCAACTGCATTGAAACATTTGCATCATTTCCAAATAACATTTGCAGACTTTAAATGCATATAATTTTGGATTAAAAAAAAAAAACAGTCTTAAATGTGTTTTTTTTTTTTTTATTACCCAAAACTCGCTGTTGCAAATGTGTTATGTTTGTAACAGAAGGTTTTCTAAATACTTACGTATTATCCCGCTGTCCATTTTCGTCAAATCTGAAAAGAAATTTATAAATGGTTCGTATTTAAATATTATCTCTTTTTTTTTGCATGCGATAAGTTATATTTATATTTTGAAAATTTTTTTATACTCAATTACTATATTAAATTAATATTGAAAAAAAAAACAAATTTGACTGAAGCAGTGTTTGTAAAAATTGCTAACAGAATAATACCTAAGTACCGTTTTCTAGTTTTTAAAAGATTTTCAAGTGCTTAAAGGTCAAAAAAAATTTCACATTTATCTAAAATTATATTAAGTCATCAAATTTTATGTCATAATGACAGAATTGCTATGCCCACTAGTTTTAAGAAAATTTCTATTATAGTGTTAAGATTTATTATTATAAAAGTTAAAGTGTAATATTTTAAAGAAATTTATTTATTCTTTGTAATAAATAATGCTGTTTTATTTTTGTAATTTAGGTTCAATGGTGTGAACAACAAGAAGTTAGAAAGAGAGTTAAAAGAAGTACTTCAAACACTTTTACAGGATTCCAGGATCCCCTTTATTCAGAGCAATGGTTTCTTGTAAGTGTATTGCTGTTGGTTTTGTTTCTTTTTTCCCTCAAAAATTAAAATGTATTGCTTGCATATATTTATCTAATATTTTAATCTCCTTTTGAAGGAAGATTTCTAGCCTCTGAGATTTTAAAAAATGCTTAAAAGGCAAATAATTTTACTTGAAAGATTTTGTTGTCAATAACATTTTTTAATCACAAAAGCATTGTGATTATAAGGACCAGATGGTTATAAGCCTATGTGGCTTTTTATTTTTTGTAGTTTTAAAAATTTCATTAAAATTTTACATTATTTTGAGTCATTGCTGTAGTTGAAAAAAATATATTTTGGGAACTCACCTTTTTACAGGGTATATGTCAAAGTTTTGTTATGTCATTGTTCGGCCAAAAAATGTACAGTTTAATTTACTTGACCAACTTTAATTTGAAAAAGAAGACACTTATTTAAGAAAAGAAATATTTACTGCAAATTTGCATTATTTTTATCTTTCATGCATTCATCAAAAAAGCTATTGATCAAACAATTCTATTAAATGTGTGAATACACAATTCTTCATTAGCACTTGAAAAGTACTATGAGTATTTATTGGTTAACACACTGATTTGATAGAAAGAAGGTAAAATTGTATATATTCATTCAAAGGATACAGATTTGTTTTGTTAGAGTTTACAGTAAAAGAAGTTCACATTCATAATAACTTACGTTACTTATTTTAAAGTGCCTTTATTCAAATAAAAAAGTAAGTAAACTCTATGAGCCCCTCTTTTCTTTTATTGCTTGAACATAATTATATTCTCTTAGACTGGTTCCTTTGCATACCAGATTATTAAATAGGTGAGACAAAGTTATAAATTAATTTAATCTTATTTAATACTCACAATTTTACAAACTACATGAAATTAATTAAATGCTACTTTGTGTAAAGATTTTGAATAATATTGGTAAATCCAATTTAAATATTTATTTTTATTACTTAGCTTATCAGCTTTGTGAAAAATTCTAAGCACTATATACATTTCTGAAATTACATTTTTTTCCAGGACTATTCTCATTGTGTGTGTTTATAAACGAGCCCAAAATTTTACATCAATCAGATTGGAAAGTTCACTTGCTTTTTTGAATCTGTTTGGTACAATTTACACTTCAGTTAATGTAAAAAAAAAAAAAACTTGAACTGAACAGAAATTTTTGTTTTACTATGTAAAAAATAAATAAATAAAGTAGGAATGAAAAAGAAAAAAACTGGTTAGAAATCTTTTTCAAATATTTAAAATAAAATAAAAAATTACTACAGTTAACCAGATATTTCGGGGAACAGCATTCTGACCAAACTACAGCACTGCCTTAAGTACACATAAGTCTATTATTAGCTGAGTTTAGTTCTGGCATATCATCTTACGGTGATTATGCATTTTAACAGGAATAGCTAGTTTCTTCCACAGTGGAAAAACTGCCCTGAAAGAAATTGGTTTCTTCAATCCCTAATCAAAAAAATTTTTAAAAAAATCTTTTTTCAAAAAGAACTATCAAATATTAAGACAATTTATAGATAATTAATAATAATTTTTCTCACAGTATTAGTTTCCAAACTAATGAATGTACAATTTTTTCATATGTGAGCACAAAAAAGCAATAGTTGAAAAGAAAAATAGATCTCATGAATTTTAAAAAAAAATCAAAATATAATCTTTTTTTATTTTATGTAAATGAGTTTAGTCAAACCTTATTTTATAATTATAAAGAACTATTATAATATCATAATTAAATTTCATTAATACTACTAAATTAGCAAATCGCATATTGTAAATTATGCACCCGATTCACAATTACAAATAGAGTACTATTTTGTCAAATACTGTTGAGTATGAATACTCAAATAGACAAGTAAATAATGTAATGTATAGATTTTAAAATTCTGTAAAATAAAATAAATAATGTGATAATAATAATAAAATTAAAATAAATAATGTGAAAATAGTTATTTTTTTTTTAAAGAGTTGAAGTGAAAAGTTTTCAACTTTCTTGTGCTATATTAAATTTTATTTATTCAAATTTAAGCTGTTCTTATAAATCTCATTGCTTGGCAATTGTAATATTCGTTTTAAGTTTCTTCCGTTCCATCCAGTTTTTTTCTAATGTCTTCTAAGAAATAAGTTACCTATAGAGAAAATGCCAACCCTTATTTTAATCAATGATGAGTTCTTTGATAAATTTAATTTCGAAAATTATATTACTTACTTTCACGACCTTTAAAATCTTAGTTTGAGCTTATAAATAATAATTGAAGTTAAGGTTTGTCCTTTAATTAAAGCTACTCCTAGCTGTTTCTTCGGCATTAGTCTATGAGCATAAATTATTTTTAATGCCAAATTTCATTGTTGTGACAAAAGCTTGCTACCTGTTATATTTTTGCTTGGTTTTATGAAATTAAATCATACAGCTTTTCTTTAAAAATGTGCTATTGAGTGAACATTTGTTTAATTCATTTTTTTTTAGCATGGTGGAGGCTTTGGTGGTAATGACATGAATGTGATTCCCGCATGGATGGAGGGATATTCAGGAAAAGGAGTAGTCGTCAGCATTTTGGATGATGGTATACAGAGTAATCACCCTGATTTGGTTCAAAATTATGTAAGTTTATTTGTTTTTGCTTATTTGTATTTCTTTATGTGCTTTTAATTTATCTGTTTGAATTTTCATACGTTTGTATTACTTTTCTTACTAATAATAAAAACATACAGTGACTGTTGAATACAATGAATGATAATGGTCATATATATATATTTTTTTCTAGGTTCGTAATTCTTCTTCTTTGGCACTACAGCCAGTTACTGGCCAAGGCTATCTCAGTCAATTTACCCTATCTAGATCTATTTGATGCTATATATTTCCATCTGTTAAATCCCCAATCCTTTATCAACTTCTCTACTCTATCTAGCCATCTTGTTCTACGTCTTTTTCTTTTTCCCACTGGCCTAAGAAGGGTTATTTTTTTAATAGGATTTTCATCGCTATTTTAAATACATGTCCTAGCCACCTTATTTAAAAGAAACTTGACGGTCATTTTCCTGTTAATGTTCGTGATACATTTTGAATTTTTGTTATTAGAATTGATGTTTTCTCTGTCTGGGAGTACTGAAGCGGTTAAAAGGGGCTTTTCAGCAATGAACCTACAGAAAAACACATTACGTACTGGTCGTAAACAAGAAGCAATAAACACAATAATGAACATCCTCATACCTAAATGGAAAACCCCTTTCAGATTTCTGTGCAGAAACCTCTGTAAATCATTGGCTTGATTGTGGAACTGGCAAACTTCATATTTGATTCATTTAAAAAAACGCAGTACCTTAGGATAAATTGACATTCCAGATAACTTGACCTTTGTCATTTAAATTATTTCATAAAAGAAATAAATTATTTCATAAAAGAAATACTAGTTTACTATTAGTAACCTAGTATTTCTTTTATTACTGTATAATGTAATCCAAGTATTTGTAATCCTAGTAATTACTAATTCACTGTGCAATTTATATAAATGTTTGTAATAAATAAGAGAAAATTATATTTTTATTTATTTAGAAGCTACGGTTTAGTTTCAAAGGAGGATGGGTACATTGTTGAACAAGTCGTCATTGGGGACGGATAAAATTTCTGAGTTTTTTTGAGCCATGCTATGTTAGGTACTTCATATTTTAATTGTCATTCATGGTTGTAACAAATTCCCCAGGTTGCGTTTTTTCTTGCTGTACCAAAAGTTTTTCTTAATATTTTCCTCTCAAAAATCATCATTTCTCTACATTTGCTTTGTTAATTGCCCAACATTCGCTGCCATATAAAATATTTATAATTATACTTTAGATTTTGATGTTCTAAAAATATTCTTAATAATAAGGAAGAGGTCTTTTAAAAAATTCCTAATCATCAAACAAGAAATTCCATTTTTTCTTCATTTTATAATTACATTTATTTATCTTACAAGGCTCTAAAAAAATTAAGATGCCACATATTTTTATTAAAAGTTTAAAATCAGTTAAATAAAAATGTGAATTTTCTTATTAATTGAACAGGAATTTCAAACTAAAACTGTATTTTTTTTCTGAAATCTTATTTCAATTGTGGAAAGTGATAACTTTAGAAGTGTTCAAAACAAAAAAATATCATGATCTTTGCATGGCTGTAGTCTCACTGGGAAGCACAATCAATTCAATATTTCACTGAAAATCACTCAGTTAAATTTATTGTACTTCACTCATAATTTCTCAGTTAAATTTATTATACTTCTCTGAGGTTTCTCGGTTAAATTTATTGTCTTTTACTCTCTTTTGTCTTTTGTGAAAATCTCTTTTGTAAATTTACTTTGCTTTAATAAGAGTATCTCATTTAAGTTTATTGTACTTCACTAAATAATGTGCAAGTGGTGTTTTTATTTATTCTCTCTCTCTCTCTCTCTGTGTATATATATATATATATATATATATATATATATTAAAATATGCTAATATTTATAATGTTGCTTATTTGTGAAATACAGCATTTAATGTTTAATTAATATTTTTCTTCATATGATTTTGTCACAGGAAAAGTAATTTAAGGAATAAAGTAGTATTTTTAAGGACATAATGTAATTTATTTAATTCTTTTTTATTCTGTTTGTTTCTTTTTTTATAATTTACTTTTTATTATAATTTATTGTATTAAATTTGAATTATTTTTAGGATGCAAGAGCTAGCTGGGATATCAATGATGCAGATTCTGATCCAAACCCTCAAGACGATGATGATAATAAGTAAGAAGTCTTTGAACAATCCAGTTATTTCATTTTGTTTTTCATTTATTATAGCAAACTGATACCAATTAATCAGGCACCTGAAACCAGAGAACTCCAGGGCTGGATTCTCCAGCAATTTCATTCTCTCCTACTGGCATTCAACCCATTGTAATGCTGTTGCCTGTTAGCCAAGTTTCTATAGAAAGACTAGTCTCAGCATTAAAATACATATTTTATCAATTGTAGTTGTAGGCTATTATTGTTGCTATTGTTCTTCATTTCCAGTGGTGCTATCTATGGCTAAAAATTTGACTTCTGCCACACCTTTGTGTCAGACCTGTTTACAGGGTGGACCCATTCATACATCCATTCATTCATCCACAGATCATAATTTTGACCTGAACCAGAGAATGATCAATCTCCAATTCAGTACCCTCAGAGATATAATTTGTTATGTAAACATGAAAGATTTTGTGACCCAACAGATTTAAGGTGCACCAATCACCATTTACTATGTGGGGAGTCTTTGCCAACTGGGTTCAAACTCTCGTTCTCGATTATGTGAGTCCTTGTCAGCCAGGCTATCCCAGCCCCTTTTATAAAGATTTAAAATCAAATATGAAAGAAGATTTATTAGATTTAATTCTTTTCTTAAGATTGAGCATATAACTCAACTGTGAATTTAATTAAAATGTATTTTCTATGTGAGCTGGGGACTCTGTTATTATTTTTTTAGTGTTCATTTTCATAATAAAAATTTCAAATTAAAATTGTAATGCACAAAAGCATGCAGAGTCAACTTTTTAGCTTATTATCTGGAACAGAGCTGGAGCATTAAAAAAAAATTTTATTAAAAATTATTTAGCTCAGGGTCCTTGCAATTTAAAGAAGTTTATGAATACATATTATTTCCTAAAAACAAAATTTACATTTAGATTACACAATGTTTGGTCAAATTCTAATCTTTGTTGGTTTGCACATTTAAAGATGAACTGTACAATTTCACCAGTCTAGAATTTATATATACATATATATTGACTGACTCGGACTGAGCCATATTTTTCTCCATTGAGGCATTAATATTTAGGGCTGGCAACTGAGGTTTGTCTTGTAAAATATTGTTTCAAATCAAACTACCATATTTTTCTTAGAGTTGTGTGTTTTTAATTTTTAGTTATTAAAAGTGGGGAATGTCATACTTTAAGAGGGAAATTAAATGTGCAAATATGTGCATCTCAGAAAGATAAAATTTTACATTATGAATTATGTTTTTAGAACCTATGCTTATTGTATTTAGTGAATGCTTTATTTCTACTTCCAAAATCTGTTTTTACAAAATAAGTTCTTAAATTTTATATTTACATTTAAATTCTTAATCTTTATTGGCTAGAAGTTATACATTTTTACCTGCTTAGCATTTTTTTCTCCAATTTATTTAAAATTCTTTTTCATTAATTTCTATAGACATGGCACTAGATGTGCAGGAGAAGTTGCGGCCACTGCTAATAATGAATTTTGCGGTGTTGGTATTGCATACAATTCAAGTATTGGTGGTAAGTAAATTTTTTCTATGATTTGCACTGATTAGCTATAATTTTGTTTTGCTTTGTAATTCTTTCAATTTCGTTATGGTTTTTAATGTTGCTTAGATTTTTTACTAGTTCTCTTAATTACTGTGAAACTTACAGGAAAGACCACCTCTACTTTCGGGAGGCACGGAATTTTTTTCATAGACTTTGTATTGAAAAACACCTTTAGGAGAGACCTTCAAAACCCATACCAGCAACCGGTCAAACCTCGGCACTAAATGCGGAAAAGATCGAATAAAGAAACACACAAAAAATCAAAATAAACAAATTATTAACAAAATAAATAAGTAGATTCAAATGTATTGAAAATATTTGTGAGTAGCTCTTATTTAAAGAGCTCTTTCTAACTATCTCTGACAAAGTTTAACAACTTCATGTTGTGGCCAGAGTGCGCTAAAGACGATGCTATGAATGATTAACTTTTAGAGTTGAAACATAAATTAGAAAAAATAAGCATCTCAAATAAACAAACCTCTTCTCATCCTAAAAACTATCCAATTAAAACAAAATATAAAATTTAATGCAAACTTAAACAAAAAACATACTTGTTTATTTATTTAAAATATCTTTATCATTCATAATTGGAAAATTTGTTTTTACCCATAATTATATCATTTGAAATCATTTTTCATAGATTTAAATTTCATGACGCCAACAGAAGTGGCATTTTCTCACCAAGAAAATAACACTGGCTGAAATTAAAATCCTTTGCAAAGAGTCATGTACCTTCGATAATAATTTTGAAGTCAATGGAATTAACCTCTAAGAACGACCAACCTTTATCAATGTTTTCAAAAGAGCACAACTGAGTCCCCTCCCCCTTCTTTCCTATGCAGCTGGCCAGAGCATTTCGTGGAGCAAAGCTGGCCAGAGCAAAGAGGCATTTCCTGGAACCCATTTATTAGAGTGTTAGGGAAAGAAGAAATACTGTGAAAATGGGTAAACACAGAAATGTTAAAGTGGAGGGGGAATCACTTTCAGTCACACAAGAAAAAATAAAGAGAACCCAATCAGCATGCCACGCTTTTATGCTTGACTGATAGCCAATGATGGGAGAGAAAATAAGAATTTGTCACTACCCCGCCCTCAACTTGAATGACAAGTGAATGAATTTTTCTTCTCCACTTACCCACCTTAATGAATGATGGGAATTTCCCCTTCTTGCTTGAATCCATCTAGTTCAAAATGGAGGAGAGAGCAATTAATATTTTCATAACTGTCAAAAAAAAATTTTGTTTTCTATATTTATTTTTATAGTAGCAATAATTTTTTTCCCCAATATTTTGTTTCTGATTGATTAGATATCATTCTAATACTAAAACATTATTGCCTGAAAATTTTTTATTTAACTTTTGCTTCTTAGAGTCAGATCATTTTTTAGATCGTTTTAAGCTTTGTTTACATTGGGGGTCTATTATATGGAAAAATCTAATATCTGGACTTTCGGAAGTCCCACGGATTCCGGATATGCGACTTTCCACTGTATATGTGGAATACCATTTAACATACAGTAAGACCTGTTTTTGTGCAGTCCTTTTTTATGCAATTTTGTTTTTGTGCGATTGGTTTTGTGCGATTTTTTTTATGCGGTATATGAATCTTTGCGGCGTTAGCACCAGTTTAATGTTTCCTATCAATGTACATATACATGTTGTGGACGAACTCTGATTACGTGGCCTCCTTGACAACGATGTATCTGGACTTCGCTATGCTCTGTTCATTTATTTTAAACAATCTCTTGACAAGGCAGAGTCAGTTACGTACATATTGTCGCTTGACGTGCAAACAGTAAGCGCTTCGTATTCAGAGTTTTATATACTTTTGTTTCTATTTATATGTAGTTTTTATGATTTTTATTTTATTTTTAGACATAAGTACTCCCTTAAAATGAATAATTATAGCCAAAAGAAAGTAAAAAGACAGACAATTCAGCTATTTAATGTATAATTTGATAACTTCTCCAGGTATATGTACAATGAGGAATTAAATATTTTTACAATTTCTTTAGGTCTAATTTAATTATTTAATTTAATTGAAAGCATTCTCTCATCTATTCCATAAATCATTGGTGTATTTTCTAACTTCGACTTTTTTTATGCGGTCCCTATCCACCACACAAAAACAGGTTCTACTGTATGTTGATTCTAAGCATTTAGAATATGCATTAAAAATATGTTTATGTAGTTGAATTAGTTGGTTTTGCTGTATGAATGTTCTAAAGATAGTTCACAATGAGTTATTAAATTACACATATCTTCAGCTTATCAGTACTGCTTTCTCACAAACATGTAACATTTTAATACATTACTTCAAAAATAAATTTTTATTTTCATTTGAAATACTTAAGCAATTAAATTAAATCAGAGGTGATTGTATATCCCGGAATTCAAAGTTTTTTGTACCATTCTTCCAGGTCTAAAAACTAGAAGCAGGGCATGTGATTTTTACGCCAATATTGCTGAATTCCACGGATCTCAAGATCATTGGTTCGCGCACTTTTATGAATCAAAAACTTATAATCTGACAAATTCGATAAATTCGGTTAACAAGACATTTACGTACATTCCTCCGGCAATTGCATGAAGAATTACTTCTTGTGAAATTCTTCCACTAATTTAATTCTCCGCCATTTTGAACATTTGAAACTGCACCTGAATCTACTAATATCGCGATTTTTATTCCAATATTTTAATATCAAACATTGATTTTCATATTTGCCTGATTTAAAAGATACACATTGTGATTTGTATTTCTGCCATATATGTGATGTATGCCATATATTTATGTATATTATTAAAACCCAATATCATAATTCGTATTCACGCAAGTTTATAATCCGGTGCCGCAATTCATATTTACGAATTTTTGAGATCTAATATTGGGATTCGTATTTACGCATCAAGTTCAATATTATAATTTTGTGTTTTTACAATCCAATATTGTGATTTTAAAATCCAATATCGAGATTTTAAAATTCAATATCGCAATTTTAAAATCCAATATCGTGATTCATATTCACAATTTTAAAATCCAGTTCTATGATTAATATCAGAATTCTTCTAAGAGGTAATTTTTTTCTTGAATTAGTTAAAGGTGTGATATTCTGCATTAGTAGGTAATTATTGTTAGACAAATAAAGGCTAAAAGGTATAAGGTTCGATTTTCGCTAGTCGTCGAAGAGGATGATCTCATGCATTCAACTTGCGTCGGTGACGTCATGGTCTGCTGGGATCGTGCAGTTTCTTTTCATTTGCTGTTGGTTGTTCTTGCGTGGATCATGACGTCATCCGTTATCTGCGTAAAGAGTATTTAAGCTTCTGTTGAAGCATTATTATTTTGTATTCTTTCTTTTCATTAGTCACTCTGTATGTGACAGTCTGCCTACCAATTTTTTTAAATAAACTTATTTCTTTAGAAACTTCGTTTTCTTTTTTGTTTTGTTAACTAACAGATATGATATTCTTTGACGATCTCGGATGTCAATTATAATTGACTACTAATGCAGTTAGTTAAGTTAGAAGTAGAAGTTAGCTCAAAAAATAAGTAAAGTTAGAAGTTAGTTCAAAAAATTATGTTAAATATGAAACATGTATGGTATATAAATTGATATCTTGATATAAATTTTTTGCACATAAAATTTTCAGGGTACTTCTCTTTGTGTTGCAATCATCCCTATTAAATATTCTGTTTAGTTTTAAAAGTTCAATAAGTTGTTATATTTCTAAATTAAATTATTTTAAATCTTAAGAATCATTAGTTTGAATAGAAGACTATTAGAATATAAAAAAAGTTTAATGTCGAGATGTTCAAATGTATTAATTTTGTTTTTTAGCTTTTTTCACATTATTCATATGTTACACTTTGAGCACTATACATATTTTTAAGGAAATCCCCATTAGGCCACATGCGCTGCTTAGAAATGTTTGTAATTTAGCATTGCAATGGAAAGCACATTACTAACAATTAAATAAAAACTTAATTTGTAATAAATAAAAATTAAATTATTTTTAAGTAAATTTTCAGTAATAACTGAAAATATTGCAAATTTTTTAGTTTTATACTGTCACCCTAGCAGCAAAATAACTTGGGCTCTCATTGGACCAATATTAAATAATCTTGGCTCAATAAATATTCAAAGGGCCATTATTTTTCCGATATTAGCACTCTATATTACTTCCTGTTTCACCCGATATTTTACGGCTACTTTACAACAATATCGGTTCTTTATAGAATTGTTGGATTCACCCGATATTTTATATCCATTATTTAGCCAATATATGTTCGATAGTGGCCACTATAGACTCTATATAGACCATTCTAGGACCAATGTTAAAAAATCTAGACATCCCATTATTAGTCCCTTAGTGCATGTTCTTATTAGACCTATATTGAGCCCAACTAGGGCCAAGATTAAATTGTTGTTAGGGCAATCTGATACAGCCTAAACAAAAAAAATGAAGTCTCGGTCACCGACGAATTGCTCAACGTATTAATATTATTTTTCTGTGTTATAGGTGTGCGTATGTTAGATGGACCAGTTACTGATACAATTGAAGCTACTGCCTTAAGCTTAAATCCAGACCATATTCATATTTATAGTGCTTCTTGGGGACCAGAGGATGATGGGAAGACGGTCGACGGTCCAGGAAAACTGGCCAGAGCTGCGTTCGAAGACGGCATTTTCAATGTAAATTTTCATTTATTTATTTATTACTATTCTTTCATAATATGTCAGATGGATACTTGGACATGTCAGATATGGATACTAATATGAAACAACTGCTGTACATATTATGTAGTTAAGTACAGAATTAAAAATATTGAGTAGTGAAATGGGAATAAGTCTAGCATTAATTTTGTATAAGTAATGCAAATTAAAACTAGTAAATTTTATCTTCAATTGTAACTTTTTTCATAGTCATTAAGTGACACAGACAAGAATAAAGAAGCTTATTAATACTATGACCTGCTCATGGAAAAATGTTTACGTATGGTTTCTACAAGTAGAAATAAATCTTGCATATTTTATTTTATGATAAAAATCTTGCTTAAAAATATATTTAGTAGGCAAACGTTTACATCATTTGTGGCAATTTTTAGTTGTAAGAAAAAAATAATCCTAATAATATAGAATAATAGTTATTCACTGCATGTTAATAGAAATTCAAAAAGCAAACTTAATCAATAAAATGGGGGGGGGGAGAATAAAAATTTACATAAGAAAATAACTGCATTTCTATCTGCTTAGTGTTATAGGTATTAATGAGTAAAATATTTTCACATTTCTCTCAAGTGTAACAAAATATAAAAATTCTCTTGTTTCACTTACACAACATGTTAAATTATATTTATGATTGTATTTAAAAAAAAAAAAAAAAAAAAAAAAAAAAAAAAAAAAAAAAACGCCTTTATTTTGTGTAATTGCACATATGTGTGTAAGCTGCAGATTTGTCAATATCTTATAAAAGAAAAAATTAACTGTAATTTTTTTGTTATATTTCTTCAAATTAATATGATTAATACATCTTTTATTATTTTTATCAAATAATAACAATTTGCCTAAATGGTCCTGACAAGACTGACTGACAACAAATTTTTAATGTTTTTTTATGTCACTAACTGTATATCAGGAACCTGGTAGCAGAATTTACGAAGTGAGTCTGCAGAACTATCTTTATGAATCCAAACTTGTCTGCATCTTTAAAACAGTCAGAAAGAGATTATTATTTATTGTTCAAAATTTAACTTAATCTAACCATACTTGTAGTTAAATTTGCAAATATAAGGTTTTTAAAAATTGTACAAATAACTTTTGTGTTGTTAAAATTTAAGTTATGTTGTGATTCCGAAGATTAAAAAAATTGAATCAATTGCTATACAGTTAAGCTTGATATCAAGTAACATAGGGGAAAAAAAATGTTTACTTTTTGTCCTTTGTGATGTTCTTTCAATTAAATTTTTATATCTTTGTCAGAAACAAGTTTAGTGATGTCTTAAAAATGCATTTTAGCAATTTTCTTCCATTTATTTGTTTACTCTTTAAAAATGAAAAGAAAACTACATATAGAATTATCTGCTGGTTGTATAATAATCTGCAGCACTGACTGACGTGCTGGAAGGCTTCTGGTACTGGGATCGGTAATAACATTATTGGTGCAGCCAAACCATGAAATTTTTACTTATTTTGTTGAAAAGTTCTGTAGTGAATAATTAATTATTAAATTTTATGTTCTTTTTATTATTTGCAGTAATTATAATTATAGGAAACTAAATTTCCATATTGTGACCAAGGACATAAGAAGTATTAAAAAAGGATCAGATTTGTTTAGATGTCATCAGAATTCAACTTATAAATTTGTGTTATATATTTGTTATGATTCAAGTATATTTATCATATATATATATTTTTTACAGGGAAGATCAGGCTTAGGATCTATATTTGTGTGGGCTTCTGGAAATGGTGGTCGTTACAGTGATAACTGTAACTGTGATGGCTATACAAATTCCATCTATACTATTTCAGTTAGTAGTGCTACTCAAAGTGGACTTATGCCCTGGTACTTAGAACAGTGCTCATCTACTCTTGCAACTACTTATAGTAGTGGTGCTTCTAATAGGGACCAAAACATTGTAAGTTTTTTTCCAGATAATGTAACACTATTTTTTTTATTTTTATTCTCATTAACAAGCTATAGAAAATTATCTATAGATATTAATAGTCTTGTATGTAATTGAAGATTGTTGTTCTGCAACATTTCTATAATTCTAAAGGGCTTAATATAGATCCAATTTATTTATCTAATAGAGTTGATTATTGGATTTTCCAACATTTATTTAGCAAACAAAATTATTATGTTTGTAATTTAGTATGTAAAATTATTTTAGGGTATTTGTTTTATTGTTGTTGTTGTAGGCCATTAAGGCACTGGGGTTGCCATTGTTATTGTTTTCCAGTGGCGCCACCTATTGCCTAGAATTCGACTTTTGCCACACCCATTTATAGGCCGGACCCATTCATTCATCCACAGATCGTAATTGTGACCTGAACCAGTGAACTATCAATCTCTAATCCAGTACCCTCAGAGGTATAATTTGTTATGGGAGCATGGAGAGCTTTGTGACCCAACAGATTTAAAGTGCACTAGTCACCATTTAACACACCATTTTCTTTTGCATTCGTTCGCTAGATTCGAACTCTCCTTCTGACAAATGAGAGTTCAGTGCCCTACACAGACTATCCCGGTCCCATAAGATATTTGTTTTAATGTGTTTTTATAAAACTTTTTTCACTGCATATCATGTCATTTGTTTATTAAGTTTGCACTTTACAAATAAAATTAATTAAATACTGTGTAATTGTAAAGAAATAATTTTGCAAACATATTTCACCCATTTTTATATTAAACAGTGTGTTTTTGTTAGTTTTTTAATTTTTTTTTAAATGTATTTTTAATTGTCACTAGAATTTTTTTAATCTGCCGTTACAAAATTTTTCATGGGAATTTTTTAGTTTTGTTATTGTTACAATACAATTTATATTTCTCAGGTAACTGTGGATGTTAGTTTTTCTTATCAAAGAAAATTGCAGAGAAACATGAATCCTGATCCTTCTGAAGTCTGTACTAGAAGTCATACTGGTACTTCAGCTTCTGCTCCAATTGCAGCTGCAATTTGTGCTCTTGCTTTGGAGGCAAAGTATGTACTAATGTTATTTTAGAATTTTTATATTTATGTATATTTTATTAAATATTTTATTATGCAAAAACAGTTATAAAGACATTAATATCCATAATTTTTAATCAGTTTTTATTTTATTTTCCTTATATATTTCCAAGTTATAAATAAATAATGAAATTTTCCAAAAAGTAAAAAAAAAAAAATTCTCTAATTAAATGGGTAAAACATAGCTGCGTTAAAAAATTCTGCTGAACCGAACTTAGTTTTTTTTATTTGGTTTTATTCTATAAATGAAGCAAAATTTTATTAGACTTAATGATGGAATTTTTACATTTATTTTTTTAAAAGCATAAAAATTTTATTCGATAGATTGTTGGAGTTTTTAAATTGCTTTTTCGAAATAGGTTCTGTATTTTTCCATAATAATGTTAATACATTGACAGTTAATAGTTGATATATAAGAATACAATATATCCCAGTGTATAAGTTGACCTTGTATTTTTTATTATGAGAGCTCTAATTTCTGGAGGTCTGGTATATGAGTCAACCAACAAAGCACCAAATATGAAATTTTCTAAAATTAATTGTTTGAAATAAATAACTGATGGAAAGAGAAAAAACTCCTGCAAAAACAGGAATATGCTCCTATAGACATCATATGCGAAATGATACTAGATGTGTGGATTCAAATGTTATTGAAGTGCAGAATTAAGAATTCTTGGATTGGGGTGAAAAGGATTTTTTGTGGGACTCTTTGCAAATGAAGTGGAATCCATTGTAGAGTGAGATCAGTATGTAATGCAAGACACTGTTAACATTTCAGAATTCGAGCAGGTGATGTTTTGGAGCTTTTTGGTATGTTTCAAAAGTTTTTAGTGTGATATATTTTTTGAGATACTCCTGAATAAATTATCTTAACTTTTCTTAATCCTTTTTTTTTAACTTCTTTTTCTAAACATCATTTAAAATAGTGTTGTTTTTTTTTAAATCTTTATATGTATAGAAAATATGATGAGATAAAATGAAAAATTAATTGCATATTACATATTAAAAATGATTTTTGAAAGGGCTAAATGGATAACAGAGATGTTCTTTTCTATTTCATTGTTTATGATGCATTGATGTTTCATAATCATCAAATGTTCAATTTTATTACCAGTGCATACTAAGTTGAGCTCTCTGCTTTTCATGAAATTTTGAGGGTTTGACTTATACTCACGGATATATGGTATGTAGAGTGTACCCTATTTATTTTCAATAGGTATATATTTTGCTTCTTGTATTAACCATAAGCTTGATTTATTATGATTTACCAGATTACAAAAGAAAATATTTGCATTCCAATTCTTATATTTTGTTTTAATATTTCAGTCCAAGACTTACTTGGAGAGATATGCAGTATATAATAGTATTGACATCCAGGTATGAGCCACTATCGAAAGAAGCGGGTTGGATTACAAATGGCATTGGCAGAAAAGGTACATTTGATTTTGATAATTTTAGGTTTGTTTTTTTCTTTCAAACAAATGAAATGAATAGTTGACTTTTTATGTGCATAAAATTAAGAAAGTAAGTAGAAAAAAGTAATAGTTAATAGAAGTAAATTAATAAAAACCTGTAGGCTTCTTTGACAAAAGGAAAATCATGATTTATTATTTTTATTTTGTAAATTCACTGGATTTATAATTTCGTGATAAATTCTGTGTGACGTTTTGTGATTTTTTTTAAAAATAAGTTATAATAGTAACTATTTGATTTATACATAATACTTAGTGTATTTTAGATAATATCTTTTTTTAAATCTCCCTTGAGCACTTAACATAATGTAACGTTACTTTTAATTTCGAATGAATTGAAACTCCCATAATATAAATTTTCTGAAAATCAAGATTTAATTATTTTGACCATCATAATGCTTACTTTAATAGCTATCATCTTCTGTGAAGTGTTTACTTTGTCTGATAATATTAAAATCAACCTATTTATGAAAGATCCAGTTGTGACTTAAAACTTATCTACTTCAGATCAAATGGTACCAACTTGTCTAGGAAGTAAAGAGACTTTTTTAAATTTGATTTTTCGGGAACTATTTGACCAATTGTGTTCTAATTTTGTATTTTGCCATATAAAATTACATTCTTAAAAATTTTTATGCTTTATAATTCAAAACTATATTGACTATTATTAAATAAAATAATAATTAAATATTATTTTTGTTAATATAATTATATTTGGACAAACGGATATTGTGATTGAATGCAAATAGTTATTAATTTGTATATTCTGTTAGACTTTTCTGTTATCTGCATATTCTGTTAGACTAACTCAAGTTTGTACTTATCAGTTTCGAATCGTTATGTACTACTTGTTATTTACTTGTTTCACTAGTAAAGTAATGTTACAAGTAATTTCTAGGAATTGGCGCAAGCTAATGTTTGTTTGTACTGTACTTTTCGCTACACTACTTTTTTAAAAAAATATTGTTTAACACTATAAGCTATGGCATAAAAAAACTGGCTTGCTCAGTAGTTTCGTTGGTTGTAGCACAATAGCCCCAACCACTGAGGAAAAAATTAATTAATACATGTGTAATTTATAAAAATTGTTTTTTGAGTAAATAATTCACTGTAATAATTTTAATAAAAATGATGTGTCTGTTGTTTTCAGTTAGTACAAAATTTGGGTACGGATTGATGGATGCTGCTGCCATGGTGAGGCTTGCCAGAGGATGGAAAACATTACCTGAGCAACATATTTGCATTAATCCACCCAATACTACGGAAAGGTAAACAATTGTTACACTAATTAGGAATTTTTTAAAACTGTGTTTGTTTATCACACAAATAATAAAACAATTAATAATTGTTTTACATTCATGATTGTTTATCAAAAATTTATTTAGTTTATTAAAATTACAATTTAAAATTTGAAGAAATTTTTACAGTTTTCTATAATGAAACTCTGATAAAATGAAAATAAATAATAAATAAATAGAATTTTTTTTTCATAAATTGGGAGCTTATAACTCAAGAATAATAATACTTGATTAGACTTAACCATGCAACTCAAATTACATAGATGAGCCTAATCATGTGGTTGAGCTTCGCAGATTAATGTGTGCAAAAGTTTTTATTATTTCTTTTTTTTAAATTGTTTAAATCTTTATGTTTTAGAGTTATTCCTTCCTCTTATGGGAGTATAGTAGAAGCAACTATAACAACAAATGGCTGCAGCAATACCAGAAATGATGTCCGTTACTTGGAACATGTTCAAGTGAAAATCTCTCTCTTTTTTGTGCCTCGGGGGAATTTACACATAACCTTAATATCACCCTCAGATACACAATCTGAAGTTCTTCTACCAAGACCCCGTGATAAAATAGAAGGTTATTTTAGAGATTGGCCTTTTATGTCTGTGCATTTTTGGGGTGAATCACCTCATGGAACTTGGAAACTTATGATTGCAAATGATGGTGGCCTCGAGACTATGGAATCAGGTATTATTTATTACCTTTTATTAATTCTAATATTATTCATTCTCTTTTATTAATTTACTTAATTCGGTATCTAGCATTCATGGAAAGAGTAGATTTATCAATTCAAATCATCCTATCTTCATTTTGCATACAGGAAGTTCTAAATTTAAAGTGACTAGTTAAAGGTGGCCAAGGATAAAAACTTACCATAGAACATGATTTTGTAAACCACATTAAATGGGAGAAAAGCACAAAAATCCATGCCGGTTTCTATGTCGCACTGAAAGACAACTACAAACTTGCTAATAAAAGATATATTTGATTAATTTTTACAAGAGCTGTTCAGAGTGGCTCCTGTTGTCTTCATTGCACAATCTACAACAGCGTAAAAATGATTCCTGAATAGGCTCCAAGATGTCAGGTGTAGTTTTGATGTCTGTTAAGCAATGACAATCTATGGTTTGAAATTATCCAATGTATCCACAGGTGTTTTATTAGCTAAAGATTTAGGGTGACCTCATAGCAAAAAGTTGCATGGTTTGAGATCGGAGAATGCAGAAGCAATACAATGGACCCTGCACAAATCAATAGAAGAAGATGCCAACTCCAAACCATTCTTTGGGTATCTTACATTAAGTTGATTGTGCACTTGGAGGGCAAAATGTGCCTGGGCACCATCATGCGGTAACCACATCCCTGGCTGCACTGCAGTCGACACACTTTGCGGCAATTCAGGGGTTTTAACATGCATGTGTTTTCTTGACTCTCAATGTGATTTTGGGATCCCATATTCTGTGGTATGTATTTTATTTTTGTTGCACTTGAGCTGCACTATGGGCCATTGGTGACTATCTGGGAAAACATGCCATCACAATTTTGATCCTTTGCAAAGGGTATAGCTCCTCCGCTGTGATAGCCCGGCAACCTGTGCTTGAAGTCTAGCACTTTACGGTAGAACATTTTAATGAGGACCGATACCGTGTACCCTCAGTCCCTATGTAGGCTGATCAAAGTGGTCAACCAGCCACTTAATGACCATAGCCAGTGATGCTTAACTTCGGTGTTCTACTGGGAACTGTGACTTTAAGTTCAGTCCACTTCAGAAGCAGATTCTGTAGTAAATTAACATCATCTTGATGCTTTTTATCATCCCTTGAAAAATGTTGAATTTTTAAACACCCTGTACATTCTTTCAAAAGCTTAATAAGATCTCGGTTGCTTATGTCTTGTCTATTTCAGTGCTAAATATTTCCAAAAGTGTAGAGGATGAGTTTTCCAAGTTCTGGCTCCTGAAGATTGTATAGAATGCCCCCAGGTGGTGATCTGAGTTTAAAAAGTGCAGCTAGACTGTCCTGATAATTGAAAATGTGTTCTGGTGTTAATTAGGTTTGTGCACAATAGCTACATATAAGATAGTATCTGGTGGTCTTGTCTGGAAATATCTTCATCTCTAAGATACCTGGAAAGATTTAAACAGATTGCATCTAGAATGGAATGCGACTAGAATGGCCTGACAGTTGAAAATGTGTTCTGCCCTTAATTTGGTTTAAGGGCAATATCTGCATATGAGGTAGTGTCTGGTGGTCTTGTCTAAAGATATCTCTTTATTCTTTCTATTATGGATGAGACTTTTGGGATAGTTAGATCTGGAATGGCGGGTATTTTTAAAAGTTCCTTTGAAAAGTTTGCACTTGACAACCTCATTTGCGTCTTCTGAGGTGGCGATGGAAGATTGATCCAAGCCTTGGGCTTTATTGCAAGGGCGTCTGCTCACTCATTTCCCATAATGCCCTCATGGGTAGAAGTTCACTAGAGGGTGCAGGTTTTTATTTATTTATTTATTTATTTATTTATTATTTTTTTTTCAGGTTTTTTTTGCTAATATCTCAGTCACAGTGTTAAATAATTTTTCAAACAACTAAATTTCTGAAATGAATTTTATTTAGACATGAAATCATCTATGGAGACATAATTTTTAAGCATACTCTCCATAATGTTTCGTCATCAGGCTATCGAAGTGGGGTCCATCTTCTTTGCAGAGGATCAAAATTGTGATGGCAGGTCTTCGGATCATCCGCAGACCATAGCCAATAACCCATTGTGCACCTCTAGTGCAACATAGATGAACTACAACAACAACCAACATAATTTTTGTGTAAACCATTGAGTATTTAAAATATTACTTAATTTGTTCATCTGTAATCCTTTCAATTATATGTTGCTTTCAAAATAAATGCTTGCCTTTTTAAATACGTAAATTGTTTATTAATAATTGAGTCTTTTTATAGATTGAGATCTATTCTCTCTCATTCTAATCTATAGAAATAAGACTATTGAATTACAGAAATTAAATAGTTATTTGCGAACTCTATATGTCGAATGTTAAATGCACAGAAAATGAGATTTTGACTTTTGAATATGTTTAGAATATTTTTACCTAACAGATTATTCTTGGATGTCAACATACTATCAAGTATAAACGAATTTTTCAGTGTCAAAATGTTTCATTACTATTTGCAAAAAGGCATTAACTATTTTTTTACAGGCAAACTTACGAACTGGTCTTTAATTTTTTACGGAACTGAGAAGGTACCTTATGAAAGATTTAGTTTGCGAGAGTCTGAACGGGATAATTCGGCACGAAGACATACTTTAGTTCGTGGTATCACAGAATTGAATGAGCCATATATTGTAAGTATTCAGAGAGCTAGTTAATTAAAGATTTTATTATCTAATATTTGGTTTTGGATTACACATTTCAATTTCAGTTTGTTTCATGAGAAATTTAAAAAGAATAATTAATATAAATTTTGATTATTTAAAGGGTTGAAACAAAGAAAAAGAAAACAAAAGAACTAGTAGAACATTCTTTTTTATCAGATATAAAATCTGTGAAGAAACTGAGAAATTCTATCCACCAGTCTGCTGATATTGTCCATTTTTTTTAACTGATTTATTTTTTTCAATGTGCAAAGTATGCTACAATGAATATTTTTCAAGATCCCAATATTTAACTAAATGTCTTTTTTTTTTAGTCGGTTTGACTCAAGGGAAACCACTCTCCTTCCAATGAGATGACCCAAGTTCGAATCCCAGCAATAGCTGGTCGATACGAATTCAGCACCCGGCTTGCACCGAACACAGTGCTGGCAAAAAATATCCTCAGTGGTAGATGGATCATGTGTTACAGTTCCCTTGCTATCAAGCTAGCTGTGAAAAGTTTTGTGGTTTTCTTCTCTATGTAACACAAATGCTGGTTAGTTCCATCAAAAAGGTTTCCACAAAGGCAAATTTCTCCCACTACTTGATCCAGGAGTTTGCTTGTCTTAATTTGGCTCAAAATTACTAGGCTACTGAGTTGATTATTGGTAGTTGTAAACTCAAAATTTTGTTTTAAAATTGGGTGCGGGCTGTTAAACGATGGATATAAAATAAATAAATGTCTCTTTATAGTTCATGAGAGGCTTTCAAACATTAAGTAAGCAATTTTTTTTTTTGGCAATTTCGGGCTCCCTCTTTTTCAGCAAAAGTAAGCAAACCTTCCATGTCCCTCCGAATGCAATTAAAAAATCCGTGATATTGAATAGAATTGAAGAAAAGATAATTAATAGAAGTTATGGTTATAATAATATTTAAAAATTTTAATTGCTTGTCTTAAACATTTTTCTTCTGTGTGCTCTTTTATCTTTGATTTTAAATCTCTAAACTGAAAATGTCTATTAATTTAAAGGTTTATTGGGGATCAGTATTATTAGTCAATTATTATTTTAGTTATCCTGCTTCATACGACTTTCTATTTTGTGAAATTCTATTTTGTGTTTTTTAGAACAAATGTGCAATGCTTGGTGAATTTGAAGTTACTATGGATGATGAACAAACGTAAGTAATTTTTATTTTACACATCACATCCTGATTAATATACATTATGTAATTTTCATTAATAATTTTATTTAATTTATAATTTAATAGGAAACTTAAAAAAAGGAAAAGAAATTGCTTTAAGACTTATCTTTTTAATTAATAATTGTTATACATCTCATGAAATCATTCAAACTACATAACTTAGTACTCCAAGCATTCAACCTTATGCAAAATTCTTGTGAAATTTCCCTGCAACATACTACTTTTCCATTGAATAATTTGGAGGGAAAAAAACAGGTTTTTCGATGCTGGAAAGCCTGCCACTGTTATTATAAATTAGAAAGGGTATTCATTTAGCACCGTAAAAATTTATAAATTTGTGTAATATTAGGAAAAAACTGAATTTGATGCTCAACAATTTTTTAATTACCCTCTTATATTATTTTATGTTTATATTTCAAAAAGTATTTCTCACACATTATCAGAACAAGAGAAACATTCATAGTTTAAAAAATAATTAAAGGGGTGCTAAAAGACAATCTCTGAGCATAAATTTTTTTCAAAAAAAGTAAATTGATAAAAATGTTTAATTGATAAATAAACTGATAATAATTTTTTTTTTTTTTTTTTTTTGTCAAGCCTAATAATTTTTTTTTTCTATAATTCAAACTGAAAATTACTAAAAAAAAATAAACATATAATGGTGTTTTTTTTTTTTTTTGTTTTTTTTAAATAAGTATTTAAAAGATAATTTTAGAATTTAAAATCACCTAAAAAATTCACTAATATACCTCCTGAAAAAAAATAGAAACTTATAAAAATTAAGCGAATATTGGTGAAGTTGCATTAAAAATGAAATTATTAAATTGAATTTGATTTTTTAATGCTAATTTTGTTTCAAAGAAAAAAATGTTTTACTTATGTCTTTTTTGTTGAACTTAAACTAGTATTTATTTCATGAACAGTGAATGCCGAAGAAAATGTCCAGATGGTCAATATGGAAGCCTAAAAGATTTTACTTGTTACATGTGTGACAAATCTTGTTCTTCTTGTTATGGACCATCTTATAATAATTGCTTATCATGTTCAAGGCATTTTCTGTTGAAGGGCACTTGTGTACAATCATGTCCTGATGGTTACTTTTCAGGTATCTATGAAATTATCTTTTTATTTTTATTTGACTTATCGTAACACAATTTACTAAATTTTGCTCCTTGTACTAAGTTTAGTTTGATATTTGAATAGTATTTTTATGAATTCTATTCCTTGAAAACTAAAAGAAAAAAAAATTTAAAGTAGGTTTTTATATATTTCTTAATACCATCATCTTGAATTATTTTTTTTAATGAAAAAACTGTTAAGTTGCTTTCATATTAAGACAGTGATTTTTCCAAGATAATTCTTGTTGCCAAACAAATTGTCTGAAATTGAAAAAACTGAATCGATTGAATTGACTCTAGAATTTTATTGATAAAAAAAGCTGTTGAAGACTCTAAAGACATGATTTTGTGGTAAACACTTTTAAAGTTTGCTGTTAGGCTCGCATTATCACAAATAAATAATTATTGTTACAAAAGCAAATTCATCGATATCAAGTTTACTTTCAATTAGAGATTCCAATAATCTTTTATTCGCAATATCTACTTTTAAATTGGATTAAGTGTATTACTATTTGAATTAAATTTATATTATATATATATATATATATATATATATATATATAAACTAAAACTAAACTCAGCAGGGGCCACAGCCCAAAGAGGGCCAAGGCCTACTGTGCCCATCCCAGTTTTCTTGACCTTGGGCTCTGGGGTGCAGGAGCAGATGTTCCGGTCAGGTGGTCAGCCGAACGCGGAACCCCCAGTGTTTAGTTCCCAAGCATTCTTGGTACTTATTTATCGACCCGCTTAAGGGATGAAAGGCTTAGTCAACCTTGCCCGGCCCGAGGATCGAACCAGGGACCTGTTGCACGACAGCGCAAAGCGCTACCGCTCAGCCACCGGGCGTCATATATATATGTATGCATGCATTCGTATGTATGTATACGTATGTAATTGCATTTTCTGCATGCATGCAGAAAAACGAAGGAGAAAGATTATTAAAATAAAACATTTTTAAAACATATTTTTTACTTAATGGGTTTTATTTTATTTCAATTTTTTGAGTGCTCCTCACACTATTTTATTGAAATATATTTTGCTTTGGCTATATTGATACAATATTTGAAAGCACTCCTTTTTGCAGATATAATCGTGTGGCCTGATGAAGAGATTATTTCTTTTTTTTGTTAGCCGGCTTTTTAATGTCTATTCTTAATTTTTTTTTTTTATAAATATTTTGTTTTAATAATTTTTTTTCCTTACATTAATCCTTATTATTTTCTATGTTATCTCTATATTTTTATCTATCTATCTATCTAAGGGTGGCAGTCATGGTTGAGTATTGAGCCACGCTGATAGCAGTTGGAAGACAAAAATATTTTATTTAGCTTCACATTGTATATTCAAAGCATTTCTATCATTGGCGGAGCTCAAATCGCACACCAAAACTGTGTTCTTTAGTTTTTATTCTAGGGAAAGTAGCAAATGAATTTCCCTCTATTTTATTATATCTCAGGGAAAAAGGGAAACATTAATAATTGTAATTGGTTTATCAACTAGGTTGCGCAATTCCCATAAAAAGTAAAGAGAAAAATGCCTTTCTTTTAATGAATGCACACTTGAGCCAAAAATAGATTTGAGGACAGGATGTGAATTTAAAAGTGTGAGAAAGTGTTTCAATTAGAATAATAAATTAGGAAAAGGATTTACAGAAAAGAAATAACAGAAAAAGATTAATTGAAGCTTTTTATGTTACATCCCCCCTTTTTAGTTTACTTCAATGTAATCCATAACTTATGCTTCCAGTAATATATTTGATTTTTGAAACAGAGTTTTCTATTTTTTAAATATTCTACTTTTTGGGTTGTAATTTATTTTATATGAATATTTTCCTAACCATAAAATTTTAAAGCTGATTTTTATACATTTTAAAGGGAAAATATTAAATTAAAAGTGCTTTAACATTTAATAAAATGAAATATATTCGATTTTTTTTTTTTTTTTCATTTTCTAGAAGGAGTTATTCCTATGAATTACTGTTATCCATGTCTGTCATCTTGTTCGTCTTGTCAGTCTCTTGATACCTGTGATTCATGCAAAAATGGATTTGTTATGTATAATCATAAATGTTTATCTACTTGCCATGAGGGGACATTCAGAGACCAAGATGTGTAAGTTCAATTCTATAAAAATTTATTGGAATTAGAATATTTTTGCCAAATTTATACATTTGAATTTTTGCTGAATTTATGTATTAGAATTTTTGGTGAATTGGCTCATTCTTTGTGGAATGGGGAAAAGTTCAAAAATCAATCAATCTGGAATTAAAATAAAATATCCAAAAAAGCAAGGGAAAAGGATTTAATTTTTGTGTGAAGTACTTTCAATATCACATCCAAGTATCTCCAATATTTTTTCTTAAAAAGTTTTGTTATGAATTATATAAGATATTTTCTGATTCTCAATTTTGGTTCCATTTATATCAATAAATTGAAATCTTCTAAAAGTTTTTTGCCTAATTTATTTATTTATAAAATTTATAACTATAAAATTATAAATTTTATAAATAATAATTGTTTATATTAAAAATTACTTATATTTATAAAAAAAAATTTTATGAAATATTGAAATGTCAAAAGCAAAAATTTTATCTATAATTTAAGAAAAAGACTGTGTTTTATTATAATATGCTATAACAAAACCCTGTTATTAATACATACAGTAAATATATTTATGCTAACTAACAGAAAATGTTTCCCTCAGTAACTCAAAGTTAATTTTACAGTTACTTATCTATCATAAATAACAGCTGCATAATATAAAACAAAATGTGTGTGATACCCATTATGTGTCTTTACTGCTTTCTATCAAAATCTTTTCATGTAATATCTTTAAAATAAATAATTTATTTATTCCAGTTATACTATTTTCTTTTTAAATTGTTTATTTTTGACTTCATTGGCAGTTTATTTGGAATATACTATAACTCAAAGTATATTAATAAGATAAAATTAAAATATTAACTTGACTTCCTGTGGAATGCTGGCAAATTGTCAGTTTCTTGATATATGAAAATTTCACCTCACTAAAAATCTTGGTTTTCTGCATTACCTTATTTTCTATAAAATTAAATAAAGTTATCGTTATTATAGTTAAAGTTATAGAAATTAATTATAATAAGATATCAGCAGATAAAATGTTTTATAAATTAATTATAATAAATTATCAGCAGATAAAATGTTTTTTAAATTTTAACTATTGTTAAAATTTAAGAATTGTTATTACTAAGATGAGTTCATTTTCTCTCTTTAATTGTTAGCCTTAAACTCATTTTAAAATAATATTAGTTTTTTTTCCCTACATTGAAAACTAGATTTGTCACTCGTTACCGAAGTAGCGAATCAGTTAAAGGGTGAATTAATTGCTTTAAAGTTATCTTATACTAAAGTTAAAGCTTTAAAGTTATCATTTTCTTTAAAAAAAAAGAGAGCTTTTATTTTGATTACCTCTATAGCTTTTTATTTAAATTCATAGATGTCGTAGGTGTGATAGATCTTGCGCTTCCTGTTATGGTTCTCAAGCACATAACTGTTTGAGTTGTCTTCCTCCATATGTTTTACACAACAATACTTGCCATCAACATTGTCCTCAAAGTTATTATGCAAACCATGACGATTATGTTTGCACAAAGTAAGATTATTTTTTAATGAATTACTTTTAAAATAAAATATAATTTATTTTACTTCATGATATGCTTTTTTCTTTCAATCTTTCTTCGTTTTTAACTACTGACTAATAAAAAAGCATGAATACTTTGTAAAAATTGTTACTCTATCATGGGTTGCTATTAATTTTTGTATTGGATTTGAGTTTCATTCAAGAATTACAATCTTATTTATTCATGGCTCAAAGGATGGAGCTCTCCTTTTCTAATTACATGAACCGGATTCGAATCCCAGCGATTGCTGGTTGATTAGAATTTCACACCTGCATCGCATCAGCAGCAGTGCTGACGTAAAATATCTTCAGTGGTAGATGGATCTCCAAATAATGCAAATGGAGTTAGTTCTATCAAAAAAGTCCTCTATAAAGGCAAATTTCTCCCAATACTAAATGGCGTAGGTAATGTTGCTCGCCTCCGTTACTTACGCTCATGGGTGCCCGCTTGTTACGTTAAATGAGCAACGCTTTCGGCATCTTGTAAGGTAAAGAACAAAAGTTCAGTACCGTTCACTTATTTTGAACTAAATTAATACAAAATAAGGGAAAAACTATGAAAAATATGTTTAATAAAAAATTCTGGGTCAGAGGATTAACCGTCTAAGAAGTTATGAACCTCCTAAAGACATCCCTTCATTTAAATGTATTTTCTACCCTGTGACTATTTTTTTCCTGTTATTTAATAAGATGATTGCGCATTGTAAAAAAAGAAGAAAAAAATACTGTACAAACTTTTACCTATGTGAAACACTCTGTTGGTTAAATATGGATTATTTAATTAAATAACTAAGATGTGCTAATACTTTCATTTGATTTTTACTAAGTTAGCTAACAATTAATTTTTATGCCCTGTTTACTAGAATATTCCACATAAAAATACAATTTGATAAAAAAAACTAATTGAAATAAATACTTAAATTGTTTATAACCCATAATTATAAATGCATAATTATAATTCTAAAAAAATATTTTATCTGCAATTATTGCAAACTTTTTAATGACAGAAAATAGTGCTAAAAGTGCTTTTATACATTTTTCCATTGCTGAAGGCAATGATTAAAGAGCTTGCTAGTTGCTTTAAAATGGAAGGTGTAGAAGTTTTCATTCTGCAAAAAAAATAATAAATAATAATAATAATAAGGAAATTATGTAAGATTCCTGCAATTTGTATAAATAATAAACATCTTTTTTTGAAAGAAGAAATTTAATTTTAAAAATCAGCCTTTTAAGCTTTTTTAAAAACTTTTATTTTAAAAATCAGCCTTTTAAGCTTTTTTAAAAACTTTTAATTTTAGAATTTTAAATAAAAAAATGGAAATGTAATTTGTTTCAAAACCTTTAAAACATGCTCAAGCTTCAATGCAATTATTCTTTTTCTCCTCCTTCCCCTCTTTCACCTAGTCTATTTCGACTCTCGGTTTAAAAATGATATCAATACTTCTGACTTTTAGATATCTGTCAGCAAATCTTGACAATTTATTGTTGTGGCTTGTTTTCTTTATAAAAAATAGCCTGAAACTATTTCACCTATTTCAAATTTTTTTGTTAAATTAGTCTTTTTTAGAAACTTAATGTTTTGGTGCCTTATACTGCATAAATTTAAAATAAATTAAAGTTTTCATTTTTTAAGTAGTATTTCTTTTTATAAACAGATGCCACTGGTCATGTGACTCATGCAGAGATGGAGATTCATGTACTAGCTGTAAAATCGATTGGGAGCTTGATTCTTCAGAATTTTGCTCCTATGTTGGTTCTAACTGTAGAAAAGGTATTCATATATTTTTCTTTTTTTCCCATCATATTGTACTATTTCTTCTTCATTATCTACTTATTCTTTGTTTACTTCTCCTTTTACTCTTTCTGCATAGAATGACTATTTACAATTATTAAAAAATTAAATCTTGAGTTTAGGGTGATTGACTGCAGTAAAGACTTGAGGCAATTCCATGGTGACTGACATTATATTTTGATATTTTTTCTTATTTTGAAAATTTTTTTGCCATCGATAAATCTTTAATAATTTTTTAAAAATTTATATGGAATTTTTTTATTAGCCTAATAATATAAAGCATATAAGAAAAAGGAAGAACATATGAAATGACATATAGAAAGTCACAAATAGAGAAAAAGCTGTGACTTATGTTACAATTTTTATTTGGCTGATGTTACAAGTACAAACTATATTGAAATTTTAGTAAACTTTTTTCATTATTACAAAATACTTAAAAACTACAATTTTTGATTTTGTTTCTAAAATATCTAATAAGAACTAAAGCATTTCTTAATTGAGGAATGCTAATTGAATGTTTACTTTTCTGATGTGTTGTTATTCGTATCATGGAATTGTTCCTCAATGTAATGAGTAAGGAGTAAATTGCCCTGCTTTCCCCAGGAATTAGGATATATGGGAAAAACCAGAATCGTCATTGTGATAGTCTCCCTCAAGAGAGGAAACACAGACCTGCACCAGCAAGTGCTGGCCAAGGGAGCCAGTAAAGGACCCCTGTGGTTTATAATACATAATTGGCTATAGTTATTATATGTACATAAATTTGTGAAATAAAATTATTGTATATTTTTAATCATTTCTTGTCACCTGTTTATTCTTTTCACATTAATACAAGTACAATAACCAAATCTGCTTTATAGTAAAATCTATTCTATTTTCACTAAAAAATGTAATTATTATATTTTTATACTCTGGTTGTTTGTGATTGTTGTTAAGTTCACTTTCCTCGAAGAATTTTGTTAGAAGAGATCTTGTTTCTCTTTTAGGTTGGAATAACCCAGGTATTGCTTGTGAACCTTGTCATACTCATTGTGAGCAGTGTTCAGGTCCAGGAGCCCAAGACTGTGTTCGATGTGAACAAGGGTAACATTTTTACTGTTATATAAATTGTCATTGATCTTTCTGAATTAATTTACATAAACCCAATAAATGTTTTGTTGCTGATTTGATTTTTCTATTCGTTGTTCATTCAGCATTATTTTGATAAATCCTTATTTCGGTGTAGTTTCACAACGAAAGAAGTGGAACATATTTTATAAAATTTTAAAAAAACATTTTTCCAATAGACAATAAATATTTTCCGTACATCATGCAATTTTGAGATAATTATCTGTATTGAAAAATTAAGTATTTTGTATTAAAATGTGGTCTGAAATAATGAAACACCTCAATTTATAAAGAAATAAGTTATTAAAGATGAACAAGTTTTCAATGTACACTTAATGTAAACAACCTTATATAATTTTGCTAAAGTTGAGCAAAGAGGCTATGAATTAAGTCTGACAAATCAAATGTGGAAAAAAAGAAGATTGCTGGGATACTTCAGAATCAAATATTATCCTCTTTTGTCCAACACTTCGAGAAAAACTGTGGTTTATGTGCTCAATAAGGTGACTTAGGTTCCATCCCAGTGTACACTGGTCGATTCGAATTCTGCCCCCGACTTGCACCGACCACAGTGCTGACATAAATATCCTCAGTGGTAGACGGATCATGGAGTAGAATCCCTATACCATTGAGCTCTCTGTGAGTAAATTCCATCAAAACGTCCTATGCAAAGGTTAGTTTGTCCCACTGCTTGATCCTGAAGTTCCTTTTTTGGTATGGGTTCAAAATTACAAGGCTCTGGAGGTGAACATCGACAGATTCAGAATTAGATCAGCTGTTCAACTTCAGTTATAAAAAAAATTAATTGAAAAAAAAAAAAAACATAGGTTCTCTTGCTGTTAATTGTCAGTTTCCTTTTGCAAATGATCCTTCAGTGGACTGATTGTTAAGACACAGTTCCCAGCAGATCACCGAAATCAAACATCACTGGCTGCGGTCAGTGCATAGGTGGGTGACCACTTGGATCAGTCTGCAAAAGGTCCGAGGGTGTGCTGTATGGATCCTCGTCAAACTGTTCTACCGTAAAGTGCTAGACTTCGTGCACAGGTTGTCGGGCCATTGAAGCAGGGATGGCATGTCTTCGGATCATCCTCAGGGATGTTTCCCAGTCCGTCGCCAATAGCCTATTCTGCAATTTTAGTGTGTATTAAGTGAACTACGACAATGACCTTTTGCAAATGAAAACAAGCAATAGCAACTGAGTTATAGAATAAGTCATATTCTGATTCTATTCTGAAGAATGTTCAAATTTATTTACATTCTATTTAGTGTGGTGTTTGAGAAGGCTATTATAATAAATTTTGTACTAATTTAAATTACACATTGTAAATTTATTACTTCATAAAAAATTGCATTTTGTGTTTTTAAGGTACTTGTGGCTAGAAGGTCAATGTGTTGAAAAATGTCCTACAGACTACTATGCTTCCCAAGATGAATGCAGGCATTGCGATAAGCATTGCACAAAATGCAGTAATAGTGAATGCCTTGCATGTGCTAAAAACCTTCTTTACCACAAAGGAAGATGTTTGCATTCTTGTCCTGATGGGTGAGTTTTTAACATTTATTCTGAGATATGATTTTTTTCATAAAGTAGTGAGCTCCACCCTTTGTTCGATATTTCTTTTCAAAATAGTTTTTATATTTTAAGATAGAGAAGTATGTTCAGTGAAAATTGTCTGGAACAGCTGTGGCGGTACTAAAGGCATCAAACAGTTTTTATAATAGATGGCCTGTCAATTTTAGAATCTCAAAATTTTGTGATAATTCCACTATCATAGGTAACTTCACAATGGATTGATCATAATAAATAGTTCCCAATAGATCATCAAAGTCAAGCATCACTGGCTGCAGTCAATGTGCTGGTTGGTGACAACTTTGATCAGATTGTAAAGGAACAGAGGGTGTACAATATCCATCCTCGTTTAACGGCTCTACCATAAAGTGCTCAACTTTACCCGCTGACTACCGGAGCAGGAGAGTGATACCCTCTACAGAGGGTCAAAATTGCTATGGCATCTCGTTAAATCATTAACTGTCAACTCTACTGGATTCTACAGTAGACTACTGGATTTTTCCAGTTTCTCATGGGCTACTGGTTTAATAAAAGTTCTCCTAGATTTTGTACATTTTAGAAAATTCCTTAAAATTGAGTAAGTTTCCTTAAAAAATCCCTATTGAAATAGAATCTTTGTGTAGATTAATACTTGTTTGAATATTTAAATAAGTGTCGCTAATACATAAGGAAGCAAGCCTCCTTTATTAAATTCAGTTAACTATCTTTTATGAATTAAATACCTATTACTTACTATTCAAAATTATGAATAAACATACTACATAACATTTCAAGATCATTTAATGTGAAATCATAACTGGAAAATATAGCAGTTTTTCTATTTTGATGACTATAAAATCCCTAAAATTCCCTATGTGTAAAAGATTTAGTATATTTTGCAACAATTGTAATGAAATTTATATTATTTTGTAAAATATACTGAATTTTTTCCAATAACTATGAACGGGGATGTTTTCTATGCTCTAGCGTAAATAAATTATTGCTACTAATATGGATTTTTCTGATTTCCATTGCATTTTGTATTGTATGACTTCTTTCCTTTTTTATATGAAATATCTTTTTTATTGCCATGATAAATAATTTATATTTAAAGGATCTGTTAACACATTTTCGAGTTTAGATTTTTATTTTGAAATCTTTTGTCATGCATAGGTATTTTGATGATTCAAAAGGGAAATGTGAAATTTGCCACTCAGACTGTTCAACCTGCGTTGGTGGCTCAAAGGAAAACTGCACTTCATGTTCTCCAAACTTGTATCTGAACGATAAGTCTTGTGAAAAAAATTGTGCCGATGGCTACTATTCATCACCTTCTGAAAACAAAGGAGAATGCATGTCATGCTATCCCACTTGTAAAAGCTGCACAGGTACTGACTATTTTCTCTGTTGAGTTTTTAGTGTACTTTTTAGAAGCGTTGGATAATTTAATTTTTGTACTTTCAATGTACAATGTTCATTTGGTAACTATGTATTAGACTTCAGTTTTATACAAAAGCTGAGTTATTTTTATGCTGGAGTAAATAATGTTGAACACAATGTAAAATGAGTTGAAAACAGTTTTTCCAGAACTATTAAGGGGGGACCCCCCACCCTGAATATTTCAAAAATTTGAAAAAAGATCTTATTGCATTTTTTGAATCTTTGTACCCTTCCTAATGTCTGTCTAAAACGATTTCTCGGTACCTAACTGCGTTTGAAAGTTATACCGGAAAATAGAGAGTCGTCGCTAAGCAGGTAGAAAGGCCCTTTCGGCCGGATTAGGAGGGGCGACATTCTTTTTGTGTCTCATCCATTCTGTTGACTGCTTATATAGAAACTTATTGTAGGTATTTCATTTATCGACCATTATATATATGAAATTAAACGTTTTCCCCTGCCATAAGTCAAAACTTTAAAAGCGTTTTTCTCAAAACGCTGTTTTTTGACCTGGCCTAACGTTTTTCTCATGATCTATACAACGAAATAAGCTGTTCTTTATTTTAAATTACACAAAAATATATTCTTCAGAAAGTAGCATAGGATTTTTTTTTGATATTTTTATATTAGTATTTTAATGAATATTTTTTAATGAAAAACTTAACTTTTTTTAAGTTGCCGCCATTTTGGTAATTTTGCGAATATCAAAAAACCACTATACTACTTTTATGATAATGTCTTTATGTTTCAGAAAATCTAAACAAATTCGTTTTCCTATGTTTTAGGACTTCTAAATTCATGAGGCCAGTGAGGTGCTACTTTTTAATGACCAGCCACACATGGAGCTGCCAGCAACTTATTTTTTATTATTTTGTAAAAGAAAATTTTTTAAAATAGATTAATGTAGCTAAATAACATAAAAAACAAGGAGTCTCTGCATTGTCTCTATTACTTAAAAAAAAAATTCAGGAAAAACGATAATATTTTACCATCTCAGGGTAGGGTCCCCCCTTAACAAGTGCCATCAGCAATGCTCGAAAAAAGATAAATACTGATTTAGTATTATTTCTCTCCATTCTTTATTTTTTTTCATGCACTAATAGTGATATGGAATAATAATGCTATAATAGCTACCTCTTTTAAACTATTTCTAATTATGTTCTGGGCCTTTGCTCTAATTATGGGTTTTTCTGAATCAGATGTCTATCATTGACTATTTTTATTTTTGCTCTGTTGTCTTTGCACTGATGATTGTACCTGTGTTATAGCTCTGAATCAATTATCTATGTTAGACTTTTTTTGTGCTCTGTTTTCTTTGCACATGATTTTACATGTTTAATAGCTATGAAATAGTTATCTATGTTAGATTTTTTTGTGTTCTGTTTTCTCTGAACTGTTGATTTGACTTGTTTAGTAGCCCAAAGCCAGACTTTTCCTTTATTTGTGTTTCATTTCACCTTCAACATATTACTTGTTTGTAGCACCATAACAACTTCCCAAAGCAATATTTATTTGTGCTCTTTACATTGTTTTTTTTTTAAGGAAATTAATGCTATTTAATGTTCTTATATTAGAATTTGGACCTTTGTTTTGTACAAGCTGCTATAGTAACTCAACGTTTTCTGAGGGTGCTTGTATTCCATGTTTAGATGGAGAATTTTATAATAAGAGAAGAAAGGTATGTTTTTATCACCTTGTATTACAGTGTAGATTTTAATTTCTTTTTTCATGAGTGTGAAATTGACTTTTTAAAAAATTTTGTAATGTTTAAAATCTACTGCATTGTTTCACTGTAAAAACGAAATGTATATAGATGTTTATTAATTTTATTATATTATTTCATTATGTTTTAGAGTTATATTATCTAAGTTTTAGAAGTTATATGTACATCATGCAAAATAAATAAGCGAAGCCCTTAATAGCTTTTGATCTAATAGTCAGAATTTAGTGTACTAAGATGCAATCTTAATGGTTCAAAATCTTCTATCCAATCTCCCGACCCAACTTTGCTGACCCTATTTTCTGGAATGTAGTTTTCCCTCTTGTTTCGAGGGTCACAAATTTAAATCCATCAACAACAAAAAAGGTGTGTTTAATCTGCGAATGTAAATTTTTGTGTTTGATTTCTTAAATATCATTTAGGATCTGCAGTCATCAATTAAGCTCTCAAATCATTAAAATCTGACCATTAAAAATATTAAAGGTGTTTTTTTTTTTTTTGTGCTTTGTACAATTTTTTTAAACTATGAAAATATTACTTAATTTTGCTGTTTCAAATTATAATAATAGTGGCTTTTTATCATCAATCATGGCAAAACTTACCAAAGTGGCCCGAAGCCTCCTGAACCAATCGTTTCCAGCCATTCCTTCTGGCAGCCTAACTCTTCTCATTTTTAACCTTGATAACAAAGCAGCCCTCTTCCACTGTGTCAAACTGTCTAAGTTTAGGGTTTCATTTTCTTCTTGTTATAGTCTTTTTTATTTCAATTCTTTTACTGCCTTATTTTAATATTAAAAAAAAAATTGTTTACAGGCATGTGATTTAATCTGAATAAATAGTACTGAAATAGCATAGTGTTGTGAAGTTTTCAGAGCTGTTGAAGATATTTTTTTGTATGATTTACATTAAAATTTTTGAGTTGTAAAGATTTACTGTTAAGATGCACCTACAGAAAGCGTTTTTTATTGTAAATAAAGAGTTTATGATGTTCTTATTTGTTGATGCTGATTAAAGTTTTGTTGCAGACTTGTGAACGGTGTCACCCTAAGTGTGGTCGATGTTACGGTCCTTCTGAGAATAATTGCCTGTCTTGCTTTGCACCTTTGAGATTAGATGAAGTGAAACATTTGTGTTTACCTTGCTGTGATGGAACTCAGAAAAAACCAGATTGCTGCTCTTGCAGTGCTGATTTAGGTAAGAACGAAATGATACCTATACTTTGTATTATATATTAGTATTTAGAGCTTAGTTGAAAAGTATTTTGGGGACTTTCACAGAATTTGAAAAAATTTAATTTCGGAGCATTATTACAACAGCAGGATGTTGCTTACAAATAAATATTCTTAACAATCAATCGCAGAGCTAGATATCAAGAAACTTGAGTCACTGGCCTGGAGCAGACTTATATAATATAGGAAGACATCGCGGAAAATTTGTCATCATCCTGGAAATTTTTAATATTACTAAAAAGGAAAAAAATCCTCCTTTAATATTCTTTAGATAAAGTTTGTATTTTTTGAATTCCCAAGTAAAGAAAAATACCTTTTTACACTCTTTCCTACCAATGCAAACACAGTTTAAAATTACATTTACATGATTTAAAATCACACATCGTAATTCCTATTTACGCAATTTAATATCATGCCGTGTATTTCGTATTTTCACCATTTTATATCAGCGTTTCAGATTCACGCGATTTAAAAGCCACTTTTATGATTCGTGTTCTAATGAATTAAAAAATATGCGTTGGAATTCCTATTCATGCGAATTTAATATGAAACATCGAGATCTATATTCACTCGAATCTAAAGTCAAAACATGGATTTTAACATAAAATATTGATGTGCGTATTTACATGATTTTAAAATCAAACTGAATTTTTCTAAACAAATCAATATTTTTTATTCGATTGCAGTAATTTTCAATAGATGCACTGCATAATCAATTAGAATTGGGTCCAAATAATATGAAGCAAACTACCGTAAAATAATTTCCTATGAAAAAAAATTTTTAAGATTTGCATTTGACGAAGACTTTTGAAAATAAGGGAATGCTTTTAATATTTGGCTAATAATCTGAAATCCGTTGCGGGCCCTGAATAAACCATTCGTTCCCCTTGATCTTTAATTATTATAATAAAGTGATTTCAAACATTTTATTAAGTAGTCTTAAGTAAAAGTATGCAAACTTTTCCCAGCATTATTACTTTGTTGCTGTTATCTATGTTAATTCTGATCATCATCAAAGGCATGACCCTGAGCTTTGAATTTAATGATTATAATAATGAAGTGATTTTGAATATTTTATCCAGACTTCAAGTAGAGGAATGTTAATTTATGTTTTCAAACTTGTAAATAATTTTTCTGCAGATATCTGTGTTAATTCTGATCATCTTTAAAGCATAGTCATGAACTTTAAATTTAATGATTACATTAGTGAAGTGATTTCGAAAATTTTATCTGGACCTCAGGTAGAAGACTGTTAATGTGTGTTTTCAAAATTTTCACAGTATTATAATTTTGTTGCAGATATCTGTGTTAATTCTGATCATCCTCGAAGCATTCTCTTGAACTATCCAACTGAAGATTATGATGAAGTAGTGATTCCAATGAGACATGTGGTACCAATTGTGATAGCTATCTGCTCCTCCGTAGTCCTTCTATATGTCCTGTTGTTTGGTATCCTTCAAGCCAACTCAATGGGTTGGTGTCGTCTTAAATCGAGAGTTCAACAGTACGAGCGTGTGCCCAGTAATTCGGCGGTTAAGTTTGAGACGGAGATGGAAAAAATATCTCTCACTCAGGGAGACTTGGAGGAAGAAGATGATATTTATGAAAAAGTTTAAATCAGGGTTGGTACTATTGGGGACATTTTTATCCGGTTTTGACCACGGTTCGAACTGTCGTATCAAAAATCTGTGAACTGTAAAAATAAAAAAAAAGACATATTTTTCCATTATCGATATTTGTGACATTTTAAAAGCTCTTATGTAAGAGGTTCCTAGATAACTGCCCTTTTAGACCCTTGTCAGAAATGAGGTAAACAGAAGTATACACATTTGAGAACTCAGTTTAATGTTCAAGTAACAAAAAGGCTACAAATATCACTATTGAGGAAAGTGGTGCTGAAAGGAAACATATAAATATTTCTCTTCTAGAGCTAACAGAAGTTAAAAGGAGACTAGTAAAAGCACATCCAAGTTTCTCCTGACAGTTAAACTGGATTTGGTAATTATCCTGCCTTCCTCACTAGTGATATAAAAAATTTCGATGCAATTTTTGTTTCTTCCTTTCTTAAGTATTGATTTGCAATTCCTATTGTGTATACTTTTGTGACTTCATTTTTAAAGACGATTTTAAATGTACACATTAAGGGTAGTCATTACGGAACACCGTGTTTCATTATATGACCTGAATAGTTAGTTTTTATTTTACTTCAAAAATATACATTTTAATTTTATGTTGCAATTTCTTTTTAATGACAGGTCAAACATAGACTATTTGACATTTTATTTTATCGTTTAAAAAAAATTAATAATTTATTTTTTTCTTTCTTTCAAATATTTGACAGTTTTATGTGGTTAAAACCTGGTTTTCAGAAATCAATTTTTTTTGAAGTAAAACTGCCAACCCTGGTATGGATGGATAAAAAAAACTAAATCTTCACTATGGTGCCTCCTGATCAAATTAAGTCTTTCATAACTTAAATGTGCTATCATTAAAAAAAAATTATATGTGACTTAAATATTTTTATATTTATTTCTATTACAAATAGAGTATTGTTGCTTAGTTTTTAGATTTTATTCAATTATTTATTCAATGCTTTTATGAGCTTTTTTTTTCTTTATATGACTTCATATCAACAAATCATACTGTAGCTGGTCATTAAAACAATATGAAATTTATTATTTCATTTAAATCTAAATTTTGGAGAAAAGGAAGCAATTATTCTTATTATTGTATCTTTCCTCATTCTGAATCAGGTTGACAATTATCAAAAATTTATAACAAGGAAACAGTTAAAGTTGTAAAAAAAAAAAATAATAATTCTTGATACAGACTCATGTGATATTGTATAAAGTTTCCTCTTAGATTTCTTAGTTTTAGTGCAAGAAAATTTAAGCAGATGGCACAACAAGTCCCTACTGCTGTTCTTACTAGAGTGTATGCTATTTTCGTATTTCGATTACGACTAGTGATTGCAGCTGATAAAGGATTTGATATTTATTCTTAATATTTGTCCAGTGGACTGATCGTTAAGACATGGTTCCCAGCAGATCACCGAAGTCAAGCATCCATCATTGGCTGCGGTCAGTGTGGGGGTAGGTGACCACTTGGATTAGTCTGCATAGGGACCCCGAGGGTGTGCGGTATTAGTCCTTGTTAAACTGTTCTTCAGTAAAGTGCTGAACTCTGCGTTCATGTCGTCATCCCTTCTGCAGAGGATCAAAATTGTAATGGCATGTCTTCGGATCATCCTCAAGAATGTTTCCCAGACCATCGTCAATAGCCCATTGTGCAGCTCTAGTGCGACGTGGATAAACTACAACTACAACAACTTTAATTTTTTTTTTTTTTTAATGTGATGCAATTTCTAATCATTTATTGACAGATTAACTTTCTACAGTGCCATCTATCAATAAATTTTTTAACTAAAGCTAAGAACTCTTTCAATAAAATTGTCTTATTAACACGTTTGTCGTATTAGTCGCACAGGTGATCTACAAAATATTTTAATTAAACTTGAAGCAGAAATGGGAGCTCAGATACCTTATTAAATACCTATTTGATTTTATGCTGTGAGAAATATCTTTTTGAAGTAAACTCTTGGATTTGGTCACCTAACATTTTGTTTGTGACTGAACTTTTCTAAAACTTAAACAAAATTGTAGTTATTGATTCTTAAAACATCTGTGTTTAATATTGATTTGCTACTTCAACATTTTATTATAGCTAGATTGTGATGAACGATGTTGTGTTATCTAATCTTTGTTTTAAAAGTGTGGGATGAGCCTTTTTAATCTTTAACTGCTGAAACAACAGTTGGATTAGAATACCAGGCTTTAACCCGTTAAGCACCATAAGTAAAAGGTTGTGTTGTGAATATGTTGGGTATTGTTAAATTTTTTATACAAACTTGAAGATTTTGACCCTAAGGAATTAAAAACTGAAAATTAAATTGTATATATTAAAATATATTACCGCTTTTAGTAAAAATATTTATTGTGAACATAATTATTTTTTATTTAGTTTATTGTAGCTTTAAATAGTTTCAGACTGTGCACTTGAAACACTATCAATTGATGTTGTCAAATATGACAACATTTATTAATTTATTTCATCACTGACCTACCTTCTTCTACCCATTAATATTGCTTTGAAACTTTTTTAATTTCGTAAGAATTTGATTTTAAAAATGTAAAATCCCCTCCCCCCATTTTTTTGAAAAAATGATTTTAATTCGATTTTGAAAAAATGCTGTGAGAAAAGTTTATCTTTTTAGTTACATTGTTGTTATAAATTTTTTAAATTATTTATTTATTATCTGAAAACATGGGAATTTCAGAGTTGCATTCTTTTTTCAGTAACTTCATCATTTTTCCATCTTGAATTGCTGCAGGCAGTACCAATGTTTCACAAAAATTCTAAAAGTGTTTCCCCAGCAATTAAATTCCACTCCTTAAATCTTGACATATCGCAATATAAAAAGATTGAGTAAATATTTTCTTTTTGATTTCTCAATAATTTATACAATGAAATTGCTCAAATATCAATGCAGAAAACTTTATAACTTTCAAGTTTCTGTCATGTAATGTAAATCTAAATTTTTTCATAGTTACTATAAACAACGAAAAATCTATTTTGTTTTTATTCTCCAATCAAGTTACATCTCCCTTGTGCAATTATTTCCTGTAATGCTGCATTGTTTTTTCTAACATAAAACACAAGACATTTTAGAAACACTGTCTTTTTTTTTTTATAACTTCTTCATAAGGAATAGTTATTTCACGAAATAAAATCTGTGATGGACATTTATACCTTTTTGATATTTATTCTTAGTGGTAACATTTAATGAGAAATTTAGTGCACATTTATTCTCTTAACATTTTAATTGCTACTTACACAAATTCTTACTAACTAGGAACTGTCTAATCATTGAATAGCATAATGAAAGAAATATTTGTTGTACATGAATTGCTAATCAAAAATTCAATTCAGGGATAAAGCCGGGATACAGCCTTTTTGACTAGATTACTGTTACTAGTTGCAGACGTATTTGGAGATAAATAAAAATCATTGTAAGCTATTTGTAAATGCCATTGTTTTCAAAATTTCAATTAAAAAAATTTTCTCAATTATTTTATGGAGTAGTATCTCATTGATTAAAGATTTCATTTAATTGATTTCAACATCCGATAACACTTTTTCAGAATGTAAAAAAAGATTTTGCAGTAAGTTTAAAATGGGTTAAGTTTCCTTTTCTATCCATTAACTTTGTCAAATGAAACTGAAACCTATGACAAGTCATAGATTGAGTACATTGTCTTTTCTGAAAAGGACTTGGGTCATCTCATTGAGAGATGGGTGCTTTATACCCTGAGCCAATGCAACTCAGTTAAACATTCATTTCATCTTTTTTTTGCTATAAATAAATACTTTATTTAGAACAAAGTATTTGTTTTTTTTTTTTTTTTTTTTTTTTTTTTTTTTTTTTTTTTAACTCTCAAATTTCTGTATTTCTGAAAAATGGCTTACTTCTAAAAAAATAATTAATTTACCCTTCAGAATATATTTTTTTGCATTAAAAAGATTATTTTTGGAATAAAAGGATTAATTTATCATTCAAATAAAAATTAAATTCAACCAGTTATATTCATCTAGTCGTTTTAATAAGAATAGAAAACTTTACCCTTTTTTGTCTTACTTTCCTGTGCAGCAAATTATTCTTTTAGAAATACTTTAGGGGAGAACTAAAAAAAACTTTCATTTTAGCAATTAATTTATAAATGTTTAGATTGATAAAATATGAAGTGTTTTTAATCTTTAAATATTTTGGGTTGAATCATGTTCCTAATTCAAATCTAAACCACACCTGTTTTGAACCAAAAAAATTACAATTTTGTCTTTTCTCTTGAATCTAAGAAAATTAATTCTAGTTGTTTCAACTCAATTGCTCCTGATTATTGAAAGCCCCTTTTTTACTGTAATTTATTAAATTTTGAAAACAAGCTTTCACTTTATTTTTGAGGTATCTACTTATTATATTCATATTTAATTGTGTAAATTGTGTATAGCTATAAATTATATAATGTATAGTAGTGTATAATTTTAGTAGAAAATAATGGTGGCTCAATTCTTTTTTTTTTTTTTTTTTTTTTTCTGTTTACTCTGCACAATATTGCAGCATTTTTTTCCGTTTATATTTAGTAATAAAATCTATATTAGAAAAACTTAGTGTATAAACATGTTACGTGATATTTTAATAAATTCCCATTAGAAACCTAATTATTCAAAACCTGTAATTATTTCCAACCACAAGGTGATCTTAATATCGTAGTAAAAATTTGAGTGTTTTTCAGAATTTCACTTAACATGTTTGATCCACCAAGATCTGTCTTTTAACGCAGATTATGGAAGTACTTAGTATTTGAACGTTAAGTGGGATTTTTATACATATTAACAAAACTTAATTTAAAATTTTTTTTAAAGATTTAGCTGTCTTACAGTCATCCACAATGTGTTCCTAAAAGTGAAATTTGGAGTTTTTTAAAAAATTTCACTTAACATGTTTTTTTTTTTTTTTTTATTAATATTTTCATTTAGTGGGTTTTTAAAGAGTTTAGTGCGTGAACATATTAAGTGATATTTTATTAAATTTGGAGAGCTATTTATAAAACATATTTTCTTATTAAAAACAGATCAAATTTATCAGAATTAATTGGTGTTCTATACTTACAGTCCACTATAAATGTGAAAATTTGAATGTTTTCAAAGTTTCACTTAACATGTTTATTCCACTAAGATCTTCATTTATGTATTATGTTTTTGAATATAATTCAGTGTTTCATCATCATCATAAAACAGACCAAATTTATCAGAATTAATTGGTGTTCTATACTTACAGTCCACTATAAATGTGAAAATTTGAATGTTTTCAAAGTTTCACTTAACATGTTTATTCCACTAAGATCTTCATTTATGTATTATGTTTTTGAATATAATTCAGCGTTTCATCATCATCATATATATACTATATATTAAATGCAAAAGTTTGTATTCATCTGCAGTTTTTAGCCTAAATATTTGTCGTGTCACTTGCATTTATTCATGTGTTAATTTTGCCTCATGTTTCTTGTCTGTCGCTTATAACTTCACAAAAAATGCACAATATATTTTTATGTATTCGAAGTCGCTCATGCATTTATGGCTATTCCTAATCACTCTTCCAAACATTTGTTTCTAAACTCTGATTCAATATTGAAAAACTATCCTTTTCTGAGATTTAAAATAAAAATGTACAGTGTGCAAAATAAAAAACGGACCCCCCTGAATAACTTTTGATCTAAGGATAGCATCTTCGCCTTCTAGGACTCAATCTTAATGATTCAAAGGGGTGACCTCAAATATGCTACTTTATTAATGCAGACAATATTTTAAGTTACAAAATTAGGCACTAAAACGTACTTTCTCTGAATAAATATACCTTTTTTTCAACGGATTTGAATTTCTGACCCCTGAAATATGGTGGTAGCCACAATCTTAGAAATATGGTATCAATTGTTTGGTCAGGAGTTATCACCCTTACTGTTAATTTTACATTTTGAGTATTTTGCCGTATCTCAAGAAATTCCAAAGTGAATTGTAACATTTTGGCATGTTGCAAAATTGGTCAAATACTTCCTGAGAAATCGAGTTTTAAACATCTGGCTTTTTTTTAATTAAATTTCTCAGGGACTATTCAACCGATTTTGCTCAATTTTTTTGTTTTGCCATGTAAAATCATATCTTTAAAATTATTGAAAAAAATCGTATAGCTTACAATTCAACATTTTTTCGACCATTATTTAATAATATAGTAAATGTTTATTAAAGTTATTCTGTTGCATGAAATTATCTTTGGATAAACAAATTTTATAATTGTGTGCAAAATTTTATCGATTCGCTTAAAAAAAAATTCGAGATATAGCGAAATAAGCAAAAAGTAAAATTAACATTAAGGGGTCCACACTTTGGGAGCGATCTCCTGACCGTATTAGAACCCTATTTCCCAGATTGTGGCTACCCCCTATATCTTGGGGGTCAGAAATCCGAATTCTTCAAAAAAAAAAAGGTATGTTTATTCGGAGAAAGTACGTTTTTGTGTCCGATTTCGTAAATTTAATATCGTCTGTACTTATTAATTAGCATATTTGAGTTCGTCACTTTGAACCCTTAAGCTTGAGTCCTAGAACGTAAAGATCCGATCATTAGATCAAAAGGTATTCAGGGTGGTGCCTTTTGTTTCGCACAGTACATATGTTTAAAAGTTATAAAATGCTAGTTAAATAACCGCAAAATAAAATAGTTTGTTTGACTAATTCATATGAAAATTGTGATCTTAATAAATTAAAACTCTTATAGTTATACTTAGATTGAAAAAAAAGAATATTTTTACATCTAGTCTTAATTACAATGTATATTATTGTATGTTATTGTATTAAATTTGAACATCTCTGCTAATAAATTGATTCATTTCACTTGTTCATTTTATTTCTTTCAGTCTAATAATTAAAGTACAGTTAACTACAGATTATCTAAATGTGTAAACGAGTTCCATAGTTAATCTGTAAAGTTTTGAAGTGCATTATTTTTGTTAAAATGTTGGCAGAGAAAAACGTTCCATAAAACCGATAGAATCTTTTACAAATCATTTCAGAGAAACTCATTTAAACGCGATATCATTGGGCTGAATTTCTGGCAGTTAAAATACAGTATATCATTCAAACGTAATATCGCATTAGATAGAAACTTATGCAAATGGAATGCCAGTACGCGGAAAGCATTCCAAATAAAATATCAACAGATCGAATCACGTACAATTTCATATCATACGACAGAATCTCTTTCAAGTAAAATATCATAAGCCAGAATCTCATCAGGGGGAAAAATCATTAGGCAGCATTACTATTTTTTGAAGGAAAAAAAAATCATTGATTTAAATCACTGAAACTGAAGTGGACTGTCTCTGAGAAGGCTAATAAATACCCCTTTCGTCAAACTACGGTTGGGATGTGTGAATGAAGAAGTTATCCTACTGAAAAAGAAATGGTTCCTTCCCGAAATATCATCGTAGAGTTCGAAGAGAACTCAAATGTCCTTTCATAGTTCCAATCACGTGAGCTAAAAGGGACCCACACACCGCTTCTTTCGGGGGGGGGGGATACATTTGGCCTAATTGTATATTATTTTATTTGGGCAACATTTTAGGATAGAAATATTTAGTCAGCTTTTTGAAATTATTAAACAGCAAATTGGTAATTACAAATTACACAAAACTAAATCAACATGTGACAAACAGATTTAGATTGAACTCTTAAAGAAAAGGAATTGCACTGCTAAAGTCAATTGAATTTAAAGTCTTGCACAGAGGTGCTTGACTTGGATTGAAATCTTGAAGAACTGAAAAACCATTCGTAGGTATTAGGTTATTATTATCTGGATCTATATATCAATTGTTGCAGCAATAGTTTCCGGGTTGATGTATATATCTTGCTTCAGAATTTGTATCACAACATCTTCTTTTTCTAATCAAATTCCACTCAGCTCCTTCCTCACCTCTGTTTCGCCCCTCTTCTCAGGTTTCCTCTCCTTACCCAAAAATTGGCAGGCCAAAACTGCTTATTTTATTCACAGAGAGGCTATCTCAAACAGTCAGACAGTTTGGTCAGAAATAGGATGACAGATACTCATAAAAAAGAGAGTTGTAGCAGCACTTCAAAATTTTATATTTCCTTCTTAATTAGTTATATTTAGTTTAAAAATAAATTTTATGTAAAAACTTGTTCAGTTGACATTTGCAATTAAAATAATGTTGACTGCTTTAAATTGTAAAGCTACCCAGTAAATTCATCACTAGCTTGTTTTTATATAGAATACTTGCCTTGTAGCGCTATGTATTAAAACTAATAGCACTGATGCTTTATAAATCGGTCCTCTTTAAACAGTTAAAGTGTTCGATTTCGCGAACAGGTCATCTTATCCCCTCTGCGGAGGTTCAAAATTTTGATGGCAGGTCTTCAGATCATACTCATGCATATGGTGCGTAACATTTTTAAAAAGTGCTTAATTCCTCTTTTTAAAAGCCCTTAAAGGTGCTTTTTTCATTGGACTTTTTTAAAAAGTGCTTAATATTCCTTTTTCAAAAGTAAGGTTTTTTTCTTCTCCATGTCGATTTTCACCACGTATTATGCAAAAGCGAGGTTTTGACATTGTTTTTATTCAACGTTTTCACACAATTCATTCAACCACAATCCATTTTGGCGTACCGTCGGTCCGTTGCGTTTGAAAGTGCTAATCATTTTACACGATGAAATACTTGCGAGTCCGCATGTGCGGCCACTGAGCTGCGTTCTGTGAGATTTTTGCACTTTCATGTGCAACTCTGCTGCATTTAGCAAGATATCCTCAATTTCAGGCTTCATTTGACACCCTCTGAAATCGAATTGAAAAATCTTTCGATCTTTTTATGTTGGCTAATATAATCAAGAAATGAGCTCTTTGTCAGAAACTAGTTATTGTAGCATTTTGTTAATGGCTAATAATATTTAGCTTAAAAATGTTGCGTATTTTTTGTTGACAGATTTGGCTACGCACCCTATCATGAATGTTGCCCTGACGGTTGCCAATAGTTCATTGAGAGACGTAAAATACTACTATAGTTAGTCTATGTAAGGAACTCTGCCAGCCATTTGTATGGAGTGGTGGCGGTAACTTAGGTTACGAGATTTAACTACTTCAATTAGGGGTGTTGGGTCTGTATTTAAGACAGGGTTTGGCTCAGGTTGGCGAGAGAAGCTCCCCTCTATTAAATGCGCTATTTCTTGTTTCCATAGCAGTAGAGGGACTTCGTGGCGAGAAGAATTCTTTCTATAGACAAACTATACTAAATATCTCAGGCGAACAGCAATCTTTATACTAACCAAAAATTAAATAATTCAAAAGCAATTTTGTGGATAAAGTTGATGTAACCGAGCAAATTTTTTTACATTGAGCCGCGATGGCTCAGGGGATAGAGCGTTCGCCTTCCAGTGGACCAGCAAAGCATCCAAGGTTTCGTGGCCAAAATTAGTATTTCGATAAAATTTGTTTCAAAATTTGAAGGTTTTTATTTAGGGGTTTTTATGTGCAGGTAAATTGAGTTCATAGTTGAAATTTTGAAATACACTAAAAATACCCCCAAAAAACAAAATGGCAGCTGAAATATGGCGAGCAAAAATAAAAATAATAATATAGTACGTTTAAATAATTAAATATAGCAATGAAAATATAATAATTTTCGTAATTTTATATTAAAAATGAAAAGCAAGTTATATTTTCGAAGTAATGATACAAAATAACGCGAATTAATTACAAAATAAAGCGAAAACATGAAGAAAAAAAACATAATTTTTGTTTTTCGGTATATTTAGTCCCCCTTTGCAATATGGGCAAAATGGGGCAGGTTTTTTCGAAAGAAGAAACATCAAAGAAGACAACAAAAAAAGAGTTTAGCTAATTACCTCGTGAAACTTTTTGGAACTAAGTTTCGAAAGTCATTCAAACATTGTGAAATGTCAAATGATAAGATATAAACTAAGTTTGTCAAGAGTATTAACTAATCCAACAAATTGAAAAATTGTACTATAATTTCAGACTAATTACTCTGATAAAAATGTAACAGTAAGGTGAAATTCCTATATATATTTCTGAAATTAAAATGTAAAAGATACATTTAAAAAATTTTTTTTTACATATTTTTCATTACATATTGTACTCTCGTCGGTCCAAAAAGTAAATTATAATGTTTGGAATGATTATAAATACTTAATTTGGGCTATATTAAAACTGCCTAGACATATTTTAGTTGAAAATTTAATTTTTGACTTTTGACCAAAGATCATGGTCTTCTGGCCCACAGTGCAATGAGGCGAACCGGGTTCGAATCCCAGTTGATACGAATTTCGCATCCGGCTTGCACCGACCACAGTGCTAACGTTAAAAATCCTCAGTGGTATACGGATTATGGGTTAGAGTCTTTGTGGCAACTCAAGCCACGAATAAGGTTAAATCCCCACAAAAGAGATTTCTACAAGGCGTCTTCCCTAACCGAGGGAGAATTCGATCAGAATGAATCTTGAACTGGCGGGATAAACATCTCGTGGGATCGGAAAAATCCGATTTGAATGTATAATGCACAATCAGAAAAATTTTATGTTTATTTGTGTTTATGTTTAGTGTTCCTATTGTTCTGTTTAATAAATATTACAGTCTTCTTGCAGTCAGGCTAACTGAGAAAGGTTTTCGTGGTTTTTCTCTCCATGTATGTTACTTCCATCAAAAAGTTCTCCATGAAGGCAAAATATCTCCCAAAACATAACCCAGGAGTTCTCTTGTCTTCTGGATTGGGGTCAAAATGACAAGGCTACGGAGTAGAACATTGGTAGTCGTAAACCCATAAAATTGGATCGGCTGTTCAACGACGGTTATAAAATAAAATAAAATTATAACAGTTAAATTTTATCCCAATTGTAACATGAAGTAAATTTGTTGAATCGACTCAGTACTAATTCAGTAAAAAAAATTTTAATCATTTAATTAACCCTTTGCACACGGCTGGTTCAACTGATGGTCCAGAATAGTAAGTGCTCTCAGACGCCGTAGGTAAAAGGTTAAAATAACTTTGATATGCAAGAATTAAAAATGATTTCAAAACAGTCTGGTGAACAAAGCGAGCAGAGGGATTATCTTCCTAGTTAATAAAGCGTAAATAAAACACATGTTATTAAGATAGTTCAATTTTTATTTAAAAATATAGCTCTTGCCTTATACATCTTTTGAATGTATGTGTAACGTCACTTTTCATGCAAAATTAAGTTGTTGTTTTTTCATGATTAAAAAAAAATAATCAAAAGTTGAATTGTACCAGGTATAGCGTAATTTCTTTTGTTACCAACACTAGTCAAAGTTGCTTTTTAGTAACGTTTTAGTTCAGGGAGGAAAAACGAAAAATTTGTGACCAGACAGCACGCACAACGTGAAATATATTATTCAACAACAATACCTTTTTTACTTATTAAGTTAAGCATAAATAATGTATTGATGTCTAAATCAACAAATATTTTTTATGAAAAATTATTCTTGATTTTATATTTCTAAATAACATTTGAAAATAACCATTAATTTTTTCTAAATATAATGACTGAATTCATAAGTTCATTTTGTTGCATATTCTAGAAGAAAATTACAGTGTAGCATAGTGAAATGTTTTCCTATTTATTAGCCAATCATTGAAGATTATCTTTATGTAGGGGGAGGTCAGCCACTGCTCGCTTCTCTCACCAATCCCCACCTTTGCCACACAAGCATTTTTTTCACGATAAACTGATTCATATGTAGAGCGTAAGAAAAGCACTCTAAATAACTTTTGAACTAATGATCGAATTTCTACGTACTAGAACTTAATGGTTCGAAGGGGTGACGTCAAATATGCAAATTAATTAATGCATAGGATGTTTTGCGTTACTAAATCAGGCTAAAAAATGTACTTTCTCTAAATAAACCTACTTTTTGAGACGTATTTCTAACCTTTAATTTGTAGCTGCGATCTGGGGAGGCACCGTCCAATCCAAATATGTAAATTTTATTGTTTTCTTTATATCTCGAGAGAACTTTTTAAGAGAACATTTTTATACACAATCATAAAATTTATTAGGTAATCGGTTGAAAAGTTCCTGAGAAATCGAATTTAAAATACGCGAGTTTTTTAAAATTCGACTTTTCTAACTCAGGGGCTCTAGCAAAATGGCGTGTTAAAGTTGAACTAAGTTTCTAAATATAAGTTAGAATGTTAATTAGCTTAAATTTTATTAAATAAAGCTTCGTATTGCACGTAGAATTTGTTGAAGTATAATTTTTTTTTTCGACTATGTCTCTTACTTAGTTTTATTATTTGTTTATGTATTTTATTGTAACCATGATATATTTTTGTTTTTTTTTTGTGCCTAGCAACTTCGATGCATATTTTTTTTCCTTATGTGCTACAGGGCTTTATGCCTGTCCTTGTATCAAGTAAAAAATATGTAGTAAAATAAATGAAATCTTAGTGAAACAATTTAGAATGAGCCACTTAAGAGGATTGATACATGACGGACTTGGCTTACTCATAGAGTTGGGCTTACTCGAAATGGAATGGAAAGAACGTAACGCTAACGTAAACAATTGCCACATTTCAACAACCCATAAAGATAGAGATACCCATACTACGTCACTTGCAGGCATCCCATTCTTTGAAATGAAATTTCAGTAAAAGAACGTTTTAAAACAACAAATATTAAAAAACAATTTAAAAACATATACGCGTTTCGATATCACAATGGTACACACAATGGAATGTCATTCCTGTCTTTTATCCTGCTGATGAAGGTGTACCATTTGTGACATCGAAACACGTAAACGAATGTTTAACAAATATTAAAACGTTGATTTTAATGAAATATATGTCCCGTAGATTTTAAAACGATTTTAAAATTGCACATAAACATCTGAAGCCTGCCTACGATAAGGAATGACATCAGGGTAGCTTATCATTAAAATGACACGACATTATCAGAATCACATCATTTATATGAAACTTCATCAGAATATAGATTAGATGACATATGACAGTCATGAAACGTCACAAAATTTTGAAGAATCGTATCAAAGTTCGTTACAGAGCATTATAAAGCTAGTTTTTGCACACAAAAAAAGAGCAACGAGCTGAGTTAAATAAAAAATTATGCAACTTTCCCAATAAAAAATTGTATAATAAATATTTTATTCGTAAGCTTTACAGTTAAAGAAATGTTTCAGATAGTGTTCTATATTGCTATAATCTAGATAAGTGGTTACCAACTGGTGGTTCGCGGGCCGCATCCGTGGTACGAAGCCTTTTTTTGCGGCCCGCGAACTAAAATATATTAGTTGTAATTTTTTTGCGGACAATTTTCGTAAAACATCCTATTGGCTTAAAATACTTTTCTTTCGGTAAAAAAACCTAATTTATTCGTTTCTGTGAAATTTAACTACCAACGGTGCAAAAAAAATTTATTTCTCAGGTTTTGCATCCAAGAAAATATTTATTCAAATACAAAAATAATCGTATATATATATATATATATATTGTATTTTGTGCATATAATTTAGCATATATGCGTATCTGACAGTAATATTTAATGTTCCTTCAAACATAAAAGAGTCCTATGTAAAATTTTAAAAGTTGCGGCCCTCTATTTGACTGGTTTTTTTAATTGCGGCCCCCGGCCTCATGTAAGTTGGAAACCTCTGATCTAGACCATTGTCTAAGCTCTATCTAGACAATTATCTTTTAAGAAAGTTCTTTACTTGTTACTTTGGACATCATGAAAACAAAAATGCTTAGTTTTTAAGAGTATATATTTATTTCATATGTTATATGTTATATAGTATATGTTATATAATTGGGATTCCAAAAAATAATGTGAATTTCTTAAAATATTTTATTCTGCTATAATCTATGTTTTTGATAATCATATTTAGGGAACATCATTTTCGCTTTTATTAGATTTACGAAATAAAGAAAATACTAAGTTTTTTAAGAAAAAAATTATATAAAAAAAATATCAAAGTTCCATTAAAATTCTACAATATTTGATATTTGAGGCCATTAATTCCAAAAGTCGTTCCCTATCGTTCCATGAAAAGATCGTAAAGGTTTCGACAGTTAGGACTTATTTTAACCAGTTATAACTTTGCGTCCAATAATTGTAATTGTAACTAATCAATAACTCATTATTTTTAAAAATATACTTAAGCAACTCAAAACAAAATTGCACCAATATTTTCCATCAAACTTTAATTAAAATAATAAAGGTGTAATAATAATAAACCAATAAAGAAACGTGTTTTCCTTATAACCATTCTTAACGCTTATAACAGTTATTTTTCCCTTTCAATTTAACTAATTCAGCATTTAAACATAGAACATAATTAAGCTTTAAATAAATAATCCCAAGAAACTGAAGCGGTAAAATATGACTAGATTAAAAACTTCATTCTCTTCGAAAATATAAAAATTTAAAATAACAGTCGACATACTTTAAACGCTCAAACCCAGGCGCCCAATTTCAAGACTTGCCGGACGTGAATGAAAAGAAATTAAGGTGATTTGAAATATAAAATGTAAAATCGCTTCTCTTTCACGTCTAACAAGTCTTGAAAATGGGCGCCTGTGTTTAAGTAATAATATAATCTAATATAATGTTTTTTTAATTTATAGTAATCTAAAATTATGTTCTATGGCAGTCCTTGTGCTACATCTGGTCTAGTTATGAATTTATTTTTGGTGTATATACATAAGCTGAAAATGAATAAAATAAGACAAATCATAGTTTACTTCGAACTGAAAACTTAAGAAAAACTTCTATAAACGTTGCAAATGGTCATTAGGAAAACATATTTCATTATTAAACATATCTGTTTTATTTTGATTTGAAAAGCGTAATAGGCAAAAACGAATGCAATTTTTTATTAATGCTTGTTCTTTTCATAATTTGTTCAATATATTGTTATTAGAAAAATTATATATTTTTTTTAAAAATGCACGTCTATTTCTTTGGTATTTTGCTTGAACTAATTTCCCAAAAGCGTACAATCGAAAGATTAAATAAATTATAAGTTGGATCTAAACATAAATTGAGGTTAGGCCGGTATAGCCTGGTGGGTAGGGCACTGGGCCTGTGTCCAAGAGGTCGTGGGTTCGGTCCCCGCCGACCGTAGACTTCCCGTGTAGTATAAATGGTGACTGATGCACGTTAAATCTGTCGAGTCACAAAGTGTCCCATGTTCCCATAACAAAACATACCTTGAGGGGTACTGATCCAGGAGTTTTATTGTCTTCTGGATTGGTTCAAAATGACAAGGTTACAGATTTGAACATGAGCAGTTGTAAACTCTAAATTGTGTCGGCTGTTCAATGACGGTTATAAAATAAAATATAAAATAATTAATAATGCTTCTAATTAATAATTAAAAATTTTAATAATTAATTAATAATAAAATAAGGTTTCAAAACTCATCACTGGTTATGAAAATTAATAATTCGCGGAATCCTTTTAACTCGTCCACAGAATCTTTGGGCTTTTGAACACAACGTCATTTTCTGTCCTGGTGAGATTTTGATTACATGATATTCTGTCCTAGCGAGACTTTGAACACAGGATATTCTGTCCTTGTTGGATTTTTTTTTTTTAATGATATCTTGCCTTAGCGAAACTTTTAACTCTGGATTTTCTGTCTTTGCCAGATTTTCACTTGCATGATATTTCATTCTTGCAGATTTTGATCACACAAGAATGGAATTTTTAAAAAAATGTGGATCGTGTTAGATACGTTCAACTACACAAATTCTCTTCGATAATAACAGCGAAACATTACAGACACTGACCATGAGAAATGTTAGACTTTATTCCGCAGTTATGAGAAGAAAACAAATTAAAAATGCTTTGACAAGCATTATTTTTAAAAAAATATACATAGTAAAAAATTTTGGCCCTCATAACTATAAGGATTAATCAAAGAATGAAAAGAATAAGATTTGTTGCAAAGATAACTCTAAAAGATCAACTGAAAACAGAAATTTCTTAATTTCTTAACATATTTCCTACACTTTTGCACTAAAATTATTACAAGAAAAAAAAATTGCAAAAATATCTAAAATCTATTTTTAAACTTGGTTTGAAGAATAAGCGATTTGAAGAATATTTCTGTATTTCAATCTTTAACCGAATGTACCAAAAATGCCTAAAAGAAATCTACTAGAAATGACACCGGACGAAATACTTCACGGTGAATTGATTAGGTTTACAAACTAACCACGTTAAAACATAGGGAGATTTTAAAGTAAGGGGCAAAGTAATGAAGTTGAACAGTTGTTTCAATTTATTTTATAAAAAAAAGAACATGAAATGTTTAAATTTTATAACCGTCGTTGAACAGCTGACCCAATTTTTTAGGTTTACGACTACTTCAACTTCGCAGCTTTGTCATTTTTAACTCAATCCAGGAAACAAGGGAACTCCTTGATCAAGTATTGGGAGAAATTGGCTTTTGTGGTGAACTTTTTGAGGTAACTATCCCGAATTTGCTTTGCATGGAGAGGAAAACCGCGAAACTCACACTTTTAACCTGATGGCGAGGGGACTCTAATCCATGATCCAACTACCACTGAGGATATTTTATGTCAGCACAGTGGTCAATGCAAACCGGATGAGCTGGGGTCGAACTCGGTTCACCTCATTGGAAGGTGAACACTCTATCCCCTGAGCCACTACGGCTCATGTTTAAATTTATAAATATTTTAATGTCTTTCAAGTAATTTGAGTTTGAATTATTTCATATACTAACATTTTTATGTATTCAAAGTTCGCCTTTAATAATTTTTTTCTCGGAGGTAGTAAATATTTTAGATAGTTTCTAAGTTAAATCATTCAAATTTTTCTCTTAAAACCAACACTAAAGCATAAACATTCTACTATCTCGTTCTATGACATGCGTATTGATTTTGTTCGTGATAAGGAAATTATTTATTACTCTTATTTTTATTTTATCTTATTTTATTTTATCTTATTTTATTTTATCTTATTTACTTTATTAAAATTTAAACTTATCGACATTATTGCAATAATTCCTTGCAATCTCGATTTGATGTTTTTATTGTTTGTAATACTTTGAGAAAGAACGTGCTTGCTAAACTTAATATATTGAAAACATTCTAACTCGTCGTTTTAAAAAAGTGTCATGGTAGGTTATCAATGTAAATGTACAGTGCGTTAAAAAAACACACACACACACATACCTCACCTTGAATAACTTTTGATTGAATGATCGGATCTTCACTTATTGGATCGAGAAGGTTACCTCAAAAAGGCTAATTAATAAGTGCAGACGATATTTTAAGTTAGGAAATCAGACACGAAAACGTTATTCCTATGAATTGCTAAACTTAATTGCTTAATGTTAATTTTACTTTTTGCGTATTTCGCTATGTCTCGAGAACTTTGAATAATTAATAGAAATATTTTTGCACACAATAATAAAATTCGTTTATCCAAAGATAATTCCATGCAAAATATAATTTTTATTAAATATTCAGTTAGAAAGTATGTTTTTTTTTCTTAGAGCATATTCTACGGAAATTTTACTAGATTATTTTTCTCCGTGTACGTTCTTTCACTATATTTTTTTAAATATTTATGAGAAATACTTGAATTACTTTAGACGTTCTTCCGCTGTATTAATTAATTATATATTTTCCTTCCATTATTTTCCACCATTTTACTTGTTTTAGTCTTATTAGTATTATGTATAAAATGAATCAGTGATGATTTTCTTTATATTTTAAAACATGTTCTCCAGTAAATGCTTGTATTAATAGATAATTGAAGTTCTTATATGACATGTACTAGGCTCTACAATTATAAATAAAGTCCCCCAATTTCACTTTCTATTTAAACTTATTGCCTTTCTATAAATTCAATTTGTTGCGAATAAAATGAGAAAAAAAAAATTTAATTTTTTTTTCTTTTTCCCGAAAACTTGTTCTTTCACTAAATTATTCGATTTATTTATATCAGATAATTGAATTATGGCAGATATAATTGAAGCTCTTATAGAACATGCTCATTACGACTAATCCTTTCACTAAGACTTCTCAACTATGGATATTTCCGGCCATTTTGTTTCAATTTATATTTTTTTATGTGTTATAAATTCATTTTGTATCCTATAAGGAAAAAAATTAACTACGGTCAAGTTTTTCTTTTAAAAAAATTCTCAACTTGTTCTTTTTATGATTATTGAGTCTGTTCTTAAAAATTTAAGTAATGTATGTTCAGATAGAAGTTAAATACAAACGAAATAAGTAATAAATTTCAGTCACTTCTTCAAATAATGATGTTGGTAAATTTTTTTCTGGACTACTGATATTATCTGGATGAAATTTTATTTAAATTAAGTTAATTTGAGTAAGTTTAATTTAAGTTAATAGCCGTTTCACTGTTTTTAATTCAAGGTGAAAAGAGCAATTCTTAAAGCAATTCATCATTTTGAATGAATCGCAACATTTTCTAAATCTAAGTATAGTTTGAAATTTTTCGTCTCTCACTTTCCTGGGGAAGTTGGAGATTCTCTTTTATTAATGTCTCATCCTAGATTATAGTCTTCTTTTAAATATTTTAATGTGATACATTTCCTCTTCAGAAAGCATTTTGTAGATATATAGACAAAGGGTAAGTTTAATTTGAAAATCTAAGATTTTTTTTAAAAATAAATGCTTGAAATTCTTTACCCTGATTTTATATTGTTTTGATTTTATTATAATTTAATTTTTATGTTTCCATGGTAATTTTTTCTTTATATCACTAGAATAAACTACAAATTAAGCAGAAAACAGAAAAAAAGGAATTAATGAATACTACTATAAGCAACATCATACATGCATAAGCAACATCATACTATAAGCAACATCAACATGCATCATACAACTATAAGCAACTTACATTCCATTTATCTAAAAAAAAAAATTATTTTATCAACGTCGTTGAACAGTCAACCCAATCTTGGGCTTCCGACTACTAATGTTCAACTCTGTAACCTACTAATTTTGTACCCAATCTAGAAGACAAAGGGCCTCCTGGATCAAGCACGTGGAGAAATTTGCCTTCGTGGAGGACTTTTTGATAGAACTAACCCACACTTACGTTACATGGAGAGGAAAACCACAAAAACCTCCCACGGTTAGCATGACGACAGGAGGACTTTAACCCATGATCCATCTACCACTGAGGATATTTTTACGTCAGCACTATGGACCGTGCAAGCCGGGTGCGGAATTCGTATCGCCCCGGCATCGCTTGGATTCGAACCCGGTTCACCTCATTGGAAGGCTCTATCCTCTGAGTCACAGCGGCTCAGAATATCTGAGATTTATAAATATTAATATGTTTTTAAGGATCAAATTGATTGGATTGTCGCCTAATAAATATACAGAGTTTTGCTTTATCGCGCAGCCGTGTTCAATATTACATTCAGTTCAGAAAGAATATTAATTTCTGAATTTTATTGCAATAAATGTATTTTTTACAATTGACTAGCAGCTGCATGAACCAATAATTAATCTTTCAATAATATTTTTAACTTTCTTGCGATATTATGAAGTTTCTTGTGATTAGCCTTAACAATTAATGAAAGATCAATACCGATTTTCTGTCTTGTTTGTATTTCTATCAACATAAGATTCTATTTTAAGGAAACTTTTTCATAGCGATAGTTAGTCCACGTGAGATTCTGTTTTTACGACTTCGTGGTTTTGTCACGGCGATATTTTCCCCACATGATACGACGACTTTGTGACTTGTTTTGACTTTGTGACTTGACGACTTGTTTTTACGACTTTGTCTTAAACGAGATCTTATTTTGCAATATTTTTTCCAACTCTAGATTCTGTTCTTGCTGCGTATTTTGCCGTATTTCTTACTATTTGGAATCGAAAAAGAAAAAAATTGGAAAAAGTGTAAAACTTGTCCCTCTGAAATAAATCGTAATTTACTTTGCAAAATGTACTCGTCTTCAAAAACACACGACATCCTTAAAGAATTAACATCTTACCATTTCATAGAACTAAAATTTTAAAAAAAAATAACCAAACGATCACAAAGAGCTTCATAAATTTAATTACAAATAATAAAAGAAAACGATAACCCCATTGGATAAACCTCATCTCTCTAGCTAGTAGTTCAGCTTTTTACCGTAATATGGAGCTAAGAACATTATGGCCAGAATGTTGTCCTTTTTTGCGTGCATTGATTAAAAAATAAAAATTAATAATAAAAATAAATTTTAAAAATGAAGATAAATAAATTTTATATGCTCTAGAATCGGAGTGGATAATAAAGAATAATCTACTGTAACATTATCATGACGTTTTTCTTAGTTTCTTCCACTCTACGGGCCTCAGTGCCCTCTATCGATACTAAAAAAACGTTAATTTAAATGATCGAGATTTAAATCGTTAACGCACAACAACTCAACAGTTACTTTATCACATTTGTTTACATTTGTACGATTATATTTTTTGCATGAACAAATAATTCTTCTCTATGATTTATGTTTCCAAGTTTTTTTTTCCGCTTTATTTCAAAAAAAGTTATGGAGTCAAGATATTGGATTACGTGAATTTATGTTTGTTGTGCTGATTTCTTTTTTCGTATTGCTCATCTGTTACAGAAACATAAAAATTTTCATTTATCTTAGATTTTAGATCTATTACTCATAATTTGTGTTTCTGACATATTTTTATTTTCTCTTTTTTATTTTTATCTGATATATAAATTTTACCACAAATAAAGAAAATAAAACAATATATGTTAGAAATTTTTATCGAGAATCATTTACTTAATAATTATAATCAATAATGCTGATTGGTATCTATTCTTCTATTAGTTTTAAAAGTAATTAATGGTGCATGTCAATCGTATAAGTATGTATTTTGCTGCATAGAAAGAAATTTAAAAACAAGAAAAACCGAGAGAAATTGGAATATTTATTTCACATCATAATTTATTTAAAATACATTGAATACCTATTTGTGTCTTCTTCATTAACATGACCTTCAAAAACATTCAAGCATTTCATCGAATTAAAACAGAAACAAATATATAAAAATTCATAAATTCAATCAAAAAATAATAAAAAACAATACTTTTATCGTTTAATTAGTAGATTAGATTTTTACCGAACAGGGGCACTGAATCCATTTAGATAAAGAGTGTTGCCATTTTGCCGCTATCTGAAAAAAAAAAAAAAAAAAAAAAAAACACGTCTGCTTTTTAATTGCTTTGGCATTAGATTTGAAACTTTAAATGCGTTTCCCTGTGATATTTTTCTGACGCTTAGTTTAATGGATTTATTCTTAGTATTTATTTTTCATCCTTTCTTATATAACGTTTTTGATTAAATTAACGGCTTAAAAATGAAAATGAATCTTTTCTTTTTATAAAGTAATTCTATATGCCAGTGTTTCCCAAACTTTTGATTTTTGTGTACCCTTTTTAAATTTTTCGTAACGCTGTGTACCACTAATAAGAAAATGAATGTATTTTTTTACTATAAAAATCTGCACAAAAGTAAAAAATCACAACTGGCTGTTGAGACCACTAATTATTAAATCTGCAAAAAATCGTCAATGGAAAAATACGTAATCGTAAATTTTCTTGGTTAGCTTTATTTTTAAGTAAAATTTTTTGAAATTTTCGTTTTTGCAAGATATTTCGCATAAAAACGCGTACCTCCACTAAACTGTTCTCGTACCCCTGGGGGTACGCGTACCACACTTTGGGAAACACTGCTATATGCGATCGCAGGTCTCGAATACGTCATCTGAGGAGAATACCGGTGACATGGCTCGACCAAAGAATTCAAATAAGGGAAGAAGGCTAGCTTCCGTAGGCATAATGTAAACCAGTCCACCAATTTTTGGTGTGGTCTGTTAAATCTGAGTTTGTTGTTGGCCCTGTAAGGTTTTTTTTTTTTTTTTTTTTGGTATAGTGTTGCATCTCCGAGCAGTTTATAGTGTTAGTTCGAAGAGCTGAACTTCTTCTTCCCTCTATTATACTTTGGCTTGACACTTCCCTCTCTTCTTTTTCTCAGTTGTATATGAATGCACTACGACATTTTTCCCTTTCTTAATATTTTTTGCATTTAATCATCACAATTTTTTTTTTTTTTTTTTTTTGAATTTCCCTGATGATTTCTTTTGGAACTATGTTCAATGTAGTTTAGATTCCATATAGTTTCCTAAATTAAAAGTTTTTAATCTATTTGAAAATCAAGACTCAAACTAACGTATTTCCTTCTCCTATGACTCTCTATACGCTACTGGTGAAATCATGCGAAGTGTTACCATAGGTAGAGAGTCCTGCTCCACGTCACCTATAATCCATTTCGATCGCTTATCTTATTATGTTACCTTTTGTGATCGACATGTTTACAATATCTAAATCAGCGGTTGCCAACTGGCAGCCTGCGGGCCACATCCGGCCCGCGAAGCCTTTTTTTTTGTGGCCCGCTAACTAAAATATATTAGTTGTTATTTATTGCGGACAATTTTCGTAAAAAATCTTTATGCGTTTAAAATACTTTTCTTTCGTTAAAAAAAACCTAATTTCTTCGTTTCTGTGAAATTTAACAAACCAAGGCACAAAAATATATTATTTCTCGAGTTTTGCATCCAAGAAAATACAAAAATAATCGTGTATGCCGTTTAAAAATCTTCTTCTATATTTAATTTGTAATTCAATACGTTTGTTTTGTACAACTTGATAAAAATCTGAGAGTAATATTTAATGTTCCGTCAAACATAAAAGAGTCCTACATAAAATTTTGATAAAGTAGCGGCCCGCCATTTGACTGGTGTTTTTAGTTGCGGCCCCCGGCCTCATGTAAGTTGGAAACCCCTGAACTAAATAATCATTAAACAGTAAATAGTTATAATTGTTTTTTTATAAGCTTTGTGTAAAAACATTGTACGGTCAACATATGCAATTAAAATATCTAACTCAAAATTGGGAAACATTATTAGGAATTAGCTTTTCGCATTATAGCTGAATAATCCTTTTGGCAAAAAGCATTTGAGGGTGTTTTTTTAGTAATTAAAATTTTTTTACAAATTTAAATAAGAAGTTTATGAATGGAGTTTCATGGGTAGCTGAGAAAAAAGATTGTGTTTAAATTTCATTCTAATAAAACCAGGAAATAATTATGTATGTGGAACAAAATCTGTGTCAATAAAAATAAAAGTTTTTAGATCTTAATGAATTGAATGTAGATAACAATCTGTTAAAAAAAAAAAATGATCTTTAATCTTAGAGATTAAGAGAGTGCCGAATTCGTGTGATGATGTTCCATAAAACTATTGTAAGAGTGTGGTTTTTTAAAAGATGTGGTTCAATGAAGAACATATGGCATGACATACCAAAAATGCATTGACTTAAGTGTGGCAATTACGTAGTATTCAACCTTTAAAATGATATTGTAGTCAATAAACAGATTTTATTACTTTAAAAAAATTAAGGGACTTTACTATTGAGATTACCCTTGTGTTTTGATCTAATGTTAGTATAATATAATTATTAGAAAAATAAAAAAATCAAAGAAAAGGGAAGTTACATATCATTAGGAATAGTACCTGAGTCTATAATTTACCACTAACAAAATGACTATAATATCCCTTACATGACGTATTTCCTTTAAAGGAACTGTAATTTACAGTAATAAAGAAACGCGAAACAGTCAGTATGAAGTTCTTAACTATCGAATTGCAGCCCCTGTAAAACGAAAAGATACTGTAAGAACATTCTTCGAGTTGTGAAGGCCAATTATTATTTGAGGCTGACAACAAACAAAAATATAAAATACCGATATCGATTTATTTATCTTCACAGTTCTTATCGAAAAGAAGAATATATTCGCAGATTGCATGACTAAAATCCACCATGAGATATTCATATGTGTGCTTGTTGACATTGGACTTGGTGCATCGATTTCTGTAGCAATTGGCGAATGCTGGTTTTAGGAAGAAAATAAAACATACTGGCACGCGATGTACGACAAAGATCTTTTAGAGTTACATAATGTAAGTTTGACATTGAATTGAAACTTGATTATTACAGCCACACAAAATCATATAAATATATTACTTATGCAAGAGGTAGTTCGAAAAGGCTCTTCATGGGGATCACATTTTAGGGAAATGACAAAATTCTCTGGTTTCTAATAAAATTTGGGGACAGCTAAATGAAAATTGGAAAAAATGCTGACATTTTACAAGAGTGATTAAGCATAATCAGTTCCTAATTAAATTTTTTGTACAACAGAGTAAAAGTAGAAAAAAAAGTTGAAATACAGAAGTGACTAAAAATAATCAGACCATAATAAAATTTGGGTACAACTAATGAAAGTAGAAAGAAAAAAAAATTATATACACAAGGGACTGAACTAATCGATATATTTTCTTCCACTGCCTTACAAAAAAATTACAAAGATATATTTTTTTATTTTAGTTATTACATTGTGTATTAGTTTATAATGCCTTTTTATGATTTACTACTTATAAAACAAATACAGACTCTATTTTATTACTGTAAATTTTGTTCTTTTCAATGTCTCTCACAACTGACATCACTATTTTGAATGAATCCGATTTTCAAATGTAAATGAAAGAGTACATTTAACAGTTAGGTACTTATACTTCTAGAAGAAAAAGATAACGGATACTTACACATGTGACCTATGATGTCAGTGCCAGCAGATAGTTTTTAAGAAAAATGGCGTGTTTAAGTCGGGCTAAGTTTCTTCACATAAGTTAGAATGTTAATTAACGTGAAGTCAATTAAATACAGTGCCGTATCGCACATTGAATTTGTTAAAATATAATTCTTTCCTGTCTACGTCTTTTATTTAACATAGATTTAGTATTTATTTGTGTATTTTATTGTAACCGTTATATATTTTTGTTTTGTGTACCTAGCAATTTCGATGCATAATTAAATTGTTTATATTCTACATGGCTTCGTGCCTGTCTTTGTGTTAAGTAAGAAATATAGAGCGAAAGAACTGAAATCTTTGTGAAAGAATATAAAATGTACCACTTTAAGAGAATCGATACTTGACTGGCTTGGCTAACTCGAAAGATAATGGAAGGAAAAGTTGCTAACGTAAGCAAAAGCCACGTTTCGACAACCAATCAGCATCGAGATACCCACACTACGTCACTTGCGGGTATCACATTGTTTCGAAATTGTTCGCAAAAGAATAATGCAAGTGAATTAAATATTTGGCACAATTTGATGGCAATTATTAAATTCTGTTTATCGGATATCTGGCATGCTAAATCAAAAACTTTCTTGGAAAACAAATTTTGCCCGAAAATGTGCTAATAAGTATCATATTTTAAATCAAAAAAATAAGAAATAGCTCATATTTTTAAGTGAAAAAATATAAAATTTAACTAATCACCTTTTCAATTTAAATAAAATTAAACTACCATCGTTCGACAGGAACAGGAAACAAGTTGCGCCTGTTGATTACGTGTTTTTAAATATGTTAAAATGATTCTACCACTTTTTTTTTTACAATTTCTAAGATTTGTAACTATAATGCAAATTAAATTTATAGATAATTCGATGTAACATTTATTTATGTTGAAAACTTTTTAATAAAATGAGAAATTTTTTATAAAACTAACTTTCCAAACATTTTTTTGTGTTCAGTTACTTTTCTATGTTGCTTAATACTTCCCCCCCCCCGACAAATAATGCCATTTATTATATTAAACACGTACAAAATAACTGTTTTGTGACAATTATTTTATTAGTTGTTACTTTGAAAATAACCTGATCTAGGTCTTTTCATGTTCTACATCGGAAAATTCTCGGGGAAAAAAATACGTTTTTTTTTTTGGTGAACTATTCCGAATTTATGAGAAGCTAGAAAAAGGGTTCAATGACCTTATTTTTAGTTGCAGACTATTCTTTTTAGATATTTAAAATTAAAATGTTTTGAATTATTATAAAATATGAAAATAAATAAATAAAATGTATGAAAGTTGGTGATAAAAGAAATATAAGTCAAATAAACGCTTCGTACATTTGGTCACTTTTTTATCATTTATTGGGGTAAGTAAGTTTAATTCGTTTTAAAGTATTTAAAATTGTTATAAAATCTAACAAAAACTCATGAAAAATTCTTGAAAGTGAATTCGTAAAGGAGTCATTAAAAAAAGTAGTTTTAAATTTTGGAAGAAATGATTAAAAATGCTTTAACGTAATAATTTTCATGAGCTTTAACATTTTTAAAGCGCTTAAGAACCATTAGGAAATACGTCCTCATAAATATTGTTTAAAAGTGCATTATATTGAAACTAATAAACAAACAAGTGTTTTTAAATATTTCAGAAATAGTTAATGTTACTTTAAAATTGAAGTTTACAAGGAAAATTAAAGAAAACGAACATTGAGGAATTAATTAACAATACTTGTTATCCTATTGATTACTGGGTCCCGCAGTGGACTGATCGTTAAGACACGGTTCCCAGCAGATCACCGAAGTCAAGCATCACTGGCTGCGGTCAGTGTGCGGGTGGGTGACCACTTGGATTAGTCTGCGTAGGGACCGAGGGTGTGCGGTATTGGTCCTCGTTAAACTGTTCTACCGTAAAGTGCTCGACTTCGCGTGCAGGTCGTCGGGCTACCGAAGCAGGGGTGCCATTCCCTCTGCAGAGGTTCAAAATTGTGATGGCATGTCTTCGGATCATCCTCAGGGAGGTTTCCCAGACCGTCGCCAATAGCCCATTGTGCAGCTCTAGTGCGACGTAAATGAACTACAACCTATTGATTACTGGAATTTGAAAATTTATTTAATGAATTTTGAGATAAAAAGAAATGTTTAGTTATAAGATTCTAAAAATTGAATTGAACGTTTTTATCATGATACAAAATTTAAAGTAACAGTCACTTGATGAAGCTGACATTCCCTTTATAATGGGATATCTGCAAGTAACGTGGTGTTGGTATCTCAATCCTGATTGGTTGTGGAAACGTGGCATTTGTTTACGTTAGCAACGATTCATTCCATTCTATTTCGAGTGAGCCAAGCACAACTCTCTTAAGTGGCTCATTCTAAATTCTTTCACAAAGATTCTTTTTCAAAGATTTCAATTCTTTCAATACATAATAACACGGAGACTTAACACAAAGACAAGCGCGAAGCCATATGGAATAAAAACAAACTAATTATGCATCGAAGTTGCCAGGTACACAAAACAAAAATATACACGGATAAACAAAAATATAAAATACAGAAACAAATAATATATTTAAGTAAAGTAAAAGAAGTAGACTAGAAAGAATTGTATTTCAACTAATTCGATGTGCGAAACGGCTCTGCATTTAATTATAATTAATTAAAATTCTAACATATGTAGAGAAAAGTAGCTCAACTTTAATACGCCATTTTGCTGATAAAATTAGCTAGTGCTGACGTCATAGGTCACATGTGGTATGGGAAATCTTCTTCTTGAAGTGCAAGTACCCAATTCAAAATTTTAGAGAATAATACTAAAATTTAATTTTAATAAAGCCATTCAATATATATATATATTTTTTTTGCTGTTTGTATAAATATTTTTAGACTAGTGTTTCTCAACCCCATATGCTCGAAAGACCGGTAAAATATTTCAGGTTATCATCGGGAACCGGTAAAGTTAGTATTGGACTAATGGCATCAATTTTTTGACCATTTTGCTTCTGGTCATTCACATACTCTCTACATAGAAAATATTTTGAGCTTAAACTTATTTAAATATAAATAAATTTATCTTAATTCTAATGCAAAAATTAATCCGTTGTCTGACACCGGCGCCGTCAGTTGAGAAACGTTAGCGTCAATAACATTCTATTCGTAGGACATTTGTGGTAAAGAATCATGCTACACAATAACTTAATGAAAAAGTAAGATTTTGCTGTATAAAATTGCGAGAAATATAATCTAATTGCTTAAAAAAATTTAGAGTTGTTCTCAAAAATTAAAACAAAAACGCTAAATCTGTGTAGAATTGGCGTGCAGAGAGGGAAACTGTCCATTGCAGCAGCTAAAGAGTGCATCCAATCGACGACCACCAAGGAACTTTAAAATCACAAATATTTTTTTATGAAATTAATTTTTTTAACTGGTAAATAATTTTTTTTGGTAAAATATTACATTTGGAGTTAAGATTTTTAAACAAATTTTATAATGACGCTTCAAATCGTAATTTAATTCGTTACATTTAAGAAGAAAAAAAGACTTTAAAGAATATAATGACGATTATTTACAAAAGAGAGAAAATTGTGATCGTCTTATTGCGATAACTGGTTGCCCATTGTTCCAAAATAATAATAATAATAATAAATAAAATAAAATATTCCGGTTAGACTTTCATAAACGCTCTCACATTTAAAGTCATGGGTTCCAAAAATTGCATCTGTTAATGTTTGTCCTCTTCTCGTCCGATTAGCTGCATTGGTGTTTTCAATTTCAAACAATGACGTGACAAAGTGCTTTTCCTTCTTCAGTATTCATATTTATATTAAAACCTCCAGTCAAGACAATAATTATGAATAATTAATCATAAAAAGAACATAAAACTACTTTTAAATTTATAATCTGTAAAAACATTAAATATGCACGCTGGTGGAAATAAGAAAAATCCCAGTCTGGAAGACAATCATCCTCAAGAAGTTCCATAAATATCGTCTGCTTCTTTTTATTTGATCTTGTAATATTGCTTTTTTATTAATGCTTATGTTAGCCTGATTCCTTATGACTCTTACATCACTTTATTCGTAATTATGCCATTGAAGTTGATCTAGTGAAAAAGTGTGCAGACATGAAAAGCCTAGAACAACACCCATTTTCCCAATGGGTGATAAAAATAATTTGTATGAAATAAATAATCTTTATCATAAAATAATTTTTGCGCGCATTTATATAAAAAAAATGGATGTAAAGTTAAGATTACTATGAACACATGTCTTTTGAGCATTTATTTTAACCACCTTTTGCACGTTACAATCCTTTTTGTGGAAGATAATCGAGAAGATTATTTCATCATTTGCCGCCTGTATTTTTACACCTCTGCAGGTTGCTGCAGTGCAGTGAGTTGTTTTGAAAATTAATATTGTCAGATTTACGTAGTGTTATTAAATAATAAAATAGAATCTATTTTTTTTTTATAAAAATAAGTTTAAAATTAAAATCTTTTTTTTTTTAAATTTTAACTATTATTTACTGAAAAACGTGAAATCGATAATAGTTGACACAGCTGGAATCGAATCGTCTGTGAGCTTTTTATTTTGAACACAGCTCAAAAAGCTTGTATAAGACTCAGTTCAAAATGCGTATTTGCATATCGAATTCATTCGGATCCATTCTTTAATTTGAAAAAAAATTATTAGAGAATTTTGAAAAGCAGAATCGAAGGTTATGTCCATTTTCTTAAACGCGGTTTTTGATTTGTGTCCATTTTCTTGAATATTCATTTTGATCTGTGTCTATCTTCTTATCAATGATTTTTGATCTGTGTCCATTTTCTCAAACAAGCATTTTGGGCTGCTTCCATTTTCTTAAACACGCTTTTTTATCTGTATCCCTTTTCTTAAACACACGTTTTAAGCTGCGTCAAGAACGTAAAGCTCACAGTTGCGATATTGAATTCGGGCTAGTAATAAGAGTTGTAAAAGTAAATTCGTTCACCAAGCAATATTTTTTGATATATTAATTATAACAATTGTATAAAAAATCATATATTGTCTGATATTCGTAATTAATAACTATCAAAATATAAATCAAATTTTAAATTAATTAATACTGATTAGTTTTAGCGAGATTACAACACAATCATAATGTTCGAAATATTAAATAAGTCTCTATGAATAAGCATAAATAAACTTTAGGAAAGTCATAACCATTGCATAATGAGGAGATCGTTACATTGCACAAAGTCATGTCGTATGTATTGCATTGCACAATAACAGAATGGAACAAATTACGTGAAGTCTGGCTTACAGACATAGAACGATTACACTGTCTGCAAATTATAGATACGCGTCCTTGTTGGCGGTCAGAAACAGAGAATTCCCTTTTACTAATTCATAGATTCCTTTGTTGTTCTTTCCTTTTTTTCCGAATTCTTAGATGAATTTATTCACGATGTTTTAGTTTTAAAGGTGCATGAAGAAAGAATAGCATATAAATTATTTTATAACTTACACTTTTATTGTTATGTTTAAAGGGAGCATCAGACCTTATGTATTCCCAGTTGCGGCGGCTGATGAAAATTTGTCATTTCAAATGATTGAGGGTAGACCAGGAAAGTTAAATTTTCAATGAGTAGCCAGTGGCCAGTAGACACTTTTTCCTCAAATCTAATGAGTCGATGACCGATATAGATAGATTCTTTTCATTTTATAGTCACTTTTGCGAAACTTTTATTTACTTCGACTAAATTATATTTTGAAAAAAAAAATCTTTTTAGAAAAAATCTACACCTGTAAAAAGTTAATTCAACAAAAAATATTAATAATGGGCTAAATATGTGACAAAATTAGTTAAACATACCGACTTTAAAGAACTTTGGTTTAAAATATTTGGAGAGGCAAAATACATTTCATGTATGTTTTTTCAACTTTGAAATATGTGAGTTGTTAAAGAACTCTAATTCCACGTGAATCTTTCCACCACAAATTGATGGACTTAAAAGGATCGAAATTTTGAATGAAGATATTGCCCATTTTAATGAAAATTCTATTTTCCCAGAACTCTTTCGGCCTTTTCGGCAATGTACTTTTATTATTAAACAATTAAAAAAAAAAAATTATGGTTTAAGTGACCGGTTGTTTATTTAATTTAGGTCACCACTTTTTTCCCTTTTTTAATTGACTTGCCACGTGGCGGGGAAGGTTATTTTCAGGGTCTATTAGAGGAAAAAGGAGCCGCTTAGTTCTTAGTTTTTCCATTTGCTGCTGTGATTTATATTTAGCAAATTAGTTTGGCTTCGAAGAAAATTTCAAAATATAATTTATTCTCCAAACTAAATCTTCATTGCCTCCGTTGGCAACACTAAGAAGTTTTTTGAAGCATTCTGTTTTAATGACGGATATTCTGCAATTAAAGAAACTTACGAATAAAAGGATATGCTTGTTATATTATCGTATTTGAGTTATCCATTACACGTTTTATTTAAATTATACGGTAATGATTAAAGTGACACTATTATCTATTCTAATAAGAAGAAGTGAGAATTAATTCTGTGCCTTAATGACGCTTTTAAATTAGGATAACATTAAATTAATAGTTTGTTTAGCGCATATTTTACGTCATACAAACAATTTAACTTCATTATTTTGTTGGCTACTTGTACTTTAAGAAAAAGACCTCCCATACCCACACATGTATCTTATGACGTTCTCGCCAGCTAATCTTTATCATCAAAGTGGCGTATTAAAATTGAGCTAAGTTTCTCTATATAAGTTAGAATGTTAGTTAACGATAAGTTAATTAAATATAGAGCCGTATCGCTCATCCAATTAGTTGAAATATAATTCTTTCTCCTCCACTTCTCTCATATCACTTAGATTTATTATTTGTTTATGTGCTTTATTGTAACCATGATATATTTTTGTTTTATGTACCTGGCAACTTCGATGCATAATTAGTTTTTTTATGTGCTACATGGCTTCGTGCCTTTTTTTGGTGATAAGTCTCTGTTTAAATATACAGTGAAAGAATTTAAATCTTTGAGAGAGAATCTTTGTGAAAGAATTTAGAATGTGTCACTTAAAAGAATTGATACTTGACAATTTGTTTACTCAAAATAGAATGGAGCAAATGCCACGTTTCAGCAACCGATTAGGATAGAGATACCCATCCTACGTTACGTACAGATATCGCATTAATTAATTTATCATTAATTTATAGTTAATTTTTTAAGTATAATTCGTATTTAACTAATTTTAAAAACAACAGAGGTTATAAATACGTGCTTAGCAGTAAATTCTAAGTAAAAAACAACATTATTTAAAAATTTACCAAATAGAGTGGCTTGTGCTCCTTTCACAGGAAAGAACATTTGAATAGAATGCCCATTGCCTACCTTCCATTGGATGGGCTCATGAATCGCGTAACGCTTTCCTCTCTGTCACTGTAGTTCATGTTCAATAACTTTAACATGAGTTGAACTGACGTTATTTAACTATACATACAATAAACCACCTGAATTCATTTTTTTCCTTCAATTATTAAATATGGCATGCTATTTTTTTTTCATTATGTTTTTACGGGTAATAAAAATTTTATTAAACGTTTAAATTTACAAAAAATTATAAATTCAAAGTTTTTTTAAGCGCTAAAGTATAGTACTATATTTTAAATAGCTTTATCTGCATGATTTCAGCTTGTTCGCTTAAGACATTTATTCATTTTTACTTAGAAATATTTGGTTTAACCTAAATTTCTGAACGTTTGCATTAAAAACGAATGATTTATTGAATGTATGTCTTCTTTGTACAATGCGAAAAAAAGAAGTGAACGCACTGAATAAATTTTGTCCCGTTGATCGGATTTTCATGTAGCAGGAATCGATCTTGCTCATGGTTATTAATTCGTGCAAGCGATTTTTTAGGCGACAAAAAACACACTTTTATTGAACGGTTTTGGATTCTTGACCCTCGTATTAGTGGGGGGGGGGGGAGCTGTAATCTGAAAAATATGGTTTCAATTGTTTATGAAGGAGGGCAGTCGAAAGTTTAGACCTGCTTCATGTTAATTTCACTTTTTGCGTATTTCGCTGTAAAGCGGAAACTTTTAAGCGAATCAAAAAATGTTAGCTCATAATTATAAAATTCGTTTATTTAAGAATAATTGCATGTAAAAAGTAATTTTTAATAATATTTTTAAAAATTCGTTTAATAATAGTTCAAAATATTTTTAAAATTGAGGCTTACAAATTTTAAATCCTTTTAAAGAATGGAATTTTTAAAATTCCGTTTTTTAAAATACAAAAAAAAAGGAAAAAAATACAAATTAAAACAAATTACGAAAAAAAAAAGAATTATAAAATACGAATCATATAAATTGTAATATGTATTGTAATAATCATGAATTATAATAAACGAAATCGGTCGAATAGTTATTGAAAAATAAAATTTTAAATACATGTCTTTTTTAAAATTAAATAACTCAAAAATAAAGCCCAGCACATATAATATCAGCACAGTTCATTTAAAATCGTTCATTTCAACTTAATTTATGCCTCCAGTTCCTAACTTTTATTTTATATTTTGATTTAAATGTATCGAGGGCACAGTTCGTTATCGCTCAGGAAGCTCTGCAATCAAGCAATTCTTTTCAATTAGCTTTCACTTGTTCATTTAGACTCAGACTTATTTAATACTCCAATATTTTTTTATTTCTTTTTTTAAAGGTTTCAGCTCTCTATTCGTTACCACTCGACATTCCCCCATCTATTTGCGCATTTCTTTACTTCGCTCGCTTATTTCGCCTTTTATTCTCTTTAATAACCAAGCTTTTATACTTTATTTTAAATATAATAAAAGTTGCACCACTTCTCCTCGTAATTCATTAAATCTCGCCTTTTCTCTCTCACAGTGATTAACCAGTATTCATTCCAATTCTCTACTTACCGATAAAAAAACTCAGTTTTTTTTTCTTTTCTTTCTTTTTCTAAGAATTAAAAGATCCTGGGACCAGGGCTTGACTAAGGCAGGCCATGCCCCTGGCCCACACATCAAAGGGGGCCCCCAAATCGAATAGAAAGTTTATTTTACGCTTCCTTCTTCAATCAACTTTTTTTAAAGGACAGTGTAAAATCCGTCGGTTTTATGTTGGCTTCTTCATTAATCTATCGTATGAACACAAGAAATCTGTATTTCGTAAATCCACGACTTTCTAGGGAGGAATTCAGGTAAATTTTCGCAATTGCGATGGGCACATTTGGCCAATGAAAAGCCTGTATTTTTACATATCGCAAAATGCGATATGTTTACAAAAATTCGGGCTTCTGATTGGCTTCATGGAGCCATAGTAATTGCGAAACCTTAGCTTAATTCCTCCCTAATGTCAGCGAGGATATGAATTTTTCGCAGCTAGATGACAAAGTTAACAATCAGAAAACTGCATTCTGCATGATGGACATAGAATTGTCAGAAAATCAATAATATGTACAGAACGATACTTCGTCTTACCATTGGAGGATGGGGGACTTAATAACTATTTTAGGTTCTAGTCAATTTTCTTGTTATGATGTGAAAAATTTAAATACTTCCATAAAGTTCGTTCTTCATTACTAAAGTAGTGAAGTAGAGGGGAGGCTTCAATTAGGCTGCCTGGAAACATCAGTAATTTCGTTTTATGTTCGCATATAAGTTGGAAAAATTTCATATGAAACTTCGTGACTGACGTCATTGCAGCTCTAAGAGTTATTGCAGTTTACAATAATTACTTGTTGTTGTTATTGTCGTAGGCCATATTATGGTGGTGCAATTATTTTTTTGTGCAATTGTTCTTGTTTTCCAATGCAATTGTTGCAATTATTCTTGTTTTCCAGTGGCGCCATTTATGGCTAAGAATTCGACTTCTGCCACACCCATACGTCATATCCGTTTATAGGGTGGGCCTATTCTTATATCCACAGATCGTCATTGTGACTTCCATTGCGACGATCCATTTCCAATTCAGTACCCCCAGAGATTCAATTTGTTATGGGGATATGGAGGACCTTGTGGTCCGACAGATTTAACGTGCACCAGTCACCATTTACTACACGGGGAATCTTCGGGCGGCTGGTATCAAACTCCCGTTCTCACGAACGCGAGTCCAGCGCTCTGCCAACCAAGCTATCTCAGCCCCCACACTAATTACTTCAAATACCTGAATGAAAGGCCGGGATAGCCTGGTCGGTAGGGCGCTGGGCCCATGTCCAAGAAGTCGTGGGTTCGATCCTCGCCGGCCGAAGACTCCCCGTGTAGTAAAATGGTGACTGATGCACGTTAAATCTGTCGAGTCTCAAAGTCCTCCATGTTCCCATAACAAATAAATACCTCTGGGGGTACTGATCCAGGAGTTTCCTTGTCTTCTGGATTGGTTCAAAAAATTACAAGGCTACGGAGTTGAACATTAGTAGTCGTAAACCCATGAAATTGGGTCGGCTGTTCAACGACGGTTATAAAATAAAATAAAATACCTGAATGAAAGATCTTATAATTGCTAAAGAGAGCTGTTTAAATTATTTTTTCTTCACAGCTCAAAAAATAGTTAAAGGAAAACAATTTCTGTTTGGAGGGAAAAACCTTTGTTCGTTTCTTAACTATTTATTGCAGCAAAAATACTATTTTTTTTACTTACATTTCCCAAAAATGTGCAAAATGTCATATTCATTTGCATCCAATAAGATGTTATGAAACGCGCGTGCAAAAACTGTTATCAAAACTAAACGTAAAATCAAAATTAACGTAAAATTTTTATTAATTTAAACAAATTTAAGAATTAAAAAAATTCGCCAATATTTCGTTCTCGGTAATGGCAAGTTCTGAATGAATTCATCAAAATCTAGTGTTAATAAGTGCTTATCGCTATGAACATTTTACATTTTTCATCCTTTTTTCCAAATTTGCTGATTAAGAGTCAGATAAACAGGAAAGATTCGAAATAACTAACCATTAAGCCAATTTCCCAAATGTGTCGTTAAAGTAGTGTGATACTCTCTTTAAAGGTTAAAGTAACCGTATACGATAGATTTTATCGTCTCTTTCTTCCTAATATAAAATCTCCTCTTTACGTGACTTTAAAAAATAATTCTTTTTTCTCTAAAAAAAGTATATAATTTATTTGCATTACGTAGTTTTGTGTTCTATGATATTAAGTGTGAAAGTAGATTATTATCAAAGATTTTCAAAATGATAGCAGTTAACTGCGATTAGAGCGATGTTTTTTTTTTTTTTTTTTTTTTTTTTTTTTCAAAAGATACAGAAAATACAAACTCGTAAAGTTTACGAAAGATTAAGTAATTTCCGGAATGATAAATCGATGACATATTTAAAATTTTAGATTAACACAATAGCTTAATAATCGTGTTTTCATCAAGCCAATTGTTTCATTACGTGCATGCCACTAGTCGTTGATGAGGTAATTGCATACTATCTTTTTTTTTAGTGTCTGCTTTCCTCCCTAAGAAAAAATTATCTAGTTTAAAAAACAGGCTATATATATATATATATATATATATATATACGATTGGTTTAAACATATATGTACAGTGCACCAAAAAAAAAACACCCACCCTGATTAACTTTTGATTTAATGATCAGATTTTCACGTTCTGGGATTCATTCTTAATGATTCGAGCGGGTTCCCTCAAATATGCTAATTAATTGCTGCAGACGATATTTCAAGCTACGAAATCAGACACGAAAACGTACATTCTCTGAATAAACTTACCTCTTTTCGACGGATTTGGATTTCTGACCCCCAAAATATAGGGGTAGCTGCAATCTAGAAAATAGGATCCCCATAGCTTGGTCAAGAGAGCTATCCAAAGTTTGGACTCCTTAATATTAATTTTCTTTTTGCGTGTTTCGTCATAAATCGAAAACTTTTAAATCGAATTTAAAAATGTTTGCTCACAATTATGGAATTCGTTTATCCAAAGATATGTTAAGGAAATATTTATCTTTTTTTTTATTATTTTATTAAATAATAGTCGATAAAATTTTGAATTGTATTGCATATAATTTTTAAATCATTTTAAAACATGTAATTTTACATGGCAAAATACAAAATTTGAGCGAAATCGGTTGAATACTTTCAGAGAAATCAAATTTTTAAAAAATCGTATATTTAAAATTCGATTTCTCAAGAACTTTAGTACCGATTTCATTCAAATTTTTTATTGTATCAAGTAAAATGTCATGCATTTTAAAACGATGTAAAGAAAAAAAATTTTCTTTACCTTTTAGTGTGCAAAAATTTTTCAATTCGCTTAAAAAGTATGGCGAAATACACAAAAAGTAAAATTAACATTAAAGGGTTCAAACTTTGGAGCGCTCTCCTGACCAAACTATGGGGACCCTATTTCCCAAATTTTGACTATCCCCTATATGTTTTGGGGGTCAGAAATCCGAATCCATTGAATAAAAAGGTATTGTTTTTCAGAAAAAGTACGTTTTCGTATCTGATTTCGTACCTTAAAATATCTACTGCACCAATTAATTAACATATTTGTAGTTATCTCTTCAAAACATAAAGAATGAGATCGGGAACGTGAAGATCCAATCATTAGAACAAAAATATTCAGGTAGGTCCATACATTTTTTTTTATACTTTATTTTATTTATTTATTTATTATTATTATTTTTGAAGAGCAATTATTACAGATTTTTTTAGAACGCTCTTTTTCATATATAGTTTACTTTTAGTGGCTGGACATTAATGAGTTAACTACTTTTAGGAGTTAAATTTTTTTGGAAGAATCAATTTTCTCTCACGTCCAAAATTTTTATTTTAAAAAAATTGAATATCGATAGAAAAATTCATACAAAATGGTTTAGAATCAGAGTTAATATATCTTTTATGAAGTTTTTTTTTCAACCTTCGCATTTTTACACCATTTTTGACGAAGAATATTTCTTTTAAAAATTCTAGAATATTGATAATTTTATTGAGTGTTATCTTCTATGCATAAAAAACTTAACTTTTTTTAGAATGGAAAAGTCACGTTTATGAATTAATCTCGTTTCTTAATTTTTCAGATGAATGCTAAAAATTAACGATTTTTTAATTTATTACCAAGCACTAAATTCAACCTTTTTGAGATTTGAAGGTTTTATTGTAGACGAAAAAAATTTTGTAGCAAGTTTAATTTCTAAAACATAAGTTAGTGCTAATTTATGTATCATCAATTTATTATCAATTATGTTCTTTGTATGCATTTTCTTTGCACGTTTTACAAACGGAAAAACATATTTTTATATTTTTCATTGGCTTATCCCTTTTTTTCTCATTTTGTTTTGTCTCGATAAAATTTCTACAATTTTTATTTTTATCGTTCCAATCTTTTGAATATAAAGTGTAACCTCACTCTCCGTTCCACAGGTCTTTCTTATAGGTTACCTCCAATGATTCAAAATTGTATATCGAAAATACATGAATTTTCTCAAACGATTTTAATTTTAGTTAGTGTCATTTTCCGGGTGAGGGAAGGCCACTTCTGTTGACGTCATGACAAGACGGATCAAAGAATAAAATTTAGCGTCTATAAAAATGATCCCAACTGATATAAAAATGTGTAAGAACAAATTTACACATTATGAATGATGAAGTTGTTTTGAATGAATAAACAAGTATGTTTTCTGTTTAAGTTTGCATTTAATTTTATATCATAAAAATTAGCTTTAAAAGATGAGAAGAGGTTTGTTTATTTGAATGATTGGTTTTTTAAAATTACTATTTTTTTCTAATTTAACTTCCAACTCTAAATCTAAATCATCCATAGTGTGGTGTAACTACCACCACAATTATTAAACATCCATTCACTAGAATATAAGACACGCTAGCTTTATTCAATCTTGAGGTACCTTTCGATAGATGAAGGTTGGCATTGTCTAATGGTCTTTCCCCACATGGGTGACCCGGACGTGATGTGAACATGCCTACCTTGACAGAATCTCGTACTTCGATCTGAACACGCGTATTTCATTGGATGGTTCACATTGAACAGTTGACTTGTGACTGCGACATTATCCACTTCCTCGGGCCGTTGCTACTCAGTCTCGATCACACCCAACGTCGGCCTACATACTGTCAATGGCAACACAGGAAAAATCACGGCTCTTCACCTAATACAGCTCTTACGACCCGCAAAAGTAAGGGGGTGATTTTAATACAGCTCTCCCGGATTCTCACAAAACAGCAATGAATCAACTAGTGGTATCCATTCATCGAATTCTATCCCTGATAAAATTCTGGTGGGAGAGTATTGTGGCGTAACTACCACTACGAAATATAAAACATCCATTCACTAGTATATAAGACACGCTAACTTTATTCAATCTTGAGGTACCTTTCGATAGATGAAGGTTGGCATTGTCTAATGGTCTTTCCCCACATGGGTGACCTGGACGTGATGTGAACATGCCTACCTTGACAGAATCTCGTACTTCGATCTGAACACGCGTATTTCATTGGATGGTTCACATTGAACAGTTGACTTGTGACTGCGACATTATCCACTTCCTCGGGCCGTTGCTACTCAGTCTCGATCACACCCAACGTCGGCCTACATACTGTCAATGGCAACACAGGAAAAATCACGGCTCTTCACTTAATACAGCTCTTACGACCCGCAAAAGTAAGGGGGTGATTTTAATACAGCTCTCCCGGATTCTCACAAAACAGCAATGAATCAACTAGTGGTATCCATTCATCGAATTCTATCCCTGATAAAATTCTGGTGGGGGAGTATTGTGGCGTAACTACCACTACGAAATATAAAACATCCATTCACTAGTATATAAGCCTTGAATCAATGCACCTTTCGATAGATGAAGTCTAATGGTCACTCTAACTGCAATATGAGATTGCATCCTCAAAAAGAGCTCTTTAAGTAAGAGAGGCTCACAACACAAATATTTTAATAAGACCTACCCATTCACGTTCACTGGAACTACAGGCGTGATTATTTTCAGATAACTGACTTATTTCGCACACATTATCTTCAAAACTCCCGCTATATTTTATTTTCTTTCATAATTTCAATATATTAGAGGTTACCACCACCCCTCTGCTCGCTATCGTTCTATAAGATTCGGAATTGATAACGCGGTTATTTTCAAATTCCCTTTCATTTCACCAATATATGATTTATAGTTAATTGGATTACCGATAAAGAGAAAAAATTATCAAGAGAGTGGAGATAATTGATATTCCTTCTTCGTGCGCAAATTTAAAACCTGTAAGTGGAAAATGTTAAAATAAACTACTAATAACTTAGCTTGTGTGGGTTATCATAGAAAATGTTTAATGACTCGAAGAGTATTTAGAGATTTAAGCAATGTGATACACAACGCTTGTTTCCGCACATAACTTAGAGTTATGAGTTACACTGTAAGAAATTATGGCAAGGCGAATACTATTAAAAATACGTTAATGTATTACATTTTCCCGTCTCGCTTTTAACGTGCGCAATTTCTAATTGTTTCATTTTATAGTTTTTGAGTTATGGGAGTAAAAAACGGAAGAAATTTTCTTAAACGCTGGTGTCATTTAATTTTAACTTTAATTTCGAGGTCATCTAACTTTAATATATAAGCTCGCGCCGTGGTGGCTCAGGGGATAGTGCGTTCGCTTTTCAATCAGGTGAATAGGGTTCCAATCCGAACGATGACTGGTCGATACGAATTCAGCACACGGCTCGCACCGACCACAGTGCTGACGTGAAATATCCTCAGTGGTAGACGGATCATGGGATAGAGTCCCTTTGCCGTCAGATTATACGCGGGAGGTTCTCGTGGCTTTCCTCTCCATGTGACGCAAATGTGGGTTAGTTCCATCAAAAAGTACTCCACGATGGAAAATTTTTCTCCATACTTAATCCAGCCAGTTTCCTTGTCTTCTGGATTGGGTTCAAAATGACAAGGCTACGGAGTTGAACATGAGTAGTCGTAAACCCCGATTCTTGGGTCGGCTGTTCAACGACGGTTATAAAAAAAAATCCATCTACAATAGGATTATGTAATGTGTGTGTGTGAGAGAGAAGTTTTATTTACTGCTGCAAGTACGTAGGAACTCATATATAGATATTTTTTTTTAAATATTTAAAAAGTTTTTTTTTTAAGAAAAAGCCTAGGTAGGTGCCTTATTTACGTCGTACTAGGAAACGACGGTCTAGGAAACTTCTCTAAGGATGATCTGAAGACATGCCATCACAATTTTGATCCTCTGAAGAGGGGATGGCTTTGGTAGCCTGGCGACCTACGCGCGAAGTCTAGTACTTTACGGTAGAACAGTTTTAAAAAGGCCGATACCACGCACCCTCGGTCTCTACGCAGGCTGATTAAAGTGGTCATCCACCCGCCTACTGACCGAGCCAGTGGTGCTTGACTTCGGTGTTCTACTGGGAACCGTGTCTTTGCGATCAGTCCACTGAAGTTTTTTCTAAAAGAAGCATGTCTTCTGCACGAGGGAGTATGCATGATTGCTTAGCACTAAATACTTTAAAGTTTTGGCTTTCATTTTCTAGATTTTTTTAAAAAAGCATTTTATGCTATAACATCAAACCACGATTATACAACTTAAAAAAAAGTTGTGAACTATAGTCTTCACTTTATAATAATGAAATAAGGAAAATAGCGTTCATTAACTTTCAGAACTTACATGGATTCTTTCTCAAAAATCAAAGCAATAAAAGTATTTGTTTAGGAAATTTATGTGAGTCATTTAATATTGCACATTCATTTTTCTACATCTTTTTAAAAATTTACTTTTATTTTTGTTGAAACTAATTTAGTGAATTATGCGAAGAATTTAGTATTTAATGAAGAAACTGTTTTAGTGTATTTAGTGAAAACCAAATTAGATGAGGTTGAAAAATTCCTCCAAAATGAATGTCTCAAAAAAGAAAAAGAAAAAAAAAAGAAAGAAAAAACTTTTCTTCTTAACGTATATAATGTATAACAGTAAATTACCTTGCTGAAAATGATATTGCAGAATTAAATTAGCATAAAAGTGAGGAAAAAATGTACAATATTCTTAAATATCTCGTACTATATTTTCCGATTCTCATTGACTATTGACCTTGTATTTTACATGTTTTGTAAGTTATATCCAAGTAAAATAAATAACAATTTTTAAATTATTAGTGAAAAATTATGTAACAATGATTTACAGCATATTGAAATTTTCCCGCCTCCATGCCTACTTGAATGGTGAGTAAGGTCACGAGTAGAAACAGGTATATTTTCAAACGATTCTTTAATCACACGAGTCCAGAAAATTCCACATAATAATCCCAAAAAAGAACTGTCCAGTCATATGAAACCCTTACGTAAAGTCCGATAAAATCAATATTTTCTACACGTGTCTTCTATGATTTTTTTAATGCAAGTGAAGCACCGTCGAAAATAATAATAAAATGGAGAAGGAAAAAAAACGGAAAAGAAAGAAAGGAATGATCGTTTTCAATGTTTAATGAGGAAGCGTATGAAAGTGTCCATCTCATTTCCCGAGGCAATGTTCTTTTTTTTATCTACTTAAAATGGTAAAAGTTAAAATTCTCATTCATCTCACGGTTCACAGCGACCAAGGACGTTACGCCACGATAAACACACGTTGTGTGTACGATATAGAGACACAGTTGCATACAATTCCTTTGAGCGGCCTTGATGCCATTCGAGCTATCTAAATGTCTGCAAGGAAAGGAAAGGAGAAAAAAAATGGTTGTGGGCGCTTATTTCGAATTTTCCTTGATTGTTGTCGGAAGGCGGGTTTGTTTACATTTCCGTACGTATAGGCAAAGACTGAGTTTTGGATTAAATTGTGTTATGTATGAGGAGAAGAAAAGAGTTGTTGTTTACACTTTTGATTAGATTTTTTTACGCTTGTAGTAATCCAAATAATCGATCGATTTTGTTGAATTTAGGCTTTGTAATATAACGCTTTTTATAATTGTTAGTTTAAGCTATATTTATTTTCTTAAAAGTGAATTTTATGTTTCAATTTGAAAGGTTGATCATAATTTTTTTTTAGTTCTTGATTTTTCTGATATTTAAGAAACAATACATATTTTTTTTTTTTAAATCAGCGGCATTGTATGATAGAAAGTCCGTGGGGTTCGCACTTCTCCCGAAATTAAAATTTAAAAAGTAAAATTTAAAAAAAATATTTTTGAATTTTAAACTAATCTAATTAATTAAGCATTATACGTTCGATTTAACGAATTTTCTAAATCCTGGTATCCATATAGCGTCAGTTATGAAAATCTATCTTTACTTTGACCTCCAATAGAGAGAAAAGTGGATTAAAAATGGAACAAAAAGTATTCTTAAAAAGTAATCATATCAGGCAGTTTTTACTCTTTGCGATTAATTTATGGTATTGTTTCAAGCATAAATATAAAATAAATAAAAAAGGAAAATAAGAAAAATCTTTATTTACAATTGCTTTAATTATTTGTGAAAACAGATACTATATTTGCAAATTAATATTTTACAAAGACGTGTTAAACATATATATAACAGTGAATAACCGAAATCAAGAGAATGTCGACTTTCACCGGTGAATTAGGTAATTGAGTTAGGTAAAAGAAAAAAATTGAGTTGCCATTTGTTTTAACTACGATAAGATTTTTTTCTTCTTACAGTTGAAAGTTAATCCAATAAAACCGATCATCTTTTTTAAGTTAAGGCTTCATTGTAGAAGATTTCTCATTGCTGTTTGTTTACAGCATATTTATGATACAAGAAAGAAAAAAATATTCTCATTTTATTTCTATTTACTTTTTTATAATCATTATCATCATTTAAAGAAAATGATCTGTATAGAAATATTATTGTTTTGTTGTTCACTATCGTCAAAGCATGTAAAAGCTTCACATTCACATTTTCCATAAGAAATAAATTTAAAACAAATTTCTAATTTTGCACAATCTTACAAATTGTTATAAGTAATTTTGCACAATCTTCGAGACTGTTTCTACTAATTTTGCACAACCTTACTAATCATTACAACTACTAATTTTACACAAACTTAAAAAGTGTTGTTACCAATTTGAAACGACTCCTACAAACTATGTAATTTAATCTTTCTCAAATTTAAAAATGTCTTCGGAATTTGGCACAATCTTACAAACTATTGTTACTGATCCTTTCAAACTATTACTAAAATTTTTCTATTACTATCTTACAGCCTCAGAAACTGCTGCCACTAATTTTGCACAACCTTAAACTATTACTATTAATTTGACATGGCTCTTACAAGCAATTGCTTTTAATTTTTCTCTATTTTAGAAACTACTTCTACTAATTTTGCACAACCTTAAACAATGCTGTTACTTATTTAGAAGAGCATTTCAAATTATTAGTACTATTTTTGTACAACCTTAGAAACTGTAGCCACTAATTATGCACAATCTTAGAAACTATTACAATTAGTTTTCCACAACCTTAAAAATTGTTCACGCTATTTGACACTATTTTCTGTTGTTTGCTCCTACAAATTATTGTTCTTAATTTTTCACAATTTTAAAAATTGCGTCTTCTAACTTTACATAACCTTACAAACAATTGCTACTGATTTCGCACAGCCTTACAAACTGTTACAACTATTTTTGTACAACGTTAAAAGCAATTTCTACTACCGATTCCAAACGACCTCTACAAACTATTGCTACTAATTCGCTTAGGTTACTCGAAATAGAATGGATAGAACAGTTGCTAACCGAAACAAATGCCACGTTTCAACAACCAACCAGGATTGAGATAGTTACACAACGTCACTTGCAGGTTTGTTTTTTTAGTCTACAAAAACTTAAAATGTGTGATTTAAGATTATTTATTGTAAATAAAACAACGAACTATTTAAATTAAATTTTCCCTAGTTATCCCTCATTATTTTATGTACCAACTCGAAAAGGAAGTTCGAATATTGAACTTCTTTATTGTAAATTGAAATTATAAATACAATAAAACTGTAGCTAATAGTATCAAAATGAGTACAAGTTTTTTGCTGTTATCAGAAAAACTAGTTCGTGCTATTGAAAAAGAAATACGAATCAATTGGTTAATTTATTTAAGTTCGAGTATTATCAAAACGTTGTTTTCAGATTTCACTTCATTTTTAAATTATGAAAATGGATCGCTAATGTGATAATCTTGGAAAAATAATTGGTTTGTTGGAAAAGACAAAATAAATGTTTATTATTAAAATGGAAAAAAATCGATTTATAGATTACAGAAAATTGGCGTGCTTTAAAAGATATTAGCAAGTTAAAGAACACGAACAACAGAAATTTCTGTTCTTTGATATATGATAAAAATGAATTAAATAGAAATGTCAAGCAAACGATATTTAATTGAATTCATGGAATACATTTTAATAAAATTTTTAATGGAACTAAGCGAGATGGCAGGAAAAATAACTATCAAAATCAATTATTTTGGAAGATAACAGCTTCATAAATCAAATTTAATAGTTATGATCTTCATTTCTATTCATATCTATTAATTATTAAATTTAAGATTCATAATAATTTTGAAGTGGAATATTGAGCATGAGATCGTTTGAACGATATAGACGTGATTCAAAAGTCAAGTTTTATTATAAATCTCCAAGGGCCTATAATTGAAAATAGGCACTTTAGAAATGTAAGTATTGTGCTATATTTCGCTTATTGTTTAGCCATCACTTTTATAGTTTTGTTAAAAACATGTTAAAATAATACAATTAAACAAAAGATCAGACCATCGCAAATTATTCCAGAGTAGAATTTTTAAGCAAAATTCATCGGACTTTGAGGCCATTTACTGGGTTTAGATTTTTCAATAACTTTGAGAAATTTTGACAGAAAATGAGATTTAAATAGTCCAAATTATTTTTAGTTAGATATTTGGATTCTTACTTTGTATAAATGTACATTGTATGCTTTTTTTCCTCTCTTTTTTGCATTTACGGATTAGCAAAGAATTCTCAGCGTTAAGGGAAATCTCTCCTCAAACAAGTGGTGATTAAACCATGCTGATCAGAGAAATTATGATTCAATGATTACGATAAAGAAATTAGTTTCGATTCATCAACAGAGAATAATATTATAAACAATATTATAAACAATATTTTTTAAAAAGAAATCATCCACAAAAATATACTTTCTCTTAATAAACATAATTTTTGTTCTACTTCATTGGATTTTTGACACTCAAACTATGACAATGGCGGTTTCTGGTAACATACACAGGCTCTATATATTAGTAATTATTGGTTATGGAGGTAAAATCTTTTAATGAATTGTTCCTAAAATATACTCATTCAATAACTGAAAAGCGCAGATAATATTTTTATAAACAAAGTCAAAGCTAAGCAAAATTTAAATACGCAAATTTTGACAAAAAAAGCTATTGCGAATATGAAGAAAAATTAAAAAGAAAGCTAGATAATCTCAATAAAAAGAATTTTAGATGGCATACACATAAGACATTATACGCAACAAAAAAAAAGGTTACGAAATGTATCTAAACCAATGTTGTAATTTTTTGGGGAGTGTATACATATGGTACCGCCTGTGTCCGTCATTTCATAGACTGCCAAAAATAGACTGGAATAGTATGAAATGATTAATATTTCTCACATTGCCTATAAGCATTTAATTCAATGACTCGGCAGAGTCTATATTAGATTCTCATATTTCATTCTTGGCCCAATAACAGCAAGTGTTCTGGACAATTCAATATAATTTTATAAAACGACGTCATTTTACACTTTGCCACTGACATACAAATAAAGAAAAACTCATAAATAACTTTTGATCTAATGATTGGATATTTGAGATTTACACTAGCCTTAAGTCTTATTATTAATTGATTAATGGTGTTTGAAGGCCTTAAATATCCTTATTGCTTAATGCGAACTATAATACAAAATCGTACACACAAAATGTTCTTTCTCCGAATAAACATATACCTTTTTTTGATATATTCTGACCCTCTAAATATGGGGGATAACTGTATTCTGTTAAATAGGGTTGAAATAGTTTACCCGAAAGAAAATATTTTTAACTTGATCATGAGAGTCGTTTATTCAATACAATTATTGTAGAGTAATGTTAATAAATTATTGTAGAGTAATGAAATTTCGACAATGCGTTTGTCTGTGTAACATATTTAATTGATTAAAGTTTGAAGATCACAGGTTAATGCAATTAAGAGAAAAAACATTTCAAATTGGAAATACTGGTGTAACCGCCTGAATTTCGAATGCAAGCATGTATTGTGTCACGCAGATGCCGTGTGCCATTTTGCAGTTCCACGCTTGCTGCACTTGGTTAGTCAATACCGAGATAGTTAAATGATGGTTGTCGATGAGGATGAAGTTGTCCTCAAATGATGCCCCCCTATACGTACTCGATTGGTGAAAATTCTGGTGATCTACCAAGGCAACATATTAACATTCCGTAGAGCATGTTGGGTTACAGCAGCAGTATGAGGGTGAGCGTTATCCTGTTGGAGAACATCCCCCTTGAATGTTGCTCATGAATAGTAACAGAACAGGTTGAATCACCAGATTGATGTACAACTTTGCAGTCAAGATGCGTGGAATAGCCGCGAGAGTGCTCCTGCTGTCATAGGAAATTACTCCGCAGACCATAGCTCTAGGTATTAGTCCAGTGTGTCTAGGCCGGAGACAGGTCTGTAGCAGGCGCTCACCTAGCCTCCTTCTATACGGCTATCACTGTCCCCAAGGCAGAACCGACTTTCTTTAGCAAACACAATAGATCTCCACTCTGTCCTCCAGTAACCTCTAACTCGACATCACTCACGTCGTGAATGGTAAAAGTTTGGAGTGAGTGGAATGCAAGCTACAGGGCTTTTTGCTAGGAACTGAACTTGAAGGAGCCAAATTGTAACCGTTCGTGCAGTGTCAACTGCAGATCGAATTTTTGATGCAGACGCAGTGCGGTGCCATACCACAGTCATACACCGTACACGGTGGTCTCTTCTCTGAGTAGTGCCACGTCCCCACCCAGAACCCGGTCAGCTTGAAGCAGCACCTTCCCTTGACCACTGCTGCCAACAATCATGGGAGCTTTGGTGGCTCAGGGGACAGAGCGTTCGCCTTCAAATGAGGTGAACCGGATTCGAGTTCCAGCGATGACTGGTTGATACGAATTCCACACCCGGCTCGCACCGACTACAAAGCTGACGTAAAATATTCTCAGTGCTATGGGTTAGAGTCCATTTATATTACATTATTGAAGTCTACTTATGGGTTAGAGTCTGTTAGAGTCCCCTCGCCAACAGACTAATTGTGGGAGGCTTTCGTGGTATTCCTCTACATGCAACTTGAATGCGGATTAGTTCCATCAAAGAGTCCTCTACGAAGACAAATTTCTCCTTTACGTGATACAGCAGTTCCTTTGTTTTCTGGATTGGGTTCAAAATTCTAAGGTTACAGAGTTGACAATTAGCAGTCGTAAACCCAAAAATTGGGTATATATATATATATATATATATATATATATATATATATATATATATATATATATATATATATATATTGCATTGAATTACTTTGAGTAAACGAGTAATATATAAAAAAAAAATGGGCGCCTGTTTTTGATCAGTTCTATATTTCTGAAGCGAATGAAGTTTTTAATCAGATAATATCGCACCGTAATATATTACCTGGTATTATGAATTTCTTGGGCTCATTTATTTAATATTATTTGTTATTGTTTATAAATTCTTTTTTTAATAATGTATGGAAATTTTTAAGTATACAATTTTTTAATTTTACTTAAAGCTGAGTAATCCAAAATTCAGAAATAAGTGATTAGTGAACTGATCCCCAATCCCTCAACTTACAAAAAAAGAAAACGCTTACCATTTTTATTAAAAAGTCGTATGTGTACAAAAATCCATACAGTTAATTACATTAGTTACAAATGGTGCGTAAAAATAAATGAGTTCGGTCGAATAACAACCCCATAACACATCACACTAATACAACACTTAATGCGAACAATATAGGTAATTTGGAGACAAACCGAAGACAAGTTTTATTTTTGGGACTATTCAACCTTGATGTGGTGAGACGCCTGCGTAACTTCTGATTTAATTCTCCTAATGAGTGAATGTAATAAAGTAAGTGCTTTTTAGCTCATGACTTTCAGTATAATAGTACTGGCGGTGCCACTTTTCTCTTGACCTTGTATTTCTTATAAGAGAGTTTTTATTTTGACTGATTTCAGGACAAAAAGAGAAACAAAGAGCTCATGGTACAAAAAAATATTTTTAACACGCTGCTTTGTCTACATTTGCAGAAAACTATATAAACTATTTTGAATCAAATAATCATTTCTGGGCAGTTTTTAAAGTTATAAACAAAATTAACTAAGGCCGTTAAATTCCCTACCCCAAATAAATGGCAAAATTCTTTTTTTATTTTTCCATTTTTCAAGTGATTCACATATTTATGGATTCACTTAGGCGCCGATTCCTGATTCACTAATTAAGAGGTTGTTCGTTCTTTCTTTCTTTATTTATTCGCTATATAACTAATTTTCTTTAAAAACGGTTGCTATAGTGACTGACTATCCATAAAAAACATTTAATGGCAATCGCTATTAATGAATTGCATATCCTACTTAATTTAATCTATATTTTATTTTTTAGTGTCTGTCCTTATTGGATAAACCGTGGTAGCTAAGGAGATAGAGCGTTTGCCTCAAAATGAGGTAACCCAGATCCGAATCCCAGTGGTGGTTTTTCTCTCCATGTAACGCAAATGTAGGGTAATTTTTTTCTAAATGTCTTCTACGAAGTTTGTCCCAATGCTCGATCCAGGTGTTCCATTGTCTTCTAGGTAGGGTTCTAACTGGCTAGGTTGAACATTAATAATCGTAAACTCAGAATTGGCTCGGATATTTAACGCCGGTCATAATTTTGTTTCCAATGCCCACCTGGAGAATGTCCTTTTCGTCATCTTTAAGAGCAGATTTGTTGGCCACTCTTTCAGGGGCACCATGTTAGGTGGTATATTGTTGCCCCCCCCCCACCAAGGCCGGATTTACGTATAAGCTAAGTAAGATGTAGCTTGGGGCCCCGAGATGGCAAGGGCCCCCAGATCCCACTTTTTTTCTTTCTTTTTTAAAGTCTTATTCGGAGCTGGGGTCCTATAAAGCCCATTATAATTTTTTTTTTCTTTTTCGCATTTTTGGATGCTTTTCAAATAATTGTTGGCTATGCACACTTTTTATGTAAATAATAAATTAAGGTATTAATGTCTAATTCTTTATACTATTTCTAAATTCATAGCATCGAAATATTTATTTAGACATACAGAAGAAAATTAAATTAATTTGATATACTTAGTTTAATTGCATTGTTTTATAAGAATAATTTATCTGTAATATTAATATTTAAAATAAGTGTAGAAGTCAAAGTGTTTTTTTTAAAGTATGCATGTTAAAAACTAATAATTATTTAAGAAACTAGAAGGCTCCGCCCCTTGTTCACTTTGCTCACTAACCCTCGCGGTTGCTTCTCATTAATCAGTGCAGATAAGAGGAAAAACAGTTTATTTCCATTTTTCTACACAAAAATTACGATTGCCATTTATATTTTGAAGATGACTAAATTTAAGCAAATCAATAAAATTTGAAAATTGTTACCTCCCTCAGAGTTATTTCTCAGTGAAGATGGACTCAAGGATAGAGCACTCGCCCCTGAATTAGGTGAACCGAGTTCGAATGCCAGTGATGGCTGCTGGTCGATATGAATTCTACACCCGGCTTGCATCGACCACAGTGCTGACGTAAAATATCCTCATTGGTAGACGGATCATGGGTTAGAGTCCCCTTGCTGTCAGACTAACCGTGGGAGGCATTCGTGGTTTTCCTCTCCATGTAACTCAAATGCGGATTGGTTCCATCAAAACGTCCTCCATGAAGGCAAAAATTTCATCAAATACTTGATACTGGAGTTCTCTTTTTTGCTGGGTTTGGTTCAAAATTACAAGGCTACGGAGTTGAACATTAGTAGTGGAAACTCGAAATTGGGTGGGCTGTTCAATGACTGTTATAAAATAAGCTAATAATTTGGCCGCAATAGCTTGGTTGGTAGGGCTATGGACTCGTGTTCGTGAGAATGGGAGTTCGAATCCAGCCGGCAGAAGAATACCCATGTATAAAATGGTTACGGGTGCATGTTAAATCTGTCTGGGTCACAAAGTCCAGTAAGTTCTTAACAAATCAATACCTCTGGGTACTGACCCAGGAGTTCCCTTGTCTTCTGCATTGTGTTCAAAATTACAAGGCTACGTAGTTAAACATGGGTAGTTGTAAACTCAAAATTGAGTCAGTTTTTCAACGGCGGTCATAAAAAGAATAAAACTAATAATCAAATTGTATTTTCTTGTATTTCTTTTTAACTCCTTGCATATTTTCTGCACACCTTCATAATTTCATGTTTCTAAGTCTATAGATTTTGAGCAACAAAGCAAAATGTAACGTAAAGAAATTTTTTTAATAATTTTATGTTAATACTCAATAAAAAATAATGATAGTTTTCCTCAGGTGTATATAAATAGAATTGAACTTATAAGGACCCCATCTTTTTCAGTAGCTTGGGGCCCCGCCAAGCTTAAATACGGCCCTGCCCCCCACAGTAAGGGCAGATAGCACAGAGAATGAAAGAACATCCATGCCTTACCCGAGATTCGAACCCAGAACCTTTCTGGTGCAAGGCTTGCTCCCTGACCCTTACACAGGTCGGTCGGCTGGTAACAAATTAAAATATAGAGAAAAACATTTATGCCATCGTCAGTGCTCTTTCAGAAACTTCTTACTTTTCTTACTTTTATAACTCAACTTTTACTAACTTTTTATAACTAACTCAACTATAACTTACTTTTATAACTTTGTGCTTCTTATATTTATAACTCAAAAACTATTGCATGAAACAATATGGAATTTTATGCATTCCTATAGAAATGTTTATAGAACATTCGAAAAGCATGTTTATAGAACAATAGAAAATATTATTTTTGAGTTATTTTACGTCAAATTTAGAGATTATTTTTTTTACTGCGTAATTTAGTTCAGAGAAAGCTATCAGCGGGAGAATTTTGATCGTTTTGCTGCCAAGTATTCTTACATTCTAAAAAATACTGCTTCTACCCTCCATGTTTTTAAGGCTTAGAATACAAATCATTAGGAAAAACAGGCGTTTTTTCAGTCTGATTTCACAATTTAAGATATCGTCTGCATTTGTTAATTATCATCCTAATAAATTATTGAGTCCTAATATGTAAAAACATTGTAAGTCAAATTACTGTATATGGAACCGGCCCTTTGGGAGCATCATCCGTAAAATCTATTTTACAGTAAAATCCATTTTTACCCTAGAATTTGCCGTAAATTTTACAGTAATATTTATTTAATTAGAGTGATTCACTGATCGTGCTGTAATATAACTGTAAAAATTGCTATGTGTTAGATATTTCGTTCTGCAACACGTTGCAGTAAAAACTAATTTTACATTTTTACTGGAAAATGGATCCAGTAAAAATGAATAAAATGGCACCCCGAGTGTCGATACTTTTTACCGTAATTTTATCCAGACTTTTTTACAGTATAAGTCTGAGATTAAGTAACTCGTCCCATTTTGTTAAAATCTCGAATTGGTTTTGATGTAATTAAATCGTTTATCTTTCAAAGTTTTTCGGATTTTTTTAAAAAAAAAACAAATGTTGGAAGAATTGAAATTTTTTGTAGCCATGTACTTTTATAAATCTGTTGCTTTATTATATTAATATTATTATATTTTATTATAGTATTAGTTTTATTATACATATATATTTAACGTCATATAATTATAAAATAATTTAAACCGATAAAAATGATGCCGCTCTAGAAATTTTGTTCCCTGTTGAACCATAATACCGTTCAAATTTCTCAGAACCATAATATGGCATTAAATTGAACCATATTATATTACTTTTTAAACCTGATGACACGATACTATGGTTGTATGTTTCTTGAACAGAAACATGGCTAATACATATTAATTCTTTGGCGCAGAATTTCAATTAAACTTATTTATCATACTTTTTTCACTATTTTATATAAATTTAGGTCAAAATAACTGAAAAATGCGCTGTATAGCATTTTAATAATATATGGGTTATGAATTACAGCATGAAACACCTATGTCTTTTTCTGCGTTAAAGATAAAATCCAACAAACACGGCTCACTTCAAAGCAATAATTTTTCAAATTTGTACTTATTAGCAGTTATTTAGATATAAGAGTATAAGAGAAACAGTTATTCATCATTGAAATTTCTTTAATTTACAGTTTCAATTATTAATTAATTTTTTAATATGAATGAAAAAATGTTTTTTCAAACTACTTTTTTTTTAAATTTTATATTTTAGTGCAACTATCCGATTATCTAAAATATTTTTTTAATAGCTTATAAGACTGTTTTTTATAATTAAAAAATGACGAAATATATTTTTGCTTGCAAATAAAGAGTCAGAAAAAAAAAATAGATGAAGGGGATACCTGTGTCTCATCTGCTTCAAAGGGATAAGTTTGCAACAAATTCGTACCATATTAAGCTCCCAGATCTTACGGTTGAATCGATTTTTCTGAAAAAACTGAATTTTCCGAATTCTAATTGTTTTTGGAGTGACTTAATTACGTCCCGCCTTAAAAATGATCTTGAATGAAATGAAAAGTAATGACCCTGTTAGGGAAGCTACTTCAATTTATTTTGAGGAAACTCCTGATCAGAGGGTAGGGAGGGGGGCGAAAATAGTTATTAAAAATAGTCATTAAAAATCGTATTCGGATTCTAAAATCGTTCTTAAAAATCGTGTTTTCATAATAATTTTACATCGCATGAAAATTAAGACTATGATTAAAAATAGTGTGAAAAATATACTAGACTTATTAAAGTTTTTACTCAGTAAAATATCCAAAAATGCAACATGTTTGCCTTACACGGTTATTCAGGGAATTCCGTAAAAATCCTTTTTAAAAGGTAGTTTTCAAATCACCATCAAAAATGAAAATAAAAAAAAGTACGCACATTAGGGGTCTCATATTAGTATATAACAGAGGGAGAAAAAAAAACGGAAACTCTATCGAAAAATAACTACTTATAGTTTAGAAAGGCGAGTGTAATAAACATTAAAACAGGTTCTATAGGAGGCAGAAGCTTGAATATATTTCTTATAGTCGTGTTTCAATTTTTTTCCGTTTCTTCCCACAATCAAACCTGCCAACATGTTTATTACTCCCACCTTCCTGTACCGTAATTTGTCATATTTCGAAAGGTATTTCTGTATTTTCCTCGCTTAAACTATTAATTTGCTAACCCCAATGTGCATACTTTTTTTTTTTTTTTATGCTAGGATTCAAAAAATTCATATTTCGGGGTGGCTTATAAGAAACACCCTGCATATTTAAATTGAGCAATGGTAGATTTCAATACAATGGTAAATGTTTATAATTCAATAATTCAATACAGTTTAGACTTCACAGTATTGACTGTATACAGTATTGACTTCACTGATTTAAGTGACGGAAGAAAAAGAACGGTTTTTCACTTTACCAATTATTGTTGTTGTTGAAGTATGCCTGTTTAGGCAGGGGGATGCGATTGTTCTTGTTTTCTAGTGGCGCCATCTATGGCCAAGAATTCGATTCCACCACACCATACGCCACACCCGTTTATAGGGTAGACCCATTCATACGTCCATTCATTCATCCACTTTTCGTAATTTTGACCTGAATCAGAAAACGATCGATCTCCAATCCAGTACCCTCAGATTTGTCGGTATTGATTTGTTATGGGAACACGGAGGACTTTTGCGACTCGACAGATTTAACGTGCATCAGTCACTTTACTTCACGGGGAGTCTTCGGCGGCGGGGTTCTAACCCATGAACTCTCGGACATGGGCCCAGCGCCCTACCGAGCAGGCTATCCCGGCCCTACCAATTATTAAATTAATTTAGTAAACGTTTTTCCTTAACTTTTGGAAAGTGTATATTCTTAAGATATCCATTGTGAAACTTTGTATGCAATGCAATATAATTAACAACATTATAAAATATAGCGAAGGACATTTTAAAAATTCAAATAGTTTAAAAAGATTAAAAGAATAATTTTTATATTTCGAAGACACTTTTAACCTCAGTTAACTAATTGTTCGTCTAATGAGCGACCGGTTTTACCAAATCAGGATGTTACAGTAACATTTCAGAATAATTCTGCCAATAGGAAATGAAAAAGAAGTGGCGGGGGATCGCGAGCCCAGCGAACAGGAGATGCCACTCAGTTTATAAGTAATTTCTCCAACATTGCTAGAAATTTCTCAGAAATAAACGGTTAAATAACAATTTATTTAATTGCCATTTTACCGTACTTAATCAAAACTGCCAAATAGTCAATATAAATCAAATAATAAGAGGTTATTCAAATTATTAACTATGAGAAAAAAAGTTTATTAACTGCTTCCACCTAACATGGTTAAATAACCAGAATTTAACGCACCGACTAAATCCACCTAATGAATCCACTTAGCTCCTTGCATCTGGGTACACGCTATAGCCGAGAGGGCTAATCGTCAATCTTATGACTGACAGAACGATGTTTCGAGTAGTTGCAGCGTTGAAATCAGACTATATCTTTCATTCCCTTCAACACATGAAGAGCTTCCAGTGTACCGCTCTTTCTCCAATTTGTGACCTTGGACTATTAGAATACCATACCCTCGTGCACGTATAAATGACAACACCATAAAGTTGTTTAGCACAAAAAGCAGCTTTATAGTGGTATTCCCTATCTCTTACGATAGGTGAAACAATCCTATAAACTAATTAAACCAAATTCCACGGATAAAAGACAATTTAACTCCAATGCTTAATAGCTCACGAAAAGCCTCTCTCCAATGTCCTGGTAAATTTTTTTTTTATCATTTAATTTGAAGCCATGTTTGTTTCCGCATAGTTTTGTATTGTATTCATGGTTTTTAACCATAACTAGTTGTAAACGGTTTGAAAACCGTAAAGGTAAAAAATTTTCTTTATCGTAAACTTTACGATTCATTGGATGAACAAACTGCTGCCAGTTACTTTAATTGTAATTTTAGAATGAAAATTCCATCAGTGTAGACGGCTCCAATTTGTTTGACATAAATAAAGAAAATATAAAAATATGCGTGCATTTAATATTTAGTCAGTGAGTCTTATGTTTAATTAAAGAACAACATTGATTTAAGTATGGCTATCTTAGGACTAAAAGTCGCTTTAAGTGACTCTTTTCGTATCTTAGTTACTAAGCATTTCTTTGGCAGTGAAATTCTTTGGCCTAAATAAATAGTTTCATGGTGCAAGTTTAATATTTTTCGATTCGTGTAGAAATTTTCTACTCTCCGAGAGAAATTGCAAAAAATAGTTTGGAATCATTCCAAACCGCACAACTTAGTTAGAGCTCTATTCTTGGCAGTCTCTCCCCACGCAGTCTCAAACTAATATTCGGTTCAAGTTTAATGCTTTCTTTTAAGTAAAATACAAAATCTTGGTATTATTCAAATTAAGTTACTTGCCTTTATGTTCTGGCCAACACGTTTTCTTTCCTTTTTTTTAATTAAAATATTCTTCGCTAATCATTTTGAATTACTTTTTTATTGCATTTTATGCGGTTATTAGACATTTGGTTTTAAAACTATTGATATACTATTTGCACCGTTTATGAAAAGATTTTGTATATTTAATTATCTGTAATCATTTTTAAAATATTCCTTATTTTGACTTTTTTACTTATTTTGTCTTTTTTTTGTTACCTTAAATCATAATTATTTTTTCATACTTAAAAACTGGATAACCTAACATAAACGAACAAAAAAAATTCTATTCTCAAATTTTAAATGATATTTTTTCATACTCAAAGACGTTATAACTTAACTTAAGCGAGCAAATAGAATAATATTTTCACATTTTAAATTATATTTTTTCATACTCAGTCTGGATAACTTAACATGAATGAACAAAAAGAATTCTGTTTTCAAATTTTAAATGATGCCTTTTCATATTCAAATACTGGATAACCTAACATAAACGAACAAATAGAATACTGTTCTCAAACTTTAAATGATATTTTTTGATACTTAAAGACTGGATAACCTAACATGAATGAACAAATGGAATACTATTCTCAAATTTTAAATGATATTTCTGTCTGGATAACTTAACACATACGAACAAATAGAATTCTATTCTCAAATTTTAAATGATACTTTTTCATATTCAAATACTGGATAACCTAACATAAACGAACAAATAGAATATTATTTTCAAACTTTAAATATTTTTTCATACTTAGAGACTGGATAATTTCTCCCAATTTCATCCGATATATTTAATAATTTAACCGTGATATTCCTAATGTAGCTTTCGCTTCACGCAGGATTTGTTTTCTTATTATGCCTGATTAAATAAATTATTACGGTTTAATTTAAAACCTTATAAGGCTTATTCGATATTATGATTCAAGGCACCGATATTTCGGCTCAAAATGTAACCGTGTTATGGACAGACTATAAGCATAAAAGTACCGGCACTCAGGCCATAATCTACACAGTTCTTGTTTAGCATCTTTTAAGTGACGCAAAATCTATCAAGCTTTAACCTACTAAGTATTAATTAAAATTAAAACCCTGTTACTTCTGATTAGGTTTATTTACAACACTTTTATTTTCATAAAAAAGCGCTATTCCAGTTGTGATACTTTTGAACCAAGCTGTTCCTTAGTATTGTTTCCTGATCGATACTTTAAATGTTTCCAGGAGTTTAACTCGATAACTCCCTAATATACATGAACATCTTATTGCCTGTGTGGAAATCGAGGTGTTTTTAATCAAAATTGCTTTTAAAAAAATCACCCACATGAAGAATTCGAAAACGTATCTACTTTATTTAATAAATCACTTTATAATAATTTTTTAATAATCCATTAATCAATATTGAATAATAATTGAAAACAATCTTGATTAAGAGAAACCATCGTTTACGTATTCGTTTACATGTATGAACGTAATACGTGGTTGAACAGTCACGTGGTGCAACTTTATAATGGCAACTATATTTTATGTATGATATGTCATTCAAACTGTACATTCAGTAAAGATAAAAAAGCCTGAGAAATGCTTTGCCATTTGCGTGACATTAAACATAGACATAAACGTGAAAATGAATGAACAAATACAATAATGCGACTATCATGACTGCAAGTATTTTCCTTTTAAGGTTTGCCATAAAATTACATACATTGTTAATACTCTGCAGGTAACAGGTAATACTCTGTAATAAAAGTACTCTGTAACAGGTAATGCTAATTTTCATATTAATTTTTATTCTCTTCAGTTCTTAGTCTGAGAGTCTTATACTGTAAAGGGGGGATAATCATTAAATAGTCCCAAACTTTTGACCGCTCACCTGCGTAAATTATTCATTCCATATTTTCCAAGTTTCGGCTACCATCCATATTTATAGGGCATAGAATCCGTCAATAAAAAGCGTTTTTTTTTTCTGTCTGATTTCGCAACTTAAAATTTATTACTTATTATTGTAAATTGATTCGGAATATTTTTACAGTGTTTGAACTATTAAGATTGCGTTTCAATACGTGAAAATTCAACCACTAGATCAAAAGTTATAAAGATTTTCAGATTTTTTTTTTATTCAGCACTGTACATTATGAAATAACCTATAAAATTTCGAAAAGCATAATTGTATTTTTTGTGTAAAACTCGTAGAAGTTCTTAAAGTTGAGGGTAATTTTCCTATTGTAATATCGGTGCTCGATTCATTGACATTAAAAAACCACTTCATCAAAATATTGTGCTGTTGAAGGATACTCTGTCATCAATAGCTTGTTAAGATCAAAAGCATCGAGAAAATAAAAATAAATAATTAAATCAACATATTCAGAATAGAGGTAACTTAATTTTTGAAGTCAATGAACCCGATTTCGCATTCACCAGCGCACCAATTCTATATAAAATTTTATTTGCAAATTTCTTCAAACAAGAAATTACTAGTAATTGGAGAAAAGTTAACTTTTTTTTCCTTCTTTTTGCTCGTAGCTTATTTTACAGGATCACAATTTCATCTTTAAATCTTACTTGTTTGCATACTACTTCATCAAAAATTCAATTTTTTTTTTTTTTAAATATTTCGCTCAGTCACGAGTTATACTCCCCAGTTAACAGAATTTTTAAATTTCATACAAAAACTTAACGAGTTCTCTACGAGAGTTTATAGAGATTATAACTATAAGTATGATTTTATTTTATAACCGGCGTTGAACAGTTCACTCAATTCTGAATTTACGACTATCAATGTTCAACTCCGTAGCTTTGACATTTTGAACCGAACCCCAGAAAACAATGGAACTCCTGGATCAACCATTGGCACAAACTAGCCATCGTGGAAGACTTTTTGATATAGCTAACTTGCATTTGCGTTACACGAAGAGATAATCACGAAAACCTTGTCCGACGGCAAGAGGATTCTAACCCATGATCCATCGATTATTGAGGATATTTTACGTGAACACTGAGGTTTGTGCGAGCCGTATCAACCAGACATTGCTGGGATTCGAACCTGGGACACCTCATTAGGAAAGGAACACTCTTTATTCCGTGAGCCACCGCGGCACTATAATAATAAGTTTGAGAGACATTTTTCTCGTGTTGTACAAAACGATGTTTAAAATTTAAATTAAAGCTGTTTAAGATTTAATAAAACTTAAGATTTTCAAAATTGATTTTAATAAATCTCGCGAGATACTTTAGATTGTTTATTTTAAGTACGAAATTTAAAGCAATTTACTTTTAAAAAATTTATTCTCTTCAGAACAATATTTTCTTTAAAAAAATCATTCTATGTTCTCTTTAAAACCAATTCCACGTGAAACCATTATTGAAAAGTTTTTATAAATTTATATTCGTGTTCGATTCAATGTGTTTTACTTTAAAATGTATTTACTATTACACTGAATGTCTAAAAATAGAATATTCAGGGAAATGTTTGCTCTGCATAAATTCCTACTATTCTACAGATTATAAAGCGATTTAAAACTGAAAAGAAAAACACTTTTGAAAAGATTTGTATTTGTCCTCACAACTAAACATATTCATAAGCAAATTTTAATTTTACTATTTAAAATTTTATTCACTTCATAGCGATAGTTTTGATTTAAAAATCATTCTATGCTCCCTTAAAGAGCAATTTCACAAAAAAAATTAAATAAAATAAAAACATAAGAAATTATAGTTTCTGGACAGTTTTATAAAACTGTTTTTATTCAATATATAATTGGTAATAAGATATTATATTTTATTTCAAATGCGTGGAGGTATATATTACATAAAGTAGCCTCTAAAAAATTTTAAAAAGAAATTTGTTTTTCATTAATTTCTTCTCATAATATATCTATTAAAGACAAATTGTATTTTATGATTTAAAAAAAATAATAATAATAATAATAATTGAAAAGCGTTTATCTATTACTTCTCCAAACCTCTGAATTACTCTCAAAATTAAGACTTGTTCAGACTTTGGGTACTGTTAGTTTTTTTTATTTTATTACTATCGCTAAACAGTCGATAAAATTTTGAGTTTGCGACTACCAGTGTTCAACTCTATAGCCTTGTAATTTTAAACCCAATCCAGAAGATAAGGGAACTCTTGGATCTAGTAATGAGAGACATTTGCATTCGTGGAAAACTTAACTTTTTGAAGAACTAACCTGCATCTGTGTTACATAGGGAGGAATACCACGAAAACCTCTCACGGTTAACAAAGGAACTCTAACCCATGATCCGTCAACCTCTGAGGATATTTTACGCCAGCACTGTGGTCGGTGCGAGCCAGTTACGAAATTCGTATCGACAGTTATCTCTGGGGTTAGGAACACGGGGTAGCTCATAGGGAGGCTGCCGCTTTATCCCCTTAGCCAACACTGATCTTCAGATACCTATTGATATTATATATTAATTGATATTTTCTCCAGAAAATACTTATTAACAAAATATATTTTGGCTAAAATATAAATTATTTGCGCTCATCTCATACAGATCAAAAAGATGGAATTGCCCTAAATTGTTTCCCGCCATATTTTTACATGTAAATAATTTAAAATGAGCACCGTGAGCCAGTCAACTAATTGCATTGCCTAAAGCATCGCGAAACTATTATTCACGAAAATTCATTCGCGGTTTTGCTCTTTCTTTCATAACTCTGGGCAATTTTTCAAGCATTCCAAGAATTTCCTTCATTTTCTGATTACCTAAACACCGACATTCACGTCTGAGAAAAACATAATTATCGTTTGCCCTTGTGCATTGTCAAGACACCGCTTCATCTCCCTTGTTTTGTTTCCTCCAAGTGTAAGTTTACCTACAACTTTTTAAACTTAATCAACTGAGAAAATTGGTTTAAATTCTTTACTGAATGCAGAACTTGAAAGCAACCTAATTTATGAATCTTCTGCTGGAATGTTTAGACAAAGCAGTCGGTCCGGACTCTTCAAGAAAAATTATAAAAACACTGAAAATAGTACTGAAGAGAAGATATCACAGTTAAAAAACTGGAGAACAAATGTCATACTTTAGGGGGAAACAATGGCACGTGACCTATTTTTCTCAGTTAAGTCACTCGGCATGGGGAAGTGTTAAATTCTGGCATAAATATCTCAGAAAGTAGTGATCTAATAGTGATGAGACAGTTTTTTATTTTATGTAGCTGGTTAAAAGTATCTCAATTAAATGTTTCATTATTCAAATTAATTCAAAAGCACAACTTTAAGTTTATTTATGTTTTCATTAAATATTAAAATTTAGTCTTGTGATATAGGTTTTCAAATTCAGGTTTTCATGTTCTGGTTACTCTACAGATTTTTAATTGTATAAATTTTTTATACCGGTTTTCAAGCAGTTATTCTATATAGGTTTACATGCTAAACAAGACAACAATAAAAAAAACGGAATAAAATAACGGAAAAGTTCAACTATAAACAATAATTTTAAATTCAATAATCGTGTAAAATGTTAAGATGGTTGACAGTATAAAGCTAAACACAGATGGTGCTTCGTAGTAAGATTTACGGGTTACTACTTCCTTTACGCCTAAGCTTGGAAAAACAGGCCATCCAATATTTCGTATAGTTGTAGTGTTTAAAAATAATGTGTTCTTTCAATTTAAGTTTCAACGAAACAAACAACAAATGAATTCGGAAAACTCCCCAAGCATGCTATGATATAACCCAAAAAATTACAAACGAGACTATTTTGCACAACAATAGCCAAATAAGGGATAACACTAAAAAAACATGGCAAATCTTGCACTTTATTTGTTTTCATATTAATTTTCATAAATTTGTTTCAGGCTCACAATTTATTAAAATTTGTTAACTGCATGCATGCAACTCTTATGAATGGTGAAATTTTACGCGTAAATTTAAACACAAATCGCAATAATAAAACTTCCTGGAATATTAAGCCTGTTCACACATCGCCTTGTAAGCATAACATAAGCGGAGTGATACACCGAAAGTTTAATAAATTTCTTCCGGTTTTAGGAAGCTTGTTATCTTTTACTTTCAGTCAACCATCCATAACGCGGGTGTTTCTAAAATGTTTGACGAATTGTTCATGATTTTGAATTCAACATTAATACTCGAAAGGTAATCGGTTTAAAAGAAAATGGTTGAAGGTGTAAGAAATTAGTATCCTGTCCTAAATAAAAAATATTTGAGAATTTTCCGTCCCTTTTACATTACTGTGAGTCTGGGTTTTAAGCAATTGTTGTTAAGCCAGTTGTTGATCTGAAGAAAAACTATCAAACGATAATGGGTATCAAAAAAGAAATTAATTACGATACCAATTATTTTTCCACTATTTGAAGCCCATTATTTTTTTATCAGTATATAGAACATTCGATTAACCACCGAGCTAAATAAATTCACTATACTTTCGAGTTAGCATATTTTATATTTTATAACAGTAGTTGAACAGCCGATTCAATTTTGGGTTACGATGTTCAACTCCGTAGCCTTGTCATTTTGAACCAATCCAAAAAACAAGGTAACTCCTGCATCAAGTCTTGGAAGAAATTTGCGTTTGTGGAGGACCTCTCCATGGAACTAACCCGCATTTGCGTTACATGGAGAGGAAAACCACGAAAACCTCCCACAGTTAGCTTGACGGCAAAGGGACTCTAACCCATCATGATCCGTCTACCATTGAGGATATTTTATATCAACACTGTGGATGGTGTGAGCTAGGTGCGCAATTCATATCGACCAGACATCGCTGGGATTCGAACCCGGTTCACCTAATTTTAAAGCGAGTGCTCTATTCCCTGAGCCTCCACGGCTCTTCAAGTATGGATAGTAATTACACTTTATTTATATTCTCAATTAATAATACTTATCTATTAAAAAAGTCGTATGGATCAACGCCAATACCGCTGTTGTAGGTGATCAACTTAAAAATACATTGTTTCTCAGCGCAAAAACTATATTTAAAAACATGAAATTACAAAGGTGTGTTGAAAAGCGTAAAGGAATAACGATGGAGTAAAAAAAAATTAACATTCGATTATTTATTGGATAATTATTAGCTATTAAACTTGTTGGAAAAAACACCCTACAGGCCGATCTACAGGTCGTAGTAATGCAACGATAGAGTTGAAATTTATCATGCTGAAAGGGTCCCAGTTGTTTACGAATTCAACACAAAAAAATTTTCGAAATTTTACATTGTTCGAAGTACGCGTTCTTTTTAGGGGAACTTTTTCCCGCTTCTTTTTTTCTGGTTTCGTTTCATGTTATACTTTGCTTTGCTGCTCAAAATTTATAAGACTTAGAAACAGTAAATTACGAAGGTGAAGCAAGCAAATAGGAAATAATAGGAAAATTATTATAAGAACGATTTGATTATTAGTTCGAGAACTTGTACTAAAAAAAAAAATTATGTTCTTCGAACTACTGTCCAGCTTTGAATTAATGTGCTGATATGCCCATTTTGTATTATAATTTTAACGAGAGTTCTTTTAAAAATTCCTACTTGTTCGAAATTTATTGCAAATATAAGTGTTTTTTCGTGATTTTTTTTCAAGTGTTCAGCTATAAATATTGACTATTTCTCCATTGTTGTAGAAAATTTATTTTTCCCCAATAGATCTTTATTTTGTTATTTTATTAACTCGTGCTCGATTAGATGTTGGGAAGAAAACAAAGGGAGAGAGAAATTTCATGCTGCCAGATATAAATCTTAATACTTATAGTGAAAGTTTTAAAAATAGGAAGAAAAAAATATTTTAAAGAGAGGGATCAAAATCGTTCCCTATTTGCATTGTTATATGTTTCATCAACAATTAAAATTGCTCATTTCCTCATATTGAGTCGCACATTTTGTGTTCTTTAGGTCAAACTTTTTTTTTTAAGTTTAGATAATAATTTTCAAATGCAAGTAACTGTCTATTTAATTATGATTAACATTTTAACAAAATGTTCTTACATAAAGCTAAAATAATTGTATATTTTGAAACCAAAAAAAAAAAAAAAAAAAAAAAAAAACGTTCCGAAAATATTGATGTTTACGAAAAAATAATAAATAATGATAAATGAGAATCAATTACGGGGCATTATTAAAAATATATAATCATAGGTGCCTCAGATTATCATCCAAACAATTGTTCCTATTGTTGTCCAAACAATTCGCTGTCATTAGTAAGAAGTTCGTAAGAATCATTCGAAATAAAAAATCGGAATACCCTGAATAACTTTCGATCTAAGGATCGGATCTTTATGTTCTAGTACTCAATCTTAAAGGTATGAGAAGATATTTTAAATTAGAAAATCAGGCATAAAAACGTTCTTTCTCTGAATAAACATGGATTTGGATTTTTGACCCCTAATCTGTGTTGCCACAATCTCGAAAGTATGATTTCGATCAAGAGAGCGGTCCAAAGTTTGTATCCCTTTCCGGTCCTAATTTTACTTTTTGCCTATTTCACCATATCTTGTGAACAACTTTTTAATTGAGAATTGCACACAATTATGAAATTTGTTTATCTGGAGCAAAAATCTTTTAATATTTTTGAAAACTCTCTCTGTATGTAATAATTGTTTTTTTCATTTTATAACCGGCATGGGACGGCAGACCCAATTCTGACCAGAAGGTAAGGTCAAGTATTGGGAGAAATTTCCCTCTGTCGGAATGGTTGAGGAGGACTTCGTGGAGGACCCGCATTTGAGTTACAGGGAGAGAAAAACCTCCCACTGTTAGCCTGACTGCAAGGGGACTCTAACCCATGATTATGGATATTTTAGGTCATCACTGTGATCAGGTGAGCAAGGTGCAGAATTCATATCTACCAGCCATATCTGGGATTCGAACCTAGGTCACCTCATTAGGAGACGAGCGTTCTATCCCCTGAGCCACATGGCTCACTTATATGTCGTAATGAAGTATCATGTTTCTATCGTCTAAGGCGACTTGAAGCTTAAATAGATTCGGATCGAGCTTGTCTGGGAAATAAAGGTGGCCGGCGCTCCATGATGCCTATAGTCACGAATTTTTTGAAGCTTTACCCTTCAAAACTACCCTGTCTGACAAATTAGCTCTTTCAAGAGGACTTTACTAATGATCTAATTATTGTGATGCTTATTCATAATAAAATTTTAACTAACCTATTTTATTTAATGTTATAAAACATCTATCATTTTTCAGAATTTTAATTTTAAAGAAATTGTCTAATAAAACTGAACAACATTGAACTTAATGAACCGACACATTCGTTTATTTTATTCCATGGATGCGAAATGAAAGTTTGCTTTAGTTATGTTAATGTAATGTTATATAGTATTGTTCGCGTCACGGAATGAAAAAATTTACTGTTCTGCTGTATCAAAAAAAAAATTAATAAATAAAAATAAGTAGAATACACAATATCAAACTACTTTCTGAAATCGTTCAGGGTCAGAGGAAATAGTTACTTAAATAACCAATTTTAAACTATTAGACCGGTAAATTGACGACACGCTTTCTTAAGTGTGTCAATGGACTGATAAGTTTTCGACTCAGTTTTATTTTTCTCTACCAACGACATCGTCATCTTATTTTCGTCACGTATGTTTCGATTTATGCTCGGTAATAATTTACGATATATCATGTGTATGTTTCAATCCATATTAGATTAATTTCTAGTACTAAATTGAAAATGAACCGCTAAATGGGTGTTGTTATACAGGATTTAAATTTTTTAAAAAAATTATAGTTTTTTATGCGTTCATAAAGAATAGAGTGTGTCATTGGTTTGTCAAATATTCCTCTCTCCGGAATTTTCAATAATTATTTTGCATTCATATCGCATGATTTCGTTAATATGATACTAAATTTCATCCTTCAACTCGGCTGATCAGGGCCTTCATAGCATAAGATTAAATTTTTAAAAAATAAATAAATAAAAACGCACAGTTAAAACTTATGATCTGGGCGGTAAATTCTATTCACTAAAATGGGGAATTTCAGAATCAGAAAATGATACCAAAAGGCTCAAAATATTGCTCAACAATAAAAACGAGTTGTTGTTTTTTTTCCTTCCTGATAGTTCTTCATTTTTGATAAACCTGAACTACCAGCTGTCACTCTCTTTTAATCCTTTTATAGTATTATTTGCCATAAAAATCGAAAAGTTTGAGAAATCCTTTAAGAACAGAAAACGCTGAAATAATAACAATTAGAAGCTAAATGGTGTTGGAGGTAAAAAATGAAATAAAATTTCTTAAAACAATTTTATTTATAAACTATAAATTAAACTTAAAATTATTAAATTTGTATTTAAAACGTTTGTTAGTTCAATATCAAAAAATCAGTTATTTATTATATTATAAAATCAGATGATAATAAATTCTCATTTAAATGGATTATATGGGTGTCGGACGTCACAAAATTTAAATAAGATGACATGACTTTAAATACTGTGAATTGGTTTGGAATTTAATTTTAAATCCAATTAACTTTTGAAGTTTAACATTGAATAAAGCAATTTAAATAGATTTTAAAAAAATCTTATACAATACATAATTAATTTTAAATTATTGTGTCTGACGTTAGTTGTTTATTTTAAATGGAAGTCAATAAAATCAATTGTAAATACTGAAACTATTTTAATAATATTTCGGATTTCTTTCGATTAAATTCTTCCTTAAATTTAAAATGCTCTTTTTTTCTTGTTAATTAGAGCAAATGAATCATTGAGTTTATTCCATTTTCCACTTTGAAGAATACTTTATCTGTTACAAGGAAGTTTTTATTCAACAATATATTTTTATTTTATACGTACAATCTTTTAAAATCACATTTTGAACTAAATATACCATACTAGATAAATTTTGTTGTATCCTTCTGATTTTCCATATTGCAAAGACTTAACATAGAATTAGCAAATCTGCTTGCCAGTTTTGGCAATTCAAATGCTCCGAATCCTTCTCAGATAAAATTCATATTTTATTTATGTGTATGTTAAGCTTTGGATAGATTGCAAAATGCTGCAATACTTTATTTTTATATAACATTGAACAATTTTTAATTTTGAACAATTTTACAACAATAACAATTTATTACGATTTAACAATCGAATCATTTTTTCTATTCCATCGGCATGGTTATTATTTTTTTAAATTTATTTAAAGAACATTTTTATAAATTATAGTTTTTTAATTCATATTATTTCCAAAAATTATTTAAAAATTTAAATTCCAAATGAATGATAAAAGCAAAACCTGCTTCGGGTTTAATAAAAAATAAATATCTTTTACTAATTAATAATATCTTAAATGAGGAAATTACTATTAAGTACCTCATAATATAATTTGAAAAAAGAATATATACAATCAATTTCAAATCTAATAATGAATCGTGTTAAATATTTTCTGCTTTAAATAAAGATTTTAAAAAAAATGTAGTGTGAAATTTACCAAGGAGGATTGGATCTGTTTTAATCGGAAGCAATCGAATTTATTTTTAGTGCATAATCAGTGCCCGCGTATAAGGATTTCAAATTATTAGCCAGTAATATGAGTCGTAATAGTCTTAATTATTAGCCAGTATTCACCAAATGCAAATCTTAACAATTTTTTATGATTCATTTTTCCCCATAGAAAATTATTTCAGGATAGTTTGTTTCAGGCTTATATTATTTAAATCCAATTCTAATTGGTTATGCGGCTCATCTACCGAAAATGACTGTAATCGAATAAAAGATACTGATTTGCTTATAAAAATTCATTTTGACATAATTTTAATTCCTTCAGTGTGGAAAAAATCATCTGCCAATACTTTCGCCAAAACACAGTTTTATATGCCAAATCTATTAGAGCGGGCCCTGCATAATAAAAAAATAACTAAGTACAACAGATAGTAAAACAGAACATGAAGTGAAATATGCTATTTTAAATCAACTTAAAGGTTTCTTTAGTTTCTTTTATAAATATTTCACTAAAATATACAAGGAAAATAAATTAAAATATAAAAAAATATTATGGTAATAGATGTAAATAGCGTCGTAAAAAGTATTCATTTGCGGAAAAAATATTCAATATTCACGAAATTTAAATAGATTATACCAATGAGCTATTGCTTTAAACAGAAAGGTTCATTTTTCTAGCTCTTATTTTACAAATAATTATCCTTTTTGGTATCGGACGTAAAATATCTTTAGTGCAATATGAGAATTCTTGCAAAGAATTAAAATGGCCAGCAATTCTACAGACACTTCACTTCTCAGTATTAATAGGCATTTTTTAAAAAATAAAATCTGGAAACCTGGTTGGTAAGGCCTGTGTCCAACCCCACCGGCCGAAGACTCCCCGTGTACAAAATGGTTACTATTACACGCTAAATCTGTCAAGATCACAAAATCCTTCAAGTTCCCATAACAAATCAAGTATTGGATCGGAGATAGATTGTGTTCTGGTTCAGATCAAAATGACGATCTGCGAATGGATAGATAGTGTGAGAATGTGTCCTTCCTGTGAAAACGGGCTGTGTGTGGCATAGATGGCTCCCATGGAAAACAGAAAGAAGCTTAACCCTCCGTTTAAAAGCAGGAGTGTTGGTATTGATAAGTGGTCTAAGACAATTTCATCAACAACAGAGCCGTGGTTGCACAGGGGATAGAGCGCTCACCTTCCAATGAGGTGAACCAGGTTCGAATCCCAGTGATAGCTAATCGATACGAATTCCGCACCCGGCGTGCACTGACCACAGTACTGACGTAATATATCCTCAGTGGTAGACGGATCATGGGTCAGAGTCCTCTTGCCGTCAGGTTAACCATGAGAGGTTCTCGTGGTGTTCCTCTCCATGTAACGCAAATGCGGGTTAGCTCCATGAAAAAGTCCTCCACGAAGGCAAATTTCTCCTAATACTTTATCCAGGAGTCCCTTGTCTTCTGAACTGTGTTCAAAATTATGGGGCTACGGAGTTAAACATTACTAGTCGTAAACCTAAAATTTGCTCGGTTGTTCAACTTCTTAACAGGCTTCTATAACATATTATTCTTACCCTTTACACAATCATAAAGACTTTTTTTTTATTCCTAACTTTTACGCGCACACTATTTTTCTACAATGTTTTCCAATATAAACTAATGCGTTATTAATGTATGCAGGGCCCGCGTTTCGGACTTATTAAATTGGCCAAATATCAAAAGTAGTAGCCAAATTTCGAAATTCTTTGCCAAAAGCAAATCTTAACAATATCTTATCATTGATTTTACCCCGAAGAAAATACAAATTTACTATAAATTGCATTATTTTATAAAATGCAAGCTCAAATCAAGATTCATATTGCAGTTGGGGAGGAGCAATGAATGGGAATGAAACAGGAATAGGTTAGGGTTGATTTTTGATAACTTCTTAGGCTAGAACACTAATAAAGAGTCCCTGGTCAAATTATTAGACGCACTATAAAACTCTATGTGGAATCTTAATTATCAGGTGATACTATACAACTTAATTGTTTTTATGTGACTGAAACCGGTTTGCACTTGTTTACGTTAGTGTATCAATGGGTTAAATTAGACAATATATAATATAAACTTGACGATAGGATAAATTAAACGATATATTATATAAATATATAATATTTATTATGTAATATAGAGAATATGGAATATTTATTACATCAAGCATTACATTAGTATATTATAATAATGAGATCAAATTATTAGACGCACTGTAGTTTTTTAATAATGACATGATTTGCACGAGTTTATATGCCATAATTTTATATTTGTTATGGGTTTTTAGAGTGTAATGGGTTTTTAGAGTGGAGATTTTTTATATGCTTCTTGTTTGTATTTATTTTTAACGTATTGCATTACAATGTTAAGCAATTGATTGAGCAAATGCAAATCGGTTTCATCCGAGTAAAAACAATACAGCTGTATAGTAGTATCACCTCTTAATTATAATTTTACATGGAATCTTATAGTGCGCGTCTCATAATATGGCCAGGGACTGTAAGGATAAACCTGAAGCGACATCGGTATTATTGTCACGAGAAAACACATTTTCTGTAAGAATAGTTGGATGATAATATGCATCTTGATATCACGTAATCTGTTTTATTGACACAAACTTTAGGAATTCAACGACGCGTTCCTGATATTCGTCGCGTGATATCGCGTTATGAACGTTTTAATGATCTGTATTTTATGGTCATGTTTACATAATTTCTCTTTTTGCTTACATTTTCTGGATTTACTATAATTCTAATAGGTTATGTGGTGTATCTAACGGAAACTAATGTAATCGAATAAAAAATACAGGAAAAATTCCTTTTATTTTTTTTCTTCCGGATCTAGAGGAGTATATATATACTATTTTTTTTTTCTGTTGAAAAAATCATTCGCCAATACATTCGCCAAATTTATTTTCACCGATAATTTTTTGTACGAATTTATCACATTTGGCGAGGTGACGAATGTTTTAGCGCGGGCCCTATATGTGTCAATAAAATATGGTCAAACGAATAAATTTTAAATTTTAAAAAAAAATAATAATAATAATGTATTGTAGTTCATTGCAAAATAGCTTGTTCTTGATGTTGCGTCGCTCTATTTTTTAGAGTGCACTGCGAAAACTAAAATATTTCAAGGAAAAAAAAAAATTGTTTTTTCAACTCGTTTCACGTTCATTTTAATTTATATTTATCTAAAGAATTTTGTAATTTTATTCTATAAAAGGATTCTTAAAAAATTACCTTCTAAGTTATGTCATCAAATGATATGAATGTTGAATTCCTGTCAAAGTTTGACACACTCAATAATTCATGAAATACGACGGAGTCGATCTTAATTATAGTTTCAAGTATCTTGTTACGTAATCCATCACTCTGAAGTATGTCAGTTTTTATTTACATATTTTTCTGGTTTTATTTTCTCTGTGTCTATGATTTTTTTCTACCAATTTGTAGTGTCGAATGTGTATTATTTTTCAGTTTTAATATTCTTAGTATTCAAAAAAATTTATCTAATTTTATGTCTGATAGTAACTTTTTTTAAATAATAATACATTTAAATTTAAATGCTAATATTTAAACTTAGAATATAAAAAGCAATTAAATTCACGGGGCTTTTTGTTACCACCATGTCATGTATATTTCTGGAAACAATAAAAAATAAAATTATCATTAAATCGAAATTGAATTAACACCCTCTTTAGTTCATTTAGACGATGATAACTAATATTTCAGTGAAGAAAGAAAAAGCTATCGAAATTGATCATCCATTAGCGAGATCAATTTTTTTATTATAATGAATATTTGATTCTTATTAAAAAAAAAAGCATGATTACTAACTTTAAGAAATTATTTTTCTCCTGATAATACTATTTCTAAACAATTTGCTTTATCAAATGAATTGCAGAAATTAAAGCGTTTCTGTTTGCTGATTTCTATCCCCTTCAATAACTTTTTTTTATTATAGCCACAAATGTCACGAAGAAAGAAAGAAATATAAAATATGCTAGTATTTTATTATTTTTCAATTAAATACTTCCTTGTTAAAACGGTGTAATAAAAAACAATAAAATATAAAACGAAGTACCCATAAAGTGATGTAATTAACTGATAATTTAGGGGGAAATATTGAAATGTAAAATGATTAATTGCCCAATCATAATAAAGTGCAAATAAAAGATTTAAAAGTCGTTCTAATAACTGCTTCCGAACCAAGTGAGATTAATTGAAATCACAGATGAATGGAGTAGCAAAGAATCTTCTCTGCTCTCTAAAGTATTTTTATCGTCTGCTTTTATTGTTTGCCATGACCATTAAATTTCCTCACTCGTCATAGACGTTCATATTGCTATTTATATCACCGAAGTATGCTTAGTAGAGAGAAATATGTAAGTAGTACAGAATGCTGGGAAATGGAGCGGACCAAATTGCTTCCGCCGTGAAAGTAAACAACAAAAAAAATATTCGAGCGAACACAAGTTTCGGGAATTGAAAACGATTCTTCTTTAGCGTGCGTCATTCATTTTTGCGCAAATGCTAGAAAATCGAAAGTGACAAATTTTTTTCTTTTTAAATTTTGTAACATTCGTTAAAAATATTGCATCATAATTTTTTAAGAATTACAACATTTATGAACCACATAAAATAAATGAAATTTAAAATTAACATTAGAGTCCAAAATATTTAATTTTTTCAAAAAGAAGGATAAAATTCGCTAATAACAGCTGTATATCAATTAATAAAAATGAAAAACCTTTTTTTATATTATTTTATATGAAAGTATTTAAAAAAAGATTCCCTGTGTATTTCATTGAGAGTAAACTGGTGATGATAGCAATAAATATCAGATAAAACAATGCCGCGAGTATTATTCACAACTATTATTATCGAATAATGTAATATCATAAGTGTTAATAAATTTCATAGTGGTAACAAAAATATTGATGAATGTGAAACCGATAGAAAATTATTTAGAACAGAAAAAAAAATATTGATATTTCCAAACTATCAGGATATTAAAATTCCTATGTCTCCCTGCATTGCATACTAATATCCTCATAAAAATAATTTTTACTTTCCATCGGGCTGCAAAGGGTGAAACTAACAGGTGAGCTATAAAATGGACAGAAATGGGAGAATAAAAGCGAACAGTTTATACAAGCTAACAAACTGTAATGAGTTTTAAAACCTCCGATTATATTTAGATCCAACCTACAATTCATAATTTATTTAATCTTTCGTTTGCCTTTAGGAAATTATATCAAGTCAAATGCCAATGAAATAGAAATAGCATTTTTTAAAAGAAAATATAATATTTTTCATAATATATTGGACTAATTATGAAAAGAAAAAGCATTTATAAAATATTGCATTCGTAATTTCTATCACGCTTTTTAAAGTAAAATAAAATAGCTAAACTCTTTAATAACGAAATATGTTCCCTCATAACCTTTTTCAACGCTTATAGTAATTCTTTTAAGTTTAGAAGTAAACCATAATTCGACTTCATTTTCTATATAAGATACCGTGAATAACCGGAATCAAGAGAATGTCGTCTTTTGACGGTGAATCTCCACATAGTCGCTGGGGTGAATGTCTGAAATATTTTTTATATCCGATTTAGTATTAATTTAATGGTTGATATTATTATATTTATTCCATATTTTAATATCTGCTAAGGATAGATTAGGAGAAACATCAATATTCGGAGTACCGCTTAAATGCACACAGGGCAGTGGCACTTGAACTTTAAAAAAAAAAAAAAACATTCATGTAGGGCATACCGGGCAAATGTACACCGGGGCAGTGAAACTGAACTTTAAAAAAACATTAATGTAGGACATACCGGGCAAATGTATGTCAGGCAGTGATAGTAACTAAGACCTAGCATATATTTCGGACATTTACCAAAGAGACTATGTGATTGTCAACATTCTCCCGTGGAAGTCAATAACCTCCGACTTCGGTGATTCTCAGTAACATATATACATCAAAACAAATTTATAACTATACTAGATATAGCACAAAGACTGCAAATTGAACTGTCCGACATAAAACCTAATTTAAGATTATTAATGATAAAACGATTAAAAATCTTCATTCCTCACACTGAATATTTTAAATATAGTTTTTTTATAGGCTATAACGTTTACAATCACTTTATACTTAATTTATAAAGTTGGGGTTCCGTGGGAAGAAGGTTGATTATTTAGGGTTCCGTAGCTGGAAAAAAATTGGGAACCCCTTATCTATAAAATACACTTATAAAACTTCAACCTAAATTTGCTTTTTTTTAATAATAGTAATATCATAACATCTTCTCTTTTCCTTTTTTTTTTTTTTTTTGTGTGTGTCTTTTCTCTTCTTTATTTTTTTTCTTGTGACTAAAGCAAATATTGAGTCAGGCAATTGAACAGATAAAGCTGTAAGAATAGAAAGAACTTCTACTTGAAGCAAACATATAGACCTAGATTATAATATCATCCAATCGTTTCTTTGTGCTTCACGTCTATTTTTTTCAACACACTTTTCATTCTTTTGTAATATCTCCTAATCTGCCCTTTCGAATATTCTTCGTTTCATTCTTTCTCACGATATTAAAAAAATCCCTTTATTATTCATTATAAATATTAACCTCTTTTCCCCATTTCATAAAGACTAATCCATTTAAATCTTGCGGTGACAATTCTATTCTAAAATCACACATCTTACTTCTCCCATGGTATCATCTGTATTTTTTTCTCACTGAATTAGTATTTAATTTATGCATGAAGAAATGAAATTGATATTGTTAGCGATATATCTTTACAAGAAAGTTGGCCGATATTTTTCTCGCCAATCAGGCATTGTTTTTTGCTAATTTTTTTTCTTTGGTTTTGACAAGTAAAATTTATTTTGTCTGTTTCGTACATAAAAGTCGTAGGGATCCAATTTTTGAGAGGGATGAAATTAAAATACGGTCATAATAGCTCTCTAGATTTCCCACGTAAGGAAATAATTCTAATAACTGCTAAATATTTGCAAAAAGAGTGTTTTTTTTTTATCTCTTTCTCGTTTTCAACTTTAATGAATTCAAATCGATGATGAAATGTATTTTCGAACATGAGCGTCACAGGGGTCCAATTTTTGAGAAGGACGAAATTAAAATAAACAGTCACGATAGCTTTCTAAATTTCACACATAAAGGGAAAGAATCTTATGTCTGTTAAATATTTGCAAAAATAGTGTTTATTTTTACCTCTTTCTAGTTTTTTTACTTTAAAGAATATAAATCGATGATGATTCATACAAATTTTTGATTTGTCTGAAATATTGAGAGGGGCTTTTTAGTTATTGAGGGGACTTATACATACCATCCCTTCCCTTCCCCATTAACGACACCCTGATTTAAAATAATTTCAAGGTTATAAATTATCAAAAACTACAATTTTTACCTTGAATACGTCACCTAGTTATTCATTCTGCGTGCGAAGAGCATTGTTGTCTATAAATGATTACTTTAAGACTTATCTCCTAAATAGGAAGTGTTAATATTTGTGTTTTATAAGGCTAAAAATAAAAGAATAATTATTAACTCGGAAAAAAATTCTATTAAGTACTATATTCAAAAGTTCTGGCATAATTCTTCATTTTATAAGTGTTTTTTTTTTTTTTTTTTTTTTTTTTTTTTTTTTTGTAATGACAGTTTATTGACGAAATCGGAACTCAAAGGATTATTCATTGTAAACTTTTTTAAACATCTCAAATATCATTTCTCCAACTGATTGATTGATTTTTTCCAGTTTAACGTGGATTTGACAAAATTTATGCAATTCTTTAAGAATTGTTTTGCGCTCATACTATTTTTCAATAATTTATATCAATGTAATCAATGCATAATAGACAAAATGCTTTATTTTTATTATTTCATAACCAAAAGACTAACTGTCTAAAAAATCTGCTTGATTCGCCCATGAAATTTTGAATGTCTTCCTTCCTATCTTCTTTGTTCCTTATCTGCTGTTCTTACTATATACATTATTTACATCAAAGGCATTCTATTATCTTTATTCACAGATAAGCCATAGGATTAGTAATGTTAGTAATTATTTAACAAATAAACCAACTCCAATAATCGTATTTCCATTTTAGGTGAGAGGTTTTTATGACAAAGACATAAATGAAAAGCTTGTTAAATAACGCCAAAAAATAATTTCAAATTTTTAGGCTTAAAAACGTGTCATGATCAGCGATCAATAATAAATAATGCAGCAGAAAACAATGTATTGTCAGTAAATATATCGCAGTACATAATATAATAAGTGGTAATTAAAAAGTATGTTAAGTAGACAACTTTCTTGTATTTTTTCAACAAGTAATTCGTATATTCTCGAATTCTTTAAAACAGTGGTTCCCAATTTCTTCGTTTGCGAAACCCTAAATGATCGTCTTTATTTTGGCGGAAACCCGAGATTTCGTGAATAAATTTCATTGGTGATTGTTAGCGAAAGAATATTAATTGTTTTGGAAGTGTGTAATGATATAAATGCTGTTTACAATTTCGTTAATATATAATGGAGAATGGATTTTTTTTTTATCCTATGGTTTAATCAAGATTCGTCTTAAAATTGGATTTTATCTCAGACGGTTGAATTGGATACCAGCAAGTGACGTAGTGTGGGCATCTCGACCCTGATCGGGTGTTGAAACGTGGTATCTGCTTACGTTAGCAACTATTCTTTCCATTCTACTTCGAGTAAGCCAAGCCTGTCAAGTACAGATTTTCTTAATTGATACATTCTATATTCTTACATAAAGATTCTTTTACAAAGATTTCAATTCTTTCACTATAAATTTTGTCTTAACACAAAGACAGGCATGAAGCCAAGTAGAACATCCACAAACTATTTATGCATCGAAGTTTGCCAGGTAAACAAAACAAAAATATATCACGGCTACAATAAAATACATACACAAGAAATAAATATAAGTTAGATAAAAGACGTAGAAGAGAAAAAATTATATTTCAATAAATTCGATGTGTGATACGGCTCTGTATTTAATTAACTTCACATTAATTAACATTCTAATTTATGTGGAGAAGCTTAGCTGAACTTTAACACGCCATTTTGCTTATAAACAATCAGCTGGCGTTGACGTCATACGTCACATGTGTGGGTATCTGAGGCTGAAGTGCAAGAACCCATTTCAGAGGTCTAGAGCGGGAAATAGTCTAATTCTTAATATGATTTTAGTGTATGCATAAACTGAAGATGAATGAATGAAATATGGTTTCCTTTAAAATAAAACGAAAAAGAGTGAAAATAAACGTAGATAATGTTAATCAGGTAGGTGCTTTATTTATGTGGTACTAGAGGTGCTATAGGCGACTGTCTGGGAAACATCCCTGAGGATTATCCGAAGACATGTCGTCGCAATTTTGATCCTCTGCAGAGGCTCTTCTGCTTTGGTAGTCCGACGACCGCGAAGTCGAGCACTTTACGGCAGAACAGTTTAACGAGAACCGATGCCGCACACCCTCGGTCCCAACGCAGGCTGATAAAAGTGATCACCCACCCGCTTACTGACTGTCGCTTCGGTGTTCGACTGGGAACCGTGTCTTTACCATCAGTCCACTGCAGGACATAATGCTAATCAGAGAAACATATTTCTTCATTGAGTTGAGTTGTTTTTATTCGATGTGAAATAAAATGCAATTTTTCAAAAATGCATATCCTATTCATAATTCATTCATTATATTGTTATTACAAAAAAGCATTGTTTTAAATTTTCTTTCTTCATAAGAATTTTAATTGAGTGTAATTTCCCAAAAATAACGGAAATGCTAAATAAATAATGGATTACTATTTCAATACAAATTTAGTAACAGATTTCCAAAATCATAACTGGTTAGAAAAAAAATAAAGTCCTAGCTCTCGGAACCCCTGTGATCTTTCCCCGTAATGCTAGGATTTGGGAACCGCTGCATTAGAAAGTTACTTTCCTGTATTCTATGAAATAAACTTTTCTCTGATTCATTAAAATGCCATTTCCACGAATTCATATAAATGCTATTGAGTAATAAATAGAAGGGAATTCTAAAAGCCAGGTATTCATTCAACTAGTAACTATCGTTATTAAATTATTGACTTTAAAAAAAAATTAATAAATAAAAAAAAACGTTAACACGTAATGTATGATGTAATGTTTTTATTTCAATTCTAGTTATGTAGTTCTTCTATGATATTAGCATTTGACTTATATATATCAATTTCGCTCTCACTGAAATACTACAGAATAATAAAATCGTTTGCTGTTATGGAAGCGTAAAATGCACTCATTGTTGCGTGTTTGCGTATTTCAAAAGCTGATGTAGTTTACCATTCAACTAGTAATTTTTGAATAAAAAAAATCCTTGAGTAATGGATGAAGTAATAATTCGAAAAGCATACAAATGGCGTGTTGAAAAAAAATCGATTTCAAAAACAGCGAAAGCTACTTTATAAGAAAAGATAATTATTTTTTGTGAGTACTCGGCTTCATGTCAAAAAGCAGTCACACTGTCATTTGTTCCACTTTCAAGGTTTGTGACACTTGTACGAAAATTGATCATTGATATTAGTGTTACGTTTGCTGATTGTTATAAATTATTCATGGCGAATTAAATTTGAATGAATTTTAATATTTTCCGTTGTTATATGTTTACTCTCAAGTAATAAAACAACGTATTGTATACTTAAGTTTATTGATGGTTTCTTTTTATTTGTTAGAAACTTTGCAGCATGCCAAACTGGATCTCGTTTTTCCGTTTTTCTGCGTGCAGAGTGCAAAAAAAAGGGACCACACTGAATAACTTTTGATCTAAGGATCGGATCTTCACGTTCTAGGAATCAATCTAAATAGTTTGAGGGAGGGAAATTAAATATGCTAATTAATTAATGCAGACGATATTTTCGGTCACGAAACAAGACAGAAAAAAGCTACTTTGCCTGAAAAAACATACCGTTATTTCAACGGATTTGTATTCCTGAATCTTAAAATATGTAATCGCAATCTGAGAAAGATGCTCCTAATAGGAGAGAGGTCAAAAGTTTGCAATCCTCAATGCTGTTTTACTTTTTGCGTATTTCGCCAGTTTTCGGGAGCATTTTAAGCGAAATTAAAGTTTTTTGTACACAAATATAAAATTTGTTGACCCAAAAAATTTCTTATAAAAATTTAATTTTTAGTAAATATTTATTACTTATTAGCATTTCTTTTAATGATAGTCGGTAAAATTTTGAATTGTAATTTCTTACATCATTTTAAAGAATGTAATTTTTTATGGCAAAATACGAAATTTCAACAAAATCGATTGAATATTTTCTGAGAAATAGGATTAGTTTTTAAAATTCGATTTTGAAGGACTATTCGACTGATTTTGTACAAATTTTGTGTTTTGCTGTATCAAATTAGAAATGTTAATTAATTTGATGCAAAAATTTTTATTCCTTGAAAACTTTTAAACCAAAATAACTTAATTCAAAAATAAAGAATTGTGCATCATTGATAAACGTTCTCACAGTTTATAACAGTTCTTTTTTTAAAACCATTACTCAGCTTATTATATTCATTTTTAACTTATGCTCATACGCTACTAGCATATACTACTGCATGTAGTACGCAATTCGAAACTAGAAGCCGCTCCAGACCAGTTAATTCAACTAACCAGTTAATTCATTTAAATTAATTACAAGACTATTAAAAATTTCATTCAAACATTAAAGAAAATTTCATTCTTAACATTAAATATATTTAAATTAATTTTTTATTCTTTTTTGTGGCTAGTATATTTACAGCTGATGATACATACATTAATAAAAATGAATGTCTGTCTGTCCTTTTTAGACTCCGAAACCATTCGATCGAGAGCGGGGAAATTTGGCATAGTGATAATTCGAACAGTGTGGAAGTACACTGTCGACATTGGAACATTCTACTACGATCCATTGAATGAGCGAAAAACGAATTTTCTGATTAAGCGTTTGGTCATTGTTTTATATTAAACAATAGACGTTTCTTTTTTTCTCAAAATATCTCTATTCGATAAAAAAAAAAGAGTTTATTGAACGCACTTAAATATGTAATTGTTTTTTTATTCGCTATGTCGGATAAATTCAATGAACAACGCTAACGTTGTATCAAGGTAGGACTCTGTCACCAAATTAGTATTCCTACAGTTATCTGAAATCGTGCTTACTTTATTCATAGTCATTCCTAAAATACAAGTTTTTAAAAAAGAAAATAATTAAAAATCATCAAATCAAATTTTAAGAATCATCAATCATATTGAAATGAAAAAAAAAAATTGGTTATGTTCTGAAAGGCAAAATTAATAGAAAAGTGGTACTCATTCATTTAGGAGAAATCTAAAAAAGCGCCATTCTTTTAGTGTCGCCAACGATGGTAAATTAATTTAGATAATCGGTACATATTTAAATTTTTAAAAAAATCACGAACTAAAAAAACAAATTAATGAAGTAATGGTACTTATTCGCTAGGAGGATCAGTAAAAATTGCCTTATCATTATTGACGCCAATTATGTTCAATTAATTATGGATAATATATATTAATTTTATTTTATAACCATCTTTGAACTGCCGATCCAATTTCTTGGGTTTACGACTGTTAATGTTCAACTCCGTATCCTCCGTATTTTGAATCCAATCCAGAAGACTAGTGAATTCCTGTATAAAATGTTTTGAGAAATTTTGCCTTCGTGGAAGATTTTTAGATGGAACTAACCCGCATTTGCGTTACATGGTGAGGAACACCACGAAAACCTTCCACGGTAAACCTGACGGCAAGGGGACTCTAACCCACTACCATTGATGATATTTTACGTTAGCACTGTGGTCGGTGCAAGCCTGGTGCGGAATTCATATCGACTAGCCATCACTGAGATTCAAACCCGGTTTACCTCATTGGAAGGCGAACGCTCTATCCCCTGAGTCACCGCGTCTCAAATGTGTAGTAATTGAAATTAAAAAAAAAAAAAAAAAATAAGCTACCTACTAAAAAGCAAAGTTAATGGAGAAAAGATGCTTAGGAGAACTGTAGAACGCAAATGACTTTAAATAAATTTTGATAATACGGTAATCGGTGCAGTTTGGTAATAGGTGCTTAGTGGTAGCAAACATAGTATATTAATATTTTATGGAATTGGAATTAATATAATTTTTTTCCACCACTACTTATTAACATTTTAAAGAGTTACTTAATAGAGAGATAGAGAAATGGTTACGCTATGAATTCTATTTGATGTTAAAATTTCAGCTATATTTTACTACCATTGATAAATATTGTAATATCGAAACTCAAGTGTTGAAGGGTTCTGTAAAAAGTACCAAATATACTCATATCGGTTCAAATAATTTTTATTAAATTTGATAATTATTAAAACAGCACCAATACTGAGCAGTTTTAATACCTATACAGGGGAAATAAGTATTTTACTGCCCCTCGAAAGGGATATGAACCGTAGAAACTTACCTGATAGTGTTAAATTTTGACTATCATTTGCAGCAAACAGTAGCCTCATGTCAAGTGATGTTGCATGAGTCGTGGTGGCTCAGGGAATAGAGCACTCATCTCCCAATGTGGAGAACCTGGTTTGAATCGTGGGAATGGCTAGATGGTTCGAATTCCTCACCGACCACGGTACTGACGTAAAATATCCTCAGTGGTAGACGGATCATGTTTTTGAGTCCCTTTGCCGTCAGGCTAACCGTTGGAGGTTTCGTGGATTTCATCTCCATGTAATGGAAATGCGGGTTAGTTCCATCAAAAAGTCCGCCAAGAAGGCAAATTTCTTTGAACACGTGGTGTGTGCTGCATGTATGCAAAGGTTTCCCTTGTCTTCTGGATTGCGTTCAAAATTACAAGTATACGGAATTAAACATGGGTAGTCGTAAACTGATCGTCTGTTCAACGATGGTTATAAAATTATAAAAAGTGATGTTGAATACAGTAAATCTCTGTTCTGATAAGATAAAATAAAAAACGTGTTCTAAACTTAGTAAAGTCACTGAAAATGCCAACAAATAATAATAAATGAGTAATTAATTGAAATTATTTTATTTTTATTGTGTTCGTATATCCCTTGAAGCCTTAAGCATGATTTCAAAGTATTGTTCAGTAATGATTCATCGATTATTTTCTTTTCTTTATTCACCGTACAAAGTACAAGTATTATGTACAATATGCAGCTAATATATTATAAGATATTTAATAAAAGAGGTTGTCAAAAAGAAATGAACACATACTTTAAAAAAAATAGTTAACTTTTATTTTATGATGCAATAACTTTGTTCGAGCTTTTTGCTGACTGTGCACAGAGCGTATACTATTATAAATATTGAAATTGCAGTTTTATTATTTTCTAATAATTTTTAAATTTTTTGTTAAAAATCTTCAACTATCATAATCACTATAACATTTCATAAAAATAACAGGTGTAAAAGATTTTAATTTCGCGAAGTATTTATAAACTTTTAAACTTCCCTCTACTAGTAATTTCAATGGGAATGAGATACCTGCATGTGACGTAGTGTGGGTATCTCGATCCAGAAAGGTTGTTGAAACCTGTGCATTTGCTTATCTTAGCAACTGTTCTTTCTATTCTATTTCGAGTAAGCCAAGCTCGCATGCATCATTTCTTTTAGGTGACACATTCTAAATTCTTTCACAAAGATTTCAATTCTTTCACCATATATTTAAATAGAGACTTAACACAAAGACAGGCACGAAGCCATGTAGAACATAAACAAACTAATTGAAGTTGCTAGGTACACAAAACAAAAATATATCACGGTTACAATAAAGCACATAAACAAATAGTAAATCTAAGTGAAATAAGAGAAGTAGACGAGAATATTTTAACTAATTCGCTGTGCTATACAGCTCTGTATTTAAATAATTTATCCTTAATTAGCATTCTAACTTGCGTTGAGAAACTTAGCTCAACTTTAATGCGCCATTTTGCTTATAAAAGATTAACCGCCGCTAACGTCATAGGTCACATGTGTGGTTACCAGTGATATTCTTCCTCTTCTTGAAATGCAAGTACCTAATTGTGAGTGAAAAAATAATAACTAAAATAGTTTAATTTTCATCTTTATTTACGAATGAAAAAAATGAATTATACTAAAAATTTTTGTTCAATATATAATTTTAAAAAGATTTAATTTTATATTTATTTTTTTGATACATCTATCTTTTCATTTATTAAAAACTATTATTATTATTTACTTTAATAAATATTTTCTATCGCCAATAAAGTTGCATAAATCATGCAGGTAAAAAATAATTCTTCTAATTCACATTTTTTTGGACAAACTTTGCATAATCAAGTATGAATGAATAACGGAGTAATATCTATACTTTTAAAATCTAAAACCTATATTTTGCGTAATGAACTTCATAGAATAAGTTTTATTAGTAATTCAATTTTATGCCATAAATATTTGATTGATTGAGCGCAAATTTGAAGTAAGCAAAATATTATATGTAAAATTATTCTTTTAAAAACCTAGATAACTTTTTCACGTTATCTCTGAAAACAAATGCTACAGCTTCCAAAATTATGATTAGAAAATGAACAGATAAGTTAAGTACTTTTCAAATGCAATGCGAAAAGAATAAATAAATACACAATACCTGTTAAAAATAAGCGTATTAAAACATAATAATGCATTCTAAAGTGGATGTTTTCTCTGGTGATAAATTTAGGATATATATTTCTGAGTATTATTGATTGCTCCAAAAGCATTAAAAAAAGTTAATTGTTTAGTTAAGCAAGAATTAATTTTTTTTAAGTCATGTACCAAACAGTCGGAAAAACATTAAACTTTAAGCATTATGCGAAATTGATGAAATAAGAAATTTTCTAAACAATAATGTTTCGTAAGTTATTATTTCGAAGAAAATTTTTTTTTGAAAAATATTTTTACATTTCATCCAGTTTCATACATAATTTATATTATAGCTTATCTATCCTGTTCTGGATTGTGACAGAATTACACCAGACAACTGACTATTTTTACAAAGGTTATTTTTATTTGAAAACAATTTATGAAACTAATTACTTTGGTTACTTCGTTAATAATTATTAAGGGCTAAGAAATCGCAGTATCGATTTAAATTTTCAATATCAAGAAATTGCTTTTTTAGAGATCGATATTCCTGAAGTCGTCGCTGTTGATTTGTTAACGTTAAATATTCAAACACGAAAAAGAAACTTTCTTTTCCTCGGGAAAAATAAAGGAGCTAAAGAATCACGAGATTTCCTGATGTTACGTGACCTAACAGCACGTGATTTGTGCTTGTGATGAAACCCTTTCCATTTCTGCGTTAGTAGTTTTTATTTTTTTCCTTGTTCCTGTCACACATTTCTAAAGAAACGTTTTTTATTCTTCTTATCCGCAGTGCGACTAGTGCATCAGAAAGCATATAACGGGTACTCCAAAAGCAGACGAGAAAGTGAATTTTATTGCTTAATTAGGAAATGGCAACATGGAATCCCTCCAATAAACGTACACGTGATTTGTTCACCTGTGCCTTTATTGTAGCTCATTGAATGGGCAGGTGGAATCTTTTCTACAAAAATGACAAATTTCCAGAATTCCATAATGGAATTTTGAAAGGAATAAAATAAAAAATTTAAAAAAGGACACGAAAACGATTGTGATAGCGAACGAAGAAAGAAATAAAATATATGCCTACGTGATAATATGTTCTATGATAGCCGTGAATGAGGCTATTCAAAATCAAATTTACTTTGCAATAATTTGTATACCCGTACCTTCGGAAAATAATTGAGTTTTCTTTTCTGTTAGTTCATTGCATTATAAATCGTCTTTATTTTGCTAGACGTGAATTTAAATATCGTTTGCTAAAAATAACTAATGAAAAGAATAAATAGTATTTCTTCTTTGAGAAAAGAATCGTCTGCATGTGGCCTGCTTTAACACAACACAGTCTTCCATAAATAAGTTTAAATAAGCATCTGTGGCTCCGAAAGCGAGGCTCAAACACAAATTCTTATGCATGTGCCAAAGAAATAGATTTTCTGATTGTTCAGAGCTATTTCAAGGTTAACCAAGCATAGTATTTAGCCATTACCGAAGAAAACGAGTTTTAAATGTTAGTGATGGCCGTGATTAAAAACTAGTTCATGCATCTTTTTATGTATTTACGTAAGCTATTAATGGTTGACTAGAAATCGTAATATGTAATATACCGTCTTACTCTTTTTAAAAAAATATGTATTCAAAAACTGATACACTGCAAATAAATAATATGTTAGCATAATTAACAAATGCTATAAAACTTTACATATACTCTGTAGACTTTCATATTTGTATTGTATTGTAATAAGAAGACGAAAATGTAATACTCAAATTTCACAAATACATTAGCAAACGATATAATAGCATTTGTACAGGGTGTAAAGAAATATTAATGAGTTCAAGCGATATATTAGTCTTAAAAAATAAAATAAAGAATTATTTAAAAGTTCAAATAATATGATAGTCTTAATACATATTGTACAAATACTCTCTATTCGATAGTATTAGTACATATTGAACAAATACTATCATATCGTTTGCGAATAAAAAATTTTAAATTGTCGTATAATTTGTACGTTGTATACAGAAACAAAATCGTAAAATTCAAACTTTACGAATATGTCATCAAGAAGAAGTTTTCATTTCATTCGTTTTCTCTTGATTCTAATAAAATAATTTAGTATTATTTGGAAGAAAATGTTTTTAAAGACTTTCGTAAATGTTTAAACCATTATTTTATTAACATAAATACAGAATTCAGCTATTATTAAACTATAGTCTGTTTTGCCGGTAAAAATATCTAAAAGCTTTAAAAAACCATAAAATAAAAACTAAAATATGAAAATCATTAATTACGAGAACAGAAAACAGATGTTTTCTTATGAGCTTTAAAATAAAATTCATTAATATTATTATGCTTAGAAATCCATTCTTCTTTTGTCCTTTTTTTTTTTTTTTTTAAGGAGAAAGAAGGAAAGAGAGCAACAATTATTTTTGTAAATTAAAAAAATCTTCTTAGCGTTTAGATAAACTAGACTAATTTGAAAATACTTACTTTAATTTCGATTTTTTTTTTTTTAAATTAGTTACGAATAAGCACTTAAGTAATTTTAAGCAAAGTACTTATTTATTACAAAAGCATTCCAATCTATCCTAATATGCGATAGAGTTTTACCGAACATTTTTTGGAATTTTTTATTCTAAGGGTATCAATAAGGTGTCATTAGAAATTTTATGGCATTTAATTAACCGTCATTTTAATATAAAATCGCATTTGTATTCAGGTGAAATACAATAAATTTTCTCGAATATTGGAAAAAAGTTAGGTGCGTGCGTGCACTTTTTGTCGAACAAACAAATAACTCTGTAGTCAGCACTCGGTCATCATGAGAAATAAATTTTATTATTATATTCCAAGAACTCTAACATTACCGCTTGTTTAATATTTTACAAAATGAGGCCAGGCTGGCGGATAAGGAAAAAACTTTAATTGCAGTTTTTTTCTCTCCTTAACTTTAAAATTTCAATTTTTTTTTCTTTCTTCGTTTTAATTTAAAAAAGAATTGCAGTAAAATTGATAAATTTAGAAAAAAATGAATATTTAAAAGAAAAGGAAGTATGAAATTCCGCAAACTAGTACTATAGGTGAACAAGGTAGGTTTTGACCATAAATAATCCACAAATGTAATACCAAACGTTATTTTTTTTTTAAATTTTTGCTTTTAAAATAAATTTCGTTTCTCTAATGATCTTTTACTTTTTGTTTTATTCAAAATAATTTAGAACATGCCTAATTTTCAGATTTTGCAATGATAACAATTCTTATTGCCTAGCGCTCATTTTACATACTATTTATTTATTTATTTTATATTTTATTAATTTATTTATGTTTATAGTTTAACTGTAAGATGTATTCGGATAGTGAATTATACAAAGATATTTAGTCTATCACATAGCAAACTTAATACGAAGTCCATAGTCCTAAACTTTAGGGCAGCGGTTCCATTTTTTTTTCCGACTGTGGAACTCTAAATGATCGTCCTACTTTTGGCGGAACCCTGAGACGTAAGGAACGCATTTCATTACCATTGTACAGATATTAATAGCAAAAGACCATTAATTATTTCGAATACATCTTGTGATTCAAATTAAGGGCCCGGATAGCCTATTTGGTAGGGCACTGGGCCAATGTCCAGAGGCTGTGGGTTCGATCCCCGCCGGCGTAAAACTCCACGTGTAGTATATGGTGACTAACACACGTTAAATCTGTTGGTTCACAGAGTCCTCCATGTTCCCATAACAAATCATACCCCTGGGGGTACTGATCCAGGAGTTTCCTTGTCTTCTGGATTGGTACAAATTTACAAGGCAACAGAGTTCATCCTTAGTAGTCGTTAACCCAAAATTGGGTCAGCTGTTCAATGGCGATTATAAAATTATAAAATAAAATGACGAGTCATGGTGGCTCTGGGGATAGAACGTTCGCCTTCCAATGAGATGATCAAAATCCCAGCGATGGCTGCTCGATACGAATTCATTACCTGTCTCGCGCCTACCACAGTGCTGATGTAAAAAATACCCTCAGTGGTTAGACGGACAATGGGATAGATTCCCTCTGCCTTCAGGCTACCCGTGGGAGGTTTTCGTGGTTTTCCTCTCCATGTAACGCGAAAGCGGGTTAGTTCCATCAAAAAGTAATCCACTGAAGCAAATTTCTCCCAATACTTGATCCAGTAGTTCCTTTGTCTTCTGTATTAGTTTCAAAATGACCAGGATACGAAGTCGAACATTAGTAGTCGTAAATCCAAAATTTAGTCGGCTGTTAAACTACGGTTTTTAAAATAAAATGATCAAAATTTTTTTTATTATTTTATTGAGGAATGAAATTGTTTTATGAATATTGATCTCCAACCGACCGGCCTGTATAGGGGGCAGGGAACTGTACTTGCATCAGAAAGGTTCTGGGTTCGAATCCTGGGAAAAACATGGATGTTTCTTTATCTCTATCTGTGTTTTATGTCCTTTCTCCTCTGTGTGTGAATGTGACCAGCCCTATAAACTGGTTGTGGTAGTGTGACGTGGGCGACTCTGCTCCACCGCCGTGGCTTCGCCACAGGGGCCCACTAGGTAACGAAAAGAGAGTCAGCAGCTCTGGCACTTTCTGTGGCCAATAGACAATAGTTCCAAGTGCCCGCCATTAAAATATATATATATATATATATATTGATCTTAAAATTAGATTTTATGTCAGAGAGTTAAAATCACGGGTGCGGCATTCTAGCTTTTCAATTGATTTTAATGCATGCAACAATGACTGGCAATGAATGAGCTAGAATATGGTTTTCGTTAAAATATAAAGGAAAAAGACCGAAAATAAAAGTTGATCATGGTAAAACGTTGAGAAAAATATTTCTTTAATGTTGAATTCGGTTATTTTTGTTTGATGTGAAATACTGATGTAATTGTTCATAAATGCATATCTTTTTATTATTAGTTCATTATAATGTTATTAGAAAAAAGATTGTTTTGAATTTTCATAAAAATAACGGAAATATTAATTAAATAGTGGATTATTAATTTGATCTAAATTTAATTGCAGGTTTCGAAAAATCACAAGGGGTAAAAAAAAAAAAAAAGCCTTTACACTGGGAACCCCTTCCACGGAACACTCTTTAGGAACCGCTGCTTTAAGGATTAATACAATGGGGGAGGGGGAAATCGAGTATATGGTTCAATAATACTAGAAAAAGAAACCATGTTGAAATGTTGAAAAATTCCATTTTTTCCAATTTCAGAAAATATGTATCTATAAACAATGATTTTGAATGAAAATAAATGTCTTCCAAATATTCATTTGAGCAGCTGGAAAGAAAAAAAATTTCGCACGGGATATCTTTTGACAAGTGCACGCCATTTTATCAGGAAGGTCATATCAAGTGTATTTTATTAGAGCATTTTAGGTGATTATCTGCAGCACCACTATGAAAGGCAAAAAAATAAAGAATTTTGAGATATAATTGTTTTAGATAAACATTTTTAGTTCATTCGCGATCTAAAATTGTAACAAAGGAATTTTTTTAAAATTTAGCTTGTATCGTTTACTCTAGATTCATAATTTCTATTATGAGTATTTTGAAATTAGTTAAACACTGGTAGTACACTGTTAGAAAAAAAAATTGTCAAATAACAATTAATTTAATTGTTGTTCCACCATATTCAAACAAAACAGTCAAATAAACGTAAATAAGATGGTATTAAAACTATCAACTGCGAAAAAAACTGTTTATTATTGCTTTTATCCAATACTGTTAAACAACCAGAATTTTATTGCACCAACTAGGCCCATTTAACACACACATGACGAGATTTCAGTGTCCTGCATCCCCCACTTTGTGACCCTGGACTGATCGAGTACGATACTCTCATTTGCAAATAGATGGCAACATCATAAAACTGCTTAATACAAAAAAGTTTAGTAGTTCCCATCTCTTACGATAGATGAAACAAGCAAATTAACCAATTAAACTGTATTCCCCGGGTCATTTGATAAAACACAACTCACTACAGCCTTGCTCCAATGTCCAGTTAAATTTCTTTTTTGCGGTTTTGAAACCATGATATTTGTAAATGGCTATAAAACGGTATAGTTTTGTAATAATGATTTTTAACCGTACTAGTTGTAAACTGTTTCAAAACCGCATAATGGTAAAAAACGTTCTTTACCGTAAACTTTAAGGTCGATTGGATGGACAAACTGCTACCTGTTGTTTTACCGTAATTTGAACATGAAGATTCTAACAATGTAGTTTATAAAGTTTGCACAACTGATAAATAATTTCTGAACTATAATCTGTAACTAAAGAACTGTTCTGATATGCTGCATTTTGTTGAAAATTGATAAACATATGCTTTAGAAAAAAATTTATTGTCATAGAACTGTACTGATTTACCGCATTTTGTTAAAAACTTGCAAACAATATCTGAAGTATAGTTGTTTGTTACCACTAAAAATCTGTACTAATACACAGCTTTTTGTTAAATTTTGATAAACAAGTTCTAGTGCAAAATGTGGTATCGAAATAACTGTACTAATAAACCACATTTTGATAAAAATTTGTCAAAAACCTGCTATAATATATATAAAAATAGAAGTATAATTTGTTACGAAAAATCTGTACTGGTCCATTGAATTTGGGTAAAAGTTTTAAACTAATTCCGGTGAAAAATTTACAACCAAAAACCCTATTTATACCGCATTTGCTTAAAAAATTTTAAACAATTTCTAAAGTATAATTAATTACCGAAAATTTGCACTGATATGCCACATTTTGTTAAATTTTGATAAGAATATTTTTGTGCAAAATTTGTTACTAAACAACTGCACTAATATGCCGCCTTTTCTTTTAAAAAAAACTGAACCTGAAGTACAAATGAAAAACAGAATAACGCATTAGATGAGGAGATGAGGTTATAAGTATTAAAAGATTCCTTAAAAGATCAAATTTCATAATCACAATCAATACTGATTTATAAAAAAAATATTCTGGAATATTCATTTCCAAAAGTAACTTTTAATTGATATCTTAGCAATGGAAAATATTATTATCTTTAGTTAATATATAACAGTATTTTTATACATAATGCTTTTTTGATTATTAAATTATATTTGCTTGAAACTTCAATTAAATGTTGTTAAACTACCAGCAATATGTTATTAGTTTTCATATCATTAAATAAACTTTATTAAAAGATATCGCGATTATTTTTAATTACGAATATTTCAATAGACTTAAAATGTTTTAATTTTGGATCTTTGTTTTTATAAACTTTACTGCTGATCGATTTTTAATTGGGGAAAAAAATCCTTTTAATGGTGTATCTTCTTTAATAAAATATTAAATTTTGTTTGACTTCTTACCTAGATGGGGAAAAAAAACTAATATTTTATGGCAGGTTCCCCGGAAAAAAAGTTTTAGTTATTATTCTTCATTTTGCCTAATGATTTTAAAATTGGAACGGCGTTCCGCTGTCACCTTCCCCCCCCCCCCCCCGCATTGCGCTCCGGCGTGTTTCCAACCTCTTGGTTCGTAAAATTTTGCATGTAAATTAAAGTTTAATATGTTATGTTGTAAGAAAAAAATTTTTTTTTAGTGAATAGTTGCATGGAAGCTTGCCCACGCGCAGACGATTTTGATTAATGATAAGAAAGATAATGATATCTAACTTTTTAAGGAAATATTTACAGCTGTTTCTGACTTATTAACTATGATAAAGGATTTTTGGGGGAAAAAATGTATGCTCGTAAATCAATTATAATTTGGGATATCTTGATTAGTTCTCTTTTAAATAATTTCTGTTAATAACTTCTGTTCTACTCATAAATTTCTCTCCGTTGTTCGCCATTTTTATTTAAAAAGTTACTGCTTTATTAGAAGGTTATAAACATTTTAATTATCAAAAAATTAAACGGTGGCGAATAACAATCAAACTATTGTGTTATTTCTTCGTATAAAAAATTATTCTAGATTTATAGATTATTGGATATAAGTTGTAACAGTTTGCTAAAGTAATAGTTTGTATCGAAACTAAATTAAAATTCTGAAGTAGAATTACTCATTTAATAGAAAAAGGTATAAAAGAATTATTCTTAATTTATAGATTATTAGATATAAGTTGTTTCATGCAACCTTTTTTCATCTTACACCCCGATCTGTTCGTTTAGAACAGCCTTCGACGCAGAAGTATCGGCAATATCTCTATCACAACTTCATAACCACCTTTAGTCATCCTCTCTGACTCCAAAGCCGCACTCCAAGCTATTACTTCCTCCGAAGCATCTGCTAACATTTTACATTGTCGTCAAGCCCTTCACGGACTTGACCAACACAACAAAAATGTCGCCATGCAATGGGTACCAGCGCATTGTGGACTTAAAGGTAACGAAACAGCAGACTTCTTGGCCAAAAAAGCCGCCAAGATTCTGCAAATATGACTTAAGCCAGTTCCTTTCTACACCGCAAAAAGGCTAATAAAAACATCTCTCCGAACAACATTTGAGGCAAAACTCCAAGAAGCAAACAAAGATATGGACTGGCTGGAAGGAATTAAAGATATTCCATCATGGCCAAGAGAAAAATCTGTGGCCCTTTTTCGCCTTGCCACTGGCCATGACTGTTTATCAAAACACCTGTATAAAATCAAAGTCCTTTCAAGCCCCTTTTGTCCATTATGTAACCTACAAGAAGAAATGGACGTTAACCATCTGAGACGTAGCCCTGCACTTCCTCCTGGGCCCTTGTGGGAACGTTATTGGCGGGCGAGACACATTATCAGAGACCTATAGACCTTCTTTTTGTAGCTGCTGTTTCCGTTTCTTGTTCTTTCTTTGTTTCTCAGCTACAAATTTGTCTTTCATGTCTGCCGTTGGAAATAAAAAAAATAAAAAAAAGATATAAGTTGTAACAGTTTGCTAAAGTAACAGTTTATCTCGGAACTAAATTAAAATTCTAAAGTAGAATTACTCATGTAATAGAAAAAGATGTAAAAGAATTATTCCAGATTTATAGATTATTAGATAAAAGTTGTAACAATTTTCTAAAGTAACAAAGTAACAGTTTATATGAAGAAGTAAATTAAAGTTCTGAAGTGGAAAAAACAATTCAATAGTTTAACACTTAAGGAACTTAATATAATATTTGAAATGAAAAGAAACAATGAAGTGACAGAGATTTTGGAAAATAAGTAAAAGCAAAACATAGTAGGATCAAAATATAAAGATTGCTGCAATTTGCTTAGGAAACCAGTTACTTATTCTCCCCAAATTTTAAAATTAATTACAAATTTCTTCAATAAATGGTGCTATTTATTGACTGTATAATTTATTAAACAATGTTTTTTGCTACATAATAGCTCATTCCAACTTAGGAAAGCTGTTACTTATTCTCACCTAATTTTTAAATTAAATTATTAACAAATTTCTTCAACAAATGGTGCTTCCTGTTATGCAAACTATAAAGCAATGTTTTCTACTGCATAATAGATTATTTCAACTGAAACATTTTCATGGTCGTCCGTTTAGTTTGTCCTCAGACTTGCTCCATGTTTTTACTTTAAGTGGCGTTTGATTTGAAAATATTGTAACACTTTTCCTCGGTTAGAAGCGCCATCTGTTTATGAGCCTTTTTACTAATTGTAAAACTTGGAAGTAAAATAATAACTCGTTTCCTATGCAAAATGCAGTTAAGCTTACGTTTGGATCTTTTGTCCGTTTTCCTTTAATTAATTTTTAATGTCACTGGGCAATTTGTCCAATGTACAATAGATGACTTAAAAAATGTCATTGGACAATTTTTAAGACTTCCAGTTATAAGAAAATATTATTTTGCTTTTTATTTCAAGTAAAAAACAATTCGCTAATGATTTCAAACAATGTGATACATTACACCAATGTAGCTAAATAGATAGAAGTTTAAATAAACTGTAGAAATATAATGAATAAATCAAGTAGCTGAATTTAATGTGAATTTAACGAGCTTTTGGCTTATCTGTGATTGTGTTCTGGTCTTATGAAGTTCATTATCTTCAACATGTATTAAGAGGACAAAAAGGCGTTGAATTATCAGCCATTTTTGTGATGCTCGAGCTATTTTATGCTAACAATTATTTAGGCAACGCGAGGTATGTTTTTTCTTATCTCTGGTGTACTTTTAATTTGATAAAAGCTTTTTTTTTTTTTGTTCGCTTTTGTAATTAATTAAACTTTTATTATCACGTAAGTTAAATTTGAATTTCTTATTAAAGGTACCAATTTTTATTTCTTGTTTGTATGTGCTATCTACCAAATCTGAGTGATTCCAAAAGACAACGTAATAATTTCGGTCGTTTTTAATTATTGTTGTTTGATATAATTCAATTGGGTACTTCTAGAAGAAGACCTCCAATATCCACATATGTGACCTATGACGTCAGCGCAATCTTATCTTTATCAGAAAAATGGCGTGTTAAAGTTGAGCTAAGTTTCTCTACATAAGTTAAAATGTTAATTAACGATAAGTTAATTAAATACAAAGCCGTATCGCACATGGAATGAGTTGAAATATAATTTTTTCTCGTCTACTTCTTTTACTTAGATTTATTATTTGTTTATGTACTTTATTGAAACCGTAATATATTTTATTTTTGTGTACCTGGTAACTTCGATGTATAATTCGTTTGTTTATGTTCCACATGGTTTCGTGCTTGTCTTTGTCTGTGTAATTATATATCGTGAAAGAATTGAAAAATAATCTTTGTGAAAGAATTTAAAATGTGTCACTTAAGAGAATAGATACTTGACGGACTTGGCTTACTCGAAATAGAATGGAAAGAATAGTTGCTAACGTAAACAAATGCCACGTTTTAACAACCCATCAGGATAGAGCTACCCACACTACGTCACTTGCAGGTATCCCATTACTTTATTTATTACATAACGAAGCAATATTTTTGAATCATTTTTTAGTTATTTTATTCATTAAAATTAGTTATTTTGAACCTAATAACTACCAGATTTATATTTTAAGGTTGCAGTATTTTTGAAGCTTGAACAGATGTGGCACTGCTGAAATTTTTTTCTTCTCCCTAATATACTCCTTGTATCCCCCTTTGCAGAAAAGAGTGGAATAAAAATAGAACTTCATTTTATTTAAACTTTCTTCTGTTGTTTAAGGCACTATCTATAAACATAAAAAGAATTTTCGAGGATTGTGATGTTGGTACTTCCTCTTAGAAATTAAATTCTTTTATTCGTAAACATTATTCGTATCGTTTTGGCGATTTTAGAGGGGGGAAGCAGGGCTGGAAATCCAGAATATAAAAATTAATAACCCAATTTCCTCCAAAAGTAAGGACAATTTAAGGATGCTGATTCTCAAACGGGAGTCATTTCTAGGACACCAACATGGATTCCCAGATATTCAATTGGTAGCAGTTTCAGTAGTTGTTGCACTTACGCGCAAAAAAAAAAAAAAAAAGTTATGAAAGCTCAGATTTTTTTTTTTAAAGATCCGCAAAAATTTCTTGTATATACTACATATATGAAAAGAGAAAATAGTATAATCAGTCTATTTATGATATAGTGATGGAGGGAGCTTTTTATGTATTTCTCTCACATGGAATGTTCTATACTCTATTAAGTCAAGGGTCTCCAACAAAGGAAATCAACTAATACACGCTATAGGCGTTCATTTTATTATATACTTTGTTTCAGGCCATAAAACCAAATTTCTGAATTTTAAATTTCTTCAATTCCCTTTTTAGATAAATATTTATTTATGCTGTTAACTCCAACAAAAATTTGCAAAAATGTAAACATGTCAAGACATTTATTGAAATTTTTTAATAATTAAGGACATTTAAGGACACTTTCTTTTTTCTTTAAAAAAAAAAATTAAGAAATTTAAGGACAACTTTTATGTGAAATTCAAGAAATATTCGTCATGATTTTTAAACTTGTGACTGTAAACCTAAAATGATAATAAATGAATATATAAAATATGGAATCATTCGGAAAAGCTAATAAAAATACTTTTATGGGTAGTCTTTGTTTTTCATTCGAAAAAATAAATTAATAATTGGTGAAATATTTCATAATATAAAACTCAATAAGTTCATCAAAAATGACCTTGAAATAGATTTTAACAGCACACAACCTAGAAAATGAAGAATTCTATTCGTATTAAATGGCGCAACTAAATTTTGTAAACACAATTAGATTATTCTTAAACTATTTGTTAAGATTTTGTCAAAAGTTAAAAAAAAAATTTAATACTTTTAAAATAGACAATGACATTGTTGAAAAATAACTCATAAAATTACTGGTATTGTCAAAATATATCATCTACTTGTGCAGTTACTTGACGGAACAATAAATGGCACTACTATAGAATAGTATGGTATAGTGTACCGAATATACCTTAAAATAACATCAGTGCTGGGTATACTGGGCCGTAGTATAAATACACGATTATATCTACAAGATAGAGAGCTTTCTAATATTGCATCAATATAGCCAAAGTACAATATATATATACAATAATAGAAAGCACTTTTTTTGCGAATATAATCGCGTGAGGTGATGAAGAGATTATATCTTTTCATTATTTTGATTTGCAGCTTTATAATATTTTTTAAAAAATATTTTATTTTTCTTCTATAGTCTGTCTAAAACCTTTAGAACTAAAATTTCACGCCTTGAGATGATAATGCTTACAAATAAAGACATCAAAAGCTATATTTTATCAAGACTTGCTATAATTTAAAACAGTTTTGCTCTAATCATTAGCAACTATTTATTTTAAATCTTTATTTGTTCAATTTCCTATTTTCATTACCAGAATCATTTTCGTCCTAGAGGTTTGTTCATTTATTTGTAACTTTCATAAAACTGAAAAGCCAAGCAATTTAAATATTTAAAAGGAAGCATGCCTAATCTATCTTTAATGTTAAGTAGATTGATATCAGTCAAAGCCGTAGCCAAAGGCTGGAGTTCAGTCAATGGCATGCAAAGAGGGGTAAGAGCTTCAGGCATCAAACAAGGAGGGCCTGCCAATCAATAATTTAAAAATACTAAAACTTTAAATCTGTCGTTAATATTATTATGAAATTGAGAAACAAAGAATTTTGAAAAAAAAATGGATTTCCAAAAAAATTAATAATGAAGTTTTAGGGCATTAAAAATTGAATTTCCCATGCATGTAAGAAAAAATTAAGAATACTTAGTTGGGAAATTTTTTTTACACGAAAACCATTTCCTCTCGTATCACTTAAAAAGGCAAAATGAAAAAAAAAAAACAAAAAAAAAAAAAAAAATTAAAGCGTTTTTAAATTAAATTTGCTTTTTTACCCCATTGCATTGCACTTCGGGGCATGTAATCTAAAAATTTGCTCCAAACACTCCATCCCACCATGGAATTAAGGGATACAAGTTTCAAACCCCCAAACTAAAGTAATTAATTGAAAAAATTAACAAAATTTATGTCTAATTTTTATATAAAATTATAATTTTAAACCTCAATTTTAAATAAGAATTATATTTTTTATAAGTATAATGTAAAGCAAGATTCATACTCATGTAAAGAAAAACCATAACATAACAATAAATCATACTCAACATTTTTCTAAAGAATGTTAATTATAGTCTCACCGGAATGACTTTTTGGTTACATCACTGAAGTGATTTCTTATTATGTAAGCAACTGAAAGAACGTTAAAATTACAACCGGACGAAAAGAATATCTGATCACAATTTAATGCATAATTTACTTAATTAATTGCAGATTTTCTTTAAATAAAGGTAATAGATTATTAATTTTTGTCCCCTAAAGTGAAGTCTTTGTAAGACTTTTCATTCATTGCTTTTCAATGTATTATTTAAACATCATCTCAAAATTTTGACAAAATTTGCGCTCATTTTAACTCATTTTTTAAAAAAACAAGAATATCCATTTTCGCAGCAGTATGCTTCAGGAATTTAAGAAAATACGATACCTAAGAATTTAATAGCGAACCGCAAAATTATACGTTCACATTTAAGCAAGTGTATTTTGAATTTGAAGAAAAAGTCCGCTGTCCTTTCTAGTCTAAAAATAGTATTATACTCCATAAATAAACTTACATTTATTTCACTGGTCAACACTATTCCAAAGAAATCTATCTTTTAAACAACTATTACCTCACAAATATTTATTATTCTGTTCCTTTTACAAAAATAAAGAGAATAAATAAGCGAAAATTATCTATCATAGAAATGTTTACGATTGATCAATTCTAAAATCAAATTCCCTTAGTGAAACAAAATTATTCTGAAAACAGAAAAATATTAGTTGGGTTGAATCATATCGTCTCTTCATAAACAACCGCTTGACAGCACTTGTCTAGTTATACGACTCGAGAAGCACGTGGTTTTCTATATGGTTGTAAACAACTAAAAAGGAAGTTGAATGTCAAATGAACAGAGCTTCCTCCAACTAATCGAATCATCTTATTCTGACTCATAGTTTACTCGATTTTATTCATTAAGGATTCTTACACTCAAGCCAGTCTCTAAATTCTATGAATTTTACATCAGGGTGTCTTATAGATTTTGTAGAGTTTACTACAAAATGAATAAATCAGTAAATATTTTGTGTCATATTTACTAACAAAATCGTTTGAACAACTCATATTCACAGATCCAATTCCATTCAAGAAACGAAGCTATTCTAAAATTAGAAAAAAAGAATTAAATGTCAAGTAAAAAGATCGGGAAAATAGCTTCCTTGAATGAATCGAATCTTAACTCGTCATCTTTTTCTGACTTACGGTTACTTGATCAGAGCCGGGCACAGAAATGTTTTAGGCAACTATAACATATCATACTCATTAAAATCAAACTAAAAAAATTCACATAAAATAAAGCCGCACTATAGTTTGTTTATGTTCCACGTGGCTTCGTGCCTGTCTTTGCGTTAAAGTCTCGTCTCGGTGTAAATATAGAGTGAACGAATTGAAATCTTTGAGAAAGAATCTTTGTGAAAGAATCGTTGTGAAAGAATTCAGAATGTGTCACTTAAGAGAATCGATACTTTACGGCCTTGGCTCACTCGACATAGAATGAAAATAATAGTTGCTAACGTAAGTGAATGCCACGTTTCAACAACCAATCAAAATTGAGATATCCACACTACTTCAGTTGCAGGTATCCCATTATTATCATTACTTTTATTTTTTATTTTTTAAAGTTTTATTTTACATTTTTTTTAATTTACAAAAACTTAAAATGCGTTGTTTTAAAATTATTAATTTGTTTATATGCACTATGATGTACCGAGCGCGTGTCATAAGAAAATGAAACGAGCTGGCGGTAGAAGCTCAGTATGTATGTGAATAGTATTGCACGGTATATATTAGTTTAAACGAAGTGAATTTGTTGTCAGGGTGTGATATAGCCAACAGACAACACAGAAGACCGCATCTGAATGACTTTACGCGAAGTTGAATCATTAGGATGTTGGAAGGATTTCGAAGCGTGACCAGTGTAGCTGCAGAGTTCAGGATCACCCACATCATCTTTTCACGAGCGTGAAACACATTCCATAGAACAGGAACAGCTGTCCGGAGGTTTAGTAGCGGCCGTCCTCGCGCAACCACAGCAGCAGACGGTTAGTATATAGATCTACAGGCTAGAAGGACTGACAGCAGGAGAAATCGTTAGGCACGCACAGCAAAGTACTGTAAGCCCGATATCACTTTATACCGTGGCCAGGAGACTGAACAATGGTGGTCTATTTGCACGACGGCCAGAAGCATGTGTTTCGTTAACACCAATTCCATTCATTTAACACCAGAGACGCAGTTTAATGTGGTGCAGGGAACACAATTTTCAAGGTGCACTTCTTCATTTATTAATATTCATATAAATAGCCTCTGCGACTTGTATAATTTATAACTGTGTTACTTTGATTACTTGCCAAAGGGGGTTCCTAGGACTTCCTGGTGTTTTTGAAAGCGAGGACAAACGGAGTAAAAAAACAGGACAGGGTTCCTATACATCTGGAAAAAATAAAAAACTGGTATAAAAAAAAAGTTTATATTATTATGACTACCACTTTTTATTTCTTTTTCAGGTGCGTATAAACCCTGCTGGAACAAATTGAAGAGGAAATGATAGTTAAGTACCTAAAAACCTCCTTAAAACGTAAAAAAGAAAAAAAAAAAAACAGAATGCGGTTGCCTTAGTTTTATTTTCCTGGTGATAGACTATTCAAATTATTGGTGTTGGCATTATAATCAGTCACTATTTGTAGAAAGAAAAACAAAATGCACACTTCATACAATAGAACTTAATCATTTTAAAAAATATGATGTTGCTTATTCTTAGTGCTTTTTTAAATGAAAAAGTAGTTGTTTTTTTAAAAAAAAAAAATAGAGTTTTCTTTTTTTTTTTTAATTAAGCCAGTCTTTAAATTTGATAAATTTTACATCAGAGTGTCTACAGATTTTTTTTTTTTTTTTTGTTTTTTTTTTTTTGCAGAATTAACAACAAAAACGCTAAATCAGTAAACATTTTGTGTCTGATTTATTTACAATATCATTTAAGCACCATTCCAGATCAAATTCCATTCAAGAAACCAAGTCATTCTAAAAACAGAAAAGAAGAAGAAAAATCAGGTTAAGCTGAGTAGACTCCTCTCAACGTGCCTCGTTTTAACAGCACTGTCGAAATGTATACAATTATTCGACCCGCGAACCACGTGTTTTACAAGGTTGTAAACAACCAAAAAGAAAATTGAATGCCATGCCAAAAGCCGGGGAAACGAGTTCCCTTGAATTAATCGGACCTTAATTCGTCATCTTTTTCTGACTCAGATTTATCTGATTTCTTTCGCGAGGAAATGTGTGAGGTTGTTTAGTTTGGGTTCGTAAAATTGAGTCATTTAGTACTGATTGTCACTTGACTCATTACACTTTGGGTGTTGTAAGACCTAATATTTACGAATTCCACTATTCTTCTTTAGTCGAGATTTCGCTTTATCTTCTGACGACACAAGGTTTTCGGATATTCCTTGTGCATTCTTAGTAATTCAGACAATGATTTTATCTGTAGATTTTACGGATAATCATGTGCGTGTATGGCCGATGTATATCTTAAGTTTTCGGCTATTGTTTTTGATACAGGGTTATAATTTGAATGTCATTTCTTGCCGCGGAAGAAAGACATTTTAAAATTAGTATTTTAATTATACTTCATATTATTTTTATGTATATAATAATAAAAAAATAATCTTTCCAAAAAAATATATAATTTTCTGATAGTTTCCATAGATCTTAAATCTATAAAAAGAGGCGACACTATTAAATTATACTTTAATGCTTTAGTGATCACGACCTATTTTTTATAGCCTGTAAATTCTATTATAAATAATAAATGAAATAAAATTAAAGAGTAAAATGCAATACTCAAAAAAAAGTTAAAGCTAGGTTATTTACCTAGCAATTCTACTTTCCGAGAATATTTATTTTTTGTCAATACTTTAATAGTAATTGAATTCTTTACTTCAAATTAAAAATTGAAATTTTTACTTTAATAGTAATTGAATTTACTTAAGAAAATGTGAATTTAGACAGAAATGAGAATCAATAATTGAATGATACTTTGCATGAAAATTAAGATGTCTCTCTTGTATAGAAAACCACTCTATTCATAAAATATTATAAACAATCAAAAGATTTAATAATACCTAATTTAACAGAAAAAAAAAATAAACAAATCCATTGCTTCAAAATCCGGAACATTTAGTGGCAAATAAACAAATTTCAATTTCATAATTCTGATACTATCAAATACTAGGGGACTAAGCCCCTCGTTCGCTGACGCTCACCAACCCCGATGATTGCTTCGCAATAATTGCTGTTTCTTGGAATAAAACTGTTGAAATTATTCAATTTAAAATATATGTACTAAAAAGAAAACTTGTGCCTCCACTTACCACGTCCAAATATTTCCCTTATGATAATATTAAGATCTATAAACGAACATAAATCATTTTTGTAAGTAATCATTTTTTGAAATAACATTTAAAACTAAAAATATAGTGTTGTGACAAATTTGGTAAGTGCACAACTGTAATTTAATATTTTTTCTTACCAAATGAATTTTCGCTATCATCACTTTGTGCATGAAGCTGTAAGTCTAAATCATTTAACGAATCTCTTTAACCTTAATTCATAATTAATGTAGTTTGCGCCGAAAAATAATATTTGTGAAATTTTGGTGAAACTAACCAGCATCTGCGTTACATGGTGAGGAAAACCATTAAAACATCCCAAGGTTAGCCCGAAGGCAATGGGATTCCAACCCGTGATCTGCCTACCTCTGAAGATATTTTACGTCAGCACTGTAGTCGGTGTGAGTCGGGTGCAGAATTCGTTTAGACCAGTCATTGCTTGGATACGAACCTATGTCATCTCATTTTTGAGGCGAGCGCTTTATCCCTTGAGGCACCGCGGCTCATATTTTGAATGTTGTGGGCAGGTTTCTAATTCTTGAAGAAGTTCGGAACTCCTGAAGGGCAGGGGGCCAGGTAGACCTTGACGATCATTACGCCTTTCAGAGACCGTATTTTTTTTAAAATTTAATTTTGTAAGAAAGAAACTTCTTTTAATTTGGGAACATAAAAGACTGAACGGTTCACCGTTCATTTCCTGCAAGAAAATATAATTATAAAATTAGTATTTTATTCTGTAAATTAAAAATTCCGCCCTCCCAAAAGCGGCTTCCAAAGGAGCGAAAATTCTTTTTATTTCTGAAAATATTTTTAAAAGTGCGCGCTAGGTATTTTTTACAAACAATTTCAACTAATTAAACTTTAAAACCGACGAATTTCGGCCTAAAATTTACATTTTTAACATTATTTAGCTTTATAACACAAAAAAGCCATAAAAATCATGCTTCAAAAGTTTTATGATTTTTCTTCGATAATTTTTTTAAAGTTTTCTTCTATATTTTCAAATTAGCAAAAAAATATCTAAATTAGTTTTTGCATTAAATTTAACAATTTGCTAAAAATTGAATGTAGCTTTATGCTCTTAGGTGTAAATCGCGTTAGCTTCAATATGACAAGCATTATTTTTATTTATTTGAAATAAAAATAACAATATTAAAAAAACAAAATATTATATTTCTAGCAAATGCACTCTCTTAAACACTATCCATGTGGACTCCCCCAACTACTTCCTGACTATGATGGAAATAAGGTGTGATATTATTTCTTTAACAGTTATGATATCTAAAAACAAAACTAAAACTAACGGATATTAGAAAGAAGAACTAAAATAGTTATGACCTAGAATAGAGAAAGTAGCTTTCACTTTTTCGAGGAATCGAAAATCTCTTCCTCTTCTAGCAACAAGTTGTGTAATTCCTCCTCAATGGCTTCTCTTCACGCAATAAATCTCTATCATTGGCGATAAGAGAAATTTATTCTAAAAAATAAATAAAACCCACTGTTGCTTCGTTTACAAAATAATGATGTTTTATTTAAATTTAAATACAATGTTACCAATAAATATTTAAATAGTTTATTCATTAAAGGCTAATTTCACAACATTTGATTCGCGTTTTAAACATTTTAATAACAGAAACAGAAGAACAAAATGATGATATTGGCGTGATTTAAAGCGATTAACTATTTTTATTGTACAGCTTTCATTTCGTCTCTTATCTACGACACGCATAGCCTATATATAAAAATTCGCAACGGTCGATGGAAATAATGTGTTCAATGTTTTATTTCATTATAGTATATATTCTATAATTATTTATGTATAGTATTTTTATATTCTACAGTAAAAACTTGATTTAACGATTACGAGTAATAAGGTAATATAATACGTAGTCCAGTTTGAATATTATCTGTCAATATTAAGGGACTACTATTAGGGTCATACAGAATATTGGCATAGAATTTTCTTATTTTAACGCTATTCAATACGCCATTTTATATATACATAGTAACCTTTACGAGAAGCTCTCTATAATGACAGTTTTCAAAACCACCGTTTAAAACGGTTTGCAAATTACTATATAGACTTCCGCTATAGCAATCTATCTCTTATTTAAGGAAATGCAATTTCTGCTGCTTATTTGAGAAATACTATACGAAAAAGGATGTTCTGGAAGGCATTTGTTTTTAATTTGATGCTATGAATGTAAACAATAACAAGCTTCCTAAAACCGAAAGAAGTTTAAAAAACTTTCGGTGTATTCCTCCGCTTGTGTAATGTTTACGAAGCCATGTGTGAACAGGCTTAATATTCTAGGAAGTTTTATTGTGATTTGGGTTTAAATTTACCCGTAGTTTCACCATTTATAAGAGTTTTCTGTAATTTCTAAATTCTAACAGGCCGTGAGCCTAAAACAAATTTAACAACTTTTATATCACAGCATAAATTAAATATAATGTCAGCCATATTTTGAGTATTATCTCTTATCTGGCTATATTTGTGTAAAATAACACAATTGGTTATTTTTCGGGAAGTATCATAGCAAGCTTGCGGAGTCTTCCGAATTCATTTTTTTGTTTTGTTTAAAGTTAGATTAAAAGAACGCGTAATATTTACCGCACATTTCAAAAGAATACGCATTTTTGTTGACCACCTATTTACCATAACCTCTAATTTCACTTCTTGACAAATTATTGTTAAAATAATTATTTAGTGTTATAATTAACCTCAAAAGCTTCTTTCGTTTGATTTATTATTTCCTTTTTTCGTTACTTTATTCAACTATTTTAACATTAAATATGTGTATTTACTTATAATGACCAGCTCCCTGTTTTTGCGTTATAACAGACTATTACTATAATTTAAAATTAAAGCTACTAATTAAATGGCTTTGGTTCAAAAAAAAATTTTATGCATACATAAAACATTTTTATCCATGAAAATTGCCTATTTAACTTATATATTAAGAGGCGAGCATGCCCCTTTTTGTTGCCCCTCTTAAATTTTATATCTGCTGCCCGTCCACCGAGTGAAGATTTTCAGAGAAGTTGACTTCGTGCTGAACAATGGTGTTTCCCCTTCTTCTATTGATTATTTTAATTGGTTTTCAATATCTACAGTCTCTGGCCAAATTATTAGACGCACTATAAGATTCTATGTAATATCTTAATTATCAGATGATACTATACAGTTCTATTGTTTTTACGCGGCTGAAAACGGTTTGCACTTGTTTACGTTCGTGTATCAATTGGTTAACATTTGTAATGCAATACGTTAAAAATTAATACAGATAAGAAGTATATAAAAAATCCCCTGAATAAAAACCCATTATATACATATGTTTAAATTTAAAAGTATTGCATATAAACACGCGCGAAACATGCAATTATTAAAAAAATTACAGTGCAAATGATTTGGTCTAATTATTATAATATACTAATATAATACCTGATATAATAAATATTCTATATTTGTATAATATATCGTCGAAGTCATATTATATATCGTCTAATTTAACCAATACGATATACGAATGTAAGCAAAGGCAAACCGGTTTCAGTCGCGTAAAAACAAAGCTGTGTAGTATCCCCTGGTAATTAAGATATTACATTGGACTGTACATAACCTCTTTTTGAACTAATGGGCTCGCAAAATAATTTAGCCTTCAATCGTTTTCTTACGGAGGACGGGCAGATCTAGAAGCCTTAGTATCAACCAAAACATTCCATATTTTCATGCTTTTCCATGCAAAAACTGTGTGTAAAAAAATAACCTTAAGCGATGTTAAATTAATGTATCATGATAAATTTTAAAATCATAATAGTCAGATAAAGGGAAAAATCAGTGAAATTTTAGAAATATTAAAATCTGATCATTTATATATTGATTCCTTGGTATAAAATATTTACATATATGAACTGATTGGATATGTATACAGTGCAGGCAAGATTTTTTTTACAGTAAAGAACACAGTAGCACGAAATAAATTCTGGTATAGTTAACTTTCACGTGAAATAAAGTTTTGGCACGCCATAATTAAAAAAAAAATTTTTTCAAGCAATGATCAGCAATAATTACAATCAATCCTTATAAACGATCTTTCTTATCTTGTACTCCCCCATAATTTATGTCCCGTTATTTAAACTTTTTTCTTTCTTCCTTATCTAAGGGGTATCTAGACATTAAAAAATCTATCGAAAATAGTGAAAAACATCGGAAAAAAGGTAAAGCGTGGATTTAATTTTTTAATAATAATAATAATTATAAACAAATAAAGAAAAAAAAAACAGTACTTATTATAGAAATCTTAACATAAAATACAGATACAAAATGATGAAAAACATTTAGAGGAAATTAAATCCGCAACCTACAAGATTTTATTTTTCTTCATCTAATGCAAAGAACTGAGACTTATAATTAATGCCAAAATTAAAGTTTTCAGGTATTAAAATTTTGAATTAAAATTTTTGTTTGTAGTCTTTATGCCATTTTAGACGCAAATTTTATTTAACCAATTAATTAAATAAATATTAAAAACCGGGTACCGGGATTTAAAAGTTAAATTGATGGGTTAATCTAAGCTCTTTAATTAAACAGGCGACGTTTCCCTCAAATTTTATATTGAAGAATTATATGGCAGTAGTAGCTAAGCTATGAAGTAGATGAAGAACTCCAAAAATTAGAAGAAATTTTTTTTTATTAGCAGGTCAAAAATTTCTTTGTATTTATAATCTGAAATTTGAGGTTCCCTATTATGCAAGAAGTCATTAATTCCAGGTTATTATTCCTGAAATATTATTAATATTTTTTTAGTGTTACTGTATTTGCTGATTTTTTTCTAAATAAAAAACAAAACAAAGAACTTTAAAACGACTATCTATCTTAATGGTATAATTATTTAATTTACTTTCTACGTACTAATTACCTTTCCTAATATTAGGGTAACAAGTTAAGTATTATTTAGTTTTAAATGCATATCTATCCATTTTATATCATTTCGCTGATATAATAAAAAATATTTCTTATTCAAAACTTTGAGTGTGAATACAGCAATTGCTTGGATATTCTTATTGTTTAGTTTTTTTTTTTTTTTTTTTTTTTTTTTTTTGGTTTAATATTTTTAGAGCATATTTTAATTATATGTATATATTTTTCTGAGCATAGTACGTGAAAAACAGAGCGGATATTTATTAGAAATAAAAATAAATAAATAAAAAAGCAATTGGTTGGTTTCAGTGATTCAAATACCCAATTCTTTTTAACATCGTTTTTATTTTAAGCATTTATCAAGATGTTTTCTTACTATCTTTCATTTGTTATTGTTTTACAGCTTGTTTGTGAATACAAATCAAAAGTTGAACGGTGATAAAGAATATCGATTTTCTGCTACTGGCGTGCCTCAAAATTTCCGACCGAAGTCTGATTGAAAAACAACAGGAAGTTTCATTTCATCAGTTGGCAACTCTTTTCATTCCTATCCAGCGAAGGGGCTGGGACACCGAAATGGTGCGGGTTCTACTCTTTTACACTCTTTATGGATTTGCAATATTTATATTTGGTGGTTGGTGTTTTGTCTGGATGTTACATTTAATCGCAATATTAAACGGGTAAGTAGAAATGTTTCTAATATTTCTGTTTCTTTGAGATCTTCGTATAATACCATACCGATCACTACTGTTTATACTCGACGCTGGGCATGCCGGTTGAGTGCTGATCGCACCGGCGTTGGATTGGGGTTACAAGGTTTGGATGTTTAAAAGGTAAAGCGCTTAGGCTTAACGCGAAGTGGGCGAGGTCCCTGTCAATCTAATTCAAGTGCATATGTACCCGATTCCACATTGTGAAAAAAATTATTAAAATAATCTTAACACTAATCTTTCGTAAATAGGTGTAAAATTAGTTTGGGAATCAATCAACATTTATTATTTCATCGCTTGTTAGAATCAAAAAATTTTAAATATAACTTTCACCCGATCGGTCTGATCCATTACGCTACGTTAACTTTCACTTGTTTACTTTTTCTAGTTCTTTGCGATACTTTTAAATATTTGTTTCGATTAATTAAGTTTAATTAAATTAAATCTAGTCTTAAGACTTTTTATTTTAATGGGGAATAAGAAAACGTATGGATTAAATTTTCAATTAAATAATTGGCTTATGACAGTTGAATTTAAAATAAAATGCTAAAATTTTAGTTATTGATTTTAACCGCATATTTTTTTAATTGAATTTTATTTAATTATTACTAATGTAATAAAACTATAATTGATATTATTTATATAATTAATTACTTATTTTCAAAATGTTTATCTTTGATGGAAAAGAAAGAGAGAATGTAATTAACTGGTCAGGCGATCATGTATTGATGTTTAAAATAAAATTCCTCCTTGTATAATAAAAACAAATTTTATATTTTAATTGCTAAGATTTGTTATTGTATTTCTTAGTACCCAAATGTAGGTACTGTATTAATAAAGTTTAATGCTCTCCCACCCCCTCCCAAAAAAAGGAATAGTACCTAATTTTAATTTAACTTATTTCAATGAAGTTTGTTAAGGTGGTAAATTTATAACATAAAAATCCGGAAAAATTAAGAATAAAGGTTTAGCTCAAAAATTAAAATTTATAAAGTAATTTAGAAAAATAATTCAAGTGATTTCTGAATTGTGAAAGATAAAAGCTTGCTACGTTTAAAAGACTAAGTGTGAAAAGCTACAAATGTTTATTTCAAAAATATGCATATTCCTCGTAAATAATGTTATTTTCTGTATTGATACTATTGTACCAGTTGTTATTTTCATATATGAGTTATGTGTATTTAAAATTAGGCAAATATTATTTCCAATGTGAGAGATTTGTTAGTTTGTATTTAATAAAATTTAAATTTACCAAAGAGGGTTGTGAAGATTTGAAATATTAAAAAACAGTATATTATGGAAAGGGCTGCAATTTTGTCATGGGGAAAATGACCCGAAATTCTCTGGAAATTTTAAAAATTACACAGATTTTAAACACACAAAATTTATTATAAATTATATTAAAAGGGCTGGGATAGCCTGGTCGGTAGGGCGCTGGGCCCATATCCAAGAGGTCGTGGGTTCGATCCTCGCCGGCTGAAGACTCCCCGTGTAGTAAATGGTGACTGATGCACGCTAAATCTGTCGAGTCTCAAAGTCCTCCATGTTCCCATAACAAATCAATACCTCTGGGGGTACTGATCCAGGAGTTTCCTTGTCTTCTGGATTGGTTCAAAATTACAAGGCTACGGAGTTGGAACATTAGTAGTCGTAAACCCATGAAATTGGGTCGGCTGTTCAACGGCGGTTATAAAATAAAAATAAATTATATAAAAGACAGAAATTGTGCATATAATAAAACAAAAGCCTAAAAAATACACAACAAAAGTATTTCTTTTAATTTCAGGCAATATTAATATTTTTATTTAATTGAATAGAATTTGGGTACCAAGTATTGTACATTGTCGGATTATTCTAATTTATATTTCGTCGTTCATCACTTAATACGTTTCATACTTTGAAAATGATCTTTCTGCCTCCACGTTGTAGGCACCGACAAACATCAAAAGGCCACTGTGACCAATTTTGGATAGCGTTTAGCCTTTGATTTCTAAAACCGAATCAATTTCTGTTCTTCAACGTGTAGTTCCTTGACCGTTGCTTCGTAAGAATTAAATTCTCTTATAATTTCTTTGTCATCCTCAAACATCGAGATATGTTCAAAAACTAAAGAATTGTCCTCTTCATTCAAAACACTTAAATATTTATATTGACTACTGGGACAAAAAAAAATAATTCAACATCCTTTATATAAGCTTGTGGCTGACAAAATCGCTGTTTATCGCTGCTGCTTTTAAAAAAATTCATTTTGACTTTATCTTGACACAGTCCTAGAGCATTTTTTGATTTTAAGTGCTCACAGCATTTTAATTTGCTTTCCAATATGTTGGAGAAATCAGACAGTTTCTCTTTCCATCAAAAATGCTTGAAAGCGACCTTTATGTAAAGGACACTCTGTGAATCCACACTTGATATGAACTGCAAAGCAATTCAAACTCATTTTGCCATATTTCTCGCAAGAGATTTGAAAGATGAGCATTGCAAGTAACATGGACAGGATTAAAAAAAACAGCTTTCATGCTTTGTTCATATAAGTTGCATTGTCAGTTACAAAAAATGTAATAGCATTAAAGCAAAGTTTGTAATTTTGGCAACACTGCATAATTGCTTCAGAAACAGATTTAAAATTCGTACTTTCTAACCCAACACTTACAAAAAAAATGAAAGCAAAGATCGTCGTTTTGCATTTCTACTCACGGAACTTCTAATACGTTTAAAAACAGAATATATCTGTGTTCAGAGTCTGTTGTTTCATCTGTGACAATGCTAACACCAGTGGCAGATGTTAGAACATGTACAACTTGATTTTTGTGAAATTCTTGAGTCTTTGGTAGATGGTGGCTTCGTAGGTGACTGGAGCTTGGTATGACACCTATGTCTTTGAGTGAATTTTCTAACGGAATGTTTGTTGCCTACAAAACACCCACCTAACCTAGAAATCTCCACAGCACAATATTGTTCTTGAATTATTATTATTTATTTTTTTAAACAAAGAAGCTTGAATAATTCTACATTCACCAGCAATCTACTTATACCGAATCTTACTTCTAAAGTGTTTATCGCAGCTATTTTTTCTTGAGAAATCAACAGGAACATTGCATGTGCTACAAAATAAAAGGTTTTTTCTAACTTCAAAAGTTCCTTTTTTGCCCTGTGGCAGAATTTTTTCGGACTTTCTGCGACAAACTTCCCTAGCATTAATGATATTTTTTTCTTTAAGATACTTTTAATTATAACAATTACTAAATTAAAGTAACAGAAACGTTATATTTACAGAAGATAGTATAGAATAAAAACTCATAGAAAATTTTTATTGTAAAAGTAATATTTTTTTAAATTCTAATATTATTGACACTTTCTCGCATTTTGTAGGTGGAAAAACGCCCTAATTATTTCCCCTTTCTAATTTTGTAAATCATTACAAAATTTAAAATTCTTAAATAAATTAAACGACGGTAAATTAAAACTTGTGCATAAATTAAAAATCGTAAAATTCATGTAGTAATTCCAAAATAAAGATAGACGACAAGATCACGCTAATGGGACTAAAATCTTTTTGCAAAATCTCTAACGTTCTGTGACAATGTCGCCGCAATTCTGCCACGGGGCTTTTTTGAACTGTTAACGTTGCTCTAAAGCAGTTGCTTTACTCATATGGCTCATATTTTTAACTTACTAACTTGCATCAGCAGGGTTTGAAAAAAAAAATGGGACTAGCTTTAAAATTATAAACTAAGCTTATCCTAGAAAGCGTTCTTTCTAACTTTCCTGCTATCAGACCAATGAATGAGAAAGGCTCCAAATATTCCTCTTGGGACAAAATCATAGCCTTGTTTTCAAAATATTAAAGAATCCCCCCCCCCCCTGTACTATGCTGGGAAAACTATACCCCCCTACTATGCTTGCATTCTATATTCAAACTATTAGTTATAAAATGCCTTATCTCCCTCTCATCTAAGAAACTGGTCTCTATTTAAGAAATCACAAGAGGCCATGTGATTCTAATTTCTTTTGTATTCTTACTGACTTCAGGAAGGTAATCCTAAGCTGTCAATCAGCCCTCCCTAAGTGTAGAAAGGCCACCTTACTTGTTAAGATTGGGATTATCTCTGAACTATTTTCTTGTCATTTTGTTATTAATTCTACTCCCATGAATGTCTAATTAATTTTAAATGTTCAATTTGAGGCTTCAGGAAAGTAAAAAATTCTGTTAAATAAGAATAATAAATTAAAAAGAATGAAAAAAGAAATTCAAATTTTAAGCAATTTTCGCGCAAATGAAAACATACTGAGAAATTCACAGATTTTTGGGGGGGGGAGACAATTTTGTGTGGTGCCAGACCTGCAGCTCTAATTATGAAGATAAGGTTATGTAATCATATAAAGGTTTATCTGGATTATGTTAAATTCGCAAATTTTAATGCAGCTGAAAAGTTGTAGGTTCAAGATATTTAAAATGAACCCAATGAAAACAAATTTATCATTTTTTAAAAACAACAGCAATTTATACTTGCCTATTCAGGACATGAACACTTGTGCATGCATTACTGTGTGTTAAAATATTATATAGTACAACCACTAGTTAAAAAAGAATGAATTAAACTATGAAAAAATTTTTTGTCAACTTTTTTTGTTGTTTTCTCAAAATTCTAAATGTTCCTTTAGAATTTTTTAAGTAAGTAACAGGAAATTGTTTAAAGATATACAAAATTATCAAGTTTAGGGGTTGTGAATTTTAAAATAAAATTGATCAGATTATATATTGTATATGATAACACTGGCTTTTCTTATAAACAGGAACTGACAAAATTTGTAAAATTTTTGGGCCCAGTCTTAAGAACAAGAGTCTATACTTTTACTTTACTATTTATACTGTTACTTTATCACATTTACTACAAATTAAAAAAATAATCCTCTCATAGACATATTAGACAATTTTTTAGTGATCTGGGTCGTGTTTGTCTTTTCACAGTGAAAGTGTTAGAATTGAAGAACTCAAATTCAGCAATAATTGTTTAAACACAAATCAGTGTATTTCTATGACTGAATAGGTAAATCTTACAATGGTAATCCCATTAAAAGTCTTATTGCCAATTTATCACTGTAAGTGACATTGATCGTAAAATATGTTAACAGTTACGGTTATTAATTAAATTAATGTTATTTATTAATCCAGTAAGACTTTGTCTAAGCTTAAAAAGAATTAAAAAATATATGAAAAAACTTTATAAAATACTGAATAAAAGACATTTTTATTTTGCAACTCAGTCAGCATGCATCTGAAATGAAATAAATTTTTAGTTCATTTGTGGTTTTATTCTATCAAATATATTCTATATTAATATTTCTTAATCTGTTTTTAGGAAACTTAAGTTGCATAAAAAAAGCCAATTACCATCTCCTGAAGTTCCCTTACCAGGTGTTTCCATATTAAAGCCTTTGACTGGAGTAGACAATAATTTGTACACAAATTTGGAATCATTTTTTACAATGAATTATCCAAAAGTAAGTGGTTATTTATAAAAAAATTTTCTTTGTTGGCCATCCTATAGTATTTAACTTTTATATGTGTGTGTGTGAAAATATTGACTTAACAATATGTTAACATAATTTAATTCAGAAATACACAACTTGTGGTTCATAAAGCTTAATGTGGCTCTTGAACTATCTTAAATGTTAATAAAATAAAAATGTTGAATTAAAAATAAAAAAAAAAGTATTAGATTTTCAACTGTGACATGTTATCGATTCTTTTTCAAAGCTATTCTCACTCTAAAAGATATTTTTTAAAAAAAGAATTTTTTATTTTATTTGAATTGCAATGACAATTATCCCACCAGTCTGATTTTGTTTAATAAATTTTGTTTTCTAAGTTATAATTAAAATAAACAGAGAAATGAAAGCCTAGAAATGAAAAAGGACAGGATGCTTCCTCTTTAAAAAAAAGGCACTTTGAGTTTGGGGGCACTCACTTTAACATTGTAAATATTTATCAAAATATTCCTCACATACTATTTTATATGTATATTTGAAAAAGTAATTCTCTCATCAAAATATTAGAAAAATTTGTTGTTTGTAAAAATAATGAAAGGCAATCTCTGCAAAAAGAAAATTCCTTCAAAAAAGTAAAATAGTTCTCCTGCTTATAACAATTAAAGAAGTTAGTCCCCAAGGGAATTTTCGTATTTCCTGGATTTTTGCTCTTGCCCCTAGTATAAATGGATTGTTAAAAATGATTGCTATTTTGCCATATAATATTTAAAGTGGTCAGAGGTGATACTCTTAAATTTTTTAACTTTGTTTTAATTTTATTAATTTTCATATTTTAAGTTGCAAAGACAGCTGCCTGCTCTACTAATTTAATAAAAATCCTCCTGGTTTTTGTAAATTTTTTAAAATTCCCACAAATTGAGTAACTGTCCTAAAAATTCCCTATTGAAATAGAATTTTTGTGCAGGTTATTACTTGCTTGAATATTTCAATAAGTGTTTATTAATACACGCAAGCCTCATACTTTTTTCCTCTAAAATTTTGTCTTTATTCAAAACTCTTTCTTTTTTAATTAATTAAAAATCTTTTAACTATTTTTGATGAATTAAATGTGTATCTCTATTTATAATTATGAGTCAACAAAAAGCGTAACATTTCAAGTTCATTCAATGTTCATCATGACAAGAAAATGTTGCAGTTTTTATTTTTATAGCTATAAAATTCCCTATGTGTAAAATATTTAGTAAATTTTGCAACAATTATCCTGAGATATATATTATTTTTTAAAATCTACTGGATTTTTTCCCCAACCATGTTGGCAATAGCTGCCAAAGGAAAAAAAAAAACATTAATGTCTTTATGCAACTGAATCAATCTACTGGTTTCCTCTCATTCGATTAGAAAAAATGTCTGCCTGACACAACTGAAACATTTTGAAGTATATGATATGACAAACCTTGGCTTTGAAAGTTGACTTTGATAGACTTACTTCTGACACATTAGATATTTTTTGTCTAAAAAGAAATGTAAAACTTGCTCATAATACTCAGTAACAATTTTGTGTAAATAATAAATATGCCGATTATTAAACAATAGTTTTTAATTGAGGGATTTCTCATTTAATATTTATGAAGTAATTTTGGTATTGAAATTCAAAAGAACTTCATTAGTAGTCACTTTTGATTCATGTTTCTTATTTATTACTTATAAAAATAGAATATTTTATTTATTATGTGTTTCTACACGAAAATTGCAACTATATTGTCTCATTACAGTTTTTGATACAAACTTACTGTTTTCTGATCTGGTTATCAGGATTGCTACAGGTGACTTGAATGCAATTATTTTTCGACTGTGGCAACTTTTTTTTGTCTGAAAAAGCTTATTAAAAAAGCAACTATTTTCAAGAAAAGGAAGACTTTTCTGTACTCCTGGTGATATATATATATATATATATATATATTTTTTTTTTTAAGGAATACATTGGGTTGACAACTTGTAGTCCACAAGAGTTTCTAATCACAATTTTAAAAAGTTTTCTTAAGAAGTAAAATATGTTGAAAATTTTGAATTGCAAATTTGAGTCAGGCAACTATTTTCATGCTTTAGTTTACTAAAAGCAACTATTTTGTTCATTTCTATCTGTGGCAACCCTGGATTAGATGTACATGTTTTTGAAGTATTTTAAAATTGTAAAAAGAGTAATATCCCAAATTATTATTTAAAACAAATGTGAATAAGTACTTATGTTTTATTTTAAAATATGCAATACGAGCTTAAAACGTTTAAAAAGAAATGGAAACTCTTCATTGTTGTATCTGAAATTGTTTAAAGTAATTATTCTTAATCAAACTATTTAATTCTATTTTTAAAAAAATATTTATATTTTTGAATATTTAAGGAGTTTTAAGTAATATTTCAGATGATTACAGACACAAATATCTCTGATATGATCGAAACTTTACAACCACACTCTAATTCCAAAAATCACATTTGAATAGTGTTTGCACACACAATCCAAAAGTATCTGCAGGCTCAGAATATTTTTTGAGTACAGAATAAATGACAGAAAACACTTAACTATTTAACATATTTATTTATTCCTGACTGAAAAAAAAACAATATATGCATGCACATTAACATAAAAAATATTAGAGGAAAATTAATATAAATAGTTATAAACAAAGTAAAAATTAAAAGAACTGCATTGATATTAACACACCACAACAGGCCAAAAGACCGGTTATTATGTGTTGTATTGTATTGAAAAGTGTTGGCACATTCAGTGTTAAGTAATTATCATATTAAGAATTAAATAATATTAATAATTTTGCTCCCGTAATTCTTCACCACAAAGTCCATTTTTAACTATGTTTCATTTTTTATTAACAAACCAGTTGTCCAGTTGTTTGCTCATCCGCTAACCATAGGATCACTCATTTTTGGGCTAAATGAACAGTTTTATCTTCTCAGTACGCTTACAGCTAAGCAACCTTCTTCCATAAAGTATGATTCTGTTGTCTGCTTATTTCATTTTTTTTGTGAAGAATCTCTGCAGAAGTATCTGTGCCCAACAACTTTGTTTTCTCTTTTGTGTATGAACCTTATTATATGCATGGATGATTTTTCTTAAAAGATCTGACCGTTTTTTAAAGCAATTAGGGCAATTCATCTCATAATTTATTTAATGTTGATTATTTTTATATTAAGACCATGCATTTAAGTATGCAAATCAACGATCAACAATGAAAAAATTTAGTGTAAGTTTTAAATTGTAATTTCAGGAGAAAATGGAATTTTTTTCATTTTTTTTTATTCCTGTGAATCAAAATTAATAACTGAATATAGTTAAAGAAATTAATTAATATTTTTTTTATTTTTTTTTTACAAAAGTGCATTATATTTAACCATTTAGAGAAATATCAAAATTTTTCACTTTTTCATTGCAAAAACATTTATTACTTATATTTTTGCATTATATTTTCATCTGTTACTATATCTATTATATAGTTTATTCTATATCTTTTATATTGTTAGAAATTGACTTTGGTTGAATTTTTTAATGGACAATGTTTCCTTTTTTTTTATATATGTTATGATTATAACCCATGAAATTTTTCATCCAAACAGCACTTTGATATTTCGGTTAACTTTTTTATTTGGGTCAAAGTTTTATTCTTTCCTTTTTATCAAATTTAAAAATTTATTCAAAATTAAGAAATGTCAACGAATAATTAAAAGTAGCCAAATAATAGTCAGTTTTTTACATAAAAACTGATTAAAATCAAAATTATAAAATTCAGGTATTAATCCTATTAAAATTTAAAATGCCTGAGTTTTCACTCTCTCATGTTTTGCATGGACATCAATTTTGTGTGAACATTGTATAATTTGCGAACTGCATATGAGTATGAGTATCAATTTTGTGTCGGTTCACCTCTTAAAAGATTAATTTTTTAAATTTTAGTATGAATTGCTGTTTTGTATTGAAGATGAAAGTGATCCTTCCATAATGCTTGTTAATAGTTTAATTGAAAAACACCCGGAAATAGATGCCAGTATATTCATTGGTAAGTGTAAGTGACATTTAAATTTACAAATCTTGAATTGAAAATATTTTTCTGATTATTGTTGTTTCTTTTGCAATTCTTATATTATGTGCGCTAATAACGTAATAATTTAATCAGAAGTCTTTTTTTTTTAAAGATGCTAGCATGTTGAAAAAGTCCTAATATAGTAATAAAAGCACCAGTATATTGGACAATATAATAAAATTTAACAATTAAATAATTTAGTAAAACTTAAAAATATGTGTAAAAGCAATTTCTAATAAAGTGTAATAAAAAAGACGATTTTAGATTATTCCTTATTAAATCCATTCAAATTTCCTCCCTAAATTTTTTCTCTCCAAATGATACTTTACCGAATAATTATGACAGCAAGGCTAACTTTAAAAGGGCCGAATATTCCTTATATCCCTAATATAAAGCCTCTGTCTGGTTCACTAATCATGTGAAGATAATCAATAAATTAAAATCTATTTTTTTTTAAAATCGCCCTTTTGGGTATAACCTTATGCTATTGTGCTTGCAGTATAGAGGTAATGTCTGGTATCAAACTCATCTATTTTAAAATTGACGAATTAATGAATATATTAGAACAGGGAAGTCAATTGTTAATTTCTTACAAAATTGGAATTGCGCAACTTTTGCATCCTTACAAGACTTGAGCAGAAACACCCACATGATTTGATCTCAATTCCGTGGTGCACTGAGTCACATACTGGAAATGGGTATGAAATTTATACAGCAGGAATATCTAGTTAATTGAAAATATAGAATGACAAAGGTAGGGTTATAGCAATAACATTGAGTAAATTTTCCATTCAGAAGAGTTGTCAGCCATCAAGAAAGTTCTTATCAGGTTAAAAGAAAACATTGTAAATGAAACAATTCTCTCATTCTTCATTGCTCTCATTGAATAATGCAACCTATCTTGTTCAAGAAATCCAGCAATATATAAATCTAAGGCAGACCAGGTCAAAATTGAGTGCATGAGGAGGCAGATATTTTTTTTAAAAAAAATCCTGTAATAATCATACTACACAAAATCTCAAATTGAAAATAGTTAGAAAGCTTACAAACCAAATCTGTTTAGCAAGATGGATGAAAAAAGACAATTTTGGGGGACTTATCTTAATCAGGTCTATAGGTGCCACAAAGTATTCAGTGCAAAAAAATTTCTTGTAACTATTGGGGTGGCTATAAAACACTTAATTGTTAACCGTCCTAGATACCGAGCACTTTGAGAAAACACAATGTCACTGAGAGAAAAAGTATAGTCAAAAATACCTGAAGATGGCATAATAAACCGTGTTTCTGACTCTATGGTTCATCAAGGTAACTTTTACAGAAGCACTTTGGTAAATTAACAAGAAAAAATAATGCTGTGATATGTGATGAAATTTAACAAACCTTTATGGACTGAAGACTCGCTATCAACATCATCAAAGCCACTCTTGAAAATACATTAACTTGACTTTTTTAAATCAGTTCTAAATTACTTTTTCTGTGTTAAAATATTTGCCATTGTTTTGCTGTGTTTTCTTTTCTCTTTTATTTTGATGTGCTTTCATCTATGAAATTTGCATTTAAATTTTACCTAGTTTCTAGTTGATTTTTGTTGTAAACATATTTTTGGTATATCTGATTATTTTAACCTATACTTCTACCTTAATTTTATTTTGCAAATCTATAATCAATTATTTATTACCACTTTAATTATTTTAACTTAAGTGCTTTGGAACTGCTCTTTTGCTTTAGTGTTGTAAAATTTTCTGCTTTTTTATTTAATTTTATTAATGAGGTTAATAGAAAAAATTTCAATTACTAGTTGGAGCCACTAAGGTTGCACTGTCTCAAATTTAAGCATAAATATCTTGCAATTAATATACGTGAAATTGTAATACTGTAAACCTATAGAGTTAATTTTATTTAACATTATATCCGTCGTTGAACAGCTGACCCAATTTTGGGTTTACGACTACTGATGTTCGACTCCATAACCCAATCTAGAAGACGGGGAAACTCCTGGTTCGAGTCTGATGAGGAATTTGTTTTTGTGTAGGACTTTTTTGATGGAGCTAACCCGCATTTGCATTACATGGAGAGAAAGACCACGAAAACCTCCCGTGGTTAGCCTAGTGGCAAGGGGACTCTAACCCATGAGACGTCTACCACTGAGGATATTTCACGTCAGCACTGTGGGTGGTGCAAGCAGGATGCGGAATTCGTATCGGCCAGCTGTTGCCGGGATCGAAGCCCGGTTCACCTCATTGGAAGGTGAACGCTCTATCCCCTGAGCCGTCACGGCTCTAGAGAGTTGATTTCTGTACTACTGGTTTTATTAATAGTTTTAGTTATATTTGTTTCAATGTAACGTTACATGTTGTTTTCCTGGCTGTTATATAAAGGGCCAGTAAAATTAAATACACTCTTTGGAGAGTGAATTGAATCTTTATTATTTTTCTGTAGGCGCTCCAAAAGTAGGTGTCAATCCAAAGATTAATAATATGAATCCTGGTTATGAAGCAGCCAAGTATGATCTTATTCTAGTCTCTGATAGTGGAATTAAAAGTGAGTTTTTGTTTTGCTTAAATGTAATTTTATTTTCATGAAAGTCATGTTATCTTGCATTGGTATTCACATACATAGCTATTCACTCTTCTGTATTTTCTGTCTTTTTGCTTTGACCCTCAAACCTTCTGTATTTTGAAAGTATTTATTCTTAGAATTACTTATCTACTGGGATGAAAAATGAGTCAGTGCACAAATGAGGTTTAGAGGAAATTCAGGCAAACCTGTGAGAAATTTTGGTCTGATTGAAAATAATAGAAGTTTCTACATAAACTTAAATGTAAAAAGAAAAAATATGTCACTAAATGTATTATAACACAAATAACTTATATTTCAATTTGTTTGTTTGAATTCCTTAGTGGGACTTTAAATTTGGTTTTTGTTGTTTATTTGCACATTTGCAGGTTTATTCATTAAAACTGTGTAGAATCTTATTATTTTTTTTAGAAAGAAAATAATTTTATTGTAACTTTATAAAGTTAAAATAAAAAGCTCCATAATCTTAGGAAATTTAATTTCAAACACAAAATAATTGTCGTGGGGAAGTGTTAGGTTTTCATAGTATTCTGCATCCTTGCTTATACACTTATGTGAATGAGGATGCATTAAATCATACCTTATATTCTCGCTGCTTCAGCCTAAGCGATGCTATGAGTTATTAATAAGTGGAAAATATATGACAAAAAAAAAAAAAAAAAAAAAACATTTGATAGTGCAAAAAAAGGAACATATTTTTTAATCTATTAGAGCTGATGTGTCCACTCATTTCCACTTGAAACCTATTTTAATATTCTAATGACAGTATCATAGATGTGATATAAAGAGTTAGAGGGAGCATCCGTTTTCGAAAAGGGGGACAAAAACCACAGACCGCTGAACAGGTTTTAATCGTGTGACTGGGTGACCCTTCTTATGACTGGGGTAAGATTTTACATGGAGTTCAGTGGTGTTTAGGTAAAAGCCAGGCTAAAAAATAGTTAAATATTACTCTGCCTTCAACTGCAAAGAAAAATTCATTAAAGGAGGGCCTGTAACATTTCACCTGTAAAGTTTATTTATATTTATTGTATTTATACTTTTAGTTAAGAAGTATTTTATAGTTTTTTTCTTTCATTTGGCGCAAATTTGGCGATATTCAAAAGTTTCTCTACGTACCAAAAGGGGATCAATCTGGAGGAGTAAATAATCAACGTATAGTTTAGAATTTTACGACGAATAGTTCGAAAACTAAAAGTAAATTTATTTTGTAGTAAAATATTTAACGTAACTAAATATAAACATTTGATATTTTTTTTAAACTTTAATTCAAATTTATTGATTTATATTTTTAATGAATTTTTATTTCGATATGCAAGTAAAAATTTAAGTTGACACAGTGAAGCCTGAATTTTAGAATATGTAAATTTACTTTCAGATACAAAATACAGATATGTTTCATGTATTGAAATAACAATATAGTACATTTTTGTTCCGTGAAAAATAATAAAAAATAACATTTGTTTTGCATATTAAAAGCAAATCTATGTATACTTACCATGGAATCTACATTTTTATCCATTAAAGCAGGTCATCTTTATGTTATTTAAAAAGTAGTAAAAAAATTTTAATAAAAATTACCTATAATTTTAAATGCCGAGGATAAATTAATTTTAAACAATTTTTTTCAACAACATCAGATTATGCACTATATAAGTGTTGAGACCTTTGGAAGGTCTTGAATTTTCTTTTAAATTAAAAGTGTAAGGTAATTTATGTTTTCACTTCATATTTTTTATTTTATATATTTATAATTTTATTTAATTTAATATTTTATATTTTTAATAGAACTTTTGCATACCATTTTGAAAGAGTTTTAATTTTTTAATGACTTAAATATTTTGTCTTTTTTTTTTTTAAAATAAATATAATTTGATTTAGATTTATCTTTTTTACAACATACAGACATTAATTCAAATTCAATACATTATCTTCAGTTATTTATTCTAAAGCTTGGATTATTGATGCAAATGTGTGTGTTTTTCAGTCTCTAAATTTTTTGTAAATTTTTTTTTAATGATAAATTGAAGAAAAAATTTATTAAAATTGAAAACAACATATATTAAATATTTTGCAAGCAATTAGAAAATTTTTTTTTCGCTTTATTTATTTAATTTATGTTATCTTTCTAGAAATTAAAAAATAATGATAAGAGTTATCTAGTCGAGAATAAGTGTATGATATTTTGAAATGTTTATCATGTGGTTAAAAATGAAGTAATTCATCTACGTTATTTACATGTATGCAGCTTTCTATTGTTTTTTATTTAACTTTATTTCAAGCCGAAAAGCAAATTTTTTTGTATTCTTTATCACAAATGTAAATAAATTATATTGGAAATTGTCCTCTTTTTTTAGTAAAACTGTTTTACGTTTTTTCTTTATTTTATTACAGAAATACAATACTTAAAAATTAATAGAGGGAAACAGTTTTTAGTTCTTTCTCTTAAAGAAGTATGCTCAGTGATATTTGAAGGGAAGTAAAACGAAAATCCAAGCGAGATTGCGATTTTGTCACCAATAACGCAATTTCACAGCCAAATGCGGCGACTTTTCCAAACCCGTCACGTGTTATATGTATGGCCCCACTTATTTCCCCAGAATTAATTAAGAAGCTCTCTCTAACTCCCTTATACCACCTCTATGGACAGTATAGTTGATTTGTTGAATAAAGAATAAAATTTAAAACTAGTGATTTGTGGGTATGCATATGTTTCGCACAGAGTTGGCGGGTTTGTTTTGTTAAAACTTAAATTGAAAAAACATGCAATGCATAATACATTACAAGTATAATAATGTGGGATGGAACACTTTTTCAAACTTGGGTGTAAAAAATCAGTTAGAAGAAGTAACTGTTAAATTGTACTCTAAAGATACTTTGATACCCAAAAATAAATATGACTGCGGAGAAACGAACACAACGTTTATTTAATACAGACAGCATAAGAGAGAATAAAAATATAACAAAAAAAGATAAAGAAATCATTGGCACAGTGCCATCTATGGATATAAATTTAAATCATGAATTTAAGACATTATTTAACAGTAACCCAGGATTCTTGCGACGCATGTTAACACATAGCACCATCTGTGCTTGGCTTTACACTGTTAACCGTCCATAAAGAAAAGAGTTCAGGTAAATAAGACTACTATAATATTGTACTTATGTGCATTTAAATTCATGAAGATTCTTGTCATTTTTTTTTTTTTTAATTAAAAAACAGACGACTGGTTTTCTTTGACACTTTCGTTTTCATTAGTGCCAGTCGCATTTGATAAGTGTTACTTAATAAAAATTTTTTATTTCATACCCACTGCAGCAATTGATTGGCTAGAAGTTTTTGTCAGATAATATATTAGATGTATCCTTGATTTATTCTTGATAAACCTTATTTTAAATACATTTCTTAGATGAAATCTCAATGCAAAGAAATCTTGATTCAAACACCTTTACCCATTTTACTTGATTTAAGAATGCAAGCAAAAAAGAAGACTTTCCGACATCGTTTCAAGAGTTGTAGATGTTGATATATGTTCGCTCTGGGGCATCCATTTTGCGTGATGCTCTCTCTCTCTCTCTATAGGGATTCTTAACTTGCAACAGAGTATAGTATTAAAAGATATTATTTTTTGTTGATAGTGAAAGAAGATACTTTGCTTGAAATGGTTTGTTTGATGACTGAGAATGTGGCTCTCGTTCACCAGATGCCATTCACTTGTGATCGAAATAATTTTCCTGCTGTCATGGAAAAGGTATGTTTTACTAATTATACATCTTAAAAGTGATTTATAATCACAATCTTTAGTTTTTTCTCCCTACCTTTCCATTATTGTATTTTTTAGGATATTATAAAATGGCCTTTCTAATGAAAGTTATCTGTGGTGCACTTGCTTAAATGTATAAAACTAATTGCAGGCTTTGTATGCGCCGGAAATATCAGAAAAACTGGGCATTGTCAGTGGAAAATGTAATTATACCCAAAACTGGAAATCGTTAGGGATCTTAAAAATATGTTGTTTTTCTTTTTAAATAAGTATTGCTCAATTAAGTTTTGCAATCTTATTGGTGCTTACTCTTTCCATGATTATTATTTATTTTTTTCATCCATGTGTATATTGGGTTTTAATTGTTTCATGCATTCTCGTTTATAAAAATATTTTCTTGTGTTGATTAAGTGCAATTTTACTTCAATTATACACACTTATTTATTATTATTATTTGTACAACTTTAGGCTTGCGCTTTTATTTCTGGTTCCGATTTACATTCTAAGTAATTTTCAATTTTGTTACATTTTTAAACAAGGGAACGTTACTTTTAAAAAGTAACGAGTAAAACTACTAGTTTTGTAAGCAAAATTAGCATGTTAAAAGTTTTGATATGAAAAAGTAATAAGTCAAGTCAAAACAAAAAAAAAAATTTTTTTTTAAAGTATCTCTTGTGGGAATTTAAAATTCAAAGTAACCTTGAATTTCACTTTAAAAAAATGTAAAAGTATTTTTTTTTTTTTTTTAATTAAAATGCATGAAATTGTTACTAAATTTATTGAAGTAATGAACGTTGAAAATATCCAGAAACCAAATAAGAAATCAAAATTCAATGTTTGCTTATAAAAAGGAGTTTTAAATAATGTTAATTTTAAAATTACCAAACCTTTAGAAATTTTGGTTTTTTACGTATGGAATTTGTAGCAATAAATTAATTCAATAACATAATTTTTTTTAAATTTTATCAAAAATATTCTTGCAATTTGTTAATATTGTATTATGAATATATAATATCAAGAAGTTTTAATTATTGAGAAGATTTATTGATGTGTTTAGTTTAAATGATTTTTGTGTGTGTGTCATTTGTGAAGGGAAAAAAAAAATTCAGTAGAAGATTCTTGTTATGCCTTAACTTAAGGAAATTTTTTAAAAATTTAGTCAGCATAAAAAATTGATATCTTTTTCATTAGAAAATAAATATAAAATGATGCTTAACTATTTGTAGATCGATTGTGTAAGCTATAAGCATTTCAGGGCATTATGTTATGATAACCAAAGTGTTTGATTTAATGTAGGTATATTTTGGAACATCCCATGCTAGAATATATCTTGCAGCCGATATGTTTCATATAAATTGCCCGACCGGCATGTCAGCCTTAATGAGGAAAAAACTTCTTGATGAAGTGGGAGGTATGAAAGCATTTGGCCAGTATTTAGCTGAAGACTTCTTTTTTGCCAAATCCTTCACAGATAGGTACTATCTCTTTTCTGCTGATCTTTTGATTTAATATTTAAGTATCATATCTATGCTTCTTGTTTAATTCTGGTTATTGTTAAATTTTTCATTGAGTCTTAATTAGCCTATATTAATTGCCTAGTTTATATGGTAGTTATATTTTCTCATGCTGTCAAGAAGTTATCTGTCTGCTCGTTTGTATTTATTTGTATTGTCATATGTCACTTAAGGAAGGTGGTTGTGTTTGTTTTGGGTATTGATGATTAGCATAAACAGATAAGGTTATATGTATGAGATTTAACTGAAACCTGAAATATAATTGTGTCCAAAGACTTAATTTTCCAAATTTCTTACTAGTAGCTTCTAATTTAACTTATGGATGTTCATGTAAAACAAAGCAGTTCATCATAGTTTTAGGGAAATTGTTCATGATGGTTGTTATTTTCCTTGATAGTTACAGAATTTTTTAAAAATATATTTTAAGTAAAAGCAGACTAACATTTTCTATTAGAAATATTTTAAAAATTTCATATTAAATTTTAAATAATGTGTAACTGTACCGGGGGCAGGAGCAGCTACCAGTTTTTACAAAATGTGAGAAAACTCATCACAAATGCTGAAATAAAATAACAAATTTTCTCTTTTGTGTTAAAAAAACATAAACAGGCTATCACGAAGAGAAAAAAAAATGTCGGGGCATCTTTCCCAAAAAATAATAATCTTGAATTAAGATGCAATCAACAAAGATAATCGTAATATCATATATAATTTCGTTATGAAGAAAGAAGAAAATGGATGGAGGCGGAAAATTTTTTTCCTTTCTATTTTCTGAAAGGAAGGAAAAGGTTGCCAAAAAAAAAAATGAGATAGAAATAAGTAATTTTGATTTTTTATTGGGATTATGAACTTTCCAGCTCTCAAACACTGATTTTATCACAATTTCACAAAAGTGTGAAGTCAAATTCCTATTGTATTGAATAACCAACATATATATATGTGTGTGTGTGTATGTATGTGAAAGTTAACTTACCATATATTTTTTACTTTACTTTGTAAAACAGTATTATGAATGGATTTATAGTCCTGATTCTGAAGGAAAGATATGTATATATTTTTAGGGGTTGGTCTTTAAGAATTAGTTCTCAACCAGCGTGGCAAAACTCTGGTATCTGTGAAGTAGCTAATTTCAATAGTCGTGTTTCTAGGTAATTATTTTTTATATATACATAAAATTACACTACTACAAAGTATACTTAAATTTGTTATTTGGTTTATAGAGCTCCCATTGATGCAATTAGCATAGTGATCAGTTGCTAATTGTTTTCTTTTCTTCAGGTGGGCAAAGCTAAGATTTGCAATGGTTCCCTATACAATAGTACTAGAACCTCTATCTGAGTGCATGGTTCTTGGAGCTTGTGCAGCTTTCTCTGTCAATGTTCTATTTGGCTGGGACCCATTTGTTGTATATTTAGTCCATATCTTGGCATGGTTAATTTTAGATTGGATTCTTTTAAATGTCATACAGGTAATGCACATTTTGATTATTTTTAATGCTGTTGTTTAATTTTTTAGAATATATATGTTTTATTATTAGGCTAAATTATTTTTGAATTTAATTTTCTAGATTTGGATACTTTTATACAAGGGTTTTTCTTTAATATGTTATTTACTTATCGGTGCTGATCTTCGCTTTATTCTTATGACTTTTTTATCACTGTTTTATATTGTATCAACCTATATTTAGACCAGATTTAAGTGAAATTTGTCTAATAGTTCTTGAGGTAAAATATCGATTCTATGCTTTCTTTTAATTTTTAACACCAGTGTAATTATTTCATTGATGTAGTGGTTATATGTGCATCTCTCAATACGTGAATACAGGACTCTGTTTTCATGTCGCAATGGTGCAAAAGAAATACCTCAAGCATTAATTTAAACCATAACCTTGAGTTTGGTTTTCAACATTGCTTGCTACATTTGTAGTTCTTTTTCATGCTAGCCTGCATATTTTGTTATATATTCAAGGGTGCCACTTTTCAGTCCTAGAAACTGAAATCAGTCTTGAGAGAAAAGTCAGTAAACTGAATTTCACCAAATTAGGATCTATTTTCCATTTTTTTTAAAAATTAAAATGTCCTTTGTTCCTTAAAATTTTATTTTAACTGAAAAAGAGTATCTTCCACTTACGTTGTAAAAAACTAGGTATCCCTGATATTAATACATTTGTACCAAGTGTGATATTGATTGCACATTTTTAATTGTATGTAGGGAAGAGATTCATTTTCCTGTACTGAATCTAGATATAACTAAGATTATGTTGTTGTTTTTTCCTTTCAATTTTTGGAGTTACCTTGGTTTAAAGTTACAGCTTAGCCTCGAGTCCTAGATACTTAAAGTGGAGCTTTTTGTTTCTCTAGAAAAAATTAAACTAAATTTAAAAAGAAAAAAGATGTATTCATAACAAAGGGGGAGGAAATAGAAATAATTTTAAGCCAAATTGATATAAAAATTTTGGTTATAATTCATTTTGGATTTATTATTACTAAATCAATTACTAATTGCAATTTTCATAAATATTAGTTTAAAAAGGCCTAGAAATTCTGAAATCTAGGTCTTAAGAACCCTTAATTTCAAGAGTGCAGTGATCACTGCATGTATACTTATGGTGTCTAGTGTCTGTTTAATTCTTTTTTTCTTTTTTTTTCTTCACAGAATAACACTTTGCCATTCACGAAGATGGATTTTGTAATAGCCTGGTCATTCAGGGAGATTGGTGCTTTTTTCCATTTCATGCATGCGCTTTTCAATCCAAAAATACAATGGAGGACTCGTACATTTTATCTGAAATGGGGAGGCCTTGCTGAAGAAGTTTCTAGCCCAAAAGTCTAAATAATATCTCATAACTCTTTTACGTGATATTCAAAATACAGAGCGCCTGCATGTACTGCCACGAGTGGGGTCACTCACTCATTGGTTTTGCTGGTCAAACTGTATTAAATAAATGACTTTTTTCCCCCGACTGCTGGTCAGTGAAAAAAAAAAAATTGTGGCTTGTGTAAATTATAGAACAATTTTTTGTACAAAGTTCCTTCAAAGGAGTCCAATTACTGTGATTTATTTTTACCTCCTCCAAAAGGGGCTGCTCTTTGCTCAAATAATCGTGTCTCGCAGTTGTTTTCTTCCTCTCCCTCTCTCTCCGCTCCCTTCCAACAACCTATGCAAAAGATATCAAAAAGCAATGAATATGCAAATGGAAATGTCTAAACCATAGTTGTAACTGGTAAGAAATTGCTGTAATTTTCCTGAATTATTAAAATTATTAATTACTTCTTCAAGTAAATTTTTTAAAAGTTGTTTGCAAGTATGATGCTTACCAATAAAACATAAGAGTTTGATTGCCATTTGTTAAAATTAGAAAGTTCGCCCTAGGAATAAGAAAGGACACTCACTTACACCGTAAAAAATTATCAAATTGTTTAACATTATGTAATAACTGAATTTGATCCTCAACAATTTTTAAATTACCCTCTTATGTTTTATGTATATATTTAAAAAGTAATTCTCACACATTAACAAAACAAGAGAAATGTTTGCAGTATATTAAAAAAGTAAATAAGTCACGTTGGAAGACGGTCTCTGAGCATAAATTTTTTTTCTGGAAAAAGTAAATAAAAACATTTTTTTTTTTCCTGCAAGCTTTTTTATATAATTTAAACTGAAAGTTATAAAAAAAATATGCATTTAAAGATGCCTTTTTAAAAATAAAAAAAAAAGTATTTATTTAAAAAATAATTTTTAAAATCACTTAAAAAATTCTGTAGTTTACCCCCTCTAAAAAAACTTTTAACCAGTTGAGAATGATTCTAACAAAGTAAATATTTGTTATAGTAATCGGAGTTAAACCTATAAACACAGATAATTTTACCAGTATGTAATTATTATTTAAATAGTGAATTGTTTATTTTTTTGAAAATGGAATACAAGTAAAAAGACAGTGTTTTTAAGTGGAGGCAAGTAATTTTTTTCAAAGAGGACTCATTTATACGGATCAAAGGGTAGGCAGGGCATACCGCCATTCTAAAAATGCTTAGGAGAACACTGGGGGCTGTAGCTGCTCCTGCTTGCTTGAAATTTAAATGATTGGACAGTTTAAAAAATAAAAAAAGCACCTGCATTAACGAAACTTATTAGAAAAATAATGTGTATTTTGACTTGTGTTTAAAAAAAAAAAATGTATTCCACCTATCTTTATTTCTTTAAAAAAGAGAAAAAACTTGTTTCTTTTTTGGATAAATTGTTTCTCCCTTCCTCCTAATCTCATTGAATAACGATTTCGAGGGTACAGAAAATCAATCGAGGGGGTTGTGTTCTGGGTTTTTCGTACCATCCTTCCAGGTCTAAAAACTCGAAGCAGGACATTTTATATTTTGCTTACTTCTGCGCATCTTAAAACAGTTGATTTGCAAAAATTCTTGCAGTATCCCACAAACCTAAAATTTATTTGCTATTTCACGTTTTTAAAAAAAAAAAAAAAAAAAAAACATTTTCATACATATGATTCTTTTGCTAGTTTTTTTTTCTTCTTGAAACTATGAATTTAAATTAATCTTTGTATCATATCCAATATTTTAAATTACACGACCACCATTATATAAGTTTGTGCCTACATCTTGTAATAAATTGAAATGTTCTTGATAATAGGATAGTTTCTTGCATATACTATTTTATTTGTAGGTTTTGTACTTGCAAATAATCACTTCTCCCCTGTTTTAATTGGTAATAAAATGTAAATATACTATGCTTCTAGGTAATTTGTTTTTGTATAAACTTTTACCCTATGTTTAATTCATTTCCTAAATGCCCAATGTTTATTGTGATATTTTCTTTAATTTACTATGAAACTACTAAATCATCTCGAACTAGTGATTTTTAAAATTCTGTGTTTTATTGTTTTTTTTTTTTTTTAATTTTATTTGATTCTTGACTTTTAATTCATTATTTTAAGCGAATGAGCATCAAACAGTACTTTTATTGTAAATAATTAATTTTTTGTTACTTTATTTTTATATATTTTTATTTGATTATAAGTTGAAAGCTAATCTTTAACACCAGATTTACGGCAATTATCTAAAAAAAATAAAGTTTAAATATTGATTAAAGTTTTTACTAAAATTGTATTATTTGCCCCCTATGAGCAAAACCATTTAATCAGTAAGTCATTTTTTTTGTAATTTTTTTTTTTTTTTTTTTTTTCCTGTCTGTACATTATCTGTATAATGCATTGTGATGGGTTCATCAAATTTTTCCCATTAAAAATTGTGCTGTGTTTAATTGTTTCCCCCCCCCCCCCCCTAATTTGGTGAGAATTATTTTTTAAATGTTGAATAAATTTTTGTCTGAAAGAAAAATAATCAACTCTTTGTAAATGTACAAATGTTAATGATATATGAATAGATTTTTATACGTGTGTAAAGTGTGACTCTAAATTTGATAAGTTGTTATTGGTATATTACATTCTACTTAAGACATCAGTATCAGTATTTGTAAAATTCTTTTCTTTTTTTTTTTTTTTTTTTTTTTTTTTTTTTTTTTTTTTTTGAAAAAAAAAAGTTTTTTAATGTTACATAGTACTTTGATTTAAAACGAAAATGTACTAATTTCATTATTCCAATGTTTACGTAATGAGCACGCTTATGGTAATAATTCCAATATTTTTAATTTTTTGTTACTGCTTTAGCTTTTTGTCTCTGTGATAATGATCTAGTTTATGACTTCCATAAAAAAAAAATTTGAGTGCAACATTTGTGTGTTGATCCATAAAATGTTTTTTTTTTTTTTTTTTAAGTTTATTTATCAATTTTTTTCCATCTTCAGGGTTTATTAATTTATACAGAAATATAGAACCTATCAAAGGTTTCCTCATTTTATAAAAAGATATTAATCTTCATTCATTTTATCCTGTTCAATGTATGATAAAAGAAAATATCCATAAAAAAATTTGAGAGGTGCAGAAAATAAATACTTGTCATAAAAATTTTGTTTTGTATTTAACAAAAGATAATCTTATAATGTCACAAACATGATTTGCTAGTCTAAATTTTTTAACCTTTATTCTAAAAAATCACAAATGCAATATTTAAAAAATAAATGTTGTGTATTGAAAAGGTTGTCAGCAAAGATGTTTTGAAATCCCTAATCTTTAGAGAAAACATAAATATCATTATTTTAAGTCATTAAATATTCAGTATAATAGCTTGTAAGCTGTAATATAAAATGGAAAGCTGATCAAAGGCTAAGTTTTTAACCGAAAAATTTATTTGGAGGTTGTAACTATTCCCAACTAAAAGAAATTGTATATAATTTTTTTTTCTGAACATTTTCAGTTTGAACTGAATTAGTTACTACAAAAACTGGAAAATATATATATTTTTAGTGATTAATTCAAAATTTGAACTTTTTTTTTTTTCTATGTGCTGAATAAAAAAATGGTTTTATGTTGTAGCTGTTGTTGCAAGGAAACTAAAAAATGAATAAATTTTAGCAAAGAGAATGTTGATTCTTCATCAGACTTATTAGCTATCATTCTTTACCAAGAATGAATTTATTATTTTTTTTAGCAAGAATGGGAGTTGTAAAATTTCATTTTATAACAGTATACTCTTGACTTATAATAGCGTCGAAAGATCATATATTCCTCTGCTTTAAATTCAGGGTTATATTTTAATTAATTATTTTCACATTCAAAATTTTATATCTGTTTTCATAATAACTAATCTAAATTAAGATTTTCAGAAATTATAAATTTTATTTTTTCTGAAAATTTGATGTATTGTGCTAATAATGAAAAATATAAAGATTTAAAGTAGATTTTGATTCTACATATTTATGCTTACCAAGTGTTTTTTTTTTTTTTTTTAGATCGTAAATATTTTATACTAGTGACCATATGAAACAGAAATAAAAGTGGTGTTTAATCAATTAGACATTAAGGCAAATATGAAAGAGAAAACAATAAAACCTTTAGGTCAATATTTCCATTTTTGTTTACAAGTCAAATAATTTATGCCTGTACATAAGTATTTATATGTTCTTTTTCAATGTTTTTCTGGTTTTTCACATTTTTAGAAGCACTAAGAGGTAAGAATTAAATTCATTTGTAAAGACAATTTAATATTGAAGAAAATAGATGCTATTTAAAAGATTGTTAATTTCATAAGTGTTTCTAATATTAAATCTACATTCCTGGACTTGTCAGTTTTATAAAACATAAATTTGTAATCGCCCTGAAATATCAATTAAAATTTTACGTGTGCTAATTGATTTAAATATAAAACTTATAATTTTTTATTAATACTCGCCTCTTAAACACAGCATCAACAAACTGCTGCATTTCAAGAGTATTATATGGAGTCTCCCATATTAACAGAGTTATACAAATTCCCTAAGTCACTAATTAATAATTTGGAAAATTTATTTTATTGTAACCGAATTTCAATTTCCAAGTATTTTTTAAACCTTGTCAAACTTTACCAAAGATACTAAATAGCTTTGAGATTTTTTTAAAAATACTAAGCTAAATTCCATGAAATAAATTTCAATGGATAAAATGAAACAAAATATTAATTAGTGACTTAATAAATAGGAAATTGTCATCCATGTAACTCTACATATGTTAACATGAAGGACAAGGGATTTGACTCCTTGCAGAATGAATCTTATCAAGGAAGAGGAACAATTGTCTGGTCTGACATTGCTGCTGGCCCTGTATTGTGGGAATTTTTTTTTTTTTTAATTTTTAATCTTTTTTCTTTTTTTTTAAAAAAAAAAAAGAATACTGAAGAATCTCATTAAAAGGACACTAAAAACAGGCCCTGGCATTTTCTTACACCTACATAGGTATTTTAAAGTGACTTCAGGTTAAAGTGTAAGATATGAAGTTTCAAATACTCATAAAAACACTTTAATAATGCAAAATTACGACAGAATTACTAACAACATTGTTGACTGGCCATCGGTTGACTCGTCTTTTCACGCCCAAACGTTGACTGATGAAGAGTTTACATTATCTATTTTAAATCGTGAAACCAGTGACATAATAGAAACTTTGCTCATATAATCCAAAGTTTAATTTCCTTTCCTTTCATTCAATATAAATAAAATTTATTGGAGTTTATTTCATTTTGGTATTCAAATAAATTCAAAAAAAAAAAAAAAAAAATGTAAATTAGTTTCTATATGGAGTTGCCGATCAACAAAGTGTTATGGTTACACTATGGAGAAGTTCTTTAATAATTTGTTTTCATTTTTATTCTTTGAAAACATTTGAAAGTCAATCGTTATTTCTAGTTTTACATAGTTTAATACACTGATAGATATTGAACAGAATTTGAGAAGAAAAGTTTCTCACCCATTAAACTGTTTTCTTAAGTATGTAGAAAAACTACAATTTTGAATAAAGACTTCAAAAATTCTAAAATAAAAAAAATTTTATTTTCGATTTAGAGGCCTTCGGTAAATGCCCATAAAACATTTGTTAAGCCATAAATCTAATATATATATTTAAAAAAACTTTTTTAATCTTTCCCAGAAATTTTCTTAATTTTTAAAAGAATTAGAATATATGATCTTTAGATGTCAACGCCTGCATTCATTTATTTGCTTTTTTTTTTTTTTTTTGCCAAATTCATTTTTATGATTTTTCTGTATTTGTCTAAAATTATTGTTGCATATGCTCCTTTAATACAATATGTGTGAAGACTGTTCCTCTTTTATGTACAGTGTGTGTGAATTTGTTTGTCCGACTCAAGATGTCTGTCAAGTTATTTATTTTTCATTTGTAATAATCCATTATCAGTTTTACTGTTAGCCTTTTTGTAGACATTCCACTTCACTTGTTAAGGCATATAAAAGGTTTTAATCTTAAAAGTTGTCTTAAATTTAATTATGTAACAGAACTTGAATCGAAATTTTCCATAAAAATATTAAAAAGGTTGTCTAAAAAAATGTTTTTTGATGAGATTCTGTGTATTTGTATAAATGCATTTAAACATTTAGAATAAAAGGATTGTTTTTATATATGCAATAGCAAAACGCACAAAACATAACACAATAGATTTAGGACATTTTTACTGTAGGTTGACTTAGTTAAAAGTTTTTTAAACTAAGTTTTGCAGGCCTATATTTAATATTTTACAATGCGTTGATTTTTTTTTTTTTTTGCAAATTTACATTGTTGGTTATTTTCTGACACCATATTTTTCCTTAATTACAAAAATTTTTTTTTTAGTCATAATTTCAAAATATTTTGAGATGTTTGTGCTATGGAAAAAATCTGGGTTTTTCGCTAACCACGATCTTGGAGTTTCCGAAAATCCGAGGTCCACAAATTTCAAGAAATCATCGATAACATTTATGTACAGTGGGTGATCGGTTAACGAACATAATCCGTTCCAAGACTATGTTCGCTATCCGAATTGTTCGTTAACCGATCATCGATTCACCATAGACTTCTATGTGAAATCGATAAATTCGTTCCGGAGACCCTAAAAATTAAATTTTAAAAATGTATAATTTCTTAGTAAGTTTTTTTTAAAAATAATACATACATATAGTCTTGCATATTAGTCAGTCCTTTTCATTTTTTGCTTATGGGACGTTGAAGAACATGTTCAATGTCGATTGCTTTCACGAGAAGAGGAACCTACTAGCACCGCTCGTGTGTTATTACCACATTCAGGATTGCCGGTGGCGATTGACGTCTGGAATTTGTCATTCAAGACAATGAATGGGACGGGGAATGAACAAGGGGGGGGGGAGCGCTCAAAACGAAATAATTTTCTGTTTTGAATGAAATCAAAACCGAAACTGGTGGTCTAATTTGTATGAATATTCTATGAGAAAAAAAATTTTTTTTTTCAATAGAATTTTGAAGTTTAATAGGTAAGCAACATAATTCAGGAGAGATGAAAAACGATTTTTAGTCCGTTTCTCATATTTCACGTATTTTTTAAGGCGGTAGCGCATCATCGGCACCTTTATATTTTATAGTCTGCACTGTTTGAAAAAATTAAGAATTCGCTTAATTTATTCGCCATGTCAGCAAATCTACTCGCCCATAACTTATCAGCTGTCGGAAAATATTGATCAAATATGAATTGATTTTAATCATACTAATAATTATTGAATGACCTTTAAATTCATTGTTAATTCAAGATTCATTTAGTAATTATCAATACTAAGCATGATTTAAACATTTCTCCTTTCAGTGATCTTATTTTGTATGCAAAATGATAAATGTTTAATATTAATTTTTTTTTTCAGGCGGAGAAGTGTTCGTTTTGTTCATTATCGGAATATGTGTTCGTTAACCGATCACCCACTGTATGAAAATTCTTGTAAATTTTATTTAAAAATATTAGCTAGAATTTATCCTTGGCATCTCTTTCATTCGTAAATATTTTTTCGGGTAGAATAATAAATGAAATTAGAGATTAAAGTAAACTTATACATAATTATAATTAATATAATTTATTTAGAATTTCATATATTCATCTTAAATATAATTTATCTAGAATTTCATTTTTTGAAAACATCAATAACATGAATTTTTTGAAATGCGTCGTTAATGATTTTACTTAAGAAATTTTCAGGTTTTTCGAGCTGGGATCACAATTACCCCTGATCAATAGAATATAACTATAAATTTGATCTGTGAGATTTATGTTGTATAATTCAGTTCTAGATAAATACCAGCATATTATAGTTTTTGGTAAATATAATTAATAAGAATCATAATTTAAAAAAAAAAAAATTCGCTATTTTATCCTTTACTATCTTGTGGTCGTGGCGATATATTTTTAAACACCATTATCACAATACTTTGCTGTGCTCAATTTAAGATAACAATATTCAATCAGCCTTTTTGTAGTTGTCCCAAAATTCATATGGAATTTGATTTACCGTTTCCAAAACTTATTTCTAAAGACTGGAATTTCTTTGTATAAACTAAGATCATCAATTTTTTTCGCAATTTAAAGAAGTGAAGATTTTGACACAATATTTTGTGTAGGTGTTAGTCTGGGTGTGTTAAGGAAATATGTTAAGAGATATCAGGTTCACTGCTGATGTTCAATAATAACCGTGGGAAAAAAATTTCTCTTTTTTTTAAAGAGCTTGATTTAAATACCAATATAGCTAATGTACCTATAGTATAAATAGTTTTTAATGCTGAATCTTTCACAAAAAAAAAAAAGATACTAATTTTTGTATATGGATGGTTGACCGTGTGAGCACAGATGGGGTAAAATTCGTCCTAAAACTTTCTGGTTACTACTTCCGATTTAATTTTTACGCCTAAACTTGGAAAATCGCGCTATTTAATGTTAACCATATAAAACGTTCTTCTTTAAATCAATTTTTAACGAAACAAATAAATGAATTTGAAAGACCCCGCAAGCATGCTATGTTGCTGCCCAAAAAACAACAACCGGCGATATTTTACACAATTATAGCCAAATAATATACCTCTTAAAACGTAGCAAACCATACACTTTATTTATATTGTGATATAACGACTTGCTAGAATTTATAAATAAGAGAATGAATGGTTAAATTTTACGGAAATTTGAGCGAAAGTCACAATTGGCGATCGAAATGAGCTACAGGTGACGTAAAGCAGAACTCTCTACCTATGGTAACACTTCGCATGCTTTCACCACAAGTTACCTAATCGATGTAATTCATCTTAACTCAACAACAACAAAAAAAAAACTGTTTTTTCCCCCCATTAAATTTTGGTGCTCTGTTTCGTCAAAGACTTTCTATTCGCGATCGCAAGCTCAAATACGCCATCTGGGGTGCAGACAGGTTGCATGTCGTAAGATTTCTTTTTAAAACTGTTCAATGTAGTTTTCAGTTCTATTAAGTTTCCTTTTTAATCTATCTGAAAATCAAGACAGAAACTAACACACTTCCTTCGATGATTCATCACACGCTAATGGTGAAAGCATGCGAAGTGGTGCCATAGGTAGAGAGTTCTGCTCTATGCCACCTGTAGCCCATTTCGATCGCCAATACGAGAACCCGGTTTCAGGGCCCGACTTAGCCAAATTGGGGTCCCTCTACTTCACTATTTCAGTAATGAAGAACCGAACTTTATGGAGGTATTTAAATTTTTCACCTCATTATAGATATGTAACAAGAAAATTGTCTCCTTCCAATGGTCAGGCGAAATATGATTCTGTCCATTTTATTGATTTTCTGACATTTTTATGTCCATCATGCTCAATGCAGTTTTCTGATTGTTAACTTTGTCATCTAGCTGCGAAAAATGCATATCCTTGCTGACATTAGGGAGGAATTCGACTAAATTTTCGCAATTACGATATTTTTTTTTAGTTGTATGCCTGTTTCGGCAGAGGGGGTGCGATGTATGGCCAAGAATTCGACTTCTGCCACACCATTCACACACACACACAGAGAAAGAAACATAAATGCCTTGCCCGGGATTGGAACCCAGAACCTTTCTGATGCTAGGACAGTTCCCTGCCCCCTACACAGACCCATCGGCCGCAATTACGATGACTCACTTAAGACACTCTGAAGCCTGTAATTTTGTAAACATATCGCAATCTGCGATATGTTAAAAAAATTTTTTTTTGATTGGTCAAATGTGTCGATCGTAATTGTGAAAATTTAGCTAAATTCCGCACTAGAGAGCCATTGATTTACGAAATATAAATTTTTTTGTGTTCATACGATAGATTAATGAAGAAGCTAACATAAGACTGACGGATTTTACACTGTACTGATATTTTGTTTATAAAAAGTTCCTTAAAGAAAGAAACCTAGAATAAACATTTTATTCGATTTTGGGGCCCCCTCTGAAGTGGGGGCCCGGGACAACTGCCCCGTATGCCCCTGCCTTAGTAAGGCTCTGCTCGGTTTAGCAGTATTAAATACAGATGAATAAACTGACAGTAAAAATAATTTATGTATTTTCAGTATTTGCAAGTGAAAGAAATAGAGGCAAAATGACAAATTTTTTTTTATTGGCTATCGAAATGGACTACAGGTGGCGTAAAGCAGAACTCTCTACCTATGGCAACTCTTAGCATGTGGAGAGTTTTAGATAGAGCTCGTTAGTTTCTGTTTTGATTTTTCTAATAGATTGAAATTGTTTTATTTGAGAAACTATATGGAACAGGGCTCGAAAAACCGTCCGTCCTCGACGGTCAAAAATTTCCCGCGGACAACGAATTTCTCGAATCCGACGTCCGCGCGGACGGCTATTTTCCCGTTAACGTTCGTGATACATTTTCAAATTTTTGTTATTAGAATTTATGTTTTCTCTGTCTGGGAGTACTGCAGCTGTTGAAAAGGGCTTTTAGGCAATAAACTTTCAAAAAAAAAAAAAAAACATTACGTACTGGTCTTAAACAAGAAGCGTTAAACGCAATTATGAACATCTACCTAAATGGAAAACTTCGTTAAGATTTGTGTGCAGAAACCTCTGTAAATCACTGGCTTGAATGTGGAACTGGCAAAAGTAATATTTGATTCATTTAAAAAACGCAGTACCCTCGGATAAATTGACATTCCAGATAACTTGACCTTTGTCATTTAAATTATTTCATTAAAGAAATACTATGTTACTATTAGTAACCTAGTATTTCTTTTATTAATGTATAATGTAATCCTAGTAACTACTAACTCATTGTGCAATTTATATAAATGTTTGTAATAAATAACAGAAAATTATATTTTTATTTATTTAGAAGCTACGGGTCAGTTTCAAAGGAGGACGGGTACATTGTTGGACAAGCCGTCCTCGGTGACGGGTAAAATTTCTGATTTTTTTCAAGCTCTGATATGGAACTCAGAAGTGCATTAAACACAGTTCTTAAAGAAAGCGTCGTAGAAATTTTAGAAGTTATTTTTGATAAATACGAACAATCTTATGAAAGGAGAAAATATCGTAGTACATTTCTAATCAACTGAGAAGAGGTCAAGACCCGTCTTCTTTCTCGATAGCGTATACTAGCTTTGCGATCGCGAACTTTAGGTGTGCACAAATAGATTTTTTATTTTTATTTATGAGCTATTTACGATTTTTTTACCAAAATTCCTTAAGGATGAAATCTTAAAGGATCATTATGACAATTAGGTGTAAATTGTTCACATACTAAAGTACTAGTTTACATGATATATTTTTTAATGAGTGAAGAAATAGCATCCAGGGAGAATAGCCTTAAAAAAACAGCATTGCAAAGTTTTAGAGAGCATTTTTACTGCTACTGCCTGCGATTCTCATATGCATAAATACGATTCGTTGCAAGTTTTGGGAAGAGAGAAAACTTTAAGTTAATATTATAAAAGATTGAGCTACGCTAATATAGGTTAATAGTATTCATTCATAAGTACTCTTGAATAAAAAAGGTAGAAACAGTTTCCTATAAAGTGTGATCAATTCAGTCACCGTCACTCTTTTAAAAGAAACTTTAAAAAAAAAGTTTTAACTCATTATTTTGTATTCTGAAACTATAATCTTGACTGAAGGAAAGTCTTAGGAAGTCTCAAAATATCTTTTGGAAGAGTAGCAGTGACTGACAAAGAGTTGCGTCAGGAGGCCACATCTATATATTTTCAAATGTTGTTCGTATTTTATATCAAACTATCTATTAAGCTTTCCCATTCAAAAGATTCACCATATTTCATCAACTGATGTAGTTGTAGTTCATTTACGTCGCACTAGAGCTGTACAATGGGCTATTGGCGACGGTCTGGGAAACATCACTGAAGATGATCCGAAGACATGCCATTGTAATTTTGATTCTCTGCAGAGGGAATGGCACCCCCGCTTCGGTAGCACAACGACCTGCACGCGAAGTCGAGCACTTTACGGTAGAACAGTTTAACGATGACCAATATCGCACACCCTCAGTCCCTACACAGACTAATCCAAGTGGTCTCCCACCCACACACTGACCGCAGCCAGTGATGCTTAACTTCGGTGATCGGCTGGGAACCAGTCCACTGCGGGACTGTTTCATAAATATCTAATATGATGTTTGAGAAATATACCCCTAGCTGTAATAAATCCTTATTTTCTTTCATCATGTTTCCCAGACCGTCGCCAATAGCCCATCGTACAGCTCTAGTGCGACGCAAATTAACAGCATTATCATTAGCATCAGTAGTTAGTTTCTGTTTTTCTTCTAAAAACAAAATAACTTCCTTTTTTTTCAAGTGTCGGTAAAATTTCTGAACGGTAGAAGCAAGAATCTTCTAGTTTTTTATTTTTTTTTATTTTTTAATTGATCTAAACTGGTATTACTTTTAACATTACAAGAATAGCATTGTTGAGGGGACTGTTAAAACAAGATTATGGTTGGTTGACCGTGAAAAGCACAGCTCATGCTAGGGGTTAAAATTCGTCGTAAGATTTCCAGGTTACTACTTGGTTGCTTTTTACGCCTTAGCTAAAAAAAAGAAAACATCGTAGTACATTCGTATACATCTGAGGAGAGGGAAAGTGTCAAGAAATGGAACTGGTCTTCTCCCTAAATGGCGTATTCGAGCGTTGCCATCAGGAAATAAGCGTCGGAATATATCAGAAGTTTTCTTCAGATTTTAGGCAGCTTGTTATTTACATTTTCTCTCCAGCGTCGTATTCGAGCGTTGTGATCGCAAATAACACATGTGCACAAATGGATTCCGGTTTTAGGAAGCTTGTTATAGTTTACATTCATTCTACCATCCATAAATACAATAAAATGGAAAATGCGGGAATGATGGATTAAGGTTTACTGTATTTCGTTATTAAAAAGCGTTTCTTTCACTTGGGTTAGAAGAAACTTATTCTTCCGGGTAAGTTTTTTCCGAAGTAGAAGAAACTTGCCATCTCTGCAGAAATAAATCCAATGAAACACGGAAATTAAGATTTGTACAGTGCGTATGAAAAAAAAGAAAACTGAATCAACCTGAATAACTTTTGATCTAATGATTTTAATTTCATGTACTCAAACTGAATGGTTCGAGATTCGATATCTCAACGCTTGAGTACGCCTTCTAGTGGGAGCCTGAAAATATCAGGCATTTAGTTGTATCATAATCATTGGCAAAGTCAGTCGCCATTTTCTTAGTAGCAAATAAGAAGCAAAATTTCCCTAATGAAAAGGCAGAAGAACTTGAAAAAAACGACCCTGGCAAATCTTTCAGAAACAGAACGCGCTCAACGTTTGAAGAAATTTCTCAATAATTTTTGCCTTTCTATTATCAACAAACTTGCCACCGATAACTTCCATACTGTTACAGATGTATGTATTACGGTAAAATTCTTTTTTTTTTTTTTTTCTTTTCTTTCTTCAATTTATTACAAATTAAAGTAAAGTCAACATTGCTTACTTCACTCCAATGAACAAATGTAATTTCAGAACATGCAGAACTGAAATAGTTATAGAATAGTATATATTTCTGAATCTATATAATCCGGAAAGCAATAATAAAGAATTATCCGAATTACTTGAAATAATATCATTTATGTTGATTATTAATAAATTTGTATCGTTTTCTTGGTAAGTATTTTTTTAATTTTGAATGATAAATTTCAACTAGAATTCAGTTATTCTGTTTTTAAGTTGCCTATTGAAATTTATATCGAGATTTTGCAATTATAAAATTATATTGTGTGGTATGTCATCTTAAAGTAATGAAGGGATAATGTATGTATTTATTATTTGGGAATGAAGTTTTCAAATGGAAAACATATCATTTTGGAATTCTCTGGATTTATAAAGCAGGTAAGTGTTACAATTTTTATAATAAAAATTTTTACTTGTAAAAATTTTTTTTTTTTCTTATTTGATGAGAATTTTCTATAGAATGGTTTTCTACGTCAGATTATGAATAAAAAAAACATGAAAGATTTTTGTTTTAATGTGAGGAACTTTTAAAATTGTCTTTTTTGTTTCGTAAGCACTCTTTATTTTAAGTTTTTTAATTCATAAATAATGATTTTTATTAAAACTTAAAATTTTTTGATAAAAATTGTTGTCATTCATGTTACATCATTCTTTCATGCTACATCATTAAATTTAGTTAAATTATTTCGCATGCATTAGATTTTAACTCTAATAAGAAGATACATATTTTTTTTCTGTTCATTTACAAAATATTTTTCGGATGTTCCTTCTCTGAAGAAAAGAGATACCATTTTGTTTTCGCTCGCATAAGAAAGAATGTCAAAAAATTTTCTTAATTTAAATTTAATAAGCCACAATAAAGAAAGAACGTTGCATACAATGCTACACTGAAGACATTTCCAGAGCAACTGAATGACTTTTCTTAAGGAAATCGCAGGAATTCGTCTCATGCAACAACACCCCCTATAGTTCGAATTGTGATGGTGTTTATTTAGTGCAGATGTTATTTTAAGTTATAAATTCAGACACAAAAGCGAACTTTTACTAGTAAAATATACCTGTTTATTTGATGATTTTGGTAGAATAAATTTTCAAATTTCATATGCGTTTTACAAACTACATATTGATACGGAATGATCAAGAAAGAAAAAAAATTATCTAAAAATATTTTCCAGTTTTGAATGTTATTTATCTTTTTCAAACTTTGATTTTTGATGTTAGTAAGTTAAAAAAATAATAAGCATTAATTTTTTAAAATTAAAGCATTAAATAAATAAAATAAAAAAAGCTAGGATATGAAAAACTTTACATTTAACTACGGATTGTTGATTTCTAATATCTTTTTATAGCGTATTCGATCCAGAATCAACTATAATATAGCTTAAAAAATATTTATTCTTTTGTTAAAGTTTGTTAAATAAATACAGAAATTCATATTAAATTTGATACCAATGTTTCTATATATTTGGCTACGTACAACTTTAATCAATGAATCTTTGCTATACTGTCCTTGTCCTTTGAAAATTGTATAATTATTCACACTCAAAAGTAAATATTTCTCTAACCTTCGGTAAATAGTAATTAGATTCCCTTGCAAATTAATTGCTTGCATCAGGTTAATGTCGGAAATACCAGAGAATTCGCGATCGCAACGAACTATAGGGGGCGTTGTTGTTTGAGACGAGTACCTGCGATTTCTATTCGAACTATCATTCAGTTGCTCTGGAGATGTCTTTAGGGTAGCATTGCAACGCTCCTTCTTTTTTATGGCTTATTAAATTCAAAAGAGAAAAATGTTTGATATTCTTTCTTATGCAAACGAAAGCAAAATGGTATCTCTTTTTTTTTTTTTAGCGAGATGGAACATCCAAAACACGTCGAAAAAATATTTGTAAATAAACAGAAAAAAAAAAATGTATCTTCTTAATAGAGTTAAAACCTAATGCCTGCGAAATCATTTTACTAAATGTAATGATATAACATGAAAAGCCTATTTAAACTTTATATTCCATAGTTTTACGAATTATATTACTTCAAACATAAAAATATATGCAAAAAGTATACATAAGCTCACAATTTTAAATAATTTAATTTTGCAAAAAATGTTTTTTGGCCTCAATTTTTATCAAAAACATTTTAAGTTTCAATAAAAATAATTATATTTAAACTAAAAACGTAAAATAAAAAATGCTTACGAAACAAAAAAAACTCTTCTAAATAATCCTCACATTAAAATAAAAAAAATTCGTGTTTTTTTTTTTTTTTTTTTTTTTTTTTTTTTTTTTTTTTTTTAAATTCTTAATCGGACGTACTAGTCAATAGAAAATTATCATCAAACAAGAAGAAAAAAAATGTTTACAAGTAAAATTTTTTATTATAAAAATCTTAACACTTACCATCATAACAATTTATAAATCCCGAGAATTCCAAATGAAATGTTCTTCGTTTGAAAATTTTATTCTCTAATAATCTATATATATATATAGATTATCCATTCACAACTTTTAGATGACATACCACTCAACAAATGTAATTTGAAATGTTTGATATTATTTCTTATGCAAGTGAAAGCAAAATGGAATCTCTTTTTTTTTTTAGCGAAGGAACATCCAACACACATCGGAAAATATTTGTAAAATATCTTCTCATTAGAGTTAAAACCTAATGGTTGAGAAATCGCTCTACTAAATTTAATGATCTAATATGAAAGGTATATCAAACTTTACATTCCATATTTTTCTGAATCATATTACTTCAGACATTGGAATATGCAAGAAATATGCATAATTAACATATAATGTTATACCATTTAATTTTGCAAAAAAAGTTTTTTGACAATTTTTATAAAAAAATTATAAACTAAAAAACGTAAAATAAAGAATTTTTACGATAAAAACGATTCTAAAAATTCTTCTTATTGAAATAAAAATCTTTCATATTGTTTCTTTTCTTTATTCTTATAGTTCTTAATCAGACGTAAAAAAACCGTAGAGAACTATAATCATATAAGAAAAAAAATTATTTACAAGCAAATTTTTTATTATAAAAAATATAACAGTCACCTGCTTTATAAATCCGGAGAGTTCCAAATGAAATGTTCTTCGTTTTAAAATTTTTTTTCTTCAAATAATACATACATAGATTATCCCTTCATTACTTTTAGATAACATACCCAGTGGCGTACGCAGAATTTTTTCAAGGGGTTGGGGTTGGGGGGGGGTTCATAATTTTCTGAAACTACTAAAAGAAATTCGAGTACGTAATAAAGCACTATTATTTTCCTATTTTAAACAGCTAGGCAATTTTAACTTTTTATTTAGACAACATTAGTTAAATTTTGATTTGATTTTTTAAGTTTAGGAACATATTTTTTTTTTTTTTTATAATAAGAGGTAAAATATTTTATTTTTATTAAAAAGTAGGAATTAATCAAGCCAGAAAAAACTACTCATCAGTTACCTAAATAATAACCGTATAAATGTGAATGTTCTATAGAAAACCAATGAATTTGACCAAAAAAATCAGAAAAATTAACTTATCAACAAATAGGTAATTAAGCCAGTATACAAACACGCTAAAAATTTATTGATTTATACAGTAATATCCAAACGACGGGGTTTTTTTTTTTGCAAGTTTGTTTAAAATGTCTTCTACAGCTGGGATAAATTTTCCATGAATGTTTAAGAGCGCCAATCCATTCATTCTATTATTACCCGTTGAATTGCATTAATAAGTCTTTAAACGGCGTAAAGTCGAAGAGGATCTTTCATTTGTACTCGTTGAAACAGGTAGAACGACCAATAATTCTAGGAGTTTGAAAATGTTTGTTGTTATATCTTCATTGCACATTCCAAGAGCATCTGCCGCAGTTTTTGGAACACTACCTCCGTCTTCACTGATCCTTTTTAATCTTTTATACCAGAGTTTTAGTTCAGACTTAAGGCTTTCTTTACAGGTATCCAAATCTTGAACGTAAAATTCCACTAGTGCTTCAAAAGCCTTTATGTTTGAAGGTTGGTAAATGAAAGGATCTGCAGGAAGAAGGCACTGAAATCCTTTCAAAATATCATGATGCGATACAAATCTTAAGTCTAATACTGTTATAAAATTTTCTATAAATGGAATAAATACACTAACTCTGAAATATGTTTCGGGTGTCGATGAGGGAAAATTGGCGCGATTTTTCTGTCTTCCCGTTATTCTAGGGATTTGTATAGAAGATCCAATGCTTAATTTTAGTTCTTTTATAACATCTTCTGCAAGACTCACTGCCTCTATCAAATCTATGCTTGTTTTTTTGTAGGTATCTACAAAGATGGATTGTTATAGTGAAAACTTTGTAAATGCACAAAAGAGATATTACGAACTGGCAATTAGATACTGTGCACAGTAAAGAATTAGCTTGAGTAGCTGATTCCTTATCCTTCCATTCTGATATTTTTTGAAGAGTTTCAACGATAGGCTCGAAAAGTTCCACCATGGCGGTTACTGAGTGATATCTTTCCATCCAACGGGTTGCACATAGCTGTTTAATTTTCTCCCTCTTAGAGCTGGTTTCCATCTCATAAATTGCTGAAGATAGGACTGTCTTTTTGGCGTATTTAAAAAGTCGTATAATGTTTTAATTGTCCCTAAGCAATTTCTAATGCCAGTTATTTCGCATGCATTTGATACGGCCAAATTGAGGCTATGAGCAGAGCAATGTACATAGAGTGCTGATGGGACAATTCTTCTTACGTGGGCTTGTACACCATTAATTTTTCCACTCATTGATGCAGCACCATTGTACCCCTGTCCACGTAACTTTTTTATATCAATTTTCATACACTGTAATTGGTCTAATATTGTTGTTGCTATTGCTTTTCAGGTTAAGTCATGCACTGGAATGAATTGCAAAAACTGTTCGGTGATGTTAAAATTTTCTTTATTCGATTTTCTTATTTGATGTTAAAATTTTCTTATTCGAACGCATAACGATAATTGATCTATACCTGCAATATCAGTTGTTTCATCTGCTCGTATGAAAAAGCAAGTTGCATCATTAATCTTGCTGACTAGTTTTTGCAGGATTAAAATATTACAAACTTCAATAACTTCGTTCTGAAATCTAGGGCTGGTATACTGAGCATTTTTCTGCTTGACTCTAAAATGTTCTTAAGAGTCAAATCGTTCTTACTCCGAATGTAAGCCCCGAAGCAATGCCCGAAAATTTCCGTAGTTCTCTTCACCTAGTTGTTCAGCAATTATTCCCGAATCCTTATGTCCTCTTAGAGCAAAACCTTGATTTCCACAAAATAGGATGGTTTCAATTATGGGAGTAATGTTTTTTCTATTTTCTAATTTGCTTCTGCTTGCTGCACTGTCAACTTGTTCATCCATAGGTGTCATCTTTCCAAGTAAAATATCGTTTAATGCCCCAGAAGTTTCGATTTATTTTTTGTGATAAAGACATTTCTTGTGTTCAGAAAATCGCTCTACTGCTTTTTCCAGTTGTCAAATTTTACATTGCACAGTTGGCGTAAAGGTTGCTTGCCAGAACCGGCACCACTTGGGGCGAAAAGTACACAAAATTTGCAAAAAGCACCAACCTTAACCTCTGAATATGCAAGCCATTTCCAGCGATAAAGCCATTTGTACTGAAATTTCAATTTTCTTTTTCTTTTTTCAGGAAAAACAAATGCTGGATTGGGTTCCCAAACATTTTTAGTATATCCAGTTTTTTTTTTATCCTCGCATGTACTATCTTCTGAAAAAAGTCCAATGTCATATGGGTGGGAAGTAACACTTTGAGGGCCACTTTCACACGCATTAGATTTTGTTATGCTAGAAACGTTTTCTTCAACGGAAGTATCATATTTCTGTTCAACAGAAAAACTTACAATGGTACTAGATGCTGTCACCTCACTAATTTCAAGCCGTGATTTTTTCTCAAAATAATTAAAAATTTTTAAATTCTTGCGACTTGACATCCTAAAGATCAAAGAACAGTAACAACAACAAAAATATATATTGGCACAGAATTATCCGCTATGCTACGATCTCAAAGTTTTGAGCTGGAATGTGTAACTTCAACGAGCACAATATCTCCAATAGTATTGTTACTGATTTTTTCTCTAGTCGAAATAGTTGCGACGACGGGTTCGGAGATTGAATGAACTTTTTGTTAAGACAAAACAAAACAGATTTAACGACGAGCTCCGAATCATCGCGCATCGCGTAAAAACCTCGCGAATGCCAACCAGTCTCGAAAACTATGGCGACTGGCAGGACATAAAGAAACCAGCGATCGGGGCGCCCGTTACACAGTATCACGTGAATTTGGTTTCAAAAGTAAAACACCAGTATAGTAAATGTTTTTTCAGCATCCTGAGAAATACCGTGAGAAAAAAAAATGTAGGCATAAGGCAAATAAAAACATATAGTCTTAAAAAATAATAGCCCACATGATTTTTATTTTTGCCCTCTTGTCTGAGCTCAAGGGGGATGTTTAAATCCCTAACCCCCCCCCCCTTTGCGTACGCCGAATTTTATAATTGTATGATCTCGATACGAATTTCAATGTAGCTTGAAAACAGAATTCGCGATCGCAACGAACTATAGGGGGCGTTGTTGTATGTGCCGAATCCCTGCGATTTCCATATGAACAGTCATTCAGTTACACTGGAGACGTCTTTAATGTAGCATTGTAACGTTCCATCTTTATTGTGGCTGATTAAATTTAAAAAAGAAAAATGTTTGTTTTCTTTCTTATGCAAACGAAAACAAAATGGTATCACTTTTTTTTTTAGAGAAGGAACATCCAGAACACATCGGGAAAATATTTGTAAATAAAGAGAAAGAAATAGGTATATTCTTATAAGAGTTCAAACCTAATGCCTGAGAAATAGTTTTACTAAATTTAATAGTATAACATGAAAGGCCCATTTAAATTTTAACGTATAATAAAGAATGCTTACGAAACAAAAAGAAAAAAAAGAACCATTCTTTTTTTGTCGCCATTTTTTAGTGTTACGAAAATGCGTCTATGGGACTTGCCAAAAACAAAACAAGATGCAATTTTATTTTTTTAAGAGCGAAATATTTTATGGAGTGAAATATAACGAAAATGTACCAAAGTCCATAACATGAAACTTTATCTTAGTAAACGTCCGTTTTGGAAATGTTATTTTTATTTCATTTTGAATCTTATTTATTAGAGTTCATAATGGCTATAGAATCAGGTGAGAGAAAAGTTTGTTTTGAATCTATGCTAAACTCTATATCGGCCCATTTTCCACCGAAATCCGATTGACTACTTTGATTTTAAACAAAATGTTTCATTTTAAGATTTTTTCCAAAAATTTTAAGTGTAGATTGGCGGCACTTAAAAATCTGCCAAATCTGTAGCTGTGGTTAATACGTAAGTACCGAATTTTTCTTCCATACTTTTCTGAATCATATTACTTCAAACATTAGAATATACAAGAAGTATACATAAACACATAATTTAATACCATTTAATTTTTCAAAAAAAGTATTTTGACAACAATTTTATCAAAAAATTATAAACTAAAAAGCGTAAAATAAAGAATTCTTAGGATAAAAACGATTTTAAAAATTCCTCATTTTTCAATAAAAACTTTCGTATTGTTTTTTTTTTTTTAATTCTTATAGTATTTAATCAGACGTAAAAAAAACATTTTGTTGAGAACGATCATCAAGTACGAAAAAAAATTATTTACAAGCAAATTTTTTATTATAAAAATCATAACACTTACCTGATTTATAAGTCTGGAGAATTCCAAAATGATATGTTCTTTGTTTGAAAACTTTATTCTCAAATAACATATACATAGTTTATCCCTTCATTACTTTTAGGTAACATAACACACATCAAAATTTTATAATTGTAAGATCTCGATATGAATTTTAATATGTAGCTTAAAAACAGAATAGCTGAATTCTAGTTGAAATTCTTTCAAAACTAAAAAAACACTTACCAAGTAAACGATAAAAAATTTATTTATAATCAGCGCAAAAGATACTTTTTCAAGTAATTCGGATTATTCTTTATTGTTGTTTTCTGAATTATGTAGATACAGATATATATACATTTCTATGAAGAAGAAGAATATTCTATAACTATTACAGTTCTATATGGAATTCATTGGAACACATTTATTCATTGGAATGACGAAAGCAATGTTGACTTCATTTTAACTTGTAATGAATTGAAGACAGAAAAATTGTTTTACCACAATACACACATCTGTAACAGCAAGTGATCATGAAATCATGTTATGTTGTTGGTAATAGAAAGGTAAAAATTATTGAGAAGTTGTTCTTCAAATGCTTGGCGTGTTCTGCTTCAATGTTTGGCATGCTCTGATTAGTTTTTTCAAGAAGTTTTACCTTTTCTTTAGGGAAATTTTGCTTCCTATTTGCTGCTAAGAAAATGGCGTCCGTCATTGCCAATGGTTATGTGGGAACTAATGCCCGATATTTACAGTCTCCCGCTAGATGGCGTATCGAGTGTTGCGATCGCGAATAGCTGAATTCTAGTTGAAATTATTCTTTCAAAACTAAAAAATACTAAGAAAACGATAAAAATTTATTAATAATCAGCACAAATGATACAATTTCAAGTAATTCAGATGATTCCTTATTTTCGTTTTCCGAATTATATAGATACAGAAATATACACTATTCGTGATCGCAACACTCGAGTACGCCATCTAGCGGGAGACTGTAAATATCGGGCTTTAGTTCCCACATAACCATTGGATATGACGGACGCCATTTTCTTAGCATCAAAAAAGAAGCAAAATTTCCCTAAAGAAAAGGTAAAACTTCTTGAAAAAACTAATCAGAACATGCCAAACATTGAAGCAGAACACGCCAAGCATTTGAAGAACAACTTCTCAATAATTTTTACCTTTCTATTACAAACAACATAACATGATTTCATGATCACTTGCTGTTACAGATGTGTGTAGTGAGGTAAAATAATTTTTCTGTCTTCAATTCATTACAAGTTAAAATGAAGTCAACATTGCTTTCGTCATTCCAATGAATAAATGTGTTCCAATGAATTCCATACAGAACTGTAATAGTTATAGAATATTCTTCTTCTCCATAGAATTGTATATATTTCTGTATCTACATAATTCAGAAAAAAAAACAATAAAGAATAATCCGAATTACTTGAAAAAGTATCTTTTGTGCTGATTATAAATAAATTTTTTATCGTTTTCTTGGTAAGTGTTTTTTAGTTTTGAAAGAATTTCAACTAGAATTCAGCTATTCTGTTTTTAAGCTACATATTAAAATTCATATCAAAATCTTATAATTATAAAATTTTGATGTGTGGTATGTTACCTAAAAGTAATGAAGGGATAAACTATGTATATATTATTTAAGAATAAAGTTTTCAAACAAAGAACATATCATTTTGGAATTCTCCGGACTTATAAATCAGGTAAGTGTTATGATTTTTATAATAAAAAATTTGCTTGTAAATAATTTTTTTTCTTACTTGATGATCGTTCTCTACAAAATGTTTTTTTTACGTCTGATTAAATACTATAAGAATTAAAAAAAAAAAAAAAAAACAATACGAAAGTTTTTATTGAAAAATGAGGAATTTTTAAAATCGTTTTTATCCTAAGAATTCGTTATTTTACGCTTTTTAGTTTATAATTTTTTGATAAAATTGTTGTCAAAATACTTTTTTTTAAAAATTAAATTATGTGTTTATGTATACTTCTTGCATATTCTAATATTTGAAGTAATATGATTCAGAAAAGTATGGAAGAAAAATTCGGTACTTACGTATTAACCACAGCTACAGATTTGGCAGATTTTTAGTGCCGCCAATCTACACTTAAAATTTTTGGAAAAAATCTTAAAATGAAACACTTTGTTTAAAATCAAAGTAGTCAATGGGATTTCGGTGGAAAATGGGCCGATATAGAGTTTAGCATAGATTCAAAACAAACTTTTCTCTCACCTGATTCTATAGCCATTATGAACTTTAATAAATAAGATTCAAAATGAAATAACATTTCTTAAACGGACGTTTACTAAGATAAAGTTTCATGCTATGGACTTTGGTACATTTTCGTTATATTTCACTCCATAAAATATTTCGCTCCTAAAAAAATAAAATTGCATCTTGTTTTGTTTTTGGCAAGTCCCAAAGACGCATTTTCGTAACACTAAAAAATGGTGACAAAAAAAGAATGGTTCTTTTTTTTCTTTTTTTTTCGTAAGCATTCTTTATTTTACGTTAAAATTTAAATGGGCCTTTCATGTTATACCATTAAATTTAGTAAAACTATTTCTCAGGCATTAGGTTTGAACTCTTATAAGAATATACCTATTTTTTTCTCTTTATTTACAAATATTTTACAGATGTGTTCTGGATGTCCCTTCTCTAAAAAAAAGAGATACCATTTTTTTTTTTCGTTTGCATAAGAAAGAAAACAAACGTTTTTCTTTTTTAAATTTAATCAGCCACAATAAAGATGGAACGTTACAATGCTACATGCTACATTAAAGACGTCTCCAGTGTAACTGAATGACTGTTCATATGGAAATCGCAGGGATTTGGCACATACAACACCGCCCCCTATAGTTCGTTGCGATCGCGAATTGCATCTTGTTTTGTTTTTGGCAAGTCCCAAAGACGCATTTTCGTAACACTAAAAAATGGCGACAAAAAAGAATTGTTCTGTTGTTTCGTAAGCATTCTTTATTTTACGTTTTTTATTTACTAAATAATGATTTTTATTGAAACTTAAAATTTTTTGATATAGTTGTAAAAAAACTTTGTTTACAAAAGTTAAATTATATAAAATTTTGAGGCTTTACGTCCTAATTTTTTTTTATTTTAATTTTTAAAGTAATATGATTCTTTAAACTATGGAATGTAAAACTTAAATGGGCCTTTCATGTTATACCATTAAATTTAGTAAAACTATTTCTCAGGCATTAGGTTTGAACTCTTATAAGAATATACCTATTTTTATCTCTTTAGTTACAAATAATTTTCCGATGTGTTCTGGATGTTCCTTCTCTAAAAAAAAAAAAAAAAAAAAAAGAAAAAAAAAAAAAAAAAAAAAGAGATACCATTTTTTTTTTCCGTTTGCATAAGAAAGAATATCAAACATTTTTCTTTGTTAAATTTAATCAGTCACAATAAAGATGGAACGTTACAAAGCTACACGCTACATTAAAGACGTCTCTAGAGAAACTGAATGACTGTTCATATAGAAATCACAGGTATTCGTCTCATACAACAACGCCCCCTATAGTTCGTTGCGATCGCGAATTCACATTTATTCATTGGAATGAGGAAAGCATAGTTGACTTCACTTTAATTTGTAATGAATTGAAGATTGAAAAAATTTCTTTCCCGTAATACTGTAACAGTATGCGATTCCGAAATCGGAAGTTATTAGTTGCAAGTTTTTTGATAATAGAAGTTAAAAATTATTGGGGAATTTTTCTTCAAATGTTTGGCGTGTTCTGTTTCTGAGAGATTTACCAATGTTCTGGAGAGTTTTTTCAAGTTCTTCGGCCTTTTCCTTAGGAAAATTTTACTTCTTATTTGCTGCGCAGAAAATAGCGTCTGTCTCTGCCAATGATTCTGATGGAACTAAATGAAATAAATGCCTGATATTTTCAGGCTCCCGCTAGAGGGCTTACTCAAGCGTTGCGATCGCGAATTAAAAAAAAAAAAAAAAAAAAAAAAAGATGTATCGAATCACAATATTTTTTCATGGCATGAGTCAGAATTTTATTTAAAACAAATAACGGATGGAGAGATGAAATTTAATTTGACACTTCATATTTGAGTAATTTTTTATTTATTTGTATTTTACGATTCGCGATCGCAACGGTCGATACGCCCTCTAGCGAGAGCCTGTAACCATTAGTTCCCTCATAACCTTTGGCAATGACGGACGCCATTTTCTTAGAAGAAAAATTTCCCTAAGGAAAAGGTAGAAGAACTTGGAAAAAACTAACCAGAACATGCCAAACATTGAAGCAGAACATGCCAAGCATTTGAAGAACAACTTCTCAATAATTTTTACCTTTCTATTACCAACAACATAAAATGATTTCATGATCACTTGCTGTTACAGATGTGTGTATTGCGTATGTGTGTATAAAATAATTTTTTTGTCTTCAATTCATTACAAGTTAAAATGAAGTCAACATTGCTTTCGTCATTCCAATGAATAAATGTGTTCGAATGAATTCCACACAGAACTGTAATAGTTATAGAATATTCTTCTTCTTCATAGAATAGTATATATTTCTGTATCTACATAATTCAGAAAACAACAATAAAGAATAATTCGAATTATTAAATTTTTTTTTATCGTTTTCTTGGTAAGTGTTTTTTAGTTTTGAAAGAATTTCAACTAGAATTCAGCTATTCTGTATTTAAGCTACATATTAAAATTCATATCGAGATCTTACAATTATAAAATTTTGATGTGTGGTATGTTACCTAAAAGTAATGAAGGGATAAACTATGTGTATATTATTTGAGAATAAAGTTTTCAAACAAAGAACATATCATTTTGGAATTCTCCGGACTTATAAATCAGGTAAGTGTTATGATTTTTATAATAAAAAATTTGCTTGTAAATAATTTTTTTTCTTACTTGATGATAGTTCTCTACAGAATGTTTTTTTACGTCTGTTAAAATACTATAAGAATTAAAAAAAAGAAACAATACGAAAGTTTTTATTGAAAAATGAGGAATTTTTAAAATCGTTTTTATCCTAAGAATTCTTTATTTTACGCTTTTTAGTTTATAATTTTTTGATAAAATTGTTGTCAAAATACCTTTTTTGAAAAATTAAATGGTGTTAAATTATGTGTTTATGTATACTCCTTGCATATTCTTATATTTGAAGTAATATGATTCAGAAAAGTATGGAAGAAAAATTCGGTACTTACGTATTAACCACAGCTACAGATTTGGCAGATTTTTAAGTGCCGCCAATCTACACTTAAACTTTTTGGAAAAAATCTTAAAATGAAACACTTTGTTTAAAATCAAAGTAGTCAATCGGATTTCGGTGGAAAATGGGCCGATATAGAGTTTAGCATAGATTCAAAACAAACTTTTTTCTCACCTGATTCTACAGCCATTATGAACTCTAATAAATAAGATTCAAAATGAAATAACATTTCCAAAACGGACGTTTACTAAGATAAAGTTTCATGTTATGGACATTGGTACATTTTCGTTATATTTCACTCCATAAAATATTTCGCTTCTAAAAAAATAAAATTGCATCTTGTTTTGTTTTTGGCAAGTCCCAAAGACGCATTTTCGTAACACTAAAAAATGGCGACAAAAAAAAAGAATGGTTCTTTTTTTTTTCTTCTTGTTTCGTAAGCATTCTTTATTTTACGTTAGAATTTAAATGGGCCTTTCATGTTATACCATTAAATTTAGTAAAATTATTTCTCAGGCATTAGGTTTGAACTCTTATAAGAATATACCTATTTTTTTCTCTTTATTTACGAATATTTTTCCGACGTGTTCTGGATGTTCCTTCTCTAAAAAAAAGAGATACCATTTTGTTTTCGTTTACATAAGAAAGAAAACAAACATTTTTCTTTTTAAAATTTAATCAGCCACAATAAAGATTGAACGTTACAATGCTACATTAAAGACGTCTCCAGTGTAACTGAATGACTGTTCATATGGAAATCGCAGGGATTCGGCACATACAACAACGCCCCCTATAGTTCGTTGCGATCGCGAATAGATTTTTTTATAAAATTCATAATTTTTTTTATCGAGTTGATTTATTTAAATTTTTTCAGTTAGTTACTATTTTGAGTTTTATGAGTTTGGAAAGAAAAGCGGAGAAAAAAAAAAAAAAAAAAACGTTTAAAACGAAACTAAAATTCTTAGCACAGGTTTCACTAAGAAATAGTTTGCATTCAGCTTATATCGCTAATAATTCTTTCTTCTTTCTTTATTCAAGCTTATGACTTTATTCAGACAGAAAAAAGTTGGTAAAAGCTTCCCATGTTAAAGTTTTTATTTAAGCTTTTTGGCATCACTTCATATATATTTATTTATAGTGAGCGTTTTTTTCATGGAGTCTAGAGATCTTAGAGACTAGTAAAACTGATTTATATCTATTATTTTAATTAGTATCTATGTTTGATTAGTTTACTTGTATTTAAAAGTCGAAGTGGTAAATATAATTGTTTGTGGTTTTCTCTGTACCACTTTCGTTATTTGTTTATAAAATTGAAAAATTAACCATTGTATATAAATTTAGATATAATGACTCTGCTAAGTCAAAATATATGATTCTTTAAACTTAACCATATCTAGGAAATATCCCCTCATATCTAGTAATTTTAAGCACAAAATGATATAGTTCCGGGGATGAAATTTTTGATATTAAAAGCTGATTTGTTTTATTTAGAAATAAATGAACAAAAATTGTAACAATTCATATTATAAGTCATCCAGTTGTTCCCCTATGGCCGGTAATGGAATAATATCCGTATCTTCATCATAATTATCGTTAGTTTTAGTGACAATCGAACAATAGCATAACAGAAACTTTAAAAAAAAAAGGAGGGACCTAATAAGGGGAATAATATCTCTGGGCTAACCACAGCATATTTTTTTAAATAATGTGTTTCAAAACTAAGAATTGGTAAAGCTTTCATTTCAATAGTGCATTTTGCATGAAAAATCTATTTTCAATGCCTATGCAAAAGAATATGCATAAAAAAACTAACTTTTTATATTTGTGTTCTGAAAAATTTAAAAGCTTTGTAAAATGTCATTTCAAAAGTGTTTATAGATTTTTACACATTACATACGCATTAATGTTGGATATTTCTGTTTTATGATCCGTTGTGACAACTACAATCGCCAAGGTGCCAAATAGATTTTAAACTTGCAATTAAAAAAACATAATAGATGTTTGCCGGAAGAGGGGCTACAAGTTATACCTTTTGAGTTGGTCCCTTCTGTAATGTTTTTTTGTTTTTGTCTCTCAAATTACCAAGACTTGGCGATTATTGTGCCACAGATCACAATATGGAAATCTCCCCCATTTATGAAATCATGTAGATTGAAATTTATTACCACAGCTATATATTTATTATAGATTTTAAAACTATGAAAAAAAACCAATCTTATAATAAAATGATTTGTGAATTTTTAAAGATTGGTGATTTCTTTTTTAAAAAAAGTCATTTGATTTAAATCAGTGATTTTTTTAAAAAGAAAATAATAATCTGATTTTTACTATGACTTTGAGAAATCCTAGTTAATGATTTCTGATTTAATTTATTCTTTTTTATTTTGATTTTAGTAAAATGTTTCATAAAGGAGGTGACGGCAAACCACGAGGCTTTGGATTTGGTGGTTTTTCTCTTGGAGGAAAGAAACAAGATCAGCCAGTTCATTCCTTATCAGCAATGCCTCCTCCACCTATGGTAAATAAACATGGATACACAGGTCTACAAGCTATTACTCAAACTGCCCTTGATGCTACTTATGGTATTCCTCGTAAAAGGCCAAAGACTGAAGAAGAGTAAACGCATTATCCTATTTGTTTTTTCTATTTATAAATCTACACCAAAAATGAATCAACTCAAATTCAGAGAAGCATGTCAAACTATTCATCTTTTGTAAATTGCTGTCTATTATCAAATACCGAATTTATCTTAAATAATAAAAAGGTGTAAAATCTTTATAACCTGACTACCTCTCTCTCTCTCTCCCATGTTGACCATTACAATAAGTCATGGGTGTCACAGGAGTCCAATTTTTGAGGGAGTCATAATTAAAATACACTGTCTTTATATTTCATACAAAAAAAAAAAAATTATGTCTTAAATATTTTAAGTAAGATTGATTACTTTTACGCCTCTCTAATTTTTTACTTTATTAAATTAAAATCAATTAAAATTTTTTTTATTTGTCTGAAATATTGAGGGGGACTTACATAGACTCCTAATTATTGTGTGTGTGTGGGGGGGGACATATGCCCACTGTTCTACTTTCGCCTTGCTAATGACAACCATACAAAAAGTCATATTTGTCTAAGGATGTTTTTAAATGTTATTCTGAGATCTCAAAAATTACCCTAAAAAATTGGAATGTCCCTAAAATATCGATACATTGTAAACTAAAAGATAGACATGAATAACTCATTTATCAATTTATTTATCTTAAAAATTATTTTTAACATACAATTAATTTATAGTAATAGTTGTATACCATAATTTATTTTTTATATGTTATATACACCTCAAATATCATATCATAAATGTACAGTGTTTTCAATACAGCGCGAGAATCTCACATATTTTTTTCTTTTCTCGCATTAAAAAATGATTAACGCGAGAAGTTCAAGCACTCTATTAATAAATTTTAAAATGCTCGAATTTTGGAAAAAATTACGGTTTCTGCCATTTTGAATAAAATCTGCCATTTTGAAAGACATGAAAACAGCTACGACAAGTGTTGAGAGAAAAAAAATGAGTCCTGTATAATAAAGTGTTGAAAGTTAGCTCTATTTTTAGCTGTTAATGAATTACTAAACTCCCTCATCGACAATTTACAGCAATTTCTAAAAGTTTAAATCTGTGAAAACTATGCTGGAAGACCTAACAAAAAGTATGAACATGAAAATAACTTCAAGGAACTTCATTATTCTATAACAGAAATAATTCAAAAGCCTATGCTGGCAGATGCAGAGGATAGGAAAGCGTGTGCACAATGCTACAAATTTAATTAGTGATTCCGAATAGTTCAGCATCTGTTGCAAGGTCATTTAGCACCCAAAAGCGAATTAAAACAAAATATCGTAACAGATTGACTGATGAGCATTTGAGCAACCTAATGAGAATAACTGATGAAAAAGTAGATATAGAACATTTTCCATATGATAATGCAGCAAAAATATTCAATAGTTTAGAAATTAGAAGTTGTTAAAAATGTATTATAAATTAAAGAAATATTTTTTTTTCAACTCTATTCGTGTTTTTTCAATTTTTAGAAATCTCACTTAACTTTTTGAAATCTCACCCAGTTTTTGAGAAAGGGTGAGAAATTTTCTCCCATTTTTTTCTGTAATGAAAACACTGATGTATCATATTATAAATGTATCATATCAATAGAGAACAATAGAAAATGTTTTTAAACCGTTAAAATTTTCTGGACTTAATATTTTTTTGTTCATTTTTTAGTTTTTAATTTTATTTTTAAGTGCCATCTTATGCACCCAATATACAAAAAATTTACCATCTTGTAATAAAACACAAAAATTAAACATAATGACATATTTATAACGATTTTAAACCCTATACATCTGGGATGTATGGTATTATTATTTTGATTAGTAATATTTAAGAATAATTTGATTTTCTTAAGAATAAAATTGAATTATAGATGGAAAACAATGACTCATTCTCCTCTGTAAATTGATTTTTCAAACAATGCACTACAAGTAGTCAGGTTTCAATGTACTTTATTTAAAATCTGTCAAAGAAAAATTTAAAAAATTTCAATTTGTACACTTTGTATTTTTATTTAATGCATATTTTGTTAAAGGCAGGGCTTTCAATTAACGTTGGTTCAAGCTAGACCGAAATTTTTGCTTGGACAACCGCAAAATAATTTTTTGTGGTCCTTTCGGACCAGCTAGTATGCTTTTTTATTTTATTATTTTTATTTGTCATATTTCGATCTGTGTTTTTATCACTAAAAAGCATATTTCTTCATATTGTGACATCACACATTCTCTGGATTATAATTTATATTTTAAGTTGTCTAATGGTGACATATGGATTTGTGAAAATGTGTTCAAACTAACAATATGTTTTAATTTCTGGTCACTAAATTTTTTAAATTCTACCTCTGAAAAATCTAAATTACTTAAAGGGAAAGGAAGGTAAAACTAGATGCAAAGATTTAACATGTGATTTAATGAAATAATGAATGAAGATTTAAAAAAAAAAAATCAATAGTTAAACATTATGTAGGATCGACTTATAAAAATTTTTTACTACATGACATTGCTTATTTATTTTTTGAATTTGTTTGATCTATGCATTGAGAGAATGTTAAAACCAGATTACGATTGTGAACCTAATATCCGTAATCCGTATCAAATTTCAATTTAAGAGCCTTTAAATTTAAGAACAAGAAAATATTCTCAAGTTTTAGCATTGCATTTAATTAATCCCACTGGATATCTGCTAATGTGAGAGACTTCATAGATTGTTACAATATTAATAATAAATATTTAAAAGGAAAATTTAATTCTAATTTTTACATAATTAAAATTAATTAATAAAATGTTGAATAGAAAAGGTCAATATTTGTTTTATTTTTTAAAAATATTTACAACTTATTTATATTTAATATAAATTGATAAATCAATTTTCTCGTAATTTGATGCTAGATACTTTGAACAAGAAGATGATGAAGAACCTTCTTCAAGTAGTAACAGCAATGCTCTTGCTTATATACCTGCTCCAGGAAGTCCAAGTTGGGATCTTCAAAATTCTAAAAATAATTCTGATAGTGAAGAAGATCCTTTAGATGCATTTATGGCTGGATTGGATGTATGTTAATGTTTACTAATATTTTTGTGAGAAATTATATATATATATATATTTTTTTTTAAATACATGTTTGGGTAAAATGGAGATGCATTATTCCAATTTTGGATATTTATGCTCAAAATCTGGAAAATTCTGTGTTGTGGTCAACAGGTTTGGAAAAATGCATGATATAGATATATTTTTTTCTATTTTTATTTTTAAATGAATTTTTTTAAAGTACTTTGAATGACTTACTTAAATAGAGTAACTTTATTTGAAAGTTACATGAACACCATACAAAGGCATGATTTTCACCGGAGTGCATATAATAAAAATTAAAATTAATGCACAAAAATATATAATACGAATAAATCTAGACAAATATATGCAAAATATTAAAAAGCAAGTTATTAGGCCAAGTTTATTGATAGTTTACCATACAAGAAATGCATTATTCCTTTACTTATCTCTCTAAAAATGTTTTCTTAAATTTTTTTTTTTTTACGCAAAGTCAATTGAAAAAAAAATTTCCTTGTAACTTTATATATATATATATCCCTAAAGAAAAAGAAGTTTATGTATATAGATTTAAAAATAAATTGCCAGGACTTTTTCTCCTTTTCAGAATTGATTGTATCTTTAAATTAATTTTAATAATTGTGGTCAAGATCAATATTTTGAACTATTATGTAATATTTTCTTTTTTTTAAAAAAGGTTTGTCAAAAATTTTTAAAATATGTTCCTTTGAATCTTAAAAAAAAAAGAAGTTTGATTTTGAATTTTTGTAAAAAATAGGATTTTATTTTAGAATCAAGTTGCTATAGAAAAAGAGCATGCTGAAAAAATGAAGAAAAAAGAGGCCAAGTGAGTTTTACTTTTTCTTTATATCTTATTCTTATATGCTTGTGATGAATGGAACGTAATCTGGTTTATTTTATGACATAATTTATATTCTTCTAATTTTACACAATATATAAACTGATGTCAAAATAATTATGTATATATCCTGCATATTTTATACATCCTGCATTATCAGTAAACAATGGTAAATGGCTATGAAAGAGCATTATTTACAGGGTTCTCCAAGGTGGGCCCAGCTCAGAAAAACCCAGAATGTTTTTCCAGATTAGACCTTCTTGTGAAAAACCAATCTTTATATCTACCAAGAAATTTTTTTTCTTAATTTTTAATTTTTTTGAAAATGTTTTTATTTTTTAATAATATTTTATCATTTTTTCCTTTCTTGAAATTATCAAACTAAATTGTTATTTGAAAATATCGATTCTCCCAATTACTCATTGTTTCTCTTATGATAGCTCAACAAAAAAGAAGTTCAGTTGAAGTGGTAAAATTACTTAGGGATTTTATAATCTGTAGCAGAAAAATTTTCTTTAATGTTAAATATTTATTAGATTCTTTTTTTCCTTTTTTGCAATTATCAAACTAAATTGTTATTTGAAAATATCGATTCTCCCAATTACTCATTGTTTCTCTTATGATAGCTCAACAAAAAAGAAGTTCAGTTGAAGTGGTAAAATTACTTAGGGATTTTATAATCTGTAGCAGAAAAATTTTCTTTAATGTTAAATATTTATTAGATTCTTTTTTTCCTTTTTTGCAATTATCAAACTAAATTGTTATTTGAAAATATCGATTCTCCCAATTACTCATTGTTTCTCTTATGATAGCTCAACAAAAAAGAAGTTCAGTTGAAGTGGTAAAATTACTTAGGGATTTTATAATCTGTAGCAGAAAAATTTTCTTTAATGTTAAATATTTATTAGATTCTTTTTTTCCTTTTTTGCAATTATCAAACTAAATTGTTATTTGAAAATATCGATTCTCCCAATTACTCATTGTTTCTCTTATGATAGCTCAACAAAAAAGAAGTTCAGTTGAAGTGGTAAAATTACTTAGAGAAGTACAAAGAGAGACAATTAATGACAATTTACTGAAGAAATTTTAGGAATTTTTTTTTCTTTACTAGACTATTTGCTCTATAGTAATTTAGAAACATGATAGATATTGTTAGTTTAAAGTACAATTTGTATATTTCATCTAAGTTATTTATGGTTTAAAAATTGGTAGAAATTTGTTTTGGTGGCATTTTTTAAATTATGCCTGCAACCAATAAAACTTTTCATCCAAACAGCCCAATAAAATTTCAGTTAACTCGTATAGAAGTTTTATTCTTGATTTTTTTTTAATCACCTACATTTAAGCAATTTATCTGAAATTAAGAAATGCCACTGAGTAATTAAAATTAAAACTACAAATTTTATAATTTATAATTTTCTTTATGTAACCACTTACAAAGTGTGTTGAACAAAAAATACAAATTATTCGAAAAATATTGATTATAAATGCTCAAGTAGACATTTACACTACATTGAAATGTGTATAAATTTATCTCTGTAACAATTTCATAATATAGTAAATTACTAAAGTTCAGATATGTGTGTGAGGAACATAAAACAGTATTGACAAATTATATATGTATAAATTTAAAAAACATAAATATATAATTTAAGTACAAAATGTGTCTGGTGCATATTTTTTCCACTCCTTGTGAGTATTTTAAGCAAAACATACCATTATGTAATGAAAATAAATATTTTAATGAAAAATATTGCTTCAACGGTCAATATATAACGGGTCTAGCAATATCTTTTTTTTATTGTATTGCCATCACTCATTCGCTTTTCAAAAAGGTAACGAATTAAGAAAATGACCCAGATATTGATTGTTCATGATATTTCATTCATACATAATTGTTAGTTAAATTGAATGAGCATTTTTGCATCTCTATTAAAATCTTCACTTGCTTTACTCGGCATTACTTAATTGAATTACTTGGAATGCTAAAAAAAAATTTTATTATCTTTTTTTCATTTATTCGAAAAGCAAAAAGTATTGTAAAGATAAAAATTTATAATATTTTGTTTATAGAATTCAAATTTTTTGTTTATAGAATTTGTATATTGAAAAATACAAATAAACGTAGCATGTATTACAAAAAGATGTATTTTATTAATATATACAATGCTTTTAGACATTTTGTTAATAAACTTCAAATTATGTTTTTATAATTTAAAACTAATCACATAACATATTATGCTTTACATTTTTGCCAAGAATCATTTCAGAAACTTCATCATTATGCAATTCATTATACATTTAGTAGGCAAAAAAATGATTGAAACATTTCTTTTATCAATCCCTTTGGAAATAATCAAACAATATTTTTAGTATGTACTATGTCTAATCTAGTTCTTGTCTTTATTATATGTAAGTATGCATGTAGAATATATTTTAAAAAAAATTCAGGTTCTATCGAACCTTGATTATTTTTTGAATTTTAATTAGTTTTCAAATGAATGAATTTTTTGTATTTTTTGTATTTTCCTTTGTATCTCAACTCAAAAAAATATGTTTCTTTGTTAAAAAAATATGTTCCTTTGATAAGTTTATTCATCATCATCATCATAGTTGGCCAGACAGCCAAATGTGGGCTAATGCCCTTCCTCTGAAGATTACTCCATAACGACTTCCGATTTATCTTTGATCTCCAATTCTTTTCATTAATTGCAAGAAAATCAAACTTCATTCGAACTATCCCATCTCAACGGCGGCCTTCCCCGTTTTCTTGTTCCAATGGGTCTAGCAATATCTTTTTTTTATTGTATTGCCATCACTCATTCGAATTATGTGGGCCATCAAATTCATTCTATTTATTTTTATGTATTTAATAATATCAGGTTGTTTATAAATCTTGTACAGTTCAAAGTTAAATCTCCTTCTCCAGTTATTGTTTTCATTTAAACTACCAAGTATACTCTGCAATATCTTTCTCTCAAATATTGCAATACAATTTTCCTCCAGTTTTGTCATTGTCAGAAGCGTATGTCAAGACCGGCCTGACAAGAGTTTTATAAATTAAGAACTTTGTTTTTCTAGAAAAAAACCCAGGTTTAATAAATCTTCTCAGCCCTATTTGTCAGATAGAGTTAGTTTATTATTTCAGGAGAGAGAAGTTTATTATTATTATTATTGTTTATTTATTAATCTAAACATATGAAAAGATATAAAGAAAAAAGTTAAGTTTTTGTAAAAAATTAAAGCCTTAAAAAATATTTTTTTTAAAAAATTATATTTTAGCATTAATTTTTGTAACCTAATTCAAATAATAATAATAATAAAAAAAAAAAAAAACGAGTGCTGTATGTCATAATATCTGATATTTTCTGGCAGAGGTATCCGAGAAGATATTGAAAATGAGGATGATGAAGAATCGTACTATCGATACATTGAAGAAAATCCTCTCGCTGGCCTTGAAAAAGAAGATAGTGAAGGGGAACTTGAATATGATGAAGATGGAAATCCTATTGCTCCTGCTAAATCAAAAGTAAAACATTTTTATTTCATAATATTAAAATCTTGAAAAAAAGGATCTATTTTGTGCAACAAGTATTGTTTATAAAATAAAACTTTTTTCAAGTAATAATATTTCAAGCTTTAAAGTGATGACACAAGCAAGTAATAAATTTACGATGATTTGGATTAAAAATGAGATTTAGATTTAAACTTTGATAGTAATAAATTGGTGAAAATATAAATTAAGTTTCTTATTTCAATTGTCCCGCAGTGGACTGATCGTTAAGACACGGTTCCCAGCTGATCACCGAAATCAAGCATCACTGGCTGCGGTCAGTGTGCGGGTGGGTGACCACTTGGATCAGTCTGCGTAGGGACCGAGGGCGTCGCCAATAGCCCATTGTGCAGCTCTAGTGCGACGTAAATTAACTACATCCACATCTATTTCAATTATTTTATTTAATAACTTCATTGATTTACTTATATTTGTTAATTTGCATAGGATAGGTATTAAAGGTAACATACATTAATAATATGTTACCTTTGTTAATATTATATATACTAAAGGTAACTTATGAAAAAAATGTACATACATTAAGTTGATTTAAAATTGATGATTTGCACAGGTTATTAAAGTGGCTTGCTCTTGAAGCATTAGTCCTGTTTTTTGCCTTTGTTTGCTAGAATATCCCAAATTTTCAATTAATTGCGTTTACAACGTTTACTGTCCACGTTTACTTGGTAAGTTACACCAGGTGAGAAAAGTACAAAAAATAAAAAAAACTAGATTTAGTATTTAAAAAAACTCAACTGTCTATGAAAAATTTGAAATCTTATTAAAATACTAATTAAGATTAGTTTTTCCTATTCATGCAAAGAGTTTTCAGATTTTTTGAGAGGCTAAAAAACTTTGTTATGAAAAATTGCTTCAAAACAGCTTGTATGATGGTTAATTCATACTCTAATAAAAACTCTTATTGATTTTTTGAATTTGTTGAAAGTTGTAAAATTCTGTAATTAACACCATTAAGTTTTTTTCAACTTAAATTTTTAATTGATATTTTTTAAAATTATTAATTTGTTAGCCATACTGTTTAAAAATTTAAAAACAATTGCTATGTTTTCGTAAATACGTTGTAGAAGGATGATGGATGCCTCCTGTAAAGTTTATTTTTTTGTATGAAATCTGAAATTCTTATGTTTTGTGATATATTTCTTTGGCGGAAAAAATTACCTTCGCCTCCCACTCCCTTGGTTGGTTTTATGTCCTGATTCTTAATTTAGAAATTCTGGTCACATTTATTTATCAAAACTACATCTTTTTAATTTGTGAACGATTTGTTTTATGTATGTTATTATATTTAGGCATTTTATAATTTTCTTAACTTACATGTTTAATTGCTTTTCAATAATAAAATGCATTCCATGTTAGATGTTTAATTGGAAAATAAGTTTATTAATTTTTTTAACTGATAATACAATAATTTTTTATTGATAATAAATACAATAAGTTGTTAATAATTGATAGCTTTATGTATACTTGATTTTGATTGATGTTTATGCAATGCTGTCATATATTCTTTTCATTACAACAAAGTATTTCTAAATTAGAATTTATTCATAATACTTGTACTGAAACATAAAGCATTGCTTGATATTGCAGATATAGAAGTTCACTATATATATATGTCTTTTAATTGTATAGCATCAAAATCGTTTTATTAAGATGGAAATCCTTTTTTGAAATTTTGTATGTTTTTCTGATTTTTAATTCATTTTCATCTCTTAATACCTATAGTATTTCTTTAAAATATTAAAATTGTAAGAATTGTTGATATTTGTTGTTGTTCATTTTACGCCGCAATAGAGCTGCTCTATGGGCTATTGGCGATGGTCTGGGAAACATCCCTGAGGATGATCCGAAGACATGCCATCACAATTTTGATCTTCTGCAGAGGGGATGGCACTCGCTTCGGTATCCCGACAATCTGCATGCGAATTTGAGCACTTTACGGTAGAACAGTTTAATGAGGATCAATACCGTACACCCTCGATCCCTACGCAGATTAATCCAAATGGTCCCCCAACCGCACACTGGCCGCAGCCAGTGATCTGCTGGGAACCGTGTCTTAATGATCAGTCCACTGCGGGACGTCGATATTTGTAAAATTGTATTAGTTATTACTTGGTATTTTTATATTATCAATCTTTTTAGTTATACATAATTTGCTTTTAATTGGTTAATTAATTTAAAAAAACTGAATAATTGGATAAAAGTTCAAGTTTATGCATAAGGAAAGGTTTATAGCTAATAACTGATATAAATTTGAAAGTTATTTCTATAAAAATTATGTCAGGCAGCAAGTTTGCCATAACATGATTTTATTTGTTAGTTATTTGCAAGAAATAAGAATAATAGGATATTTAAATGTATGAAAATACATTAAAAAAATTCCAAGTTTTGTATGTAACCACGTTTTATATGTTATGAATTATATAAATGTTTAAAATTTAAAGCTTAGTTTGAATCCTTAATTTTCACAAGACTGTTATTTAAGTATTGTAAATGAATGTTAAGAGGATAATAAAGCTTACATAAACTATAATTGATTGCAGAAACCCATTGTTAAGATAGAGAAAAAAAAATGCATATTCTAATATATGTTTTTAAAACTGAAAAATAAATCTGATGATTATTAAATGTTCTTAATTTCTCCCCTTCTTATGTCTTAAAGAACTATGTTTCAGTACAATGCTTCAATAGTAATATATTATATCACATGAAATATTATAGTATTATTTTTCTTTACAATTAATTATAGAATTCATAAGAGTTGTTTATATTTTTAGTACATTGATCCTTTGCCCAAGATAGACCACTCTGAAATACAGTACGAAAGTTTTGAAAAAAACTTTTATGAAGAACATGAAGAAATTGCCAAGTTATTACCAAATGAAGTCGAGGAATTGCGGAATAAAATGGGAATTAAAGTTACTGGTCCTGCTCCTCCCAAGCTTGTTGCCAGTTTTGCACATTTTGGGTTTGATGAAAGCTTAATAAAGGCCATTCGAAAATCAGAATATACTCAACCTACTCCTATACAAGCTCAGGTTAGAAAATGTATTTTCTGTGCCTAATTCATAAACGATGAAAATTGTATACTTATTTAATATGATGCCGATATTCATATGTAAAACTAATTTAGAGTTCTGTGATTTCAAAAACTTAAAAATATGATAATTTTATATTTCATTTGAAAATACATAAGATCTGTGTTATTCAATAGATATGAATAATTTATGCTGTACTGTAAATTGAATTTTTGCAAACATAATAAATTGTACAGCTGTTTTAAATTCTCCATTTTATTGTTTTTGTTTTAAAATTGATTTAAAAAATGTGCTTGTCAGAACCTTCAAATTTTTTACCTAATTTTAGGGAATACCTGCTGCTCTAGCAGGTCGTGATGTAATTGGTATTGCCAAGACAGGATCTGGTAAAACTGCTGCATTTTTATGGCCTATGCTTGTGCACATAATGGATCAAGTATGTTGAAAATTTATTGTATTTATTTTACTCTGCTAGTAAAAATAGCTTAAGTCAAATATTTATTATTGTGGCAAATTGATTAAATCTATTATTATGCTATTGTCAGTAGTTACATTTATACAGGTAATTACCACTAGTAAACTAGTTTTTTTTAAAAATTCTTTTTAATTTTTATTTTTTTATTCTCTTTTGCAATATTTATTTTTCATAAGATTTGTATTTTTTGGTTTTGTTTTAACATACAATTTGTGTGTCGTATAAAAGTTCTTTGATCTAAAATGATTGACTATTTTATTCGGGCCAGGGGAATAAATTGTTTTTTATTATTATTTATTCATGTTTGTGTTGTTTTTTATGCAATAAAATGATTTTACAATATAATGATTAAATGATAAATGCAATATAATGATTAAATGATTTAATAAATGATACAAATTTTCTTAACATTTGCAATTTTAATGAAAAAAAATCATACAATAGCAATTAATAGTTAATTTGTGGTTGCTACACACTTTTTTGTTGTAACATTCTCTCTCTCTTTTTTATTTAGTTGAAGCTTATACCCGTCTTTACATTTTTAAGAAATTATCCATTTTATTTTTGTATTTTTTATAACTTGATATTTTATGTTTTTGTGTTACAACACTAAACCTTTTAATCCAACAATACTACTTATCGATATATACATATAAAATTGATTTAAATATCAGGGGGGAAAGTGCTTTTTTTAAAGGTGGATTTTGACCACTTCTACTGCAGTAACATATCTTAAAATTTTAACTTTTTCGTTTTAAAATATAAAAAAAAAGTATTTTCTTCCATTGATTTAACTATAAACAGGGATGAAAGACTTCCGCGAAAAAGTGGAAGACCGACTCTGTTCCAAAAACTAAAATTTTGGGGGAGTCCAATTAGAGAAACCCAAGCCGCTCGAACGATAGTCGGATTACCGCGGCTTTCGCTGTAGAATGGAAAGCAGTCTAAGCATTTCGTTTCGACCGCCAATATTAAATTTTTTTTGTTTGGCTGATTTTCGGAATTTTAAATATTAGGAACTGCACCGGAAACTGCTAAAATAGCGATTCTTAACCAGACGATTTTAATATCGATCATTGCAATTTTTTTATGCGATTTAAAAATCGTACTAGCAATTCCCATTCACTCAATTTAAAAATCCAATGTTGCGACCTGTATTTAAGCTTTTTTAAAACCCAATATCGTGATTTGTATTCTTGCCAGTTTAAAATCCAACGTCAGGATTCGTATTCACTCATTTTTAAAATCCAATGTCACGATTCATATTCACACATTTTTAAAATCCAACGTCACAATTCGTTTTCACGCATTTTTAAATACAATGTTGCTATTTGTTATCACGCAGTTGTAATATCAAACATCGTTTTTCGTATTTGTACGCTATTTAAAAATTACTCATTGCGATTCGGATTCACGTGATCTAAAAATTATGCATCGTGATTCATATTCACACGATTTTAAAATATGATATTGTGATTTGTATTTTCGTGTTTTTAAAATCCAACAGTGCGATTAATATTTTCACGGGATTTTAAAATCCAACCTAACGATTAATATTAACGCGATTTTAAAATCTAAAATCGCGATTCATATTTCCGCGATTTTAAAACCTAATATCGCGATTCATATTAATGCGATTTTAAAATCCAATATCGCGATTTATATTCCCGCGATTTTAAAACCTAATATCGCGATTCATATTCACGCAATTTTAAAACCCAATACCGCAATTCATATTCACTCGATTTTAAAATCCAGTATGACGATTCATATTTACACTATTTTAAAACCCAATATCGTGATTCTTGAAAGAAGTAGAGGTAAGTTTTCTCTTGAATTAGCTACTGTAAAGATGTGATGTATTTTTCATTAGAAAATAATTTAATGGTCGTGCCTTCCTATAATTGCTTAATTTTCTTTAATATAGTAGTGGTCAAAATTTTAAAATTATATTTAAGAAAAATTTTAAGTTAACTGTCTAAATGCTTCCGCCACTTTAAATATTAAATAAAAATCCCCCAGCATAGTTAAAAGTTGCTTTTATATATCTCAGTATCATATCACAGTATCTCAGTATCATATAGAACACTTCCCCCCTCTTCCCAGTGACATGCGTTGTAAAAGTTCAGCTTTTTTTATTTTGGTCCACTTTCATGCCTGTATAAACCTAGTGTCTGGCTCAGCATAGCCATTCCTGACTCTTGTGCCAATAAACTCCAACCAACCGTTTTAAAAAGAATAAATTTTATTTAGTTATATTTATTATTAATTTTATCCATCAGCACGGCAGACTGCTACAGGTCAGAACCACCCCAACTCTCTTACTGGCTAGGTTTCTCCATTTCATTGATTTCCATGGTTTTGAGATGTTTTTCCAAAGAGTCAATCTATCTGGTGTTTCGTCTTCCCTTTCTTCGGTTGACTGTAAGTTTTTCTAAAGTCAGCTACTTAACTGGGTCACCATCATCCCTTCTATAGATGTGTCCCTGCTAATTTTAATAATTGAAATTATATTCGGTTGCTTAAATTTTCTGTATAATTCATAATTGTACTGAATCCGCCAAAAACTGTTTTCTTTAACAGTTCGGAAGAGGGCTCTGAGTATTTTTCTTTCAAATATTAATAGTTTATTTTCCTTGCCTGTATTCGCTGTCATAAAGTAATCCAGGGAGAGTATTATGTAACTTAATTTTACTTATGATGGAAATGAGCTTTGATTTCAGTTGGTTTCTCAATCCAAAATAACACATATTAGCCATTGTTATCCTGTTATAAATTTCTATTTTGTTATTATTAACAATTGTCTCTAGGTATTTGAACAGGATTCCCACGGGTCAGGGTGGTCAGAGAAAACCTGGAATTGTCTGGGAATTTTATTTTAACTCCAAAAGTCAGGGAATAGTTGGGGGAAGTAGCAATTTCTTTTTTACAAAAACCTGGAAAATTCCTATTTTAAACCTAGAAAATAATCTGTCTTAAAATTGTCAGTAAGAGTACTCAGTTATTGAGATTCGAGTTAAATAATTCTAACATTCCTCATATAATGATATTTATTTTGCACAGAAAATCTAATACTAGGCATTACAAATAAGAGAAATTTTGTAGTCTGGATAAAATATGGTATGGAATTTCATTGAAATTTACCTGATATACCTGGAATAGTCAGGGAATTTTATTTTCTGAAATTGATTGGGAACCCTGTTTGAAATGACTGACACCTTCGATAATCATTAGTCATGAGAGGTAAAACCTCAAAATTTCGATTACTGACTGCCATAAATTTGGCCTTATCCTGATTAATAGTTAAACCTAATGTTTCAGCAGAAGCCTCAAGCCTGGTAAAGGCTTCTAAGACAGCCTGTTTGGTACATTCTATTCAATCAATTTCATGTAGATAAGCCGATATTTGGACTGACTTTCAGATAATTTTATCTTTAGTATATATTGGCATCTCTAATTGCTGTTTCCAATACAATGTTAAACAGCATACAATAGAGGGTGTCTACTTTTTTTTAAACCTCTCTGCAAGTTTACATTTGTGTTGCCATCTTTTGTAATATTAGTAATTTTAAAGTTTCAATAAATGCCACGGTTGGGGCTGGTCGATCGGCTGGGTACTGTGCTGGTGTTCGAATGGCGGCCCTCGTAGGTGCTGTCGTGATTTTTTTCCCGTATGCCCGAATGTGGGCGGGGAGGCAAATTTCCCTTCCTTAGACCTCTCTGCATTGAAAATGGTTTGATAGTTCAGACTTAAATTTTACTCTACATTTGACATCTTTAAGGGTCATTTTTACTAGTTTAACTAGTTTATATGGGATATTAAACTCGATCGTAGCAATGAAAAGCCTTTTTCTTATAATAGAGTCTTAATCTTTTTTAAAATCGATAATTATCTCTATTATATATTCCAAAAAAAATAATTATGTTTTTTTTTAGAAAGAACTGGAGCCTGGAGATGGTCCTATAGGTTTAATTTTAGCTCCTACAAGAGAATTGTCACAGCAGGTATTATAGATCATTTAACTTTGTTTTTTTTCTTTGGGTATTTTTGAGACTGATATTTTTCTGTTCGATTTGCATATTAGTTAATTATTTTTTATTTGACATAGTTCAAATGAATACCATAAAATTACTTTCAAGATCAGTTCTGATATTGATTAACCCACTGGCGGTTTAGTAAAAGGGCGAAATTGAGAGAATGTTTCTCCCCTATACACTATATCTCTATCGAGGAACATGGAAAAACAGATTTTGTTATGCGAAGAAGACTGCAGGTAAAAATACGACTTTTTACGTGCTGAACAGTCAGTGGGTTAACATGATGAAAAACTGGTTTTCTGTGTTGCAAAACTGCCAAATTGTAACCCAAACTGGCAAACTGAATTTAGGATTACCAGTTAAAGGGTTAATAAAATTTCTTATCTAAAAAAATCTGAAAAATAATTTTTTATTCAATTAGTTGATTGTGCTTAAATGTAAGGTTTGCATAGTAATCCCTTCATTTATGCACAATAATGGTATTTTTGTGAAAGATTACAATGCAAGAGGTCCACTAAATGTGAAAAATTATTTTAATTCTCTTATTATTTAGTTTGTTGTGCTCAAATGAAGGGATCGCATTGTAAGTTGGGTAAACTGTTTTGAGTAATGGTATATTAATATGAAATCATAAATGTTTAGTTACTTAGAATGACTCCTTGTGTTGTCATTGGGCTGTTGAAAATTATCTTAACTTATGAGTTGCCAATGTTGGGTATATAACATCTAAAATAATGTACCATCCTCATAATTTATTTACCATTGCCACTATTTGTTTATTTATTTTTAATTTCTACATATTGCTTATAATGTTTGTTAGGAAAGTTAATAGAAAACAAATTTTAACTTTAAAAATTTTTGTTTTTATTCTGAAAATTATAAATGATAAGAAACACCTTTGTCTGTCTTATTCTAAAAGTACTGTCTTAGTAAATTATAGTTTAGTTTTTTTTTTTTTTCATTGCTTCAGCTTAGATAGTATATAGTTTGTTTTCTATTAACACTACTAATGTCTGTGTCATTTGCCTCATTGATTGACTTATTTTTCCTATTATTTATAAGAAAAGTTTTAAAATAAATATATATTATTTAGATACAATTTAGTGCAAAACCGATGCAATTAAAAAAATATCTGCTCGACTTTAGTCAAAAATGCACTCCATATGCATTTTATTATAATTTTATTTTAATAAATATGGAATTACTAAAAATATTTTGTTTTCTGAAATGTAGTTAATTTCACCCTTGTTTCATAAAATATTTCTTCCTTTTATTTTATTTTATAACCGTCGTTGAACCCTCGATCCAATTTATGGTTTAGGGCTACTAATGTTCAACTCTGTAGCCTTGTAATTTTGAACCCAATCCAGAAGACAAGGGATCTCCTAGATCAAGTATTGGGAGAAATTTGCTTTTGTAGAGGACATTTTGAAGAAACTAACCCGCATTTGTGTTACATGGAAAAGAAAATTTAAAAAAACCTCCCACGGTTAGCCTGACGTCAAGCGGGTTCTAACCCATGATCTGACTACCATTGAGGATATTTTACGTCAACACTGTGATGGGTGCGAGCCAGGTGCGGAATTTCTATCGACCAGCCATCGCTAGGATTCGAATCCGGTTCACCTCATTGAATGCAAATGCTCTATCCCCTGAGCCACCACGGCTCTTTCTTCTTTATAGAAATTATTCTTGTTATGTTTACCATATTTTCTTTTATTAAAAGAAATCTTAAAATATCTTACCATATTTTAATATGAGCAGTTTTTTTAATAGGTTGAAATTTTTAATTTTTTAAATAGCTAAAAAGGCTACATCTCTTAAAAATGTTTCATACTGTTAAAAATAATGCAACTAGCTAATAGAAAATTTCCTAATTTCGTCCTATATCTTGCAAAAAAATAAATAAAAATTAAAATTTCTCAACTTTTTTAATTTATTTAGATTTACACGGAAGCCAAAAGATTTGGTAAAGTGTATGGAATCAATGTTGTTTGCTGCTTTGGAGGAGGGAGTAAATGGGAACAGACAAAAGCTCTTCAGGAAGGAGCAGAAATTGTTGTTGCCACTCCGGTAATTATGTTTTTATATAAATATAATATTTATTGAATAACATTATTCTTTTTTTCACCACCCTTCTTCCTTTCTGTTTTCTTTCCATTTTTTTTTCTGCTAAAGAGATATAGTTACGTTCTTAGCAATCATGCCAGTGTTTTACTCAGAATAATGATGAATACCATATTTTTATATATTTTTAGAGTTCTCCTCTGGAATAAAAAAGGGCAGGGTACTTCCTCACAGGAAAGAGCAGTTTGAGTTTTGAAAGGGCACTCACCACCGTTAAAATTTATCAAAATATGTTATACAGTGAAACCTCTAGGAAAGACCACCTCTATTTACGACCACTTTTAGGAGGCATGGAATTTTTTCCATGGATTATGTGTAGAAGAAAACCTATGGGGAGACCATCAAAATCTCTCTCATTGACTGGGCAAACATCTGCACCAAATGCGGAAAAGGTCAAAGAATAAACACCAAAAAAAAAATATATATATATATAAAATCAAAAAAATTTAACAAAACAAATAAGTAGATTAAATTTTATTCAAAATATTTGTGTGAGGCTCTTATTTTAAGAGGTCTTTTTAACGATACAGCCTCATGTTGCAGTCAGAGTGCACTAAAGACAATGCTATCAATGATTTATTTCTAGAAATTAAAATTGAATCGGAAAAAAAAAAAAAAATGTTTAGAAAAAACAAGCATTTCAAATTAATGTCTTCTCATATTTTAAAGCTAACTAATTTTTATGATATAAAATTAAAGCTTTTATATTAACATAAAAAAAGCAAGTAACGTTATTAACAATTATTCTGTTAGTTATCGAATACTTATTAAAATAAAGCATTGTTTAATTGAAATTACTATATTATTGTTAATCTACTAATTTTAATATTCAGTAAATAACTTTGTTCTTTTTTTGCTGCAAACATGTAAATTATTTATCACTTTTATTAATGGATTAAAACTTGTTTAATTTTCTTAATTATTTTTAATTATATGTATTTCTTAATAAGTGATGATACCAACTATTCTTGTTATTGTATTTAAGTTTGCTTTTTTTTTTACTTTTCTTTTTAATCTATTATTTGAAATATCTTGCTTAAAATATTTAAAAATTGAATGTTGCGGCATACTGCTCTTGTTAGCTGTTAGACTTAGAAATACTGTTCTAACATAATTTAATTATTTGGCATGAGTAAGTAATGTACGTATCATAGGTGGAAATGCATTATTGTTTTCTGTTTAATTTTTTATAGTTCGCATGCATAGCAACTCAAAATCAACTAATAAATAATTTACCCTTATTATTTATGATTACTGTGAAAAACTTCTGTTGCATATTTTTGTTAATCAGGTTAATTTTAATTTTTGAATAATTCTTTCATAAAAGATTTAGTGTGTTCCAAAACTATGTTTTATGGGGATAAAATTGTTTTCAGGGAAGAATGATTGACCATATAAAGGCAAAATCTACAAATCTAAAGCGAGTCACATTTCTTGTACTTGATGAAGCGGACAGAATGTTTGACATGGGATTTGGTGTGTAATTGCTTACTTTTATAATCAATTCTATCAAAGCTGTCAAAAAATTATTTTTATTTACTTGTGTGTTGGGGTCAAAGTTTTTTTTTCTTCTATTAAATGCTCTGTTGAGCATTCATTTTTAAAGAATGTGTCTTTCTCTTTTTCAGAGCCTCAGGTTCGTTCCATTTGTGACCATGTACGTCCAGATCGTCAAAGTATGAATATATATGACATTTTACTCTTTTATAGTAGTTTTTTTCTTTTTTTTTTTCTCTTTTCACTTTTGTATAAAATTTTGTACTTAGTTTTATTTGTGTAGTTATAGTTAATTACTTGTGTATTTATATCTACATCAAATCTAACGCTTAATTTTGTTTTGTTTTGTTATTTAGTAACATAAAAATGCAAAATTTTATATTTTTAAAAAATAGTTACATTTTTAAGAGAATACAAACAAAAATGAATGTTAATCATACATTTACAAAAAGTGGATTTATTAAAGAATCATTTTTTTAGAATGTAGAAATTTGGGAAAATTCTGTTTAAAAATTTGGTGAATGATTTTTATTCATCTATTATTATTATTATTATTTATTTTACAAAAAACTGCTTTTATTAAAAAATTGTTTTTGATAACAAACAAAATCATTTAAAAGCAATTATTTTCAAATGAATTTCTTTCTTGAATGACTTCTCATTAAGTGGTTTTTTTATGAGGGTAATAGGATAAAAAGCTCATGCATTCTGTTTAGAAGTAGTATTTTCAGTTGTTTCTTTTAATCATTAAAACTACATTTTTCTTATTTAGCATCATGCTATATTACGAAACTTTTTTTTTTGTAAGAGAAAAACTTAAATTGCTTTTAACTTATCAATTTGAATAGTACAAACATAACATGATTATTTAAATTGTATACTTGTTTTGGATCACAATATTCCAAAATGTTATATTCACTGATTCTATATCTTGAATGAAAATTATGTATCACTTGAATTATGTATTTAAAAACATTAAACCATGAAGATAAAATTTTATTATGAAAATTAAATCAGGTCCAAATTCATATAAACATGTTGTGTTTGTTATGTAATTGTGAGTTATTAAAGATTATTATTGTAGCATTGATGTTTAGTGCAACATTTAAGAAGAAAATAGAGAGGTTAGCTCGGGATGTTCTTACTGATCCAGTCAGGATTGTTCAGGGGGAACTTGGAGAAGCAAATGAAGATGTCACACAGATTGTCCTTGTCATGCCAGCTGGTCCTGCAAAATGGGTTTGGCTCACTAGTAAATTGGTCGAACTTCTCTCGGGTATGCATCTTTTTATCAATGTTTGGCATATTTTGACCTATATTAATTTTAAAAAAATAGGTTTTATGACCAATAAAAAATAATAATTAAAAAATAATAAAAAATAATAATAAAAAATAAAAGTTAGACCAATAAAAAATAATGTATAAGAAAGTTATGATGTTTTGCTAAATTATAGAGAGACTATTCTATATTTTTTACATCATATTTGTTATAAAATCCATTTATATGAAAATTATTTATAGTTTTTTTTATTTTTAAATTTTAATATTTTTTAATTTTTATTTGGTTTTAATAGTTATAGCATCAATAAATTTCAAGCTAATAATTATCCAAATTTTTCTCATTAGACTATCTAAAATTTCATTACCTCACTTAATTTTACTTTTTATTTTGTACCATGTAGATTTTACATATGCTTAGCAATTTAGACATTCCAATGTTGGCTTGAAAAGACATTTTTTTGAATGTTTATTTCTATATTGTCTTATTCTTATTTAAGCTTACAGAGTATGACATCTACCTTACTTAGAGTTAATTTTTTATTTGAGAGAGTCAAATAAACAAAAATTAACTCGAGTTTCATTACACCTAGATCATCTATTGTAATTTTGCAGAGACATGCTAAATTTTTTGCGATTTTAAACCTTAAATTTTTGTATATTTGGTGTACCTAATTGGTTGGTATCTGGCAATTTCTTTCTCCCTTAAGTTGAAATTTCTATTCTATTGAATGGATTCATCAAAATTTTGTTATCACCATTTTCTTTTTCATTGTTTGTGGCAATATATTTTCATGTTTTAAAGTCAATGATAACAACAGGTCCCCCGCTTGTCAGGGAGAAAACGGAAAATCTGGAATAGTGAGAGAACTTTATTTTAACCCGAAAAAGCAGGGAATAGTCAAGAAAGTAGTTGAAATTTTTTGTCCAGGTTCGACTCCCAGCAGTGGCTGGTTGATACGAACTCAACACCAAGTTCGTACAAACCACAGTGGTGACATAATATAGACATAATATAGTGGTGGCATAATGATAGCCAGATCATGGGTTAGAGTCCCCTTGCCATCAGGCTAAACTTTGCAGGTTTTCATGGATTTTCGGTTGGATTGGTTTCAAAATTACAAAGTCACAGAGTTGAATATTGGTAGTCATAAATTCAAAATTGGGTAAGCTGCTTAGCAACGGTTATATATATAAAATGGTTATCTCCCCCCCCCCTTGATTTAACCAGCTTAATGTAACATGTTGTTTACCTTTTGCACAGTATTAGACAAGTTCTCAGGTTACAAAAAATAACTAAATTTGGAAGCCTCTTAACATAGAAGAAGAAATAAAAATATTAATGCATTGCTGTCTGTTAAGGGTATTTTATCGTGTTTAAATTACCTATAACAAAAAAAAGTTTTCTTTGGATCAAGAAATAGAAAAGCTATTTTAAGGAATTATATTTTTTAATACGACTCATAGTTGTTCTAGTTGAGTATATTAAATATTGTTTATTTTAATGTCATAATGAATTTAATCTTCTTTTTTAAATATGCATTGTAATAGTAATTGTTCTCTATGTTTTGCAAAAAAAGAATGCTGTATTTTATAAAAGTTACAGTTTTATTAAATATTAAGTTCAGCTTCTTTTTAAACGCAGAAAAAATTGAGTGGTAATGTTAGTTAAGACATTTTTACTTGACAAATAACACACATTTAAATTCAGAATTAATATATAATTGAACAATTGTTTAAGATCAAATGCATGTAATGGAAATTTTTAAATTTTTCTCACACATTTATTATTAGTTTTTAAAAATTACCTTAATTTGTTCATAAATATAGTGATATTCTATGTATTGCATTTTATAACTGTTAAAAGTTTTTATATCCCCTAAAGAAAGAAAAAAAGTGATTTCTTTAATAGAAAATATTTTTACTTACTTCCATTTATTGTTTCTTTTAAAGCTGGCAGTGTTCTGATTTTTGTCACCAAAAAAGCTAATGCTGAAGAACTGTCTAATAACCTAAAATTAAAAGAATATGAAGGTATGTGTAATCTAAAATGAATTCATGTATTCTTTCAAATTTTTGTGGTTAAACTTTATTTTTATTTTGTAAACATCTCTTTTTATAAAGAATTTATGGGAATAGTTTTATTGTTTTCTTCAATAAGAATTCAGTTGGACTTCTATTTAAAGAACTTCCATTATGAGAATTTCTCTTTTTTAAGAATTTTTTTGAGGAACCACGAACATTTTGGAAATTTCTTTGTAAAATAACTTAAAAATATTGAAGTGAATTTTCTATTTAACGAACTTTTAATTGAGATCCACTTTCCCGATTTTCCAAAATATTTCTTAACATGCCAAATTTGTTATTGCATTTTATGGGGGAAATGACCTTGAATTAATTTTCTAAGCCTAAGCCACTGCTTTATGCAATGTATTACTGTTTTCTCTAAAATTTATCTTAGAGAAAGCAGTAAATTCCCTTTTTGCTAGTATTTCAGATGAAAAACTCAGTTCAAATTAACGGATTTTATCCGTAGCAATTAAACTTAAGAACGCATGTGGTAATGTATGTTTAAAATTACTTTTATAATAAATGCAACTATAATTTTATATATAAATTTAGATTTTTTATACTTTTTTTAGTTGAAAATGTATATAGCATGATAGTGTAACACTGGATAATGTTTTGCTCTGTTCTTGCTTTTCATGCCGATTTCTTTTATGGTTAAGATTTATGAAATAAATAGTAGATACTAGTTTACAAGATAAAAGTGCATCAATTGCTATTTAAATTATGTCCAGTGTTTATGAATTTAAAACATGTTTTGTGTTGCTTAAGTATTTTAAAAGGTGATTTTCAATTTAACGAATTTTCCATATAATGAACTTATTATCAGGATTTAGTGACTTCGTTGAATAGAAGTCCGACTGTTGATGCTTTTACTGTTTGTGTATGTATTTTATTTTGCAAGTAATTTTAAATATTTTTTTCTTTTTTGTGATTTTTCAGTTGCTTTACTTCATGGAGATATAGATCAAAATGAAAGGAGCAAAGTAATTCTTTCTTTCAAAAAGAAAGAAGTACCTATTTTGGTGGCTACTGACGTTGCTGGTAATGTTTTATTAATATCATTATTATTAATTAATATGAGGCTTTTTTTTTAAAAAAAATCAATACATAATTTTAATGTGATCAGTCTAGGTGGCCACAGAATAGAGAAATTAAAGAGAATTTAGAGAATTTCATCAATCTAGAAAATTTAGGGAATTACATTAAATTATTCAAAAGTTAAAAAAAGTCAAATTATTTGAGTTAGAAGTACCATTAAGTCAAATATTTTTTCCAAAAGATTTGCTCTTGTAAGAATATTTTTTTAAAATTATTTATTTTAAACTTTAATTGCAAATATAAATGTTTTATAATGTTTTTGTATTTAAGAATAAACTAGTAAAAAATATCAGAGAAACTCAATGAAATCAGGCCAATGATATTTATTTCTAAATAATTTTGGCGATCTTGTTCAAATTTATTTTAAGAAAAAAATTAGCTGTTATACCTTTTTATTAGTTTATTAGCGATATATTACCGCTGAAACAAAATTGAAATGAATCAATGCCGTCAATAACTACTGAAAGTTATTGTCTGTATAATTAATTATAATTTTCATAAATTGTGCTTATAATTTTTTTTATACAATTAATCTTTTAATAGGTTTACTTTACAATAACTAATGATTTTTTTTCAATGTTCATGCAGCTCGTGGTCTTGATATAACTCATGTAAAAACTGTTGTAAATTACGACATTGCAAGAGATATCGATACCCATACTCATCGTATTGGTAGAACTGGTAGAGCAGGTAAATATTTCTCTCTCTTTTTTTTTGTTTTTTTAAAAAAAAAGCAAGAAGAAAGCAAGTTTCTGCTTTTTTTTATCACTTGTTTCAATGACAAATATGCCGTTTTATTAACAAATAAAGAATAACGCCATTAACAAATATGCCATATATAACAACCACTGCCACTATTTCATTATTATTTCTTGTTTAAGACTTGCTAAAATTTAATTTATAGAAATTATTTTTATTTTCCCCCCTTTTAACATTATTTGCTCATTATCACAAAGTATTTGTGTTATTTCTCCTAATATACTTTGTGGTATCTTTGCATCTTATGTGAATTAAAATATTTATGTTATGTTTATTTCCTGTGATTTTTTGTATTGTTTTTTATTGCAAACTATCACATTTTAAAATATAGCTGCCAACTGTTCCGATTAAATCGTATTTGTTTAGATTTTTCAGCCTTGTTCTGATTTTTCGGTATTCTAGAGCCTTTTCACAACTTAAACTGATTTTGTTTCAAATTAGGGTGGGTCTAGAAACTAGAAGCAGGGTATGTGATTTTTTCACGAATGTCACAGAATTCCTTCTATCTTTGTTGGTAAATATTTCTAAGTCCAAAGCGTAAGCAACTAGATGGCCAGTGTTTTCTTCTGCACTGTGTCACAGCTTGATAGAGTGATGTACAGTTTGATAAATGTAGTTTTTGTCTTTATAGTTTTCTTTTCAATATATTTAGTCTGTAAAATAGTTGTACAGCCTTTCTGTGAAATGAATGCTTTGCTTTTATAATCCGCAACTTAATAAGTAGGTTTTCTATTTACAAAATCAATGTATGTACTTATAATCCAACTATTTTTTGAAACTTATGCTAAATCCCATTAACAAGATGTTTACATGCATGTGATTCTTCTGCCAATTTCATTATTTTGGTTTGACAGATTTTTGTCATTTTGAATATTTGGAATTGTGTTGGAATCTAATAATATTGTGATTCTCTTATTTCATGCAATTTTAATGTTAATTATTGATTTTCGTATTAACCTGATTTAAAAGTTATGCATTGCGATTCATGTTCACGTAATTTAAAAATTGTACATCACGATTCCTATTCACAGAATTTAAAAATCCAATATCGCAGTTCTTACTTGCTCGAGTTTGAAATCCAGTGTCACGATTCTTATTAGCGTGTTTTTAATATGCAATATTGTGCTTCGTATTCACGCTGTGATGTAATATCAAACATCGATTTTCATATAGTGGATTTAAAAACTATGTGTTGCTATTCATATTCACACAATCTAAAAATTATGCACAGTGATTTTTGTTTACGCAATTTAAAAACACAATATCGCAATTTATATATTTGCATTTATAATTATGTTAAATATGAAACATGTATGGTTCATAAATTGATGTCTTTATATCAATTTTTTTGCCCATAAAATTTTCAGGGTTTCTCACTTTATGTCTCTATTATCCCTGAGTTGCTTATCATGCTTTGTGTTCCTTTTTTTGTTAGTTACAAGTTGGCAGCTATGAAATATGATTATTCACGTTTCATTATAGTTCTGCTTAAATCCATTATTTAAGTTATGTATCGGTTATTATCAGTTAACACATGTGAAAAAAGAATAAAAAAAATTCATGCTAAGCTACACAGTGCTAAGCTTCCATTGTGCTAATATTTTCTATTTTTTGTAATTTCACCAGAATATAAATTGGACAAAATATTTCTGTGAGAGAGATATTTTGTCCATACATACTTCAATACAGAAACAAAATATATTGGATTTTGTTCCTTCATTATAAAAACTGAAATTGTGCCTTTTTTGTGCTTTTTTTTAAATATCTTTTTTCAAAGATGTTCATTCAATTATTATTATTTATTTAAAAAAAATATTAAAAGAAATAAAGCTGATTCTCATAAGTATTTTTTTTTTTTAAAAAAATACTTATTCAGAATTTTTAAATTTTACTTTTAATATTCTTTTGAATATTGCTAATCTGTTTGTTTTCTTAAATTTTTTCTAAATAACTTTTAAAATATATCAGTTATTTTTTTAGCTACTCTTAAAGTTCCTATAACCAAAATTTTATTGTTTTATTTAAATTAATATGATATTTTAATATACATTTAATTTAACAGGAGAAAAGGGCATTGCTTATACTCTTGTCACTGATAAAGATAAAGAATTTGCTGGTCACTTAGTGAGAAATCTAGAAGGTGCAAATCAAGCAGTTCCTCAAGCATTAATGGATTTAGCCATGCAGGTAATTCTATTTCTTAGCTAATTCATGTTTTTTCTCTAATTTCTGCAAAATTTATTGTGGCAAAATCAAAATAATTATTTATCATGATGACAAGTCATGAAGATCCTTACAGTTTTAAAAACTCCTGTATGCTAAAATTCAATTATTTAATGCATTCAATTGGGCAATAATAAAAGTTTTTTTCTTCATTTATTGTGTTAAATAGTAATTCTCAATTACAGTAAACAATGGTTAACCCTCAAATATGCGGTGAACATCATAAAAAAGCAAAATGTTTTTCCAGCTAATAATATTATTTACACCATGGAAGTGCACTCTTTATGGTGAAATGCGAGATTTTATTAAATACTAATAGAAATACTCAATTTAAAAACTAATAATATCTTTTGTGTCAAAATACATCGTGCAACGCAATTTTTAAATTTTATACTATCTGCTAACCCTAAACTGAGTCACTTATTCAACAACAGTTAAAAAATAAATTAAAATATAAGAAATGTTTTATATATAATATATAATAAGAAATGTTTTATGAAACAAGCTTGAAATAAACTAAATTTCAGAATATTATAATAAATTTTTTATTTATTTCAGGCTAACAGAGGGAGGTTTTCCTCTCCATGTAACGTAAATACGGATTGATCCGAGAGTTCCCTTGTCTTCTGGGTTGGGTTAAAATTACAATGCTACACAGTTGAGCATTAGTAGTCGTAAATCCCCCCAAAATGGGTCGGCTGTTCGACAACGGTTTTAAAATAAATTAAAATATCCATCCATAAATTAGGTGCAATATTTTTAGTTTTAAGATTCTGCTGGTGAAAAAATAGAATTGTAGTTTTAGAACACTTAAATGTCATGTCTACTTTTGAAATAGCTGTTAATTCAGAGCTGCCAACTGCTATGCTTTTCTAAAAATATTTCTTAAAATGATAGACAATTAAAAACCAAAAAATTAAAGCTTTTAGTGTTTTTTATGGTTTAACCTACATTTTAAAAATTTCACCACAAGAGAGCTGGAACAAAGTGGTGATTCATATGAACTCTTGAATCATTCGCATTTAGTAGTGTGGAAAATAACTTTTAATCAGATTTACAAAGCAAAAAGTCATACATTGAAGCATAAACTTAGATACCACTTGAAGAAATTTTCCCAAAATTTGGATTGCATTGGAAGTTAATTTAAATGTAAAATTATCTTGCACCATCCCTTAAAAGTAAAGTTTCTTTTTTTTTTTTTTAATAATTCCTTTATACTGCTGCCATTAAAATTATGATTGCACTTATTAGACAGCAAGTCATATGTAATGCAATTTCAATGATCAATTGTTCATAATGGCATTATCTCTTTAATATTGTAAAGAATTGATAATAAATTTACTTTTTGAATATTAACTGTTGCAGTTTAAACTATATTAATAATTTTATATATATTTAAATTTGTTATTTTAGAGTTCTTGGTTCCGAAAATCTCGTTTCAAGCAAGGGAAAGGAAAAAAGATGAATTACATGGGTGGACAAAGAGAAAGACCTGGGCTTGGCTCAGAGGTAATGGTAAGAAGATTATCTGCTTATATTAGTGAAATATTTTGGAATCTGACTAAAATTTTTACTGATATGTAATTGATTTAAAGATCTTTTATATTTTTGAGAAACTGAAAAAAAAATTTTTTTTGTTACGCTTATTCTAAATTTTGTAAATGTAAATTCTAAAATATTTTATTCCACTTCAAATTGATCAACATTCTAAATGTCAAACATTTTATAATCCCTCTGTAAATAAGCAGAGATTACATTTTTATGTATTATTTAAGTAAAATAAATAGTTATATTATTTAAATTGGTGACATCCTATTCACAATTGGTGTTAAGATGGGTTTTAGTTAAAATATGTTTTATTTTTATTTTACGTTATTAAATTATATTTATTTTTACTTATTTGTACAATATGAAAAATTTTTTTGTTGAAGATATTTGAGTTAAAAAATGTACATTACTGTATGCGAAAAGCATATTCCAAAAGATCATCAATGTGAGAGAAAAATTCGAAACCATTCACCAAAATAATAGTTACTGATTTTAAGGCAGACCCTAAAACAGCAGTTTCCTTCGATTTTTAAAAATACCTGAAAATCGATTGCTTGAAGATCTATTTTGAAATCAACATTGTTTATCAAATGTTAGTCTTTTGTGTAAAATGTTACAAAAGTTTAGATTCATGAAATAAAATTAAAAAAAAAAAAATGGATAAACAAGTTGTGACACTGACCATATCTACCAACTCTTCCAATTTCGTTACAAAAACAAATCTACGTTTTCCTGTTTCACTACTAGGCCTACCAACTCTCACACATGAGTCTCAGGCTTTCGTGTCCTGTCTCAGGCCACCATAGTATTTTCACAGACTCTTTTCCTACTAAGTGTTTGAATTTGCTGACTTTGCACATTTTACATACAGCCTTAAAAACTCTCTCTTCCAGATCTTTTGCTTATCTCAATTCCTCGTTCGATCCTCTTTTTTTTAAATTTTGAAGTAATAAACCAAAACAACCAATAATAAAACAACCAACAAAATAAATTAATAATAAAGAAATATATAATGTATGACACTGCTGTTATCTTACCTGCAAACTGTTCTGATTTTGATGGATGAGTTCTGAATTTCAAGCCCGTTTAACGATCTTCCAGTCAGAAAAAAAACTCTCCCTTTTTAAAAATTGTTTGTTTTTTCTTTTCATATAATTTTGATTATTTTTTAGGTTCGAGAAAATAATTTATAGCAAAAAATTTTATTTATATATTTGCCAAAATGTTTGAAATTATTTATTCATTTATTTTTTCAGTATTCAGGTTGTGCACCTAAAAGTAGCAGCATTGTCTCCAGTATGTCTCATTCTAGTTTACCTAAGTTTAGTGGACCTCAAACAGATCGATTATCTGCCATGAAATCAGCTTTTCAGGTAATTTTATTGGTCATTTTTTGAATTGGATGAGTTTTCAAACATTTTTTTATAAATTTCTGTAATTTTATAGGGTTTTTACTCCATAAAACAACTTTATCACTTTTGACTCAACTTTTGCACCATTAAAATTTAAGTATGAAAAGCAATTTGTGTTAATGCTGACTAGTATTATATATATGTTTTATACATAGTATTATACTTAAAATAAGTATAATACTATGAATTTAAAGTTTTCCACTCTTCCCAGAAATCTCCTGGGACAATGTGTCCCAATCATTTTGAATATTGTAAAAAAAAATGTATTGCATGGAAATAAATAATGAGAATAATATAATTGTATCAAATTATTTATTCTTATCTGAAATTATAGAAACCAGACGTTGTTATAAAATTAGCAAAATAAAAACCAAAATTTTGTCTTGTAATATTATTATCACTAATGGGATATATTGTCCGACTGGTAAGTATGATTGAGATATATTGTCCCAATGGTGAGTATGATTAGGACAATATATCCCACAAAACAAAATGTGTCAAAATCTTTAATTTGATACAAAATAGGTACAATTATTACTTAATAAGAACAAACATAGCTATTTTACATTAAATATGGCATAAATATAGTTGTACTTACCTAAAAATTTAAAAAAAATGCATAAATTAAAATGAGGTTGACTGGCGTGCTCGCAAACAGAAGTCTGCCATTTTGAATATGAGAGTTTTCCCAGGTTCCTTTAGTCATATTTTACTTCCCTAATGCCTAAAGAACCTTGAAAACATAACCATGCAAAATCGGGATCTGTTTATCCATTAAGGAATAAAGTTTAATCTTTGGGACATACATATCCCATTCGGGTCGAAAGGGTAAACGTTTTATCTTTAAAATGTTTACTATTTCACAGATTTCATTTGCATTCTTTAATTAAACATGAGTCTTGCAACTCTGAAGCAACCCAAAAATTTTTCTTCCTCTCCTTTTCTGTCTATCTGCATCAGGTCCCGCAGTGGACTGATCGTTAAGATACGGTTCCCAGCAGATCACCGAAGTCAAGCATCACTGGCTGCGGTCAGTGTGCGGGTGGGTCACCACTTGGATCAGTCTGCGTAGGGACCGAGGGTGTGCGGTATTGGTCCTCGTTAAACTGTGCTACCGTAAAGTGCTCGGCTTCGCGTGCAGGTCGTTGGGCTGCCGAAGCAGGGGTGCCATCCCCTCTGCAGAGGATCAAAATTGTGATGGCATGTCTTCGGATCATCCTCAGGGATGCTTCCCAGACCGTCGCCAATAGCCCATTGTGCAGCTCTAGTGCGACGTAAATGAACTACTACTACTATCTGCATCAGGCTTAGTTTACATTTAAAATACTGTTTATTTATATTATCTTGAGTAGTTGAAGTTATTAATGTTTGACATGGCATAGCCAATTTCATCTTTTGTGCGATTAAACTTAACTTTTAATTAAAATTAAAAATTTTTTTTAAAAATTTTATTGCTGCTCTTAAATTCAGATTTTTTATTTTCAATGGTGTGCACCCAAAAATTAGTAAAAAAAAAAAGAAACAAACAATAGTTAAAAAAATATTGAATACAAAAATGACAGTCGCAGTGCTCAGGGGGATAACACTTACCTCCTGATGAGGTGATCAGGTCAATACAAATTCTGCTCGCGGCTTTACCAACCACTCTGCTGATTTAAAATCTATGGAAGAGGGATTATGGGATATAATTCCCTTTTGGTTGGTCTAACAGTGGATGGTTTTTGTGGGTTTCCTCTCTAAGTAATTCAAATATGCATTAGTTCCATCAAAAAGTCCTTCACGAAAGTTAGTTTTGTTCCAATGCTTAATCTGCAAATTCTCTTGTCTTTTGGGTTGGGTTCAAAAATATAAGGCTCCGTAGTGTAACATTGAAAGCCGTAAACTATAGAATAGGGTCGACAGTTCAATGGTGGTTGTAAAATCGACTGTAGCAAATTTTTTATGAAACCGAAGGTTCCCAGTAATGATCAACAAAAGAAGAAGTGGATCAGATATTTATCCGCTACTTGTCCTAGATTACCCAGTCTGGAGGGAGAAACTATGTTGTGGTAGTAAACATGCAACAGTTATGGCAAGCCTAATTCTGTTTATTTCTAGGCCATTTTTAGAAAACATAATTTGTCATAACCATCTAAAATGTTCAAACTACAAGATTCCTTTGTTTTAGTTTTTTTTATAAAGGTATTAAAAAACCTTTAGATACTGTATTCATTGTTTACAAACTTCATACAATTAAAGTTTCGGAGTATATTTATAATTCATTAAATTGAAAAATTTTCTATATATATTTTGAGTATCTTTTGGTTGCCTCATAATGAACATTGTGCTAGTGTTTTTATTCAAAGCTAGTGAAATAGTGGCTTTTTAAAATTATAAGAGTAAATTATTTAATCAAATATAGATATATATATATACATACAGGGTCATTCATAATTCCCTCCGCCTGTAGACGCCATTTTTCTTTACTACAACTGGCTTCAGTGGTACATGTTACTGCCATCTACTGGCAACTGTTTAAATTAAAATTTGAATACTTTTAGAATATTTTCATATGTTCTTTTTTGCCATATTCGCCTTTTTTTTTTTTTTTTTTACTATAACGCTTCGAAACCCCGGAGGGAATTATGAATAACCCTGTATTTATTTCTGATAAATTACTAAATTTCAATATCTGTTTTTGTTTTATTTACTTAGTTATTTTGGCAAAAACTTTAGTTAAACTTTGTTTTCAGCTTATATTAACTGAATAGTTCTGTATGTATAATTACGAAATATTTTTGTCTTGGTTCAGTTTGAGCATTCTAATGAGCTTTAAAATAACGCTGCATCTATAGAATAGAAACAGGACTTTATCCACGAGACCTGTGGGCACTCTGGTCTAGTTAAAGAAAAGTAGCTCCAAAAGTAGATTAAAAATCATAAAATCAGAATTAGAACGCTATAGTTTAGGGTTCCAAAGACCCGGAAAAAATAAAAGAGTGGTAGCTAAGATTTTTTAAGACTACTGAAAAATGCTTAAATTTACCTTTCATATCACCCATATATATTTTCTTCTTCAGACAAACCAATTCTTTTCTATACTGCCTAACGGTTATTTAAAAAATCTATTCGAAAGAACTTTTGGTATTACACTAGAGAGTCAAATAAACACAAATAGATAGAGGAAATGTCAAATATCCATTATGGCCAAGGGACAAATCAGTTGCTACTTATTGCCCCGCTATTGGCCACGATTGCCTCTCCAAGCATTTATATCGTATAAAAAAAATTTCAAGTCCTTTCTGCCAATCATGCAACATTTTTGAAGAAATGGACGCAAACCATTTGAGTCATTGCGTGCACTGGACTCGGGACACTTGTGGGAGAAATACTGGAGAGGTTCGGCACAAGATTAAGAATTTATAGACTTACTCTATATTCAGTTTTATTACTGTTATCTCTGTTTTTCTGCTTGCAGTTGTCTCTTAATTTGTTTTTAGAAATAAAAATAAATTTCTTTAAATTAAATATTTATTGACAGCTTAAAACATTTAGATGTATCACACTTTAGCTACCACTTTAAATTTTTTTTTACAGGGAATCCTGTAATATAATTAAAGATATGTATTCAAAAATCTAATTCTATTACCCTACTTGTTTCACATTCTTAAATTCTTTGGTTCTTGCACATTTTTATTTATTTATTATCTTTTTCCAAGTTTTTATTTTTCAGTTAATGTGGAAATTGTTTTATCTTTTTAGTCACAGTACAAAACTCAATTTACTGCCGCAACTGATACTGCGTGGAAGATGGCTTCGAGAGAAAAGGAGGCTGAAAAAGAAAGGATCAGAAAAGAACGTAAAAAGAGCCGATGGGACAATAGTTAGTAATTTACATCAGCAACTTAACAGAAATTCCTTTTGACGCTCTGAAACTTTAATTGTATAAAGTTTGTAAATAATAATAGACCATTTTGTTGTAATGTAGACCAGACCTCATACTGTTATTTCATCTTATTTACTTGCGATTGTTTCTACAAAAGAAATAAATCAATTTTTTTAAAAGATGAAAGTACAAATGTTTTTATTTTTTAAAATTGTTTCAACCAGTTGCATTCAAAGTTTAAAAGTTTTTTTAAATGAAAAATGTTTTAAAAGATAATATACACTTAAAGAGTTTTAATCAGTAGAATTTCCAATTTTAAAAAAAAATCCTTTTTATGCATCATATTTTCTGTTGTATTTTGTATTGAAACTGTTTTGCCCCTGAATTATAACCAAGCAAAAATATGGATTAAATTTTGCTCCAGTAAAAAAAAACTGAACTACGACAAAAGTTGATGCATCAAAGTAGGGTTGCAAATTAGTTATGGTGTGAATTTCCGTGATGATTTTTTGTGAATTATCAATTTCTATTTTTTCTTAAATCAGCCAATGTTTTAAAATGCTGCAATTTGCCAAATTGTTTAAAATTAGAGAGGATTGTTTTTCCTTATATTTTTAATCATTTACATTTTAAAGCCAATTACTATTTTTTTGAAGCTCAAAATTTAAATGTTTGTAGTATTCAACATTGAATATATTTCCGTTTAAGAAAATAGACAAATAGCAAAACGATATTTTTAAGAGTATCCAGATATTTAATGCTTACAGAGCAAAAGTCTATGAGTCCAATGTTGAGGAAAAGATAATGATTCAGTCTTAAAAATCTAACACAGAACATTTACCGAATATGGCTGTTGTTCATTTGATGATGGTAAAAGCTCATTCTCGAAGTGTAATAAGGTATTTAGCAATAAAAGAAATAGAAACAAGAATAATTTGACTATGTACAACATTTAGCATATATGTTTAGTTTAATTATTTTGCAGTGCATATATTTTGTTTGTGTTCTTCCCACAAAAGTTTAAAAATTCCATGTGAATGTTTTGCTATGAAATAGGAGCTGTAGGAGAGGAAGCAGTTTCTCTGAATTTCTTTTATTAACATAACATGTAGAAATAAATATAGGAGGTAATTTATATAAATATTTATTTTTTATGTTTATGAAAAATTTATATTTCAAAAAAATGTATGTTTATAAAAAAATTTTGATACTTTTGTTTGGCATTAAAGAGGTGCTGTTCACACTGTGAAAAAAGTAGAAATACTCAGTCTTGTCTAATTGGACCGGGTTGTTTTTAATCAGACTGAAATAGTTTTTGTTGTGTCATTTATTGCGTTTGTATTGCAACTTCCGATGATTTTAGAACTCAAGAAAAAATTCTACATTTCTTAATGATCTTACTATAATTTCTACATGCATAAATTAGGTTTTATTGTCTTGAGTTTAAAACGAATACTTATTTCTCGAATGATCTTATTTCTCTAACGTGAAGCGAGACCCCATTAAAATTACATTTGTAATGAAATAGTTAAATAGAATTAGCTAAGGTAAAGTTTTTTTAATTTGAAAATAAATGAATTACCATTTTTTGCACAAAACTTGTAAGGTTTAATATGTTATATAATAAGCACTTGTACATTTTATCATTATCTTTGACCTTATTAATTTTAAAAAAGGTAAATATTAAAAAAAATGTATTTTATCGAAATATCATTAGTTTTCTAATGTTTGTAATTTATTATCGTTACCACCATATCCTAGATAGGATAGATAGACGCGTTCATTTTTGAAAGAAAAGTTGATATTTTGTTTTCTTAATTTTTTTTTTGTGTGTAAATAATAAAGTATGCTATGTTACACGGTGAAGAAAACCACAAAAACCTCCCATGGAAAGGGGACCTCTAACTCATCCATCTACCACTGAGGATATTTTACATCAGCACTGTGGTCGGTTCATGCCCGGTGAGGAATTTGTATCAACGAACCATGTTCACCTCATTGGGAGGTGAACGCTTTATCTCCTAATCCAGCACTGCTTACATAATAGCTATTGGTAATGGCCTGGGAAACATCTCTGAAGATGTAAAGTATTCCATTTTTGATCCTCTGCAGAGGGGATGGTTCCCCACTTGTGTTCGAGAAATATACACTTTACGCTAGAAAAGTTTAAAAGGCATTTCTAACTGGATGGTTTATTTCCCAAGCAAACTGGAATCAGATTGGCGAGTAAATTTTCAATTAATCCGGTTTTCATTCGCATGAAGAAAAATAATATCTATTGAAAATGGTCTCTTACGAGAACTGACACCACACAACCTCGGTCCCTCTGTATGCCATTTAATAATTATTAAATGGCATAAGTGAGAAAAAGTAAGCAAGGAATTTTTCATTGAGTTTTTAATTTTGGATTGAACATTGAAAAAGCACACTTTTTGCAGTGCCCATTGATCCATTTTTGTAAACACGCATTTCAAGGTGTGTAGCGTTTCTAAAAAGTGCTTAATTTTGATTTACGTTTTTGAAAAGCCCTTAAAGGTGCTTTTTTTATTCGGGGTTAGTAAAAAGTGCTTAATTTTCTAGCTTTTAAAAAGAAATTTTCTCTTTGCCGTATCGATTGTCGTTCTAAATTTCAAAAAATGCATGATTTTTCACAATTTTCTTTGCAATGTTTATCAGAAACTAGTTATATTATCATGATCATATGAAGTTATTGAAAATGTTTATAAATTAAAAACTTTAAATGATAAATTTTTTAAAATTATTATTGCTGAGATCTTAATTACTAATTTTTTTCAGGAAAGCGATTAAAAATATTTTTTGGGTGTTTAAAAGGTGCTTATTTTTGTTGAAAAATCTGGCTACGCACCCTGCATTTGAAACTGTGCTCAAAATAAAAACTGACTGACAATCTTCCTTCGGTAAATAGCACACAGCTGTTACATATTAACTTAGAACAGCTTATGTTTTTGATGGCAAAATTTTATAAAAGCTCTATATCAAATATATATTGCTATAAACATTTGTGCAATGGTTGTGTTTAATACCTTATATGAATTTCAAAATAAAATAACTTTGTCTACATTGAAGCACATTCAAGTTTCATCAGACAGATAGACTAAGAAACATAAAAAAGCCTATATAGCTTGGATTTGAAAGGATCCAAGAATTACAAAATGAATATTTTTTTATATTAAGGATGTAAAAAATAATACCGCAATACACCTCTATTTTTTGATACACAGTTCAGTTTTCAACCATTTGGCTTGGGTAGCACCTTCATACTGTGGCATGCAGCCACTTTACTATATCTAGACACAACATTCATTCTTTTTGTAGCAGTAAAATCCACGAGCTTCTGATTCCTTCTAAATGGATAATAACCTACAGTTTTTTAATTGACTTTTCTATATCTCATACCATTTTCTAGATAGTAGAAATGATAGTTTATTACTTTTGCAACTTGAAACGACACCAGGAGCCGTATCTCGAAGCACGTACCCACTTTACTATACCTAGACTTCATAAAAAATTTTTTTATTAAACAAATGGAATAGCTTGAATAAAAAATGGGTGAATGCGGAAAGAAATAAAAGTTTTATAAAAATAAATTGGAACCGAATGTGATAAATGTATTAAAAGTAAATGAGTGTAAAAAGTAATAAATGTTTTATGAGAATTAATTGTAATAGTTATATTAAAAAGTAAGTGAGCGTGGAAACCAATAAAAATTTCATAAGAATAAATTATTAGAAAATAATATTAAAATCATTATATTAAAAATGTGAGTGTGGAAAGCAATATTGACACAAATTTACAAATAAATATCATTCAGCAAATGAATACAAATATATCTCTTTTATTTACATAATGTTTGATTCATCAATTTTACAATTTGAGACGCTTGATGTCTTCAGATCTGAAGTCCTTCCTGAAAGTAAATGAGAAATGCTATGTACAGTGTACAAAATAAACAATATGAATAACTCTTGATCTAATGTTTGGATTTCCACATACTAAAACTCAATATTAATGGTTTGTGGGCCTAACCTTAAATATACCAATTAATTAGTGAAAATGACATTTTAATTTTTGAGAACATGCACAAAAACATACTTTCTCTGAATAAACAAACATATATTATTTTTGACAGATTTTTGTGCCTCATAATATGCTATCAGGAAATTATGGCCCCAATAGTCTGGTCAAGAGATCAGTCTAAAGTTTGGACCCTTTAATGTTCCTTTTACTTTCTAAGTATTTTGGAACGAATCCAAAAATTTTGGCAGACAATTATAAAATTCGTTCATCTAAAGACAACTTCATAAAAAAAAAATCATGATTTTACTTTAATTTTTATCAATTTATTTAAGGTCAAAACAAATTTTGAATTGTAAGATAAGGAATTTTTGCATTGCTTTAAGTTTAGAAGAATATAATTTTTAATAGTAAAAGTTTCTGAGTTATAAAATTTTAAAATAGTCACTTATTTAAATTTGACTTTGTAAGAACTATTTGAAGGATTGGGGTAAAATTTTTAATTATGATATTTAAAATATATTATTTAAAACAATGTAAAAATTTATTAAACTTAATACTCTAAGTTTTTTTTTGGCATAATAAAAAAATAATTATTAAAAATTTTTTTTGCATTAAATTATTTAAAAAAATAAAAAAATTTTCTAATTGAGTGCCAAAGCTTTTTGATTCATTTTAAAATTCTCAAGACATGGCAAAAAATGCAAAAAGTAATATTAACATTAAGTAGTCCAAAATTTCAACCGCTGTCCTGACCAAACAATTGGGACCATATTTTCCAGACTGCTGCTATCCGCTACTGTTTGAGGATCAAGTACCCGTCGAAGAAAAGTTTGTTTATTCAGAGAAAGTACATTTTCGTGTATGATTTTGTACCTTAAAATATTGCCTACACTAATAAATGAGCATATTTGAGGTTAGACCCTTTAACCATCAAGTTTGAGAATTGCTACGAAAAAATCTTGTCATTAGATTTTATTTTATAACCATCGTTGAACACTCAACCGAGTTTTCAGTTTACGACTACCAATATTCAACACCGTATCCTTAAAATTTTGAACCCAATCCAGAAGTCAAGGAAACTCCTGGATCAAGTATTAGGAGAAATTTGCCTTTGTGGACGACATTTTGATGGGAACTAACCTGCATTTGTGTTACATGCAGAAAAAAACCACGAAAACCTCCCACAGTTACACACAGACTGACAGCAAGGGAACTCTAACACATGATTCGTCTACCAATAACGATATTTTACGTCAGCACTGTGGTCTATGCCAGCTGGGTGTGGAATTTGAATCAAACAGCCATTGCCGGGATGCGAACCCTGTTCATCTCATTGGAAGGCAAGCGCTCTATACCCTAAGCTAAGGCTCTCTGATCATTAGATTAAAAGTTATTGTGGGTGCTGTTTTTTATTTTCAACACTGTACATTAATATGAACCAGTAGAAATAAAGCTACACTGCACCTACACGCCCAATTATGGCCAAGTTTCTAGCATTTTTCAGGACTCTGTTTGTTATTTATCAGATATGGTAGGAATGTCACGTAATTTTGACTCTGCTCAAACGATGGGAAACAATGGCTGAGTTGCAGTAAAATATTATTTTTCGTTGAAGGATAAAAATATAAGTGTTTTACACACTGTAAAGTTTGGTGGAACGAGCATCAAATTTCCCCAATTAACTGACATCACCTGCAAAATTACCCTTTATTTACATAACTATTTTTTGTTAAGTCTTTTTTAGTAGCATTTCACAAGGTGGCAGAGCAATAATCTACTGTTAGATTAGATTCACTTATTAACATATATTCTATGTTATTGGTAATTTAAATCCGCAGTTTCATCTTTAAGTTTACAATTATTACTCTAACTTCTAACTATAATAACAACTAATTGCTCTTCTGCTGGTGATACCGAATAATGCATTGCTCTACCTGTAAAACCAGTGAGCTTGTCTTTAAACAAAGAAATGATTGTTTTAAGAATGTCATCAGTAGGAATAACACTGTTTATCAAAACAAATCAATAAACAAATAAATAATAAACAATAACAAATAAATAATAAAATTTATTTTAAATAAGACTTATTTATTAAAAAAATATATATATTAGAAGAAATATATATTCGAAAATAACAAACGAAATACAATGTTAATTAAATGAAATTTCATTAAAAATAACTACTCATTCCTTTCGAAAAGCAGTCTCCGCAAAGATATGCTTTTTTCAAGACTGATTTTTACTGCCAGAGAATTTACAATCTCTGGGAAAAATTTTACATAAATCTCATTGCTATTCACTTCTTTGGCGAATTAAAATGGTGCATTACAACAGAATTAAATAAACAGTATTTAGCAAATAAATATTTATTAAATATCTATTGGCAAAATAAATTTTTAAACAGTACCTCAAAGATAGTACTTGTCTGACTTCCGTTGGGGTGAGACGCCAGGTTAGAGAACCAGAATTTGTACCCCATGTATCCAATAACTCAGTTACCTATAACAAGCAATATATTGTAATCATATGCCAGATATGCAATATATTTAGAATATTTAGAAAAGTACACAATATATTTAGTACAGTATATTTAGAAAAGTACACAATAGTTTTTAAAGTAGGAAAAAGCTTCATTTTATTTATTCAGGACCAATCCTGATTTTATTAGTAACTAAAAATTGTAATTTTTAATTAAATATTTTCATTAATACTTTAATTAAAAATTTTAATAATAATAAAATTGTGCTTTAACTAAGCACAATTAATTTTATTTTATAAATGACATTGAACAGATTACCCATTTTTGGGTTTGTGAACCCATTTTCTGTTTGAAAGAGAATAACTTCTTGGTACCCTAGTTTTGTTTTCAAATGTAAGTACAATAAGGGTATTTTCCAAGCAAAGTGATTTAAACAAAAAATTACTCAATAACTTAATAAATAAAAGGTTTCTAGCACATGCTTAGAAAACCTGAAATGGTCAGCAATATAGCAGATATTGCCTATTTTATTTTATTTCATTACTTATGAACAATTCATAGTTACTTAATAGCAAAATTGAATTTATTTAAAATAAAAATACTAAACTAATACTAAAAACTAAGGACAAAATTTTAACTTGAGCTCTATGCCTGATGACAACTCAAGTTACAATTGTTTCATAGAAGTTGCAAATAAAATTTATCTCTATTTTATCGTCAATAAAAATTTTGGACGCTTTTCAGTACAAACTAACAGACACAAAACTGAAAATAATAGAACAAATAAATAATAATTTCTAACTCTAAGCGTTTCCAGAAGGATAAAAAAAGAGGAAAAAATTAATTACATCAAACTTAAAACAAAAAAAAAGGTAGCATATACAGTATACTCTTAATATCTCAAAAACTTTGTTATGTTAAAAATATTTCCCCCCCCCTATCATTATTAACCATTCATTGTTAATTTGAATTCTTATGTCGAAGAGTTTCCTCTCAAAACCTTATTATGTCGAATTTTTTTCAAAACTGAAAGTGAATTTTTTGTGGAAAAATCACAATGTAAGTTTATCGTAAACCAGTTCTTTTCTATTTAATGCATAACTATTTTTGTCTTACTTTTAAAAATAAAATTATCATTGTTGTATTTAGACATACATATTTATCATTACATACATATTTATTAGTAGTTATTCTTATGTTTCATGACTCTACTATGTAGAGTAATATTTTAGAATATATTTTTTACTTTTAAGAACGTATTTAGTTCTGAATTTGCTATCTGGAAAACTCGCCATCTCAAATTTTTTATAGCATCCCTTCAACTTTGAGATAACGAGAGTATACTGTATTACTTTTGTAATAAACTAATAACAACACTGCATACCCCTCCCACTCATCTTTCAAAAGTGATGCATCCTACATTTCTCATTTTAAATGGGACAAAAATAACTTTATTTTCTTCATTTTTAATCCACTTGTAAAACACAATTTTTAAAATTATTTTTTCTTTGTAAAAAATGATATTTTCTCTGTTAGTTATCAAATTATCTTGGTAATTTTATCTCAATCCATGTAATTTATTTTTTACAATTACATTTATACTTTTCTAAAAAATTAAATTTTACACTTTGACAATGACAGTTAATTTTTAAAATGAGAATATTTTAATCTTAAAATATAATGCCTAAATATACAATTCTAATACACTATAAAAAATAAATGAATTAAATCAAATGACTCACATTTTCCAAATTTAGAATCGTTGCAATTTGAGTGAGGCGAGCAAACTTGTCTCTGATTGTCCATGTAGTGACTGTAGTCAAATATGCTATAATTAATCTCAATTCTCTGTCAAACTGTAAACCTCCTAGCTGGAGAATAAAAACTTTTTTATTTAAATTACACAAGTGAAGATAAGCAATGCCTACAATTAATAAGAAAAAGATGTGATCAGTACTGTGTGATATGATTACAATCAAGTCAAAACAACGTTTGAAATCACAAATTTTAAACATGATTGGCATTTCGTCCTGAAGAAACTGGACAGAAGAAATTAAAAAGTGTCAATGTGATAGTTTAGCTATAAAAGTTACAAGAATAGCCTAAATTTAAGAAAATTTAATTTAATATAGTTCCAGAAATGTACAAGGTTTCCACGTGAACTATTAAAAATTTTTTTTTTTAACAGTACATGTAATTTAACAATATACAGTAAATTTACTGTGCACAGAATTTTAAAATCTATATATATATCACGTTATTTAAGAGTCAGTTTAAGTATTTATGCTGATTTATTTGATAATACAAATTAGTGTGCTACTTGTAATTGTGAATTCACCTATGTGATTTGCAGCAGTGCCTATGTTTAGTAAGTAATTAGTATGTGTTAGTAAGTATGCAATAATTTAGTAGCATTAATAAAATTTGATTATGATATTTTAACAATTCTTTATACAATTATAAAGGACTATTATGAAGGACTATAGTTATTTTAATTTCATAGAAAATTTATAACATTTATTTTTATTTTCAATTGTTACCTTTTAGTTTTCACATATTAAAAATGATATATTAATCTTGGAAATTAACATTTTTAGACTGCAATTACAAAATGTTTAAATTTTTGATATTTCTTTGTGAAAAAGTTTTTTTTCTTTTCATTTCTTTCATTTGAGGAAAAAAAACATTTCTTCAAGGACAGTTCTTTCCACTGAGAAAATATACCATGTCTGATTGTAAAAATATTGCTATAAATAAGACATTCAAATAACTTTAAAAAAAAAAAAAATTCTTGTATATTTATACGTCGACATAAATTTTTACTTTTGTACATGATTTAATTTTGATGACTAGAAACAAGAGGATCTTGATTAAATTGTTCATAATAAGTTGGCCAAAGGAACCAGTGCCTTTGGTCTGGAAATTAATTTAAGAAAGACTAAATAAGATTGCAATGAAACTGATATAAAGGTAAAGGAAGAAATAAAGAATAAAAGAGTTATTTAATTCAAGTACTCAAGTTACTTGGGTTCGATCGTAACAGAAAACAATGATATTATGTCAAAAATATAAGTACAGTCGAACTCGTTTATAACGAGCTCGGATTTACCGAGGGAAACGAGAATATTTGGTTGGATCAATGTTAAGTCTATGGAACAGGAGTCGCTTTTAACGAGCATGATCCGGTTTCAGCGAGCAATATTTTTCTGTCTTGCAATCTTTTTTCTCATCTTTCTAGCCTTTCTGTCTTATCTTTTTTTCAAAATGATAAGAAATGCGTGCGAAATAAAAAAAACAACCGCTAACTGAAACTTAATTGCTCTTATCTAAAGCATGGGAAAAGTCGTGTGAGAGTAGGCGGTGACAAATCGATTTCGCGCCTTATCAGCTGGTTGGGGGGGGGGGGGCTAGTTGTAATTAAATTAAAAAAAGTATTTAATTAATGTAATTAAAGTAAGTAAGTATTAATTAAATTTTAAGTAAGCTCAATCATTAGACCTCCCAAGCCCCCCCTCTTCTGGTTGTACGCCTGCCTTAAGGACCCGTTTATTACGAGCACTCAGATTTAACGAGTACATGTTACGGTACCTTTGTGCTCGTTATAAACGAGTTCGACTGTAGCAAGCTTTTTTGCAAGAGATCTGACGAAAACAAAATTCAAGGGTGAAAAAACTGTACTTAATACCATAAATAAATTTTAGTACTCAAATCAAAAGTTATTTATGAAACATGAACTTAGAAAAAAACATGAAAGGACTAAGCTAGACATCTAATTAGCTGAGAAAGAATAATCTTGAGAATCAGTGAGAGAGGGTGGGGTGTGGCAGAAACAATTCAACCACAAAATTTAAAAACTGTTTAAAAATAGGATATGCTAATAAAATCAAAAATAATCCAATGGTTTGGGGCACATAATGTGCCCAATGGTGAAGAGAATGGAAAACCCACGTACAAAAAAGATTTTAAACCTTTTCAAGCAAAAATTTTATTAAACATATTTTTTATACTTTTTTCATATTTCCTATAAACTTAGGTCAAAATAAAGGAAAAATATTAAATTAAATTTAGTGTTTTAATAATTTATGGTTATGAAATACTGCATGAAAGAACAGTGTCTTTTTCTACATTAAAGGAAAAAATTTTTCAATCACATCTGATTTTAAAACAAGAATTTTTTTAATTTGCACTTATTTGCAGTTATTTAAATCTAAGATAATCAATTATCGATGAGAGAGAAGAAAAAAAATTCCAGCTACTTTATTTGGATTTTAGATTTTAGGGCAAATATATTTCCTCTGATCTAACAGATTCTTTCAGCAACTATTAGACTGTTTTTTATAATTAAAAATAATAAAATATATTTTTGCAAGTAATTTGAGCGTCAAATATATATATAAAAGGGATGTCAAATCTGCATCAAAGGGTCAATCAAGGCTGAGAAAGAGATTGAGGCAATTGGAAAAGAAAGGTACAAGACAGACCACATTATAGTTCAACATGGATTGTAGTTTTTTTATTAATATTTTTATAAAAGCATGTATTTTTTTATGTATCTGTATTTTAAATATGTACTGAAAAAATACTACACATGCATCAAGACTGTCACCCAGGATTTTTTATGCTAGTCAAATCAAAACCAAACTTTGCCTGTTTCAATTTTAACAAGAGTAAGTCAGTCAATCAACTGAGGCAAATCTTCACAAAAATTTTCTTAACAATCATTGATTGAATAAAAAGAAAAACCTTAGTCAGTTTTCTCAAGAGATGGATGTAAGAGGATGAAGCTTGAGACCTCAAAGAGCTTGGAATTGAAAAAAGACAAGACAGGCTTTAGAGTTTTTTCTCTCTTTGGATCTGATGTGAATAAGCTTAATGGCATTTTGGCTTGGTTTCTATCATCATGGTTACAATTTCTAGATAGAACTCCCCCAGCGCCCCAGTTGGGCTCAGAATTGGCTCAATATTGGGACGTGAATAATTTGTAATATTGGTCCTAGAATGGCCCATATAGGGCCTACATTGGCCAATTTTAGAGTCTATATTGGCTCTATAATGGATATAAAATATGGGGTGAATCTCACAATTGTATGACCAATATTGGTTGTAAAGTGGCTGCAAAATATCGGGTGAATCAGAGAATTTTATATAGGAACGACATTGGTTGTAAATATCGGTTGCACCTGACAATTGTATATATGACCAATATTGGGCAAATAATGGCCTTTAAACCCTTATTGAGCCAATATTCATGAATATTGGCCCAATGAGGGTCATTTTGCTGCTACTGTCTGTCATTTCAGAGTGAATAAACAGAAATGTTAAACTTATAGCGACAATTATAGAACTTATTAGTAGCAAACAATTATTCATTACAGCATGGTCATAATAAAAATTAAATAATGTGGATAGAAAAATCTTACTCTGTTGAATTGACAGGCCATAACAGCTTTTTCAAAATGAGAAGTAAGTTCAGATGCTAAAAGGCTTACTAAGGCATCAAAATTGCTCGTAGTTAAACTAGCCTAGGAATGACATAAAAAATACAATAAATGCAAAACCAATACATATTACGTGATACTAAAAAGATAAAACATGTTATAAGATTCATAAATACATACTTACTTTAAGGGATTTTAGAAAAGTGTCTGTGCTGATTATAAAATTCTGTATAAAGGGCCTCATACCATCATTTGCTTCATATTGGGAAAATTCATCCTATAATAAATAGGAAAAATTGCATAAAAAGCAAATGAAAATTTTCCCCTCGTTGTAGCAAAATTTGTAGTAAAAGATCTATATCTTAAAATTGTAAAGCAGAATTGTTGTTCATACCTTTCTGGATTGCATAAATAGAAAAAAATAAGAAGGAAATAAAACGTCATTTAATTGATTTAGAGGGTATCATTATTCTATGTACAAGAAAATGCAACAAAGGAAAAAATGAAATGCTGGGATAATTGATTTTAAATTTTTATTTTACTCATATTATGTTAAAACACTTAATACAGTTTAAATGTAAAAGGGACACTATAGAGATGAATTATGAAAGTATTTTTATAATATGCATCGATCTTACATTTAATTTTAACTTAATTTTTTAACAATATAGTGTTTACTGAAATCTAGGGCCACATGAAACTCTTGATAATTTTGCAAATAAAACTTTTTTTTATACACCAAAATTTTATTTCAACAATAAAAAAAAGTAACTTAAAACTTTTGAAAGGAGACCCATTTCGTTTCTTTTATATTTTAAGTTGCTTTCTTACCCAGAAAATTCTCTTAACTATAAAATAACACTAAAAATTCGATTTTCACATGAGCTCTATGTTAAGGTTTCATTTTTTTATATGGAGTTCATTATTTATGTAATGTGTTTAGAGTTCATCATTTCTATAGAGTTCATTGTAAAAAAGTAAAAACTCAAAGCTACACTCAAGGAACCTACTGAAATGTAATACCAAAACAAAATTTGTAAGTACAAATCATTGGTTTTGCCCCCCTCCCTTTTACAAGGTGGACGCTACAAGATGGGGGCTCAGACAGAGCGAAGAATGTCCCTAGGGTCAACAGAGGGGGGAAATAAGAGTGATTTGAAATACACTGCAGGAAACCTTAATATGTTTTGTGGTGATAGTAAAATTCATTATACCAGTAAGTAGAAATGAAAAAGTTGTACACACATAGCAGAAGAGTACTTACTTCAGTGATTATATGACTAGCCGATTGAAATGCATCAACCCAAGGTTTTATACGAGGTTTAACTACTGTTGAGCACAGGTGACTGCGACCATGACTGATGAGTTGCTGCAACTTGAAATTCACAGAAGTCAAATCCGATAAGCAGCTCTGAAATACACAGTTCAGATTGTCAATACTAAAATTTAAAAAAAAAAAAAAAAAAAAAAAAAAAAACAGTATAAAAAAGTAACTGTAGAATTTTGTATTAAGAGAAATAAACAATTCAGATCATCAAAACTAAAATAAAATAAAATGACTGTAAAAAAAAATTATCCGTCAAATTTTGCATTAAGAGAAATAAACAATTCAGATGAAAAAGAAGCTTACCAGAGAAAAGAAAATCGCTGAAGGTACCTGGGTAGAAAAACCCAAACTAAAACAGAGAGGCGAGAAAAGACAAAGTCAAAGGATGGAACAAGATGTGGCCCCAAAAACTGCCAGGAAAGAAGGACCTGAAGGTATAACCTTCAAGGAGGCTCTAACGGCAGTTAAAATGGCTGTGATTCTTGATGGACATCCTCTTGAGCGTTTATCGGAAGAACAAGCCTTAGACCTTGAGTTCCTGATAACCAGTAAAACTTCAAGAAATGAAGAGGGTCTCGTCCCCACTTTTCTTTCTTGCAGACTAGAAAATGGGGCACTTATTATCAACTGTGCAGATCTGGGGAGCTCTAAGTGGCTGGAACAGACTGTAGTTGAATTAAGCCCCTGGCAGGAGCAAACTCTCTTGGTGGGAGAGGTAAGGAAACTTGTCAGAACCACTAAAATTATTGCTAAACTGCCGAAAGTATGTCACAAACTGGAGCCCAAAGAGGTCCTGAGAAAGATCGAGGCACAAAATGGTGAGCTTACTCCAACCGAATGGAACATACTTCATCGGAAGAATGAACCATCAGGACAGACCATTGTCCTTAGCGTGCCTGAGCTGGATGCGGTTACACTTGGTAGAAGGGGATATAAATTTTATATCGGACTTCACCAAGTACAAGCCAAAGTTCTAAACAAACCTCTCAAAACTGATGGGGGTGAAGGTTCTTCAAGCCAACATCCACCACAGTAGAAGTGGCACCACGAACCTCACCAAGAAATTTCTTGATGAGGATTTTCACCTGGCCCTGATCCAAGAACCTTGGCTTGTCAGGGGAAAAATCAGTGGCCTCAAAGGAACAAAAGGTAAGCTCATTTATGATTTTAATAGTGAAGCTAGAACATGTATCTTAATAGATAAAGATATTGAGGTTCTACCTCTAACAGATTTTATTCATAGGGATTTAGCAGCAGTGAAAGTCAGACACAACATAGAAGGAAGAGACCGAGAAATTGTGTTTTGCTCAGTCTACCTACCCTATGAAGAGAAGGCTCCACCTGATCAAACACTGCACAAACTCTTGCAGTTCTGTGCAGAAAACAGCTTGCAGGTAGTCTTAGGGCTAGACTGCAATGCTTACCATACTGTCTGGGGCAGCACAGACACAAATAAAAGAGGTGAGTGTCTTTTAGAATTTATTCTCAATTACAATTTAGATATTTTGAATAAAGGCAACGATCCTACTTTTATAACTTCTAACCGTTTTGAAGTAATTGATATTACTATAGCAACACCGGCTATTAGTCAAAACATCACAAAATGGAAAGTAGATGGAAGACCATCAGGTTCCGACCATCAAAACATCCATTTTGAAATAAACTCCAATATAAACCTTGACCGCTGCTTCAGAGACCCCATGAGAACAAACTGGAAGAAATTCCAGGACGATATCATGGGGCTGACTGAACTGGGTGAAAACTATATTAGAGATAATTATGATCTAGAAATTACAGCAGAAACTCTGCAGAACAAAATTCTAGGTTCATATAATAAAAATTAACCAATACGTACCAGAGGAGCAAAGCCCCAATGTCCTTGGTGGAATAACTCTTTGGAAACTGAAAGGGCAAACGTCAGAAAACTTTTCAATAAAGCAAAGAAACATGGTGAGTGGGATAACTATAAAAGAGCCCTTACCATCTACAACAAAAATGTTAGAAAAAGCAAGCAAGAATCCTGGAGAAAGTTCTGTGAAGAGGTAAACTCTATCTCTGAAGGAGCTAGACTCCAAAGAATTCTTAGAAGGGATGAACCCATAATGGTTGGCACCTTAAAGGATGAGGATGGCAATTTTGCTACTACTGGAAAAGAGATAATGGAAGTTATGGCCAAAACTCACTTTCCAGGAGCAATTGTTATGGATAGCAATGAAGGACAGCATTTCATTGGCTCTGTAAAAAGAATACTAAGAAATCAATGGACCTATGCTAAGAATATTATCAATCAAAACAATGTCAGATGGGCTATCTCCACCTTCAAACCACTTAAGAGCCCTGGACCTGATGGAATCATGCCTGTAATGATCCAAAAGGCAGGAGATCCAATCATCCCTGTGTTAACCAGAATTTACAGAGCAAGTCTGGCACTGGGACATATTCCAAAGCTATGGCAGAAGACTAGGATTGTTTTCATTCCTAAACCTGGCAAAAGTAACTATGACCAGGCTAAGTCTTTCAGACCAATCAGCTTATCTTCATTCTTTCTCAAAATTATGGAGAAAATAATTGATAGGCATATTAGGGACTACCTGGGTAGCAATAACCCCTTGCATAATCTACAGTTTGCCTACCAACCTGGAAAATCCACAGAGACAGCCTTACACAAGCTAGTATCTAAGATTGAAGACACCCTGGAGAGAAAGGAAATTGCATTGGCCACTTTCCTAGATATTCAGGGTGCTTTTGATAACACCTCTCACCTATCAATCCTTAAGGCCCTAAGGGATAGACCAAACTGTATGTTTATGGATTAGGGCCCTACTTCTGGATAGAGTCATTTAAATGAATATCTTCAACGAGACATTAGAAAAGAAAACAACCAGAGGCTGTCCACAAGGAGGTGTTCTATCACCATTACTTTGGAATCTGGTTGTAAACAGCCTAATAAAACATCTAAATAATATAGGCTACTATACCCAGGGATATGCGGATGACATTGTCATACTCATCCTTGGTAAAGATTTTTACACAACTTGCCAACTAATGCAAAATGCTCTAAGTTATGTAAGCAAATGGTGCAGGGAGAGGAATCTGGACATAAATCTACAGAAGACCAATCTAGTACCATTTACTCGTAAAATAAAAAGGGATGGCTTTTTTATTCCAAAACTTTTTGACGTACAAATCAATGTTGCTTCCGAGGGGAAACTTTTAGGCTTAATCCTTGACCAAAAACTCACCTGGAACAAACATGTTGACTACAAAATCAATCAAGCAAAAAAATGCATAATGATGTGCAGACGCATGCTTGGCAAAAACTGGGGTCTGCAACCAAAAATGATGTTTTGGATGTACACAGCAATTGTCAGGCCCGCTTTCACTTATGCTTCAGTGATATGGAGGTGCAAAGTGGAACAGAAAACTGTGAAGGACAAGCTGGGGAGTCTGCAAAGACTGGCCTGCTTGTGTATCACAGGCGCAATGTCCACAGCCCCTACCAGAGCACTTGAGGCAATTCTGGACTTGACTCCTTTAGATATCTTCATGTGCAGCGCTGCCAGAATGACTGCATATAGAATGAAACTACAATATCAGTGGTATGACAAGCCCTCATCTGGAGGTCATACCAGTATTACTAAGAAAATCCAACATCCAACTCTCCTTATGCCTTCTGACTGAATGGAGAGAAGGTACGTGTTTGAAAGACCATTTGAGGTAGTTTTTCCTACCAGAGAAGAATGGGATAACAACACGATTGATACAAAAAATGATGATCTCATCTGGTTCACCGATGGATCAAAGAAAGGTAACCTCTCAGGACTGGGGGTCTGTGGCGTGTCACCAAGATTCAATCTTTTTGAAGGTCTTGGGGAATATGCTACTGTCTTTCAGGCGGAGGTGCTTGCTATCGCCAACTGTCTGCAGATAAATATTAAGAAAGGCTACCATGGTAAGCGGATTCTTATTTTCAGCGACAGTCAAGCAGCCTTGATGGCTATTTACTCATTCCAAGTTAAATCAAAAATTGTTCTGGAATGCAAGAATCTCCTAATAGAACTGGCAAAAAGAAATAAAATTATTCTTATTTTGGTACCAGGACACATAGGAATTGAAGGAAATGAAAGAGCCGATGAACTTGCAAAACAGGGATCCTCTTTCAACCCAATAGGAACGGAACCTTTCTGTGGAATCAACATGAAGACTACAAAGAAGGCCATCCTAGAATGGGAAAAACAGGAGATGAACAAAGTTTGGCGCAATTCTCCTGGACAAAAACATGCTAAAAGCATGATCAGCAATTCATCTGCAAAAATTGCTTCTGAAATCCTTAGATTCCCAAGATTGAAGATTCAAACAATTGTAGGCTTCATCACTGGGCACTATCATTTTAGGAAACATCTACATAGAATAGGACTTTTCGAACAAGAACCAATATGTCAGAAGTGCTGTGAAGCGGTAGAATCAGCACATCACATCCTATACGAGTGTGATGCCCTCGCTCATACGCGCCCCACTACTTTAGGCAATCCATATCCTAAAGAGCTTCACCTTAACTCCATTAAGGGACTGTCAGACTATATAAACAAAGTAGGCGACCCAAGACAATGGAATTAGGAAAAAATTGAGCTTGGAGCATGGTACAAAATGCAAAAAAATGCAGAGGTGCTACATATCTGACAAGCTCAAGAAGAAGAAGAACAATTCAGATCATCAAAACTAAAATAAAATAAAATGACTGTAAAAAAAAGTATCCGTCAAATTTTGCATTAAGAGAAATAAACAATTCAGATCATCAAAACTAAAAAAAAAATAAAATGAATGTATAAAAGGGCATCAGGAGAATTTTACATTAAGAGATTAAAGAGACTTGCCATTGGAGATTGACCTATAATAATAAATAAACAATCCAAAATTGGCCACTTGGTTCATTGATTATTATCACATTTATATATATTCCAATAAGTAAAAAAATATTAAACTACCTTGTGAAATACCGTCAAATTTAGCATTTCAAACAAAAAAGGAAGATAATGTGAAATCAGGCGTTAATCACAAAGACAAAACTTAAAAACATGTAAAAAAAAATTGAATTCTTTTTTCTGTCCTTTAGATCAGCAGTTCTTAATTTCTTTTCGCGATGGAATCGTAAGGGATCAACCTTTTTTTAGAAAAATTCTGAAACTTAGAAGAAATTTCATTAGCAATTATAAAAAATATTATTCAACTTAAGACCCATTATTTATTATGAAAAGATTTAATGAATTCAAAATCTATTCATTAATTAAAAAATATTTAATAAATGAATGAAGAATGAAATTTTTTCATCAGGTAGTTTTTAAAATACAAGTCTTAAAATTGTGTTTTATGTCAGACAGTTGAATCCTAAAGTGATATTAGTCTAGTTGATAATCTAATTTTATTGAATGCATAAACTGAAAATGAATGAGTTGAAAAGCCGATTTTGTTTAAATAATTGAAAAAAGGTGAAAATAAATGCTGAGAATAGTTTTCAGATCAATATTAAATAACTAACGAAAAATTTATAAGACATAAATTTTATTACATGGTTTCATAACGGATAGTGTTGTTCAAACTCTTGGAACCAGTGACCTTTCGGCAAAATCCAAGAGTTCCTTGCAATCCAATTTGGGAGTCGCTACTTTAGGTAATATTATGTAATTATGCGAAAACAAAAGGTACTTGATTCATGTATCGAAACTAAAATTGTTTACAATTTATCCTTTATAATTTTCTTTTATTTTTGTAAAAAAAAAAGTCGCCACTCTTTGAAAAAATAAGTAGCTCTCTAATGCATTAAGAGTCTTCAAACATCTTGATAGTAGATACAGCTCTCTTAGCTTTTTTAGTGCTTACTATTTTTGCTTACATGGTTACAATATTTAATGATAAATTAAAGAGCTAAAAAAGTATTAATTTATAACATTTTAATACTTCTAAAAGATCAAATTTTGTACACTGTCAAATTTTCAACCAATTAAAAAAGAGAAAGGAAAGAAAAGGGAAATAAGAAAAAAAAAAAAACAGCGCTATCTCTGACATTCGCGGATAGATTCTGTCTGGTGACGTTAATTATTTTCAGCAATTGACCACTTACTAGGGAATTGTTTGCAAAATGGGATTTCTAGAACTAAAAAGGGAAATTCGCTAACATGCGACCTTGCCACCAGCCAAATTATGAAATATATTAAAAATATTAGAAGAAAATAAAATACTTATTTACTACTCAAATATTGATTTGTGATTTCTTGATTATTTTTTCTAATTGGCTTAAAATTAATATATAACAAAACAAATCAAAAGTTCAAATTTTATCAGATTCATTATTTACTAGATGAAATATTCAGATTGACATGCTGGGATGGGAGAAAGTACACTCATGAAAATATTGAGAACCTCTATGTTAATATAAGCAATAGTTTTAAGTAGCATTACATCAAGTTTGGCTCCATCTTGGTCAGAAGCATGTGGGAACATTTTTCTAACTTCCTCCTATAAAAAAAAAATTCAATTTTCAGTTTTTTTTCTCCTATTCATACAATAAATATTTACTTCAGATAATGTTTAATATTTACTTCTAAATTGCTTCGGAGAGTTCGAACCAATTCACATGCTACTTCTGCATTGTTCAATGTGACCTAATTCAAAAATACAAGAAAAAACTTTTTTTTGTAAAGTACCCTATAAAAAAGTAGTTATAATAAGTAAATTTGAGATTAGTCTATTTTTTTGCAATAAGATTGCATGTGAAAATAAAAAAATAACAAAAAAAAAAAAAAATAACGCCATTTTCAACATTTTATTTTATAACCAGCGTTGAACAGCTGACCCAATTCTGAGTTCATGACTACCAATCAAGTAACTTGCTACTCAGTAACCTTGTAATTTTGAACCCAATCCAAAAGACAACTCCTGGATCAACTATAGGGAAAAATTTGCCTTTGTGGGGGGCTTTAGACAAGATTTATTTAATTTAATAACATTTAAAATCAAATTACAATTAAAAGGCATGATGTGATTGGTTTACATGATACAATTTTGAGCTAAGTAAGGTTCTTTTTATTAATTTATTATGTTTTAGGTGCGTAATCACTTTACATAAAATACGGATGTTTTTAAATTAGTACTTATTGACATAATACATTAACAATTGTTTTGTGTTAGAATTCCATGGTTCCCACTCAATTTCAGAAAAAAAATTACCTGATTTTTCCAGGTATATCTGGTACATTTCAAAGAAAATAAATACCATATTTTATCTATATTATGCAGTTTTTCATCACAAAACATTGATTTTTTTATATTTGTAATGCCAAATATTAAATTTTGTGAGCAAAAATATATAGTAGAATGAGCATGGAACCACGGAAAAGTTTCACTAAAAAGTGGAATTTTATTAATAATTGTAGTAGATGTTAGAATTATTAAGCTTGAATCTCAATAACTAATTACTGTTACTGACTATTCTAAGACTGGTTATTTTCCAGGTATAATATAGGAATTTTCCAGGATTTTTGTAAAAAATTGCAACTTTCCTTGACTATTCCCTGCTTCTTAGAGTCAAAATAAAATTCCCAGACAATTCCAGGTTTTTCCTGTTCCTTACCCGTGGGAGTCCCCGAATTATGCACAATTTTACACTCTACAATTTTGAAAAGATATTATAAAAATTATTGAAGTGCATTATTTTTGTTTTAAAGTAAGATCACATGCTTTCATTTATTGTAAGTTTAATAATTACTTGAATTATTTTTAAGCATTTAATTATTTATTTCATATATAATTTGTTATTTGAAATAGATGCATTGACATTGAGTTAAATTTGATGCGGTGTATCCGAGGGTGTGGTGGATCACTGTGAGAATGAAGTACTTTAATTTTTTTTGCTTATTAAAAAATGGTTTGATATGAAATCTTAATTATGATGCAAAAACCTACTACATACTACCAATCCTAAGTCTATCTCATCACTGATAGCAATTGACATAAACATAATTCTTTATTTGCAAACCACAACTGTAGAGGTCAATGTTAAAAGGATGTACGTTACAAATCTGCACTTTTGAGAAAAACTAAAAATACTGCGTCAATTGCAGTAAGTTTGTTTATTTGCTTCCAAATTGTTGGATTCTCTTCTGTAAACAGATTAAGATTATTTGATAATCGGCGATTGATATTCCAAAACCAACAAAAAACTTTTTTCTGTAAAAATGTCACAAACCCCCTTTTAACATTGACCGCTTCAATTTATGATGACACAGCCTGATTAGGTAAAGAGAGCTTACCAGGAATTCAATTTTTGATTTATCGATGTCAGAAGACTGGATCTGTGGACTGGATTGAAAAACACTGTATGCTTGACTGAAATCTAACATACTGGATGGAAATCCCAATTTCAACTTATCATTCAAGTAGTCATGAAAATCAGTTTGAAGCAATGAAATGGTGTTGTTCAACATCGCACACACTATATCAGCACTGGAGCTTGAAATTGCTCTTCTGTTAAGAAACTCAAATTAGATTATTGTAAAGATTGCAAAATATCCAATACAGCTAACAAATTTAAAACCTTATAATTATTATTATTATTATTGGAAAGTTTTTTATAGACACTAAATTTTATTCATGGATCAGGTTTTTGTGATGCCAACACAAATGGCATTTCTGCACCAAGGAAATGACATTGACTAAAATTAAAATCATTTGCATAATATCATGTACCTTTGATAACATTTTGAAATCAATGGAGGTAATCCCTAAGAAAGATCCACCTCAATGAATGACTATTTTACCCCCGGGAGGTTTCACTAAATAATGGTTAGAGTTTCTGCAGTTATTTGAGTAAATGATGTAAAATGACGTGTGTAAAAACAAATTTACCAATTATGAATGATAAAGCTATTTTAAATTTAAAAAAATTTTAAAATTTGTATTTAATTTAATACCATAAAAATTAGTTAGCTTATAAAGATGAGAATACGTTTGTTTGAGATGCTTGTTTTTTTTAGAAATAACTTTATTTTCTAGTTTAACTTTCAACTTTAAAGGTAAATTATTGATAGCATCGTCTTTAGTGCCCTGCAACATGAGGTCATTAGTGCAACATGAGGTAGTATAGTCAAAAAGAGCTTTCTAAGTTGGAGTCTTACACAAATATTTTGAATGGATTTTAATCTACTTATTTGTTTCGTTAAATTTTTTGTTTTGATATTTTTTCATGTTTTCTTATTTGACCTTTTCCGCAATGGGTGCAGGTATCTGCCTGGTCGCTGGGAGAGGTTTTAATGGTTTCTCCTAAAGGTTTCTTTAACACAAAGTCTATGAGAAAAATTACATGCCTCCCAAAAGCGGTTGTAAATAGAGGTAGTCGCTACATAGGATACGTGCATATACTCTCTGGAGTTTTCACTGTATTTCTATAACATTACCTTAAAGTAATAAATTAAAAAGAAATAATTTAGAATTTATTTTTCTACTATCTAACCAATGGTTCAATAAATAAAAAGTAGAGACAAAATTCAGAAAATAATTTGAGTAAATAAGATTCAATTAAAGCAGTTTAAAAGACTTTACCTGAGACATTTTTTTGTAATGAAAAATACATCATCCAGCATACTTGAAGTGAGAGAATTTTCCTCAATTAAATCCATGTTGACTGCCTGTGACAGATACGAAGAATTAAAAAATTCTATTTTAAACATAATATATCATAAGACATAAATGTAATCTGTTTAAAAAAAATTATACTTTTTGAATGGATTCCTTCATAAAATATTCTTCCATTGTCACATATGTCCCTAGCAGGTCATGCATTAATCGACTTAATTCACACTCCTTTAAAAATCGATTCAAACGCTGTTCTTCCTCTACAAAATAAAACACGAATATTTAAATTTTAAAGTATGTTTCATATGCTATTATTAATAAAAAAAAAAGTTGGAGCAATTGATAAGTTTCCAAAGGGGAACAGTTTTCAACCAACTTAATGTTTCTGGCATGGTTGGCAAGTTTTTGATGCAAGTTTTTTTTTTTTAACTAACACCCCAAAGTCCCATGCCAAAAACTTGCACCAAAAACTGTCAAAAACCAAAAATTTTTTTATTTATGTATTGAATTAGCACTATTATTAATAATATATATAGCAAATTATTGCATAGTTTAAGAAAGTAGTGTTAACCAATACTACTTTTCAAACCTATGCAATATTGAAAAAATGTTTTAAAAAATGTTAAAAAGTATATTAATGTCCTACATTAATATACTTTATAAAATAAATATAGTAAAATAAACATAGAATGTAGTAAACTAACAAAAGATCTACAGCGAGGGTCTGCAGCCCAAGATGAAATCTGGCCTGCGACAGCAAATGATTTATTGTTGTTGTTGTGATAAGTTGGATAGAAAAAAAAAAGCACATAATAATAATGCCTTAATTTTATTTACTTGTTAGGTAAAGCTTTATGCCTAGTGTCCAGCAATGAGAAATATGCAATTGTGATTTTCCACTGACAATAGCTTGTAGTTGTGAACCAATTTTACTTAAGCCTCCTTGAACAGCTGACCCAATTTTGGGTTTGCCACTACTTATGTTCAACTTCTTAGCTTTGTAATTTTGAATCTAATCAAGAAGACAAGAGAATTCCTGGATCCAGTAGTGGGATAAATTTGTCTTTGTAGTGGACTTTTTAATGGAACTAATCCACAATTGCATTTCATGGAAAGGAAAGCTATGAAAGTCTCCCATATGAATAGTTTGATGGCAAGGGGACTCTAACACATAATCCATCTACCACAGAGGATATTTTACGTCAGCACTGTGGTTCATAGCTTGGATTCAAACCTGGTTAAATTCATTAAAAGGGTAAACACTCTATCCTCTTTGAGCCACCACGGTTTGGATTTGCTCACGGCTAGACGAGATTTAAGATTCTCATCATTTAACTTTGATTTGAAAACATTTTTTGGGTACTTTACTTTGGAGAGAGTTTTCTCTTTAACTAGAATCGAAAATGGAATACAGCCCATAAACAAATGTACGCAAATCATGAAATTGTACAAGCAGAAGAGTCTCATAAAATTCAGACAAAGATGGGTTTTGATATTTGTTTTCAATCAATAATTTCTGGGCTAGGGTTTCAATGTCAGAATCAAAAGGATAATTTATTTGTAAAATTATGAGAATTGAGTATCAAATTTTAGCACCGAAGGCGTACTTAATTGTGGACTGTTCAGCAGTATGATATGGTAAGTTATATTCTACAATCTTGCAGAATTGTCAACGTTTCGAACCTGATTATCGGATGAACTTGTTTTAGAGCTTCAGACATATCTAAATATTTCCTATAAAAGGACTGGCGATGAATGATGCATGTAAGATTTGGACCACCATCATTTTCTACAGTCTTTGACACAAGAGCAACCATTCCTTTATTTTTACCACACATAGCCTTCATCAGTTGTTGTAAATTTCAAGTTCATCCATTAAAAGTTTGTGTTAGTAATAACCTTTTCAACTCCTTTAAAAATATCTCACTCCGTAGTCGTGTCACATGTAGCATCAATATCGACAATATCCTTGAGAAGTTCTTAAACTTCATAGCTTTTATCGATTCCTGGAAGCAACATCTGCTCAGCACCTGACACATCTGTTGATGCATCTGAGCTCAAAGAAAACCACTCAAGATGTCCATTTTTGTCAGACAGTTGAAATGATATATTTTTTGCAACATCTTCTACCCTCTGAGCTAGGGTGTTTGTTGACAAACTAACAGTTTTAAATAAATGTACCTTTTTGATGCTTACTTCTTCGTCTATGCAACTACACACTCTTTTATAATTTCTCTATGTGCAAAGGGTTTCCCACGTTTTGCGATTTCAAGAGTCGTATCAAAACTGGCACTTGTTGCAGCCTTTTTATCAGTATTAATTTTCATAAACAAATATTGCTGCATTTGTAATCTGGGCTTCAAATTTTCAGCCCGCAAACTTCTTGCATATTTTAAGTAAGTTTTAAAATGCTTCATTTCATAATGATGTTTAATGTTATATTCTTTAAGAACTGCTATTGCTTCATTTCAAATAAAACATAAGCCCTTATTACTGGACAGAATCATGAAATATTGAAAATTCCATTGATATTTGAATTGAATGAATCTTTGAAATGAATTCAATTGTTCATGCATGTCTATTTTTTGCTTTTTTTTCCATATTAGTAAACCACGACAAAAACAACATGTCAAATCAAAAATGTATGGGAGATTCAAAGTGATCTTTTAAACAGGGTTGCAAACTTCTTCATTTCACAACAGACACTTTTGCCTTCCATAGATGTCTTATTGTTACACTGCGCTTTTGATAGGCCAACCATTAGCAGGTAGCGACAGTAGGTACAACTTATTTATACTTTTGACCATCAGATGCCCAGGAAATTAAAATGGTTTTGGTCTTTGAGTACGGCCCTACAGCTGGAAAGTTTAGAAACACCTACTCTACAGCTGTAAAGTAGCTTTCATGAAGACCTTCAAATAATAGAAAAAATTTTGTATAACAGTCTTGGATTGCTGGCATTCATACCCAGTTCACATCAATGGAAAACGATCGTTCTATCCCCTAAGCCATCACAGCTCAAAAAAAGAACTTTTAACATTATCATAATCATTATGTCATCATTCCTTTATATGAAAAGACAAGATAAAATTTAAGTTATAAACTAACTGGCCAGAAGGGCAGATTACCCAGAGTTCTCTTCTTTTTTATATTTTCTTATGCTTTTTCTTATTACCTTTTTTCTTTCTTAACAAATTAATTAATTCAATAATAAATAACAATTTTATTTATAAATTAATTAAATGTTATCTTTTTCATTTTATGTGTCTGAGGGACTAAAATTATGAAATATAACAAAATATTTCCAATTTGATAATAAGAAAACTAAGAAGAAAATGCTCTATATTTTGATTTTTATAGTGTCTGCTATAAAAAAAAACATTAAAGAAAAATGTAAAGAAAGTGACACTCTTTCTTTTTATTTCCGATTTAATATGATTATTTTCTATTGTATATGTTACCGGCAAAGTATGAAATCCGGCATTGAATAGAATGCCTAGGCATTGTATAGAATGCCTAAAATTAGCCGGCAAAGTATGAAATGATTTTAATTTCACACACTGCCTAGGCATTCTATAGAATGCCAAATTCTATTTAGGCAAAGTATGAAATAAACGTCTTGATGAGGTTATTATGTAAATGATGTGCATGTTACTATGAATGACCGAAATCGGTGGTTGTGGTGGTCACATACTCGCTTTGGTGAATGTCTGAAATATTTATTACATCCAATTTGATATTAATTTATTCGTGGATATAATTACATTTATTCGATATTTTAATACTTACTGATGATAGATTACATTTATTCGATATTTTAATATTTACTAACGATAGATTACATTTAACTTACTGACAATAGATAAGAAGAAAAATCAGTGTTTGGAGTATCGGGCAAATGTATACCGGGCAGTGGCACTTGACCTTAAAAAAACATCAGTGTGGAGTATACCGGGCAAATGTATACCGGGAAGTGGCACTTAACTAGACCTAGTATATATTTCGGACATTAATCAAAGGTCTAGTCATACTAGGTCTAGTTAAGTGCCACTGCCCGGTATACATTTGCCGGTATACCCTACACTGATGTTTTTTTAAGGACAAGTGCCATTGCCCGGTATACATTTGCCCGATACTCCAAACACTGATGTTTCTTCTAATCTATCATCAGTAAGTATTAAAATATCAAATAAATGTAATTATATCCAGGAAAAAATTAATATTAAATCGGATGTAATAAATATTTTGGACATTCACCAAAGCGACTATGTGATTGTCAAAATTCACCGGTGAAAGTCAACAACCACCGATTTCGGTCATTCACAGTAACATGCCCATCATTTACATAATAACCTCATCAGGACGTTTATTTCATACTTTGCCTAAATAACATTTGGAATTCTATAGAATGCCTAGGCAAAGTATGTAATAATTCTCACATTTCATAATTGGCCTAAAAACATCAGGCATACTATACAATGCCGGCGTTTCATACTTTGCCGGTAACATATATACTATTCATATATTAGTTTAATGTTATAAATATACTATAAAAATAAACTTCAAGTACATTTTAATTATTACTATCACAATAGAATTTTGCTGGTGTTAGCTAGTTTTTGGTACTTCAGTCAAAAATTTGTTTTTAATGTAAAAAATCTAATATTTGTTTCCAGAAACGCACTTTACAAGTTTTTGGAATTTCCAATATTTAATAGCACAATATATAGAAACATTTCATTGCTGTCAAGGAAATCTTGTTGGTTTTCACAAAAAAGAATTCCTTTAAACAGTTTTAAATATGTGGCTTATCATTTTATTGCTCCAAACCCTTTAATTATTCCAGTAGAAGGTTTTTTTTCTTACCTTTTCTTTGTTTTTCATTTGGAGAGGAAATTTCAATATCACCCTAAAATCAAAGCAGAATCAATTAGGAAATTTTCATATTGTGGACTGAAAAGTACTTACATGTTTAGATTTTGTTTAAAAAAAACTTTTTAGTAAAAGAGCATTGAAAAAAATAAAAATTAAGTAAACAAATAAAAATTAAATAAAAAGCATTAAAAAAAATTAAAATTTGTTATCTTTAAATAGGTAAAAGAATGATACAGCAATAGAAACAGTTCATGTTAAATTGACTTTTCATATGAATTGACTAGCCTTTACTCTTAGATAGTGAAACAGTCTTTATTCAAATTGTGTAAACTTTTACATAATGAGATATTCCTTAACTTTAAGTTAAAGAATGAAAAAAATAAATCATATTTTGTCACAGTCTAGAAACAAGAAATTTTACTGAAATTTACAAGAAAGAAACTAAAAGGTTTCAACTTTCAAATTTTTCAAAACAAAAACCTAATTTTTCAAAATAAATAAAAAACTTTCTCTTAAATGAAAAGTTGGAGTAGTTAAAAATAAGAATTTCGTACGAAATATTTAATACACAGTGATGTTGTAATGGAAATAATAGTAGATGGATGTCATTTATTCACAAAAAATATAATTAGTAAAATAAACATAATAAATATAAAATTATAATCCAACTACGAACTGAAATAGTTGAGCAGCTCAAATTTTTTGTCACCATTTGTGGGCAATTGGAAATTGTTTGCAAATTGAATTTCTAATGATGTTACATAACACAAGTTATATCTGCACTAAGATCATTTAGTTATATTTCTTCTCTTTATTTAATTTGTAGCCTTTTCTTATACGGTGCATAAAATAAGTAATAATTCTCAAATAAACAATTTTATGTGATGTAAAAACAAATAATCTCAGCCTTACTGAAAGGGTGCAGAAAATTCTCAAAGCCTAATATTTACCCAAAACACAGTTTTTTTAATTAATTTTTATTTCTGGTATACAATTTTTCCCAAATTAAAATCGTTTTTTTTTTAATAATAGAAATCGAAATAAATTTAAATAGTAATAATTTATAAAATTAAACTGATAAATTTAAGGAATTTAAACTAATAAATAAACAAATCGACATATAAAGTTATGAGTGTTATATATAACATAACAGAATTTTTTTTCCTTTCTGCTTTTAGGCAGCAAGTTGGTGTGATTGGTAAGGAATATGTTAAAATAAACTTTAAAAATGCATATTTCAGGGTTCATAGTTGTCCTGATATTTCTGATAAAAATATTTTGTCATTATTATTTCTCCTGATTCATACCTTTTTCAATTTCTGATCGCAACGACACCTGGAGTGAAGAATCGTTTTATGTCTTGACACCTCTTTTCCTTAGTTGTATAGGAATGTACTACGATATTTTCCCCTTTCTTAATATTTCCCCCATACAATTGCTAAAAATATTTTTTTAAATTTCCGCAACGTTTTCTTTTGAAACTATGTTGAGTGTAGTTTTCATAATAATACGTATGAAAAATATCAGGATTTTAAAAAACCATCAGAAATTTCGTGGCAGTATCTTCCAAAAATTTGGTCAAAACTCTTCATAGATTTACGATGGAATCACTGCAAATCCTGAGTGACAAGAAGTGATTATTCAGATTAGAGCTAAATTCTATAATACTAAAAATTTCAGGATTCTATTTACTTGAATCGATTTTATTTCAGTCATTTTTAAATCTCTTTTAAATTGAAAAATTTTGCAGGTCATCTGAATTTCCCCCAACTTCCACTCGCGTGATCAACATATTCTGCACCCTTGCTAAACTGTACTTCCCATCACATTTTTCCTTTCAAATTTTGTCATAGCTTTGTTATTTGATAACAATTTTGATGAATATATTAACAATTTTAAGTATTCAGCAAAATAATTATGATTTTAGTAAATCTTGTCTATTGTATGTGCCATTTGTTTACTCAATTTCTTTTATTATTTATTATAATCATTGTAGAAATAATCAATCAAAGAATTAAACAAAAGAGTAATAATAGTATTTTTCTAGTACACCAAGCACAATAGTGATATTTTTGATGCTGATAGAAACAGTGGTTTAAAATATTTCTATATGAGCATTTAGGATATAGATGAATCCAAAGGAGTAATATTGGTGTCTCAAAAATTTTGACATAAGACCTTTTTGAAGTTGGTTAATAATTTTTATGTAAATGCATAATTTTAATTACTGTAAATATTTAACAGTAATGCTTACCATGATATGTTGTATATATTTTCTATGAAATCAAGATCAAACAAAAGATCTGTTGCACCATTTATTATGGTTGTAAAACTAAACTCAGCGGCGCGACAGCCCATAGAGGGCCAAGGTCTACTGTGCCCATCTCAGTTTTCTTGACCTTCGGCTCTGGGGTGCAGGATCAGATGTTCCGGTCAGGTGGTCAGCCGAACGCGGAACCCCCAGTGTTTAGTTCCCAAGCATGCTTGGTACTCATTTATCGACCCACTGAAGGGATGAAAGGCTGAGTCAACCTTGCCCGGCCCGAGGATCAAAACAGTAACCTGTGGCACGACAGCACAAAGCGCTACCGCTCAGCCACCGGGCGTCTATTATGGTTGTAGTGTTTGAAATACTTATTTTCAAAGATTAATAGAAATTTTTGAATTCAGATACATATTTTTTACAGAAAAAGATTTTTATCAAGGTTACCATTCAATTTCAGAAAAAAAAAATCCTTGATTTTTCCAGGTATATCAGTAATCTAGACCATATTTTATCTATACCATGCATTAGAAAACTTTGATTTTCTTATTTGTTATGTCGAATAATCGATTTTATGAGCAAAAATATATTGAATGAGGATGGAAGGGTAGAAAAATTTCACTAAAATGAGAAATTTTTACAACAAATATTTGTAATGGATGTTAGAATTATTTAACTCTAATCTCAATTACTGTTACTGAAAATTCTTGATATTTTCCAGGTATGACATAGGAATTTTCTAGGTTTTTGAAAAGAAAAAAAAAAATGCAACTTTTTCTGACTTTACTTTTTAGAGTCAAAATTAAATTCATTGACTATTTCAGGGTTTCCCTGCCTGACCTGTGGGAGCCCTGTTTATGTGTTTTAGAAGCCACAATTTCTTAAAATCAAGATATTTTTTAAATTATAAATTATACCACTGAGTAAACAAATTTTATAAAATATTAATTTTAAAAAAATCAACTTATAATTTAATCACTCAACAGAAAAAGCTGCTAAGATTGTAGCAACAGAGAATAACAAAATAAAAATTATTCCTTCTCAACCTATAATGAATTTTAGAATTAATAAATGGAAAAATAATTCTTGATAATTATAAGATTTAGACTTCTATTAATAAATAAATAAATTTTAAAAATAAACATAGTACATGTGAATATAATCAGTAATTATGCAGTAAAAAAGATAGATAAATATACCATAATTCTTCGCCGAATGAATCTCAGATAAAGTTGAGCTCGGGTACTTAAGATAGTAATTTCTGCTAAAAGGCTATCTAATTCACGGGGATCAATTCTGAAAATACATTAAGACTTGTAAATAAACGTTTTAGAAATAACATAAAATATTTACATGAGAAACATATAAAAAAATCTGAAACACACAGGGTAATCATAAAATAAAAGCAGGATCACTATTAATGCTATTAAATATTATTTGGAAACTACAGGATAAAATTCAGAGATCAGTGCACAGTATTTGATCTCGACTGTTTTGTATTAAAAAAAATATAAAAAATAGACTAAATGAAAAAAATTTTCAGAATGCAGCTGAAGAAAATTTAAATTTAATTAAAATCTGATTAAGTATTTGTTTGTTTGTATTTTTAATGTGAAAAAATACAGTCATTCTGCTATGAAATTATAACAAAAACCATGGAATGAATCTAAACCAAAGGCATTAGAAATAAATAAATAAAGATAGATTGTCAGAAAACTTAAATTAATTTAAAGAAAAAATTTAATAATTGTTTTTGAAATTTTTTAAATCTGAGCAAGAAAGCTTTTTTATTAAAAATTTATAAGATCACCTTTGATTTTTCCAAATTTTAAATTTATTTTATGAAAAATGTGACAAATTCATACTTGTACAATATCTTCAGCATGATGTAATACATTTAGTTGATAAATTCGTTTCTATTTTATTCTGTAGTTTGTTTGTAATAGTCTCAGAACATCAACTATATTTTTTGAATGTCATATAAATTATTATTTAAAAACTACACTGATACGAGTATAAAATTTAATACCTTTCAATTGTTCTGTGGGGATATTTATTTAACTGTTGAATACAGGAAGCCTGAAAAGTATCAAAACAAATTAATTAACTATCAGATAATTGAACTTAATGAGATAATTGTATTTTTATGATATTAGATATGTATCGTGCATTGGGTAGAGGCAAGAATAATTTGAAATTAATTCCTTGAAAAGAATTTTTTTTTTTTAGTCATATGTAATGTTGTTGTTGTCATAGGCCATTAAGGCACTGTGCGATTGTTTCTGTTTTCCAGTGGTGCCATCTACAGCAGAGAATTTAACTTCTGCCACATCGTTTTATAGGGTGGACCTATTCATACATCCACAGATCGTAATTTTGATCTGAACCCAGAGAACGATCACTTCGATCCAGTCCTCCTGGAGGTATAATTTATTATGGCAACATGGAGGACTTTGTGAACTAACTGATTTAACATTGATCAGTCACCATTTACTACAGGGTGAGTCTTCGGCCAGTGGGATTAACACTCCTATGAGTGTGAGTCCAGTGCCCTACTATCCAGCCATATGTAATAGATCAATATTTCAAAATAAAAAATATTTCTAAACACAGCTTTGTTAAAGCAATTGTTAATTAAAAAAAATAAGGAATTTAGTAACATAATTTATACGATAATCAACACAATGCATTTAGTTCAGCAGTATACAGTGGAATACATATAAGAGAAAAACATAAGATACAAATTTGTCTGAATTGCTGTAAAAGTTAATTTTTACACTAGAATCCTTGTATAAATTGTTAAGAGTGTCGACACAGTTTGTGATTAGTTGAGAGCCAAAATTTGCCTAAATTACCTTTTTATTAAAGTCTCTTTGCATTTTAAATTCTTCCAGGACACGTTTTATCTGTCTGTCACACTCTTTTTGAATAATTTCTATCACGGAAAAAAGCTTTCCAGGACCTAAAATTTTTTTTAAAAAAGTTTAAAATATGAATAAAATTAAAATGAATATGAAAATTAAAAATAAAGGATAGTTGTAATCATAATTTATGGTAACTTAATTTGCGATGGAAATTAAGCTGAATTTAAAGTTGAAATAGAAATTAAAACAAAATCAATGATAGGAAGAGATAAATCATGGTACAGTGCCTGCAACGTCCATTCCAAGATTGATTTTATAAAGCAGCTGCTTTATAAACTGAAATTAATAATTTTTAAATTAAACTTTACAAACGCATTAATATTTTATTTTTACTGAATTTACATTTTAATAAAACAATAGGTACAATTTGAATTTATAGACGTGCTTTAAAATATTAGCCTATTTATTTGATTAACAAAATTTAAAAAAAAGATTCTACATAATTTGAAATTTTTGCAACATGCAATACTTCTTTTTCTTTACTGTAAAGTTCATTTTAAAATCTCAAGCGCTTTTCTGATATCATTGAAGACAGATTTAGTTTATTAAATGAGTGATAATCATTGATGTTGAATGATGATAGGCGTTCTATAACTTCTCTTAAAATAATAAACAGTTTTAATTGGATTCCTTTATCTGTTTCATATATTTTTATAATTATCACCTTCCCATTTATTTAAGAATCGCAAAACACACCTGTAACTTTGTTAATAGGAGGAAAAATGATATTTGTTATTTATATGCTTTCAAAACGTGAAAAATTGAAAATTTTAATAATTTAGGAAAAAAAAAGAGTTGTTAATTGTTTTAAACATTTGCAGTATAAAATTCGAATTTACAAAACAAGAATAATTATTTTACAAAAGGAGGATTTTTAGCATATTTTTATATTGCAATGATTTTGCCCTAGCAGATTTGATTTTTTTAAAAGTGGCTGATTTTATCATCCAGTGATTTTATTAGTGGTGGTCACTGCATTGAAAATTTTTGCTCTTTAACATTTTTTTTATATTCCTTTTCACTCCGAATCAGAGTATTGGGCTTCTATGACAGTTTTTTACCTCACTCTATTTGTGGCCAGACAATTTGCCTCTCTTCATGTCTTTCCTGTTGTTTTCAATTTGCTTACAATAGCCCTATACCAAGTATTTTTGGGTCTCCCCACTTTTTTTTATTGCCCTGAAGGTTCTGATCAAACACTTGTATAAAATTTTTCAGGTTTACGAAGAACATGACGAATCTATTTACGTTTATTAATTTCCAGATCAATTGGTTTCTGTTTTGCTTTCCTAAGGATTTCAGCCTTATAAATTTCATGGAACCACTTGATATGAAAGATTCTTCTTAAACAGTTGTTAATAAACACTTCTAGTTGTTTTCATGCTATTTTTATTGTAGTGCCATGTATCTGATCCATATAGTAGAACAGATTTAACATTAGTATTAAAATTTCTAATTTTTGTCGAATTTGTTATGTTTTTGTTTTTCTAGAATTTATTGAGAACTGTTTCAGGCTTTGTTCAATCTTCATCAGAAATTTTAGCACACTCACCATAATAGGTCTCTACCAAAGGCTGATGTATTTCAATAACACGGGCGATTCCTTCAAACAAAAGAGTTGCTGTGTCAGCATACTTCACAGTCCATCTCACATCAGACTGTGAAACACTCTGGGATAGTTTCATGTTCTTTTGGGATTTCTCTGCAATCTATTACGAAAAATAAATTTAACAGCCAAAAATAAACTTAGTTTAGGATAATGCAACCTTTTTTAATGCTTAGTTCAGAGAATACAGATTATAAACATAAGCAATGTTGATTATGTAATAATCAACAAAGTATGCTAATTTGAGAAAGAACAGCACATTAATTATTGATCACAAAACTGGAAAGCTTTTATGCCCACATATTAATTAAAAAGATTATTTAAGAAAACTACAACACATATACTGTTGGTATGTAGCTAAATGTGATCAAGGCAACTTTAAAAAATGAGATGTTGTTACTAAATCGTTTAATAGCTCGTTAACGTTTGAAGGGAAAAAACCCAAGTCAACATTCATAGCTATAGGCATGTGGTGATGGGGGTAGTGGTCGTTATTTATATATAGTGATAGAATAGAAAAATTCATCATGGGTTATCTTATTAAAACATCTTGATTATGGATGTAGTAAAATGATTGTCTCCAGGAATCAATATAAATCGTTTAAGTAAAAATTTTATTTATTAAGTAAGAATCGGTATGAACGTACAAAATTTCAAACCATAAAGACAAAGAAATCCTCTAAAGAGATCAAATCAGATACTCTCTCACATCGAGAGATGATACAGCATGAATATAATTTTTTTACTAAAAACTGAGACTGGGGAGGCCCGAAAGAGCACTCCTAGTCTCCACAAATTTGCAATTAAAAAGCGAATGCAATTGTTCCCAACGGACGCAGGAGAAGCACGGATAGGAAATCCAAAATTGGCGAATTATCAAAATATAACATAGCAAAAACAAAGCCAACCTCGCATAATCAACATGGTTTAAAAATACCTTGGTGATCACGAGTCGCCAACAAATTTATGGGAGTTATTACAATCATGAAACTGAAACATATTTGCGGTTAGAAATTTAGAATTAAAAAGTTATACATAGATTTTCGCTTTCGATTAGACGCGGCAGTGAATTAATAATCTGCATTAGTAATGAAATAAAAAGTATCCGTTACATTGATTGATAAAAAAAAAAAGAATAAATATTTTATGTTCAATTAAAAATATTCCCTTTGATTAATTTTAAAACATAATTCGATTAATAAAATAAGCTTAAGTAATTAAAGATATTTTATAGGATAAGAAATAAATATGTAATGCCAATTGTGGGATCACAAGGCAGTATATCCACGCTTTGTAGATTGATTTGGACTTCTGTCTTCACAAAGGTAATAGGCAAGAACACAACTTAAGTACAATTTCTCTCTCTACCTCTCTCTTTTTTTTTTGCTAGTTAGTGACTAAATCACTTTTGGCTGTATATCTTACTATATATAAATATGGTGTTGCAGTTTTCCATTGTTGTCTGTGCATTCTTATTGGCCAGAAAATCACACGGTAGGATCCAGATTTTCCTCATTCATTTCCATATTATTTTAAATGTTATCAGCATAAAATTAAGCATAAGTCATAAAGGTATTGCGTTTCTATAAATATTTTTGTACCCCTAATTTAAAGATATTTTCCTGTACTGCTATTTTTACGGTTTTAATTCAAGAGTTTAAAACAATGATATTTTTTTTTTATCGTTATTATAATGCAATTCTGCACTACATTTTAAGATAAATTTATTTAGAAAGGTGGTCTAATCTTTTTAAATTCTTTAGAAATATTATTTTTGTACAAATAACATTAATATACATTTATAAAATACAGTTGAAGAGATCTGCTCAATGATTTAGAGCTTAACGATCAGCTTCGTGCACAATGAGATGCAAGCAAAAATAGTATTTTATATATCCACCTGTTTGGTAAGCGGAAATAATAAATTACGTTTAACTCATCAAATTTGTTTGAACAATATAATGTTAGAACAACATAAATGTTATTTGAAAAAATGATTACTTGGAAAATTTATTTCTATTCACCAATAGATCTAAATATTTATAATACAAATATATAATAATATTTGGACGTGGAAAGTGGAGGCACAAACAAACAGAATTCCTTTTAGTACATATATGTTAAGCGAATAATTTTAACTTTGGTAAAAAAACTGTTTTCTGCCATGAAACAACAATTATTGCGAAGCAATCCTCGAGGTTGGTGAGCATTAGCAAACAGGGGTCTTAGCCACCCTAGTATGAAATAAAAAAACAAGGAAGTTTTTAAAACCTTGGGTTTTGGCATAACAGCAATTTTAAAAGATTTAAATAAAAAAATTATCATGTTTGAATTTTCATTTAAAGAAACTAGCGATGTGCTTTTCTTTGGTACACTAATTAGTATTATGAATAATTCGTACTAATAGTAACTAATACTAATTAGAAGGGGGTATTAATGCAGCACTAATACCCCCTTTTTTAAAAGACTACCATACAGAAAAAAAAATTCAGTTTTTGGTTCAATACAATAGATTTAGAACAAACAAGCTAAGAGTTTTGCATCAAATAATTGAACCAACAATATCACTTGAAAAATTGAACATTGAACACTATGAACATTTAAAATTTTTTTTGTACTCTATAAGCAATTAGCATATTAAAATTAGCAATTAGCAATTAGCCTATTAAAAAAGTTTAGATTAGATTTGCAAATTGTTTCGATTGCAGTGAATATTTTTTATTGTTAAAAAGTTGTGTATTTGGTTCTTAGTATTTTTCAGAAAAATGCACAACGTTTAAGTCAAAGAAAATTAAAAAAATTTTTTTTTTTAATATTTCAGTTGTGGTGAAAATATTACACCATTATTTTTTACTGTCTACCATAGAGATCTAATTCTGTGTCTGAGTAATCGAATCCAATGAATTTTTCAAGTTCATTTTTTGGCAGCAAATGTATGAACACAAAATATTAGGTTGATGATACAAGGGGTTTGTTGAATACAGTTTAAACTTAATGTAAGGGCTGTATAATCTCAAAACAAATTTAAGCTATAAAAAAAAAAGGCAAATTCTATCCTGAGTCCTATTTTTAATAGATATTTTACTATGCAAATTTTTTCAAACCATGCAAATATCCAATTTTTTATAGTAGTTCCTAATAAAATAAGTTCATTTATGTTTTCTGAAAGTATGTCAGCCCATGCATTTTAAAGCAGAAATGAGATATTTTGTAATAATTTAAGTATGTCAGCACATTTCTTTAAGTATGCATCAAAACAATAAATTGCTTTTTCCAAAAATCTTTGAGATAGTAAAATATAACTTATTTATTGCTGCTTTTTGCTAAGGAAATTAGCAAATAAATGTACTATTTAAACTTTTTATTCATATTTTTTATTTGTTAACATCTAAATACTTTTCAAAAAAATTTCTTTTGATGTTACATCCGCTCAATTGTAGAGTAGAGCGCCGATTATCCGAACATCCAATTATCCGAACTACGTTCGAAGAAGTTTCTCCCCCCCCCCCTACAATTTGGAGATGGGTTGGTTGTCACTTATGGTTGATGATTAGTGATTACAGTGCTTGGAATCTTAAATCTTGGAATAAAATTCTTAATAGAAAAACAAAAGAAAATGAAGTTTCTGAACCAGTAGATCTTTCGGGTGAAAAGATGCCAGGTTATACAGCAGAAGAAATAGCAGACTGGTGTCGAGACACTGAAAACGACCCAGAATTTTAAATTATAATGAAATTGTAGCTGAAATTTTGAATGAAAATTGGAACTTCACAGACATAGAGTTAGAAGTAGGTGATCAATTTCAAGACAGTCGACCTTCTCATATAGAAAGATGCAATTTATTAGATATTGCAATGAATTGGCTATTAGAGCGTCAAAATGATGTTGATCCAGTTCAGTTGATTTATTTAAAAAGAATAAGGGATATGGCTGCTCAAAAAGGAGCATCTTCTTTGAAACAAAAGTCTTTGCTGGATTTCTTTTGCAATGGCAATAAAGAAAAATGCGGTAAAATCAGTAATTGACAAAAAAAATTATAAAAAGCTGAAACATGATAAAAAAAAGAAGATAAAAATGAAAAAAAAAAATTTTTTAAAAATTGAAAAAAAAAAAAAAACTTTCAAACACGCCAGAGCTTAGATAGTCTGCCAGTCCTAAGCCTAGAAAAAGTGTGAAGGGAAGTTAGTGCATAAATAATAATCATTTAAACTAGATTTTTATCAACTTTCCAATTATCCGAACTTTTCATTATCCGAACCACGTTCGGTCCCGAGCAGTTCGGATAATCGGCGCTCTACTGTATTACAATTTTGATAAGAGGAAAAAAAAAAATTTTTTTGAGATATAAAACTCGATAAATCTTGTCACTAGACAGAATTATAAATTTACTCTTAAAATTTTTATTGTGTCTCACTTTTTAAAAGCTGCCCTTCAACAATTATTACAAAGGAATAAGGAAGTTTAGAAATAAAATAAATAAAACAAAAAAATATTTTTGTTTATTAGAAATATAAATGTGGCTACATGTACCTGAGAGCAGAGATAGGTTGAAAACTTTTTTAGTCCCTCATTGTGTTGATTGAGAAGAGGGAAAATTTTGAAGAATCGTTCCACTGAAGCAACATCTTCATCTCTGACAGCCTCATCAAACTTCCTCATCACTAAAGCTTTCAGCTGATTTTCTGCATCATGAAGACGCTCAAAAGCCTCATCCAATGTACTACCTAATCATATTTATAAAGGAAAAGTTGAAATTTTTTTCTCATAATTCCTGATTAAAACAACAATTTGAATAAGATTAATAATTTAAGAGGGAATCACAGTTATGAACCAAAACATTTAAAGCTATGCTTGTGAAAGAAAATACTCAAAAAATTACGCTATTTTATTTTATAATAGTTGCTGAACAGCCGACCCGATTTTGGGTTTACAGCTACCAATTACGACAACTCAGTAGTCTTGTAATTTTGAACCCAATCCAGAAAGCAAGGGAACTCCTGAATCAAGTATTGGGAGAATACAGTTCACAGTTTAGATATGTTTAAGTTTTCAGATCAATTTCGTTATTACACCTTTCAATACATTATACTTTATTTCAATAAAATAAGGGCCTACTGTGTAAGATAAAATTTTTTTATTACGCTTAAGTTTACTTAATAACCAAAACATTTATAATAACATGTATTTTATACACTAGTAAATTCTTTTTTATCAACATAAAATTCTACAAATATGAAGGAGAAAAATAAAATTTAAATAACTAATAGTTATTAATATTTAAATACTAATTATTTAATAACAGAAATACATGACGGGATGAAGTTTATAATCTGAAAAAAATAATCTTTGTCAATCTATAATCCTACAAATATAAATAATAAACAGCAATTAATTAATAATTAATGGCAATTAAAGATTAAGGTTTAATAATATGGTACAACCTTCATTACTATCTGCAGCAGATCTTTTAAGAACAGTTTGATCCAAGCTTAAGAAACGATGAATATGAGCAGCAGCCTAGGAATGCAAGATATATTTTTATTGCATATGCAAAATTGAAGTTAATTAAATTGAAATTGAACTCAAGATATATTAATCATATAAATCTATTTAGCATCGTAAACATATTTATAAAAGAATCTTGATTATCTGAAGGCCTTTTTAGACTCAGAAAAACCAGCAATTCTGGTAAAGTTTAGAAGAAAAAGTACACAATTGATACAGTATTGCATTTTGTTCATTTTACAGAATCTCTGTAATATAGCACAAGAGCCTTAAAAGCAATAGTAATTTGGAACTTTCTTTCTATTCAACATCCCAGGTTGGGCCTAAGCCTTCTCAAGTTTCTTCCCATTAGTGCTTTTCAATTCTTAGTCCCCAAGAATAGTTTTTTTCCAAATCCATCAATCTATTTTAGATTTGGCCAGCTTCTTCTCCAAGTGCCAACTGGTCAGGAAGTGCAGACTTTCTTGGTGGTACGGACTTCGTCTATTTTAACAACATGATCCCTCTACTAGCAATAGATCAATACCTCTGGGGGTACTGGATTGGAGATCGATCGTTCTCTGATTCAGGTCAAAATTACGATTTGTGGATGAATGAATGGGTCCGCCTTATAAACGGGTGTGACGTACGATGTGGCTGAAGTCGGATTCTTGGCCATAGATGGCGCCACTGAAAAACAAGAAACGCAATATCTGCCTTAAAATTGCTCGGCTTCGCCAAGCAGGCTTGCTAAATGTGGCAAGTGACTTTAGAAACAACAACTAGCAATAGGGTATTACTACTATTATATGTTATTGCTATTAATTTTCTAGTAATTAGGAACTATCAAATGCAAAAAATGATTAAACATGTGTTGGAACAGGCCTAAGAGAGGTTACATGTAACTGAAGTGTCGTATGTAAATACGTCTGATAATTAGAGTTTTACTGTATCCATTCAATAAAGCAAAGGAGAAAATCTCAATGATTAAACATTTAATATTTAGAGTAGAACCAGGATTATTTGACGCCTGATTATGCGGCACTTCAACTATCCAATACTCTTTCTAATATGCTTAAAGGCATGTCATAAAATTTTTCATACAATAATCTAATTACATTTGTGATGATGGATGTGAAACCTGGCTACAGAAAATAAAAATTTAATAGAAAACAAAAATTTATTAATGATTTTTATGTATTTGATATGGTATCATCATTTATGGTAGAAAAAAATAAAAGTGTTTTTTAAAAAAAAAAAAAAAATTTTGTTAAAGCCATAACATATTTTAGGCTATTTTACTTATAGTTCAACATCAATACACCTAAACAATTGAAGAAAAAAAAATCCTCTATTAAACATCAATTGTGACTTTTCGACTTAATTCTGGTTTTGACAATTTTAGCATATTTGAAGTGAAATTTTATTAACAAATAGTACTTAAATGTCCAAGTAAATAGTGTTAAGACTTCCATACAAGAAAAAGTCTATGCAAAATAATTTTACAACATCAAAATGGTTATTCTTTTAAGACAGCAGTTTATTCTTACTAATTAATAAAACAAAATGATTAAAATAAAAAAATATCAAATTGTCTCAAAATTACATAATGAAAGATAGTTTTACATTGTAAGAGCATTGACATTTTAAAAACTTGTAACTTTGACCTAATTATTGTTCTCTAGGTTAAATTTTCTTCATTAGAAAACAAATGTTTCCCCTTTTATTATTAACTGAGAAACTGGGTCAATAATGAATGGAGGCTGACTTTACTTAGAAAACTTCTTATTTTATTAAAATTAAATATAATAATAATAATAAAGGGTTAAAAATATTAAAACTTAATATTGCAAAAAATATTTTAAAATGTTTGATTTTTTTTAGTAAAAATAATTTTTTTAGATGACATCAAATCAGACTACTTTACAGTAATCTCATTTATTCATAAAACTAATTGAAATTTTTATTTTACTTGTTGAGAATAAGAAAGAAAATTCGAAAATAAAATAATAACATTGTCTGTTATGTAGTGTATTGAACCTCAATAAACTCTGATTTTTATCAGTTTGTTCAAATAATTAAACCAACTGCAAATTTGTGAGATAACACATGATTTCTAATTGCATATAATTAGGTTTTAGGAACATAAAGTTGAAGTTTTTACAGTCTTTTTAATGTTTAAAACAACTTTTTTTAAAAACAAAACTGACAGAATAGAAACTTAAACTAAACTACTTTCAAATATTAACTAATTTAATTTTCTTTTAGCTAAAAACCTAAAAACTTCCGATTTTAAATGTAAACTAACATTCTGTCTCGTGAAATTAAACAACTGAATATACCACATTGATATAATTATAGCAATTAAAATTATGTTTTAACAAACCTGTTCATAATCTTCATTTTGAAGAGCAGTTTGAACACCATCTGTACAGAATTTTAAATCTAAAATGTCTTCAACTCTCTGCATGCATTCTAGAACTCTGCTCTAAAAAAAAGTAAGAAAAGAAAGAAAGAAATGTGAAATTTAATATCAAAATCAATATTTGTCAGAATGAAATTTTCAATGTTTTTTTTTTCAAGACTCACACATTATCAAAATTTTTTTTTGGTTAATTTAGATAAGAAAAAGCAACTTTTCATTCCCAAAAGTACTTTTAACATTTTTGACAATATTTCAGATGATTTAAATACAAGATGATTCAAAGCTTAAGAAACACACTTGTGGAAAGGGTTTTTTACAACTAAGAGATTTAGAATCCAAACCATGATGGGAAATACAACACTAATAAGATAGGAGTTTGACTTTGGCCACCACATAGGTGTATGGAATTAAAAACTAGAGGACAGTTGCCACACGAAGGGACAGTTGGTAGAAACTCATAAAGAAGACTAGGGCCCACCCAAGGCTGCTGCACCAGTGAATTAGAAGATAGGTGTAAGGAATGTTATGAATTCATTAGGATTGCACAATGTCATTGAAAAACTATAAAAATATATCACTATTAATCAAGGTTTCAGAAATTTTGTAATGTGGCATTCAAGTGTTTTGAAATGGTTATAGTATTTATAATTATTTTGAAAGATATATTTGAACTAATTTTTATATTATTTTAATAAGTATTTTGAAATGGTTAAAATTTTTTGTTTCGATATTTTTTGTGTGCTTCCTTTAAGAATTTGGTGCGGAGGTTTGCCCATTTGCTGGAAAAGGTTCTGGTAGTCTTTTCTAAAGGTTCTCTTCAACACAAAAATCTATGGAAAAAATTTTGTGCCTCCCAAAAGTGGTCCTAAATAGAGGTGGCCTTTCCTTGAAGTTTCACTGTATTAATAAATCATTAAAAACATGGGTGCTACATTTTTGAGAATGGTATAATATTGATTCGAACATAACTTTAATACACAAATCGGAAATGAACATAAATAACTTTTATACACTTACTCTAGTGATATCTAACTGCTTGACTTTGCTACTAATGTTTTCAGCCAAAGCTGAAGTAAAAGAAACCATGCTAGATAACTGAGTAGCATCAGAATGAACAAGCTGCAGTTGAGGCCTTAAAATAAAAGTATACTTAGATTATTAAAATATGTATAAAAGCAAGCATGAACAAAATTATTGCTATTCTATTTCAAGCCATAAAAATATCTGGGCTTGAAAATTTAAATTTTCAGTGAGTAGCCGCGAGACTTAATAACCATTTTTTCCCTCAAACCTAAAGAGTTGGAGACCCATATTGATTTTTTTTTTTTTTTTTTTTTTCATTTAATAGCCACCTTTTGAAATTTTTTTTTGTTGCTTGAATTGAATTACATATTTAAAAAAAAATCTTTTTAGAAATAATCTACAGCTATAAAAAGATAATTCAGCAATAAAAATAATATAAATATGTGACAAAATTTAGTCAAAAATACTGACTTTAAAGAACTTTGTTTAAAAATATTTGGGGATGCAAAATACATTTAAAGCAAACATTACAACTCTCTGAAATATGTGAATTGTTAAAATCGTAAATTGTTAACTATTCTTCCATGTGAGTGTTTCCATGGACTCAGAAGGATCAAAATTTTGAAAGGAGACTGTGATGCCTTAATAGGCATTGCATATTCCCTAGCTTTCAAGATTTATTTAATTTCTTAAATTTAATTTTTTCAATTATTCTTAATCCAATTTTTTATTACATTTTATAAAAAGAAAATATAAATATTTTATTCTCTTCTTAACAATCAATGTAACGGCTAACTTTTTAATTCAATACAAATGTAAAACTCATTAATTAACTTTCATGACTAATTTATTCCTTAAGTTACTTTATTTCTCTTACCACAATTACACTTACCAATGTTTCAGTTACACGGTTATTTTAGTTCTCACAGTCTTTTTGGCGATTAAGCTACAGCCAAATTATTTCAAATTTAATATTAATTATTGGAGGTTGGCTTCATTTTTGGTTATTTTATCTTCTGATAAATAGCCAGCTAAAGATCTCTTCTCTTCCCATGCTCTTAACTGTCCGTTGGGAACAATTAAATTACTTTTAATTTTGAATTCTTGGAGTTAGGACTGGGGGGTTTCAACCCTCGGTTCAACCATTTAATGAACTTTACGAAAATTTTGATGGGAGAATATATCCTTATAAGGGAACACTTTTGTTTGTGATATATAATGGCCATGATGTATCTAATAATAATATTTCTAAAAATAACTCAACGGTTCATTTTTTTGAAATAATTTTGTTCAATTCTTTTGAATTAACCCCTATGTCTTAAGAAGCACAATTTACCAAAAATCATTTCTACTTTGGCCAAAATCTTCACAAAATAGCAATGAGTTTACCTTTATCATAAAACTGGAACAACTCCCATAAAATAATTAAAATAACTAAAATGGACCAAATTTCTTTTAAAGAGACATTCAGTATTTTAATGAAAACTCTGTTTTCCAGAATCTTTCTGTAATGATGTACTTTTATCTTCAAACAATTAAAAAAAAAATGACTGGTTGTTTATTTAATTTAAATCACTATTCTTTTTTGTTGACTTGCCACTTGGCGAGTGGTTATTTTGAGGTCTATAGGTTGCAATTTGTTAATAACATTTCAAATGAAAATTATTCAAATCATATAGTTGGAAATTATTAAAATACTTACACCATTTTTTGTAAAGAAATCATTTTATCATCTTGATGGTCATGTTCTTCTAAGAATCTCCTTAAATCAGTATCAAGTTTTTGCTGCAAATTACATGAATATTTTAATACTCAATAAGTATAACAATGATTTAAAAATCAAATGAGAATATCATCAACACATTACATATTTATTTCAAGCCACAGGAAGCTTTGCTTATGTTTCTCCCCATTACACAATAATTCCAGCATCTATGGTCATTGGAACATATAGATAATAGTTTGTCGTTGCTCTGGGAAAATGTACCAATAAAATTTTTTTTTTCACATTGACTCAACATAATCATTCAAAAGTTAGCTTAATTCGGTGAATTCTCATAGTTATAGGTATGTATTTTTTTATTCTACTTTTAAAATTAATCAAAACTATTCAAAGCATCTATTATATGTAAAAATATTAAAAAACAAATTATGAGATAATTAACTTTCAAAAACTATGACATCAATACTTGACCTTGTTTTTAAGCTATTTTTGCAGATGTCAAATAAACATTTAATCTTTTGATAAAAGATTAGTTTTCTGGCTAAAAAGTTACTTCTAGTAGAAACTTTACAGGCAAACTAAATATAAGTTATATATTTAAAGACCTGAATCAATTAATGAATATAGATTATACAATTTTAGAGCAGCTTGATATATCCTTTGACTGGTAAGAATAAAATTAGCTGATACATGATTTTGACAAGGAGTTAAATAGTGAAATTTGAAAAAAACTTCCCCCAAATGTGGTAACCAATTTCAATATTTTTCACTTTCACTATCCAAATCTGGATAACTGATTTCTATAACTCATTAACTACATTAAATATGAGAACTCTAATGTAGTTTAATTCCCCTATAGTGAACCTGGGATATAGTTGCTAATACATACTGTTATTTCATATACTTATAGTGAACAGCTGAAAAATTAGTAGTTCATTTATTGTAGTTTCAAATTTCATTTACATAGATTTTCATTCCTTTAACTTTAAACTTGCAAGAGTTGAAATTGCATTCTGTCAAAATTCATCACCATCAAGTTCATCACCTTTAACTCTGGTAAACAAATTGTTAGGCGCAAAGTTGGCAAGTTTTTTGACGGTTTTAAACATCATGCCGAAAACACCTCTTTAAATTAATTTTCAACCATTGTCAAAAATCCTACATTTTGGTGCAGAAAATAATTACAGTAGAGTCTAGAAAATTCAAGTTGAACGGAACCAAGCCAACCTCAAATTTTTGAAAACTCGAATTATCAAAAACTTAAAATGTAATAAATATTTTAAAAAATGAAAAAAAAGCAATTTTTAAATTTCAGTATTTAATTGAAAAATATATTATATTTAAAGAAAATTTACTTATATTAGAAGATCAGGGTACACTTACTGTATTACATCAAGTTACAATTATCATTACATATACTATCCACGGTTTGAAAAAACCTAACCTGCCCGGGTTTTATTGAAAAAACCCGGGGGAAATTGGGTTTTATTTGAAAAACCCGGGTAAAATTGGGGTTTTTTCATTTAGTGCTCATGAACTTTAAAATTTTACTGTGAAAATATTTTTTTAAACTTTATTAAATAGTGTTGTATAAGCTTAAAAATAGAAATAAATTCAAAAAGTTTATATAAAATATATATAAAAAAATTTAAATAAGTTTAAATAATGCACTATCACTAATACATGATTGAATCTTTTTTGTTAAATACACAACGTTTCAAAATTTTTAACTGTAGCACTATAATATATATTTACATTAAAAATTTATAATCAATAAATATTTATAATCAATAAAATTTCATCTGTCTTTTACCTTTAATAAAATTAAACTGGAATAAATATTTAATGATCTTCCATGTTTTTATAATACGATTAATAGAAAGTGAAATTAAAATTATGTATAATTATAAGGAGTATCAGTTACTTGTCCCATTTTTCAAATATTTAACCTTAGAAAAAAGACTGCATTCTTAGATAAATTTTACCTTTATAATTTCTAAAAACAAATTAATCTTAAAATTATAAAAAAGCATGTATAAAAAGTTTTAGTTTATTTTTTTAAAACCAGAAAATAAAACTTTAAATTTGTTAATTGTTTAATGTATTACTTAAAAGAAATATTTTTTCCTTTGTTTTCAATTTTTTTAAGCATGATTAAAAGAAACAAAATAAATTATATTCAAATGAAATCTTAAAAATATTATTTAAAAAATCTCAAAAGTAATATTTTAATTTTTAACTGTTTTTAATGGTGATAATTTTTCAAATAGTTAAAAATTGTCAGCAGATGTTAAGAGTTAACTTTAAAAAAAAAGTCCATTTTTTTATTTATTATTATTATTATCATACAGCAGAGTCTCTACATTTCTCTCTTAGATGGTGATACACTTTTACGAGTTTTGAAGCTTTATCTATTCCTAATCTATTTCGTAGTTTACTCCACACCAAACCGAAAGTTGAAAAGTGTCTTTCGATAGAGACAGACGGTGCTGGTGCTGAGTGTAAAGAAAAAAGAATTGGCAGAAATTTTAAGGAAGCTTTGAAATTATTATTATTATTATTATTTTTTTTTTGCCATAATTTTCCACTATTTTTTGATGAAAACTGTTGAATAACAGTGTCAAGCATTATTGATTTTGGAGAGTATTCAGGATCGGAAAAATTTTGAATGCCATAACACCTGGCAGAAATTCTGGATAATGCTTAGAAAGACAGTTTTTTGCTGATTGCTCTTGTTCATCATTTAAAAATTGTCCCCTTATTTTGGGATCAAGGATGCATATGCTAATAAAAGAGGTGGCTGAACAGCCTGGTGGAATCTTTTTGCAAAATGTTTATGGGGTTCTAATTCATCACACGATAGTAAGTTAATTCATATTTCAACAACTTCTGAAATTGAAATGTTTTCTGATTGAAGCTTCAGAAACAATTGATATCTGTTTTTCCAAATTGATAGTTTATTGGTAAAGCCCAACATTATTTAATATTTTTGACATATTATTATATTCTTCATTTTGATGTTTAAGAACAATCTCTTGATATTTATGGTAATTATTGGCATAAGTTTTTACACGGTCACAATATGAACTTTTGGTAATTGGGGCATCAAGCAGTTTTTTCATTTGCCCATCCATGTGCTTGATGCACATTTCTTAAATATGTGTAACTTCCATGATGTGTCCAGTGATAGTATTAAAAGCAACCAAATTTTAGAAAACCAATTTGTGAAAAAACCCACCAAGTGGGTTTTTGATGGGTTTTTTCAAAGTGGACCCACCCAATAAAACCCGGGCGGGTTTTTTCAAAGTGGGCCCACTTGGTGAACCCTGATATCAGACCCATATAATGTACACAAACAAGCAAATGCAGTTTGCAGAACATTTGTCACAATTGCAAAAATCTTTTCACTATTACAAAAAAATAATCCACCTCTTCAAAGAAAACTTATCGTGTTTGTATTACCGAGGGAAAAAAAGTTTCTGTTTTACGCTTTTGCCAACCAATGCAAACACGATTTAAAATGACATTCAAGTGATATAAAATAACACATCTTGACTATTATTTACGCGATTTAAGATCAAGCAGAGTGTTTTATATTTTCACTATTTTATATTAACCTTAGTGTTCCGTATTTATACGATTTAAAAGCCAGTATTATAATTCGTGTTCAAGTGACTTAAAAATTATATATCAAAATTCCTATTTATGCAATTTTAAAATGAAACATCAAAATTTTCATTCCTGCAATTTTAAAATCTAATATTGAGATTTGTGTTTACGTGATGTTAAAATCAAACATTGAGATTCATATTCACGCGATGTTAAGATCAAACATCAACATTCGTATTCACACACTGCTAAAATCAAACACTGAGATTTGTATTTTGCAATATTAAAATCCAACATTGATATTCGTATTCATGCAATTTTAAAATCAAACATCGAGATTTGTATTTACACTATGTTAAAATCAAACATCGAGATTTGTATACACACAATAAAATCTTATATTGATGTTTTATTAAAATGTTGATAAGAATCGAAGTCGCAACTTTTCTCCAGACGATCATTTTTTCACAGGAGGCAACTGCAGGGAAAAAATGTTTGTTCCCAGTATGGCTATCGTTCGTGCAGCACACAAGTTTATTTTAAAATTAAACATGGAGACTTGTATTCACATAGTTTAAAAATCACACATTGTGATTCATATTCACACAATAAAATTTCGCAATGATATTTTTATTAAAACTTTGATAACAAAGAAGCTCTCCCAAGTTTCTCATGTGATCATTCTACCTCAGGAGTCTACAGTAAGGAAAAAAGTTCATTCCAAGTATGGCTATCATTCTGGCGGCTTGGGTTTCGGCAGTTATGGTTGCGTTTTTGCAAATTTTTAAAATTGGGAAGCATTTTCCATTAAGTATCAGGTTAAAAAGATCAAATGTGTAACAGATATAACAATCAATATATAAGATATAACAACACAATTTTTCTTTTGTATCCAAAGTTAAACAATAGGACAACGTTGAAGAAGAAGACTTATAAGAAAATGAAAAACAATGTAACATTTCAGTACCATCTACATTCGAAGTAAAATCAGTGAACAAAATAATCTTTTTTTTTTCCATCAAAAAATTCTGGACTTGGCTTGTTGATACGGAAATTGATGAATTCTGATTAAAATGAAATATTCAAATCCTTCAATTCATCAATCTATAATTTTTTCCATGAAACGCAAAATTAACTTTCAGTTAAGTAAATACTATTTTTAATTTAGTATCAATTTATTAAGTTAAAAATGTATAAACAAATTATGTAATATTATAATCACATTTCTAACAATATAAACATCACATTTTAGTATAGTAAACCATCCCGAGCAAAACCTCGACATATATTTTTTTAAAATTGCAAGTTATCTATTCAGCGTCTTAACGATAGTTGGCCTAATAGATCATGATACAGAAATATCCCCCAGTGTTAGAAATTTTTGTGTTTAGCACAGTTCAAGTTCTTCGGTGACTTCAACAATAGCAAGCAGTGTTAATTTAGTCATGACCAGACGAGATTTGGGGGGGGGGGGCATGCAATCAGATTTTAAAATCAGTGTGCCATATTTGAATTTAAAATTACTATTATTTGGTACAATATACTCATTTACAAAACAAACTTATTAAATAAAAATTATCTCTTTGAAACCTTTTTTATAAAACCCCCGAAGAGAATTAATTTTTAACCTAAACTTACGATATATTACAATAATCACTACCTCATTTACAAACATAATGAGTTACGTACAAATTTGTCGAATTATTTCAAAGGTGCAAGCGAAAAAAAAAGAGGACGAAAAATAAATATAAGTATATTCTAATTTAGAAACCTCTTTTTCCACAAGCAATTCGAATTCCCTTTTCGCTTCTTCTTTGTTGTTAATTTCAAAATTAATACCGGTAATTGACATCACGAATTTAAATGATTTAAAGATGAATGATAAATAAAACAAAACAAGGGTGACGTTTTATATCTATGCGTTTTGTTTATAATTTTTTGAGAACGCTTTCCTCTGCCTACTTTTTCTGTCCGCATTGATGAAATTCTTGTGCACAAGAGCCGTAAAATATAATTTACGAAAGATCTTGACTTAAGTAAAAGGACCTTAAGTAGGGCAGAAATAGGAAACTAAACAAGTATCAGTATTTTTGAGTACAAGTACAAATATTTGAGTAATTTTCCTTTTAACACTAAGGCAGAGTCACTCGTCGAATAAACAAGCATCACGGTATAACGATAAATAATAACCAATCAATTAATTTATGTGAAGTAAAATGTCTATAATTTTTTCCTCTATCAAAAAACTTTCATCTAGTTTACGACCATCGATTTTTCTGCCTTATTCTAAGTATTATGATTGTTATCAATAATTTTCCTTTTCATATCTAGATTAGATATCACCTGTTAGTTTTAAGATAATTTATTATTAATTCTTTATTCAATATTTTGTTGATCATTCTAGCATCTATCCCTCGTCTAAAAGCATCTATCATTTGAAGTCATTTTCTACCTCTATAAGAATGAATAGTTCTCTGACGTTTCAACAGGCATGCGACAAAGCAAAAACATTGGAAAAAGATCCCGGAAATGATGTGAAATTAAAAATGTACGCTTTATTTAAGCAAGTAGGTGTAACATGACTATTTCTTGCCTATATTTGCCTCCCCCCCACTGTATATTTGTAATTTATTTGGAGTACAGGAACTAATTAAGCTAACTGAACACAGTTAGCTTAATTAGATCTCCAAATATGCTTATAATTTTATTTTAAATTAGTCCTCTTTAATGAAACTATTTTTTTCCTTCAAATTTTAAGAAAGAAAAAATAAATTCAAGCAAATAATACTTTTTTATCCAATAAATGTATCAAATTCTACATTGAATTTGTTTAAGTTATCTGCATTTCATTCTTATCAGTTGAAAATTAGAAATCTGAATTCGAGTGGAGGTGTTTCAGTTTTTGAGACAAAGTTTTTTATGCTCAGAAATATTTGATTTATTTAATTTTAAAAGCAAATTCTTTTAATAACCTCTTATTTTTTACACCATTAATTTACTGAGCTTAATAAAGCTAAAACATGAAATGTTTTAATGTTAAATATGTTTCGCATTTTCAATAAATATTATCAAAGTTCTACCTGGGAATAAAAACGGGCCGGGTGATTATTCGCAATAAAAAGCACTCACTTAACTCCATTAAAATTTATCAAAATATGTAATAACTGAATTTGATCCTTAATTTTTAAATTACCTTTGTATGTTGTATGCAATTTGATGCTTTGTATGTAAGTTGATGCTTTTGAAAAAGAATTAAATGCAAGCTAAAAGACAATCTCTATGTATAAATCTTCTTCTTCTTCAAAAAAAAAGTAAATTTTAAAAAGTATTAATTGATGAAATCTTTCTTTTTTTTTAAAAACATTTTAAACTGAAAATTATGAGAAAATAAACATAAAGGAAAATTTAATAAACATAAAAAAAAATTTAAATAAAAAGGTATTTATTAAAATTAATTAAATGGTAAAATTTAAAATCACTAAAAATTCATTAATATGCCCCAGAATTCTGAGACCGAATCTCATGCGATTTTAGCTATACAATTAGACAACATCAAAAAAAATAAAAAATCTTACTAAGATGAAGAAATGATATTAAAAATTAAAGTTAAATAATGATCAATAACAAAATAAATTTCTCATTAGCACAGGTGGTTAAGAAAACAATCTTTTCCTGAAAAAATAAATAAAAGAGATGGCAGCTTATTTTTACTAAAAGGGCAAGAAGGACGCATTTATAGCGACCAAAGAGAGCGAGCCGCCCTTCTTGAAGTGCTTAGAGACAACAATGTGATATAGTGGTTATATCATACAATAGCTATAGTTTACTAGCTGAAGTATAATTTAGTTATTGCTCAAAAATCATTTATAAGTTTAGTTTTGATAATTTTAGACCATTTTAAGCTTAACTTATAGTTAGGGCTGCAGGTCTGTCGTGGCTCGAATTTCTGCGATGATTTCCGCCAAATTGTCCTCTTTTTTTCTAAAATCCGCAAATTTCTTAATATGTTTTGATTTGCACAAAAATTGCTTAAAATTTGAATTTTTTTTTCATTTTTAATTAATTATTTTTATTTAACAGAATTTTTTACTTTCGTGAAGCCTTAAATTGAACATGTAAAATTGATTAGATATTTAGGGAAGTGAATCAATAGCAAAATGACAATGAAATAGTTCAGAAATAAGAGATAATCACAATCTTGTCAAGTAAGGTGGTCTTTCTACACTTAGAGAGGGTAATAGACTGATACGATTACCTTCCTGAAGTCTAAGAGTACAAAAGAAATTGAAATCACTAAAGAAGGAAAATGTCAAAAATCAAATCTTTGACATAAAAATTGTTACACATGCTATTGCATTGGGCAATGAAATTTCTACTGCCTTTCTACATACCCAGACAATTTTTCCTGGGCTGCTTGTTGTGATTTCTTAAATAGGGATCAGTTTCTTAGATGAGAGGGAGATATGGCTTTTGTAACTAGTAGTTTGAATGTTTGAGTTTTCACAGCAATTATTTCTTACAAAGCAACGGTTGATGAAGGAAAATTGATCAAGTTTTGGAAATCAAAGACCGAACGCTATCCAAAAGTGGCAATTCTATGTTTGTCGGTGCCTACAAACAGCGTGGACGCAGAAAGATCGTTTTCTATGTATAAAAATGTATTAAGTGATGAAAAACAAAGCATAAATGAGAATAATCTGACAATGTACAAGACTTTGTTCCAAAATTCTGTTCATTTAAATAAAAATATTAATATTGCGTAATTTCTATTACAGTGGAAAGTCGCGTATCTGGAATTGGCGGGACTTCCCCAAGTCCGTATATTCGATTTTTTCCGTATAATAGACCCCCAAGGTAAACAAAACTTAAAATGATCTGAATCTAAGAAGCAAAAAATTAAACATTATTTTTTGGGCAATAATGTTTTAGTATCAGAATGATATCTAATCAATCAAAAACAAAATATTTGAAAATAAATAATTATTGCTATTATAAAAATAAATATAGAAAACAAAAAATATCAATTGCTCTCTCTGCTATTTTGAACTAGAATGATTCAAGCAAGAAGGGGAAATTCCCGTCATTCACTAAGGTGGGTAGGTGGAGAAGAAAATTCATTTCTCCTTATTTCTCATTCAAGTTGAGGGCGGGGCAGTGACAAATTCTTATTTTCTCTCCCATCAGTGGCTATCAATCAAGCATAAAGGCGTGGCATGCTGATTGGCTAAAGGCGTGATGCGACTTGTTCTGTTTATTTTTTCTTGTGTGACTAAAGGGGATTCCCCTTCCACTTTAATGTCTGTTGTGTTTACACTTTTTCACAGTACTTTTTCTTTCCCTAACACTCTAATAAAAAGATTCCAGGAAATGCCTCTTTTACTACCCAGCTGCATAGGAAAGAAGAGGTGGAGGGGACTCAGTTGTGCTCCTTTGAAAACAAATCTCCCCCCCCCCTTTCCTGCATTTCAAAGGAGGAGTGTCACTAAGGGTATAGTCTTGGTAGATCTTCTGTTCCCCTTTCTGTTCATTTATGGATTCAATGCATAAATCACTAGAAGCTACGAAAGGAAAAAGCCTGTCAAAAGACCTCTTTTTTTTTTCCTTTTAAGAGGGGAAGGTGAAGAAATGTTTGTTTATTTTTATTGTTAAAAAGTGTCCGGGAAATTGACTCTTCCGGAAAAGGGACGTCCGGATATGGGACGTTACACTGTATTTGCACAATTTCTGTCTTTTGCATCATTTATATAGTAAATTTTTTTATGCCCAGAATCTACGTATTTTCAAAATTTTCCGTGAATTTTGGGTCTTTTTTTCTAAAAAATTTATGTTTATTTTTTATGTCTGACACCATGGAATTGCTCAAAAGTTTTTTCCCATAAAAGGAATTTAATGTTATTTATAATCATTGCTCATATACCTCTTGTCTGCAAATCACAAATCCCACCCCTTTAGCATGCGACTTGTACAGTCCTTAAAACTTGATTGTAAAGTTGTTACTATAATTGGGCGAAACTATTTCCTTAATGTATCCAACTAGTTTTAACAAAAAAGATTTCTGAAATATTAACATAAAATATTAAAAAACTAGTTTTTGTTTTGTTTTATTATGTGTAAAAACTTATAAAACTAGCAATAAAAATTATTTATATTATTTTTTTAATGGCCATTTTTAGGTAAAAATAAGGCATTTTTTGCATATACGCTTAACACTGCAAAAAATTTCTATCTACTAAAACAAAAATCCTTTGAGGATTTTATTTAGAAAAACAAAAGTAAAGTATTATTAGATAGCTAAGAGTACTCTTAGCTATCTAAGAGTACTAAATTTATAATAAACTCAATTTCTAAAATTTTGCCTATAATCATGTTTTTGCACAAGTCCTGTTTTGCACCTTAACTTCCATTGCTATGATATCATTAAAGTAAGTTTTATTTGTATTTATTCATTTTTTATTTTAATATCTTTATATATTTTGATAGATAAGTTGCAATGCTATTGAGTATTATTATATACTATAGTGAAGATTTCGATTTGAATACAGTCGAACCTCATTAGCGTGACTATCAGGCATGTTAACCGGAATTCATCATTTCATGAAAACTATTTATTACATAATATTACTACATATTATATGCTACATTGATGTATGTAAACAATACTATTATGTACCAAACAAATTAAAATAAGCTTAAAAATTTTAACTACTTTATTTACTATTTTGTTTTTTTTATTTGCCCATCTGCTTCTGCTTTTAATGAGGAAAAATAAAAATAGCATTCTTCATTGAATAATTAGCACTTTATTCAAATGCCTATTATCTGCGTTGTGCCCAGTTCCCTTTCGTGTTAAGTAATATGTTTCCTTTCATTAAGATAACCAACTTGAAAATTTCATGCAAAGCGATATTTCACGTTAAGCGATTTAGCGTTAATGAGGTTTGATTGTATTTAAAAAAGTTTGGGTTGATTAAAACCCTAATGTTATAATTCTCAAAATCCACCGATTGTTTGGATCTAGTTTTTAATGTTTGATTAACCTTGAGTGTGTCATTCATTCTACTGTCTTCCAAGGAAATGATATTAAAGCTACATTAAGAAAATGTTTTGAGTGTTCATGATAGACTCTTTTACTGAGTAAAGTAGTAGTAAGTTCTGCTTTTTGTTTTTAGGCGACGGAGGGACCCTGTTCTCAAACTAAGCCATCTGTATTTGATATGGTTGGAAAAGCAAAATGGGAAGCATGGAACTCACTTGGCTCTTTATCTCAGGTTAGAAAATTCTCTATATAATTTTAAAGTTGAAAAATATGCTATTACTTTTTAATAAATCAATAATATACAATAAAAATGTTGTTGCTTTTGTTTATTCTTTTGGACAAATTTGAGATCTAATAAAATACTCCAAAAATTTTCTGGCGAACATTATTAATGAGATTATAAAATTCTTTTTTTTTGTAATATTCCAATTAAGTGTTGTCTTCGTTTAATAATAATCACATTACAAAGGATAACTATATTATTTTCTTACTGATATCAACTTTTGATATTTATTAATCTCTCTTTGTTATTCCTGTTTCTTGCAAGTCTTGCCATGTTATGAGTCTGCTTCATGTTGCTTCAAAATACATTGAGGTTTTTAATAAAATAAATTAAATGTGATTTTTAACACTGTTTTTATTTAATCTTCGTAACTTTTTAAAAATTTTTCTAAGTGAATATCATATAAAGAATTATAAAATTATCATCTATGTGAGTTATAGGTATTATTTATTTTATATATAAACAATTGCACTAATAATACAAAATTTGGTAATTACGGGGTATCTGCGCACCTGGAAAGTCATGAAAAATTATGGAAAGTCATGAGTTTCAGCATTGAACAAAATTTGCCCTGAAATGTCATGATTTTTACTATTTTTTAAAAAAAATCGTGGAAAGTCATGGATTTAAGTCTCTGAAAAATCTAAATTTTAAAATGGAATCCCCCCCCCCCCCAATTTCATCCTGTTCCAAATATCTGAATTCCAAACAAAATCACCACTCAGTCATATTTTATTAGAATATAAAATGATTTTATCATGTTCTTTAAAAATTATGGTGTCCTTTCAAAAAATGAAAGAAAAAACATTATTTCTGGAGCGAATTATCTTTTAAACTCTCTCTTCTGTGATTTAAGAATTTTTGTTTTTATTATTTTTTAATTTTATCAATTTAAAATTCTAGTTGAAGCAAACCAGTCATTGGCAAATTTTTTTTATTCTGAAATGAGAACAGAAAATTCAGGAGTATTTCTTTCCTTTTTGACGAACAAGAAAAGTATCTTTAGAATATAATTCTTCAGAAAAAAAAAATATTTGCTTTTGTATTTTTTTCAGCTATTTTATTGTTTCAACTTTTTCTTTACTCTGTTTTTTAAATTTAAAATCTATAAATATGAAGATGCAGAGTATAACAGTTTTGGTTATACCTATCATTTTGAATTATGCTATTATAATGCTTTTTTAAATTTAGTGTTGCGTTTTTGTCGGAGAAAATAGTAACTTCGTTAAGTCATGAAACCTTCTTGGAATTAATCATGGAAAATAATGAAAAGTCATGAATTTGAAAATCTAAAGTGTAGCAGTAATTACAATAGTTGGTGTAATTGAAGAAACATAAAAAAAATAATAACAAGTGTATTGTTTCAATTAATATGTCAAGTTCATTTATCTATTAACAATAACTATTTTTGACCAATCTGTCATACCTTTAATTTAAAGACTAACAACATGATTTCTTTTATTTGAATTCTTAAAAACTTGAGATTGATATTTATTAAATTTTTGTTAACTGAAGTTGTATGAATATAAGTTAACTTATTACCAAATTACGATGATTTTTACTCAGTGCATAGAAGCAAAAATGGACAATTACAGTAAATTTTTTTAAAAATTTTAATGCATTCAGAATCTCACAAAACTCCCAGAAAACAGTTTATTACTTTCCTAAGAAGGCTATTTATTTAGTTATTTTTAATAAAAAAACGCTTACTTTTGTTTTCGCCTGAAACGGGGAGACACGTGATTATTCACAAACTGATGTCACACGTGTCCATCTGCCGTTCATTTACAATTGCTGCGCTGTGGAAGCCAATACGTTCTTGCTTTCGTTTGAATTTTCGTAATTAAATCCATCTATTTTAGATGGTCAATAACTATCTGTATAAAAAATTCGCCCCAATATCACTTAATAAAAATGTGGGTTTAATATAACGCATTTTTATAATGTTAAATTTCAATGTTACCCACTGAAACATTGTTAATAGTTGACAAAATTTTCTAGCTCTGAATATTTAAGATTTTTTAGTTCAATAAAAAAAGTGTGTGCTATTACTTATTAAATGATGCGTTATAAATACAAAATAACTTCGTTTTTTTTTCTTCATTTTTTTAACCGTATTAATCTTAATTTTGATGTATATTTCAAATTTATTTCGAAGATTTATTTTCATCTTAAGTGAAAGAAATGTTGGATAAATTTTTTTTTTTATGTAGAATAAATAGTTTTAGATTTTAAAATGTAGAAAACCTTAAGTTATTGATAATTTGTATTTATTTTTTTCTAGCGTGAATTCAAAGCATGTAATTGTCTTCAAGATAGCAGTAGCCTTTTAAAAAACTTGTGATCCCATCAAAACTTTAAATTCATTCTTTCAACAAAAAAATTTAAAGTTAAAAAGGAAAAAAATTATATATTCCAGTACATTTTATTAACTTTATTTTAATTGCCTTAATCTATGTTATAAGAGTATTTGAAGTCAAGCATATGCATTTACTTAGTTCTTTATTACAGAAACAGGAATTAAATTTTATAAATGCATATAAAAATAATTTTTCGCCATAGCAAAGTTCCTATTTACTCAAAGAATAAAAATATTGAGAAAAATATCAACATTACTGTTTTTTTATAATTATTTAATAAATAATAAAGAATGTGCATTATAGAATTTCTTTCCATTTTGTATAAGTTAATTTTTTATTATTGTTCTTTAGCTTTAGTGAAACTAAAACTTGTAACTTAATTATATTCGCTGAAATTTTGTGGATAAATGAGTTAATTAGATGTGGATAAATGAGAAATTAAGTGAAATTTTAAGTATAACTAGATTATGGTGATGACGATGGTCAGATATATTTCAATGGAACAGATTCTTGAAAGTGTTGATACGTTTTCGGCTATACCGAATGCTTAACCTGAGATTTTTCAACTATTTTAATGAAATTTTTTAAAATTAAAAATGTATAATGTATTAATTTTACTATTTTAGAATTCTTCATTGCAAGCACTGACAAATAGTTTGCAAAAATAAGGAGAGAAATGAACAATAACCATACTTTGTTAATACTATATTGCAGAAAAAGGAATTTTATAAATTTAAAAATAAAAATAATTTCTAAAGAACAAATTGTAACGAAAATCCTATTTATGCAAGGAATAATAAATATAAGCGTTAATGTGTATTTAAATATTAAATACATAGTAAAAAAGATGACATAAACTGCATTAGTAAATATCCACTTAAAAAGAAAATCCTTCAACTCTAGTAATAAATAAATAAATAAAAGAAGCAACATTAAATTACATTATTTGAGTTCTTGAACATTAGCACAAAGATTGTAACGATGATGGACTGATATTTTTCAATGGACTAGATTTATGAAAATACTGATTTGTTTTAATACAATAACGAATTATAAAATCATCCATCCTATATCTAAATGCATACTATTTCTGCCCAATCTGCGACTTATTTTAATTAAGTAATTAAGGCTTTAATGGAGCATTATTTTAATTTAAAAGTAAGTGAAATAAAATATTATTTTCTATGAACTTTAACTACACTGATTTCAGCCGAAAAGAAATGTTCATTCGCTGTAAAGAGCTGCATAATCATTTCTTCAGATATTATAGTGATAAATATCAACGTTTGAAGTTTTAAAATCTTTCTTTCATTTTGCACACACTCTCAAAACCGTAAATTTAATTCCCAAAATTTTTACTTATAATTTACAAAGGATGTTCATACGATATACGTTATATCAAAACTAAAAGAGCATTGAAATAGCCTTAGCGGATAGAGACGACATGTTTCCATTCAGCACATGTGACGTCATAACCAATCAGAGATCGTTTTTGATTGCATCACTTACGGTGGCCTTTTGGGGCAATTTAAATGTTTAATAACTAAATAAATTAACATTTGCCGAAAAAAAAAAACAATCAGATTTTCAGTTTCAGGAGAGAATTTCCAATAAGTTAGGTATGAAAATAAAAAAAATTATGATATGCTGTAATTGTTCATTGTGATCTGTAAATAAATAACATTCTCATAAGGACAAAGGTCACCATTGAACAAAATATTTAGAAAAAATAAATAAAGCGAAAAATTAAAAAATTTTCATTTATCTTCTTTTTCTTTTGTAAAAGAAGCTGAAGAAAAGAATGTAATACGTAATTTCTAAATTATTATTTCTTAGGATGAAGCAAAAAGTCAGTACGTATCTCTAATTAATGGGCTATTTGATCAAAAGCAACAAAGTGAACAAAGTGCTGAAAAACAAGAGTTGAAGTATGAAGGATTAAAACTATCAGTCAGTGGTGATATTACAGAATTGCGATTTAATCGCCCAGAAAAGAAAAATGCCATCACCACTAAAGTAAATAAACAATTTTTTATCCTTTTTTTTTATTTTTTTTACAGGATTTTATATTTTACACATCATCATTACCATAGTTGGCCACACAGCCCAATGTGGGCCAATGCCTTCCTCTGAAGATTTCTCCATAACGACTTCCGATCACATTTTAAACATCTAATGAAATATTGTTTTATAATTTTTTTTTCATTGAATAATATCTTACTAAAAAGGGGAATTTTGATCTAATTATTTAAGTAAATGAATACGCAAATGGTAGATTTTTGGAATCTATTTCTTATTTTTAGTATGATATGAAAATAACATAAACCCAATTTACGAAATAAAAAAATCATACATTGAAACATAAACTTGTCTACCATTAGAAAGTATTTCCCCCAAAAAACTTAGAAAGTTGGCAGGTCTTCAGAGCCCGGCAAAGTTAACAGTTATCAGTTAATAGCTAGGCACAAAGTGAAATTTAATGTAACATAAGAAGGAGGTTGAAAGTTTGTAAATGAAGAGTATTGAGATAACATTATTGCAGTTTAAATAAACAAATAAATAAATAAAAAGGTCTATGCAAAATAATAAAAAAATTATAGTATTTATCATTCCTAGATTTGTAAAATTGGGTTTGAAATATTATGTATTAGACTTACTTGTGTAGTAGTAATGTGATTTATACAGTGAAATCTCTAAAGAGTGACCACTCTCGGTCGGTTAATTGTTTTTAGAGGTTAACTCAATTGACTTTAAAATGTTATTGAATTTTCATGATTTTTCGCTAATGGTTTTAATTTTAGTCAGTGTCATTTTCTTGGTGCGAAAATACCACTTGTGTTGGCATCATGAAAACCAGATTGACGATAGAATCAGATTTAGCTCCGATAAAAATGATCCCTACTGATATAATTATGTGTAAAAATAAATATATCAATTCTGAATGATAGAACTATTTTAAATAAATAACAATTATGTTTTTTTTATTTAAGTTTGCATTTAATTTTATGTCATAAAATTTTCTTCTTCTCATTGGCACAACAGCCTAGGATGGGCCTTGGCCTTCTCAACAAGCTTATGCCAAGACATTCTTCCCTTAGCCAAGGTTCTCCAGTTTCTTATCTTTAAAATTTGTAGGTCCTTTTCAAGGCAGTCTAAAAATCTTAGGTTTGGCCGTCCTCTTTGTACCTGTTGGCCTGGCATTGAAAACTTTTTTAGTTGTCCTGCTATCCTCCATTCTTACTATGTGGCCTGTCCATTTAATCCTTTAAATTTTGATAAATTTAATGACATCAGGCTCTCTATATGCTTTGTAAAGTTCCGTGTTTGATCTTCTAAACCAGGTACCGTTTTTATTTATTCCACCAAAAATGCTTCGCAGTATTTTTCTCTCAAATCTAGCTATTATATTTTCATCTCCACGGGTCATTGTCCAGGTCTCACATGCGTATGTAAGCACTGATCGTATGAGACATTTATAGAGTAGCACTTTTGTTTTTCTTTTTATTTGGCTTGACTTAAGATATTTTCTCAGACAATAAAAACACTTGTTGGCCATCGTTATTCTCGTGTGTATTTCTTGTGTAGTGTCGTTTCTGTTGTTAATCTTCGACCCCAAATAGGTAAAGCTATCAACGGCTTCGAATTTGTATGCTCCAATTTCAAAGTGTGTTTCTTCATAGCCAGCTTTTGTGCAGGTGATATATTTAGTTTTATTTTCATCGATTCTTAATCCCATCTTAATGGCTTCCTTCTCCAGACATAAAAAGGATTGTGTTAGTGCTGTCTGCGATCTAGCGATAATTTCTAAATCATCAGCAAAAGCCAATATTTGAACTGATTTGTTGAAGATATTTCCCCGGGTGTTGATGTTTGAGTCCCTTACTATTTTCTCTAATGCTAGATTAAAGAGGAGACATGCCGAGGCATCTCCCTGTCGTACACCATTTTTAATTTCTATTGGATGGGAAAGACTATTCTGTATCTTGACCATGATTTTGGTTTCACTTAGTGTTAAGCTAATCAGCTTCACTAGTTTCTCCGGTTTATTGAATTCTCTTAAGGCTGATATTTGAGTTCTTCGGCTAACACTATCGTAGGCTGTTTTAAAACCAATAAACAGATGGTGCGTGTCAATACCAAATTCCATTGTCTTCTCCAAAATTTGCCGGATGTTAAAAATTTGCTCTGAGGTGGATCGCCCCTTCCTGAATCCGGCCTGATAATCACCAACTATATTCTCGACAAGTGGGGAGAGTCTTTTGAAAAGGGTGTTAGAAAAAACTTTATAACTTGTACAGAGCAAGCTAATTCCTCTGTAGTTTGAGCAATCCAGTATATCTCCTTTCTTATGTATCACACAGGTCATGCTGGTTTTCCACTCTTCAGGGTTTAATTCTTGCTCCCATATAGCTCGTACCAGATCATATATTTTCTTCGTGACACTAGTTCCTCCATATTTTAGAAATTCTGATGGGATTTCATCGGGGCCTGGTGCTTTATTGTCCTTTAGCTTTTTTATTCCGTCATCAACTTCTTCTACTGTTGGTGGTTCCACAATATGTTGGTTACAAATTCCAATGTCTTCTGTTGATGGTTCATGTTCATCGCTAACTCCATTCAGTAGTTCAAAAAAATGCTCATTCCATCTCTCCAATACTTGCAAATTGTTAGTCAAGATTGCTCCATTCTTGTCATGGCATGAGGTAGTTCTGGGTTTGAATTCCTTTCGTCCTTGGTTTATTTCCCGAAAGAAAGCTCTGCTTTCATTAGATCCCCTTAAATGTTCAACATTTTTTAAAAGATCCTCGAGAAATGCATTCTTCTTTGTTTTATGAATTCGCTTCTCCTCCTTTCTTGCCTCTTTGTATTTGATGTCAGCATTTCTAGAATGTCTCTTATTCAGCATCTTTTTATATGCTTCATTCTTTCTTTCTGTTGCCATGTAGCATTCATTATCAAACCAATCTTTCCTTTTAGTTTTCTTAATCTTTCCAATAACTTCGTTACCAGTCTTAACGATAGTTTCCTTCAAAGAGTTCCATTTAGCGTTTATGCTATCTTCCTCCCTATGGTTATCCTCAGATTCATGTCATAAAATTTAGTTAGCCTTTAAAATGAGAAGAGGTTTGTTTGTTTAAGATGCTTAGTTTTTTCTAAAATAATTTTTTCTCTAATTTAACTTTCATCTCTAAAAATAAATCATTGATAGCATCCTCTTTGTTTCATTCTGACTGTAACATTGAGGTTGTAGATCTCTTTCTGAGATTATCAAAAAGAGCTCTGTATATAAGAACCTCACACAAATATTTTGAATTGTTTTGTCAATCTTTCTTGTTTTGATATTTTTTCGTGTTTCTTTATTTAACCATTTCCACATTTGGTGGTGAGGTTTTTCCAATCACTGAGAGAGGTTTTGATGGTCTCTCCTAAAGGTTTTCTTCCACATAAAGTCTTTGGAAAAATTCTGTGCACCCCAAAATAGGTCGTAAATAGAGGTGGTCACTACATAGAAGTGGTCGCTCTTGGAGGTTTCACTGTATTTCTTTTCTATAAATAAATTAATTTTGTGTTTAAAAACTATTTCATCACAACTCTTGAATTAATATAATTTTTAAAATATTTTGTTTCTTTGAAGATGTACAAAGACATTGCATTAGCTTTAAAAGAAGCAAGTGAAAATGACACTGCTATTACTATTCTCACAGGTACTGTGTTTACTTTTCTGAATATTTTGTCCTGTGTTTCCATGTGTTCTATATTGTTATAAAATTTAGACTCTTCAGTAAGACATCCCGTTACAGCATTATAACGACCAATGCATAAGTTTCCATTGGCTATTCCTTAAACACAATGTTATTTTAATGTCGGTTACAATGGACACACAGAACTTTTCATTCCAATATAGTGACCAAAATGAAGTCATTTGATTAAGAAAAAGCTTTAGACAAATTTTTTTTGAACCATTCTATCCTTTGATGTTTCCACACACTTGATTTAAAACATCCTGAATCTCTTTGGAATGAAAGAAGAGTGATTGATTCTTATCCTAAGTCCTTGAGGGTCCTAATTTATGATCTTTCATAATCTGCATGACTTTTTTTTCAATAAATTTATTAATCATACTCTTCTTGTTTAAAAATTATATTCACTGTCTTTTGTGAATTGTCCTTTGTGTGACTTACTTTGAGTCAAAACATGTGGTCTTCACACGTAATTTCACTTATATTATCTATCAAAAATGATAGTCCCAAACCGGCATATTTGCTGATTTGGGACTATCATTAAAAAAAGGTATGGAAAATAAAATTTTTTATACCTTTTTTCTTCTTCTTTGAAGTATGATTTTAAAGGTTACTTTTATGTTCATATTAGAGTAGAAAATTCTTACAGCGCAAACCTTAAAAAATGGTACTTGGCGTTTGTAAAATTTGACTATTTTTTAAAATAATTTCACATATTTTTATTAATTGATTTTTTTATTACTACTATTAATCTGGAACAGATCAATCTTAAAAATGCTTTGAATTAATTTTTAAATATAAATAATTAAGTATAAATATTTAAAAACACATATATGTGCTTAAGTATTTTTTACAGAAAATTAATAGAATTTTTAGTGCATTAGAAGTAATAACAAAAAAAATTATAAATTTTTTACAACCACAGATTTAAGGTGGTCTATAGAGAATTACAGTTTGTGGAATTGTGTTTTATAGATCCTCTATTGAAAAAAAGATGCGTTATTACCAAATTTGTGTTATTTACCAAATTTTTATTATAATATTTTTTTTAAATATTGATCAAGAATCAAAATTAAAAAATAAGGTTTAAATATTTTCAGGGAACTATTAGTTTTTGGCTCTTAAACTGAATTGTTTTTGCTTTTAAAGGCCTGGTATATCATTCAATAATAATCAAAAATTTGAAAATAAAATTATAGTATAAAAAGTGGTTTAATATGATCAATTTATGAAAAAAAGAAAAACACACCAATTGATCAAAATAAATTGGAAAAAATCTAAGGGGATGTTAAGAGATTCATTGTACAGAGGTTCAGCAAAGTCTAGTTATTGCTCTGTCGATGGAGAAATTTTTTTGGAAAAACTAAAAATTTGCTACTTAGTTTACCTATTACAGGGGTGATTGTGCTCCGGAAAAAATCCGGATTTCCAGATTTTTCGCCAACTGTGATCCAAAAGTTTCCAGAAATCCAAAGTCCAGAAGTTTCTGGAAATCATCGATCACATATATGTATAAAAATTCTTGTATATATTATTTAAAAATATTAGAACTCGAATTTATACTCGGCATCTCTTTCATTTGTAAATATTTTTTCTGGTAGGATAACAAAATGTGATTAGAGCTAAAAGTAAAGTTACACATAATTATTCATTTAAATTATGCTGCATATAATTCATTCATGTTTTGAAAATTTCAGTAATTTAAATTTATAAAGATATTAATTTTTTGAAAGATTTTACTCAAGAAATTTTCAGGATTTTTGAGTTGGGCCCACAATCACCCCTGCTATTAACAAAACAATTTTGGAAATTGCTCAATTTTTATCTCTTGTCTCAGTGATAGCTGGCACTGACGACAATACTGATGTAAAATATCATCAGTGGTAAACAAGTTATGAGTTGGAATCCCCTTGTCATTATATATGTTTTTAATTTTGTTAACACATTAAGAACATGATCTACATGACTAGCACGTTAATAATTAATTTTTATGTTTAATAACCAGCAAAAACTTTTGCAATAAACTATAGTATTATTAAATCAAAATAATTCAGTTTTTCTAAGTTTTATTCATTGCAAGTCTCCTTAGGCTTCAAACGTGCTTTTTAATCATGTGCATATTAATTTTTTAAGAAATTTAATATTTATTATCAAATATAAAAAGTGGAAGGAAACATATTAAAATGGGTATTGAGACCATTCATAACAATTTTCCACCCATCTGTTTTTTTTTTCTAAAGTTATCTAATAATCAAAATTTGATAGTTTCTAATTACTTATTTTTTTGTGTTACCCTATCATTTATATATGTAAGGCCCCACAAATAACTTTTGTCGTATGCCGCTTTTTCTTGGGCTGGGTCTGCCAACAATGTTGTTGAAGCTTATTTTGTTTGTAAACATGCAACTTCTGGAATATCACATGAATATTCACTTTGTAATTAGCATAACTAAATGAATTACTATACTCTGTTGCAATTTAAGAAAAAACTATTATTTTTATGGAGAAAGACTGCAATGGTCTTTTCTTAACTTGCAACAGATTATAGTTTTTATTTCAGTTTGTTTTATATTATATTTTTTGGTTGTGGGGAAAAATCATTCTCACAATTAAAAAAAAAAGCATCACAACATTTTGATGTCCCTATAAAGCAAACATCGATTTCTTTTACTTTTGTTAATCCGAAAAAAAGGAATATGAACGTATGTAAAAGATTGATAAAGCATTGATGCTACAAAAATAATTTTTTTTCAGGTGAAGGTGATTATTACAGCAGTGGAAATGATCTAAGCAACTTTGCATCTGTCGATCAAGATATATCTGCTGCTGCTAAAAAGGCAGGACAACTGCTAAAGTCAGTCCAATTATATTTGCTTTCTTGTTGCAGAATAATTTAATTTTGTAATATAGTATGCTGATTTACCAGGAGTGAATTATGCAAATGAATAAAGTAAGAATGGAGTGCAGAAATAGTGCATTCTATTCAACCCTACCTATTCTATTTGTCACCTTCAGTCAACATGTTTTGCTCTGGTTCGGCAAGACCATTATTTGACCATCAACTAAGTGGATTTCTGTTAATTTAGTTTTGCAATGTACTTTGCATTCTGTTCTTAGTTTATATCAACTTCCAGAAATAATTTATAGTTTAGAATTTATACATACTGTAGAATCAATAATGCGTAAATATGAGACTGATAATCAAACTGTCCAACAGTAAATGTCATCTTAGAAAAATTCACAAATTTGCTTAAATTTCATTCTTTTTATTTTGTTTTAGCTAAATTGATGTTCTATTGTATAATGATTTTATATCCTCTATTATTTTTTAAAAACATTTCATCACAATTTACACAAGCAGAATCATTTAAAAAAATTCTCTTATCAAAATATGAGGCATTGTTTGACTATCCCAGTTAAAGAAAAGTTTATAAATATTTATAGTAATTTAAAAAAAAAAAAATTAAATATTAGTGATTGCTATTGTAATTGTAAGTTTTAAAATATCCCTTAAGTAAACTTGATAAACCTTTTCTTATTTTGAAAAAAAAAAACAACTCATATTCTAAAATTACTTCTTCAATTATTCAAATAAAATTTTTTCTGTATTTTAAGCAGTCCCCCCCCCCCCCCCCCGGAAAAAAACAAACATTTGTCAGTTATGAAAATGGTTAAAATATAATAATTTTGAAGGAGGTGAAGTGAATTCTGCTAATAATTCATTCTTTATTAATTAAAGTTGGATATTTTTTATTTCATTATTCTGTGTTATAGGAGAATATGTTATGCTATTAAAAATATATATTTCAGTGAATTTGTTGGGGCCTTTATCGATTTTCCAAAGATATTGGTAGCAGCTGTAAATGGGCCTGCGGTTGGCATACCTGTTACTTTACTTGGATTGTGTGATGTTGTGTATGCATCTGATAAGGTAGTTTTTATTTTTTCTTCCAAAACATCCGCATTAACCTACATTTATTTCTCTTTTTGCTTAGTTTTTTTTAAGACACTATACATTTTTCTGACTTTTTAAAAATTATTTGTAACTGTGTGAATATATCTTTTATATAATATTAAATTACTTTTAAAATATGTAAGATGTAGTTTTTATGTTACAATCTAACACTTATTGTATTTAATTAAGTAAATTAGACCTGAGAGTCAAGGCTATATTTGAGTAAAAGTTGATGCAACCCATTATAACACAAAATAGAAATTAAGTTAAATTTAAATGTGTGAAAATCTGACCAGAATATGTCTGAAACTTTGTATTTTCTTTTCTTAATGTAAATTAACCCTGAGAGTCTATTGCAGAGCTATATTAAAGTAAAAGTTGATGCAATCCATTATAACACGAAATAGAAATTAAGTTAAATTTAAATGTGTGAAAATCTGACCGAAATATGCTTGAGACTCTGTATTTTCTTTTGCAGGCAACATTTCAGACTCCTTTCTCTTTACTTGGCCAGTCACCAGAAGCTTGTGCGACTTATACATTTCCTAAAATTATGGGTTATTCAAAGGTTTATATTTATTCTCTTTATTAACATGTCTAAAATATATTACTGTAAATCAGTATTGTTATTGAAATTTTTTTAATTTTACAACAAATAAAACTAGTTTAACACATTTTATTTATTTGTTTATTTAACTAAAATATTCTCTAATTTTTATCAATGTACATGAGTTTGTAACTTCATTATCGGATTACAATTGATTTAAATACTGTTACATTTTTATAGTCAAAAATATAGACAGATAAAGAAGATACTGTAAAAATTTTATAGCAATTTTAAAAATCTACAAACTTATATTAAGTTATAGGCATTGTAGAAAAGATATTTTATTTCAGTTTAAAAGCCTAGTTTTTAGTATCCTGCTAGAATTTTAATTGATATTGTACTAACTCTTAAAATTCATTATATGTAAAAAAAAAAGAAGTAAAATATTAATTTTATTTATGCTGCTATTGCTACAAGTGTATAGTGATTACATTGAGTTATTGGTATTCTAACTATTCTCAGTATTATAGGTTTTAAACATTTCCATATATTTTTAGATTGTAAAGTCTACATGTCCTTTCAAATCTATTTTAGGACATATATTTGAGAGATTAGCCAACTCTTTATAAATACAGTTCAAAATACCGATGTCACGAATATTTGGCCACTATTCAGTATTCGACCCTTTTAGCAAAGTATTTATTATTGGAAAAATTATTTTTCGACAAAGTTTTTTTTGGGCAAACTTTTAATAGATTTATGAAAGAATGTTCTAAAATCGTATTTTTTACTATACATTATTAAAAATATTTTCTATACTTATTTGATAAGTTCTAAAACGTGTTATTTATGTTTTGAAAGGTACATGGAAAAGCGAAACTTGAAGAATTGAAACTAGATTACTTCATACTGAACCACGAGTTCTGTAATGCTGTTTCCCCCCCCCTTTTTTAATTATATTCAGACAAGACAATTTAATCGTTTATTCAACACTTTATATTTTAAAAATTGAGAACTTCTTCTTTTGTTTAATTTAGTGTTTGTTTTTCTGTTTTATCTAAATTTGCTATTGGAATGTTTCTAATAGACTTAATTCTTTTATTGTCATTATTTTTTCTTGTACGATAAGACAGATAACTAGTTACACAGAAAACTGAGATTCTCAACATTGTAGTTATACTACAGAACTAAGAGCAATTTTTTTCTATTTCTCTTTTGATTTTTTATTAACTTTTATTTTTATCAGTATTTTTTAAAAAAGCATTTTTGATTAAAGTTCTTTATGGTAACTTTTTTTATCAAATAGGGCAATGTGAAAAAGTTAGCTTAAGATTTCCAGCGTTAAATCTTTTATTGAAAAATTATGAACGATTTTTGTTTTGGCTTCTATGTAGCTTTTTCTTTTTTAAAAAGCTTTTGTTTTTATAGACGTTTTTATTATGACACGGCAATTAAGAGTGTTTCGATTAAATTTTCATATTCGCTGTTTCTTAAAAATATGAGATTTGGAAAACTGAAATGTTTAGCTTTAAAATTTTCTTTCAAAAATTAGGATTGACTCTTATTTTATTTTATTTATTTATTTTTTTGTTTTGTTTAGCTTTTGTACATAATCTTGGTTTTTTTAATAGGCGTTTTTATGATGGTGCTGCATTTATAAAAGCGTTTCTGATGGACATTATCTCTTTTAATATTTTATGGATTTTACGGAAAATATTTTTTTTAGCATTTAAGTTTTGTTTTAAGAATTGAGAGGATATAATTTTTTTTCCCATTTTTTTCTTTCAACTTCACAACTTTTGACTTTTTTTTTAAATAGCTGTTAGCCAGTTTTTTATTATCTTAAATATTTCTAATTATCTTAATGTCTAATTATCTTTATTATCTTAAATATTTTTATTAAAGTTTTTTACCTTGTACCAATAATGCAGCTAAGTTTTGATTATTTTTCCATAATGACTAAACTTATTTCTATATAAAAAAATAATATTTATTCATTTATTATTTTTGTTGTTGTTGTTGTTATTCAGCTGTTGAATATTTTGAATTTGGTTAATTTTTTTGGACACATATTCAGGGTTCGACCATATCACTGTTTGTTACACACCTAATTAAAAACCAAGTTAATCCTTTAAAATCTTGTTCTTTATTCCAGGCAAATGAAATTCTCCTATTTAATAAAAAATTTGATGCTGTTGAAGCTAAGTCATTGGGATTAATTTCAGAAATATTTCCAAATGACACCTTCCATGAAGATGTTAAAAGAAAATTAGAATTTTTGTCTCAAGCATCAAAACAAGTAACTATACATCCATTGAGTAATTTCTAATTGTTTTTTTTCTTTTTTTATAAAATGTCACAAAACAGTTTTAATTTTTTCTTCTAAAGAATTGAATAGATAAGATCGCTTAAACTGTGTTGTGTAATGTGGTTAAAAAAAATTACATTTTTTAAAACGTCACAAATAAATATCCATAAATCCATATATATATATATTCTTACAGTAAAACCTCTATAAGTCATTTCTTCTGAGAATATAAATTATTAAGTATAGATATATGAAAACTATGAATAGCGATCAACGTTGCAATATTAAATATCAGTTAATGACATGGAAATATATAAAAAGTAATAGACATGTTGATAAATTTACTATAAGTATATAAAAATTTATATTAAAAACATTTATGTACTGTAAAAAATATTTATTATGCAAAAGATAGGTAGACATGCATTATTTTTTCAAAATATTTGGATATTTTAGTTTGAACACACAAACATACTCTTTCATTTCTAATGCAAATTATAAGTTTTCGTCAATTGTGACAAATTGCTGATCATTTTCTGTAAGTTCACGAGAATGCAGAAAGTTTCTCATTGTTTCGAAGCCTTCTGCAAATACAGGTACTGGTTGTGGTTCTGGTACCCATCCATTTGAAGCTAGGTAGGCTCCCGGCCACCATCCGGGATAAAACTTCATATTATAGTTCATTCGTTAACCATACCCTCCTTCTCCCTTGTTAACATAATAAGCAAATCGCAAATTCCTCCTCCTGTTAATTGTTTGTGTAATATTTGATAATAAGAATTTACTATCATTATATATATATATATATATATATATATATATATATATATATATATATATATATATATAAAAGTAAAATGCTGCACTAATATAGTTTCTGAATTTCAAAATTAAGGCTGTATTTCAACTTATTTTGTTCCTCATTTTTAGTCAATGATCCTATCCAAGGAACTTATTAGAAAATTTGAAAAAGATACTCTGCATACAGTAAATGATGAAGAATGTAAGTTACTTGTTGAGCGATGGCAATCACAAGACTGTATGGAGGCCTTAATGAGATTCTTCACGCGAAAATCAAAGTTGTAGTTCTTAAAATATTCATAAATTATAATTTTTTGTTACGATTGGTATAGGCATTATTACACATATTTTAATGTTTACATTATTGTATGATATTACTCTTGAAATTTCTTATTAAGATTTAAGTGATTTTATTGTGTATTTTAAATAAATTATTTTTATAATGAGTGTCATTGTTTTTATAAAAAATACCATTTTCCAATGAAAAGGATCAATTTTTAGTTTTAATTAAGTTTGTCAGATTTTCCTGTCTTCCATGCTCCTAGGGATAATTATATTGATACCAGTGCTCGAAAGCTATATTGCCCAAGGCATGTAAAAATTCTGATTGGGCATGTATTCTACCATTGCATGCTTGGATATGTTCGTGAACATTGGAATTAAAAACACCAATTACGCCAAAGAATATACATAGAAGAAAGCTTCCAAGAATTGGTTCATCTTAAAAAAGGGCTTAGACCCAACTCTTCCCCCAACCACTTTGGACAGAAAAGGAATGCTTTCTCTTTTTATTCAGGGTTGGTTTGTTAATACATTTTAGCATTATTTATTTACACTGCTATACTATTTATTAAGATATATCTTTGATAATTTACTTATATCAATGTTAGATTGTATCTGTTGCACATTTTGAGATAATGTTAGGAATGAAATGGTGGTTAGTGGGAGGCATGATTGATTATTGATTGTATCTGTTGAGTGTATTGGTTGCACAGTTTGAGATAGAATCAAAGAATAAAATGGTAGTTAGTAGGAGGCATAATTGCTTATGAAAGAAAATAAATGTGAATTTTTTTTGTTGCACCCTCTCTATAACTCTTCTGTTGGCAAAATGCAAAGGTACACAAAATATTAGGTCAATTATTGATGTTTTGACCCTTGTCCAACACCATATACTGATTTAGTCTGAAGAGTGAAAAATATTTGGAAACTGTCAAATATCTTGAGAGACATGTATCAGATCAAAAAGATGAAAATTGATGATTCAATGTTTTTTTAAAAGCTATCCATTGGCACCAAATTTAATATTTTACATCCAACCCCTGGAGGCAGTGTATCAGCAACTTTGAAATTTTAAAAGGGGAAATCCTGCTTGATTTGGATTCTCCAAAAAAGAGTAATTCTATTGGTTTTTGCATTGTGCCTTATAGGTTTATGTATTTTGCTTTACAAATGGTGCTGCAACCAAGAAAATTAAACTAGGGTACAAACTGTTAAAAATGGTGGTATCTTGAGAACCATAAGATTGGAAAAAAAAACAACAATATTAAATGTTTTGTTATTTTTTTAAAAAAGAAAACAATTTTTTTAAGAATTGATAAAAAGAAATCAAAACATTTCCATTCATATGTTCTTAATCTGATAGTTCTTGAGTTTTGTCATTCTAAACAGTCAGTACCCTATTTTAATTTTCCCTGTTACAGCACCATCTGTGAAGTAAAATGCATTAACCTATTGATAAAATAAGGCTAAAAAATATTTCAGAAGAAACCAGATCTGCAATAAAATATAGGGATTTGTATTTAAGATTTCAAAGTTGCCTCAACCGTGCCCCTGAGTTGGAGGATGGAGGATCAAGTTTGATATCATTAGATATTTGATTTTAAAAAAAAATTGAATGTCTCTATTGTTATAATTCATTGCATATTTCTCGAGATAGTTGACCGTTTTTGAACTTTCTGTTACAGCCAGTATATCTGTCAGTTATTTACATTTATGCTACAGGGAGAATAATCTTTTTAATTTTCAATTATTAGATAAAATTTAAATATTAATGTGTACTTTTTGCTATTACTTGAAAAATTCTCTGGTTACAGCAGGAAAAGATTGGCAACTATGTTAGAACATGCTAAAGGAAAAAAAAAAAGGATTTGTTACGACATTGTAAATTTCCGTTTACAACAGAGAACTATTTTTTAAGGTGTAAAGGGGCCGAAACATACACTACAGAGCGGAAAATACGTAGGTGATATTGTTTTCGTAATTGAAGTAACATAGAAAACGCAGAAAATTTGTCTCCATCGCGGAAAATTTTTTACTATTACTAAATAAGAAAAAAGATAATCCACCTGTGCAAAGAACGTTTATCTTATTCGAATTATTTTAGAGATTTAAAATCATACATAACGATTTCTATTTACGTGATTTAATATCGAGTATCTTGTTTCGTATTTTCACGATTTTATATCAAATATCGCGTTTCGTATTCACATGATTATTATGATTCCTGTTCAAGTGACTTAAAAATTATACATCGGAATTCGTATCGGATTTTAAAACGGAACATCGAGATTCATTCTCGCGTGTTTTTAAATTCAGGCGTCGATATTCGTATTCACGCGATGTTGAAATCAAACATAAGGATTCGTATTAAAACGATTTTAAAATTTAAGTTTGAGATTCGTATTTACACCATTTTAAAATTGATCGTAGAGATTCGTATTCGCGTGTTTTAAAAATCACACATTAGGATTCGTATTTACGCGATTTTAAAATAAAATGTCGAGAATCGTATACACGTAATTTAAAAATCACACATCGACATTCATATTAATACAATTTAAATAATACAAGTATTTAATGCAAGTAAAATCTCGCATTGATATTTTTATTAAAGCGTTGATAACATTCTATGAATAAATGTTTCCTACATACACTTTATTTATTTTTTTTTTTGTTGCTTAAATTTCAGATTTTTCTTCCAATTATTTAAAGAGTGTTTTTACACATAACATTTTTGGATTGCTATTTTCAACTTTTTTGGTGTTTTATCAAACTCATCCCTATGATTTGATACAATAATGTTTAGTTCTATAAGAATCAAACATTTTTAAAATATATATTCACGGGATTTTAAAACGAATTTTGTCAAAATGACGAGAGATCGTCGCATGAAATGCTTTTTTTTTTTGTGAATATACTATTTTCATATCAGCAATGAGCATGCAATAGTTATTACTTATGATTGTTAGGTCAAGTTTAGCCTATCTTTAGCCAGTGCTTTCTATGCTTATTCTGAAAATGCCGTAGAACATGTACATGAAGGAAAAGCCACAGATTAACGAAAATGAAAAAAGGTTTGTGGTCTAGTTTTTTAATATTTAAAAGAAAGAAAATAAACTTACTTTAATGCTGCATTGTCTAGGCTAATTATTACTGTTCCAGTTTAAAATGTGCGATATGCTGTTTTACATTTAATTTGTATGCCTAACAAGCAAAGAATATTTTTATTATTATTAAATTGAAAAATTCTAAATAACTATTGAAAAATGTTTTAAGGGATATTGACCTTTGCTTTTTATAAAGTAAATCTTGTTCTTCGTTCAAGCGTTGGTGGTATAACGGTTAGCATAGCTGCCTTCCAAGCAGTTGACCCGGGTTCGACTCCCGGCCAACGCATGTCACTTTTTTCTTACCCTTCAGTTTTATTATCTTAAAAGTTGATATCTTGAAGAGGGATGATTAATGAAAAGCCATAAATTTTTTCTTAATTTTTAAAAAAACAATTCAAAAACTATTTTGGTGACCTATTGAAAAATAAATATTTCCTTCCAAGGGACTTTCGTGCTCTCTTGCGTCCTCATAAATATTTTAGCTTTTATTATCGTCTTTTTTCGACCGTGAAATAATTTTTAGAATCGCCGATGAAAATATACGAATTTAACTGTACATCGAATAAAAGTTCAATGCTCTCAATTAATAATTTTGAACTACAAAACAGAAGGTAAAAAAATGAACAACAAACTCGCGTTCAAAAAGAAGGAGAATAAATAAATCGCATTACATGGAAATGGAAACCACGAAAAGCGTTCAAGGAGAGTAGGTTGATAATGCGTGTGTAAACTACGAACAATTGAGATATCTTATGAAATAATGGGTAAGGAGGAGTTTACAAACTTTCCAGCAGTAGTTGAAATTCAAAGTGTCTGTTTCGTGGTGGAAATAATTTAGTTAAAAGGTAATTATATTTTCCACTCATAACGACTCACTTACGGACTAGACACAGATTCTCAAAGAACTGGAAAGTAAGTTGATAAAAGAAATTTTTAAGAGCTGTCAGTAAGCGTTGGTGGTATAACGGTTAGCATAGCTGCCTTCCAAGCAGTTGACCCGGGTTCGACTCCCGGCCAACGCATGTCACTTTTTTCTTACCCTTCAGTTTTATTATCTTAAAAGTTGATATCTTGAAGAGGGATGATTAATGAAAAGCCATAAATTTTTTCTTAATTTTTAAAAAAACAATTCAAAAACTATTTTGGTGACCTATTGAAAAATAAATATTTCCTTCCAAGGGACTTTCGTGCTCTCTTGCGTCCTCATAAATATTTTAGCTTTTATTATCGTCTTTTTTCGACCGTGAAATAATTTTTAGAATCGCCGATGAAAATATACGAATTTAACTGTACATCGAATAAAAGTTCAATGCTCTCAATTAATAATTTTGAACTACAAAACAGAAGGTAAAAAAATGAACAACAAACTCGCGTTCAAAAAGAAGGAGAATAAATAAATCGCATTACATGGAAATGGAAACCACGAAAAGCGTTCAAGGAGAGTAGGTTGATAATGCGTGTGTAAACTACGAACAATTGAGATATCTTATGAAATAATGGGTAAGGAGGAGTTTACAAACTTTCCAGCAGTAGTTGAAATTCAAAGTGTCTGTTTCGTGGTGGAAATAATTTAGTTAAAAGGTAATTATATTTTCCACTCATAACGACTCACTTACGGACTAGACACAGATTCTCAAAGAACTGGAAAGTAAGTTGATAAAAGAAATTTTTAACAGCTGTCAGTAAGCGTTGGTGGTATAACGGTTAGCATAGCTGCCTTCCAAGCAGTTGACCCGGGTTCGACTCCCGGCCAACGCATGTCACTTTTTTCTTACCCTTCAGTTTTATTATCTTAAAAGTTGATATCTTGAAGAGGGATGATTAATGAAAAGCCATAAATTTTTTCTTAATTTTTAAAAAAACAATTCAAAAACTATTTTGGTGACCTATTGAAAAATAAATATTTCCTTCCAAGGGACTTTCGTGCTCTCTTGCGTCCTCATAAATATTTTAGCTTTTATTATCGTCTTTTTTCGACCGTGAAATAATTTTTAGAATCGCCGATGAAAATATACGAATTTAACTGTACATCGAATAAAAGTTCAATGCTCTCAATTAATAATTTTGAACTACAAAACAGAAGGGAAAAAAATGAACAACAAACTCGCGTTCAAAAAGAAGGAGAATAAATAAATCGCATTACATGGAAATGGAAACCACGAAAAGCGTTCAAGGAGAGTAGGTTGATAATGCGTGTGTAAACTACGAACAATTGAGATATCTTATGAAATAATGGGTAAGGAGGAGTTTACAAACTTTCCAGCAGTAGTTGAAATTCAAAGTGTCTGTTTCGTGGTGGAAATAATTTAGTTAAAAGGTAATTATATTTTCCACTCATAACGACTCACTTACGGACTAGACACAGATTCTCAAAGAACTGGAAAGTAAGTTGATAAAAGAAATTTTTAACAGCTGTCAGTAAGCGTTGGTGGTATAACGGTTAGCATAGCTGCCTTCCAAGCAGTTGACCCGGGTTCGACTCCGGCCAACGCAAGCGTTTTGATTTTATTCGACTCGATATTGTCTCACTTTAATAGAGCAAGTGAAAAATATTACGCGCATATGGATCTTAAAAAAGAATAATTTAGAATAGTGAGAAGGAAATAAATTGAGAAATGCGTTTTTTATATGGGGTGTAAATTCATTTTTCAGTTCGGTTCGGTTGGAAAGGATTTCCGATCTGTATGAAAATCGGAATGTATGAAGAAAACTTAAGTATTCTCGTCATCGTTAAACAGCACATTTAAGGGATATTGACCTTTGCTTTTTATAAAGTAAATCTTGTTCTTCGTTCAAGCGTTGGTGGTATAACGGTTAGCATAGCTGCCTTCCAAGCAGTTGACCCGGGTTCGACTCCCGGCCAACGCATGTCACTTTTTTCTTACCCTTCAGTTTTATTATCTTAAAAGTTGATATCTTGAAGAGGGATGATTAATGAAAAGCCATAAATTTTTTCTTAATTTTTAAAAAAACAATTCAAAAACTATTTTGGTGACCTATTGAAAAATAAATATTTCCTTCCAAGGGACTTTCGTGCTCTCTTGCGTCCTCATAAATATTTTAGCTTTTATTATCGTCTTTTTTCGACCGTGAAATAATTTTTAGAATCGCCGATGAAAATATACGAATTTAACTGTACATCGAATAAAAGTTCAATGCTCTCAATTAATAATTTTGAACTACAAAACAGAAGGGAAAAAAATGAACAACAAACTCGCGTTCAAAAAGAAGGAGAATAAATAAATCGCATTACATGGAAATGGAAACCACGAAAAGCGTTCAAGGAGAGTAGGTTGATAATGCGTGTGTAAACTACGAACAATTGAGATATCTTATGAAATAATGGGTAAGGAGGCGTTTACAAACTTTCCAGCAGTAGTTGAAATTCAAAGTGTCTGTTTCGTGGTGGAAATAATTTAGTTAAAAGGTAATTATATTTTCCACTCATAACGACTCACTTACGGACTAGACACAGATTCTCAAAGAACTGGAAAGTAAGTTGATAAAAGAAATTTTTAACAGCTGTCAGTAAGCGTTGGTGGTATAACGGTTAGCATAGCTGCCTTCCAAGCAGTTGACCCGGGTTCGACTCCCGGCCAACGCAAGCGTTTTGATTTTATTCGACTCGATATTGTCTCACTTTAATAGAGCAAGTGAAAAATATTCCGCGCATATGGATCTTAAAAAAGAATAATTTAGAATAGTGAGAAGGAAATAAATTGAGAAATGCGTTTTTTATATGGGGTGTAAATTCATTTTTCAGTTCGGTTCGGTTGGAAAGGATTTCCGATCTGTATGAAAATCGGAATGTATGAAGAAAACTTAAGTATTCTCGTCATCGTTAAACAGCACATTTAAGGGATATTGACCTTTGCTTTTTATAAAGTAAATCTTGTTCTTCGTTCAAGCGTTGGTGGTATAACGGTTAGCATAGCTGCCTTCCAAGCAGTTGACCCGGGTTCGACTCCCGGCCAACGCATGTCACTTTTTTCTTACCCTTCAGTTTTATTATCTTAAAAGTTGATATCTTGAAGAGGGATGATTAATGAAAAGCCATAAATTTTTTCTTAATTTTTAAAAAAACAATTCAAAAACTATTTTGGTGACCTATTGAAAAATAAATATTTCCTTCCAAGGGACTTTCGTGCGCTCTTGCGTCCTCATAAATATTTTAGCTTTTATTATCGTCTTTTTTCGACCGTGAAATAATTTTTAGAATCGCCGATGAAAATATACGAATTTAACTGTACATCGAATAAAAGTTCAATGCTCTCAATTAATAATTTTGAACTACAAAACAGAAGGGAAAAAAATGAACAACAAACTCGCGTTCAAAAAGAAGGAGAATAAATAAATCGCATTACATGGAAATGGAAACCACGAAAAGCGTTCAAGGAGAGTAGGTTGATAATGCGTGTGTAAACTACGAACAATTGAGATATCTTATGAAATAATGGGTAAGGAGGAGTTTACAAACTTTCCAGCAGTAGTTGAAATTCAAAGTGTCTGTTTCGTGGTGGAAATAATTTAGTTAAAAGGTAATTTTATTTTCCACTCATAACGACTCACTTACGGACTAGACACAGATTCTCAAAGAACTGGAAAGTAAGTTGATAAAAGAAATTTTTAACAGCTGTCAGTAAGCGTTGGTGGTATAACGGTTAGCATAGCTGCCTTCCAAGCAGTTGACCCGGGTTCGACTCCCGGCCAACGCAAGCGTTTTGATTTTATTCGACTCGATATTGTCTCACTTTAATAGAGCAAGTGAAAAATATTCCGCGCATATGGATCTTAAAAAAGAATAATTTAGAATAGTGAGAAGGAAATAAATTGAGAAATGCGTTTTTTATATGGGGTGTAAATTCATTTTTCAGTTCGGTTCGGTTGGAAAGGATTTCCGATCTGTATGAAAATCGGAATGTATGAAGAAAACTTAAGTATTCTCGTCATCGTTAAACAGCACATTTAAGGGATATTGACCTTTGCTTTTTATAAAGTAAATCTTGTTCTTCGTTCAAGCGTTGGTGGTATAACGGTTAGCATAGCTGCCTTCCAAGCAGTTGACCCGGGTTCGACTCCCGGCCAACGCATGTCACTTTTTTCTTACCCTTCAGTTTTATTATCTTAAAAGTTGATATCTTGAAGAGGGATGATTAATGAAAAGCCATAAATTTTTTCTTAATTTTTAAAAAATCAATTCAAAAACTATTTTGGTGACCTATTGAAAAATAAATATTTCCTTCCAAGGGACTTTCGTGCTCTCTTGCGTCCTCATAAATATTTTAGCTTTTATTATCGTCTTTTTTCGACCGTGAAATAATTTTTAGAATCGCCGATGAAAATATACGAATTTAACTGTACATCGAATAAAAGTTCAATGCTCTCAATTAATAATTTTGAACTACAAAACAGAAGGGAAAAAAATGAACAACAAACTCGCGTTCAAAAAGAAGGAGAATAAATAAATCGCATTACATGGAAATGGAAACCACGAAAAGCGTTCAAGGAGAGTAGGTTGATAATGCGTGTGTAAACTACGAACAATTGAGATATCTTATGAAATAATGGGTAAGGAGGAGTTTACAAACTTTCCAGCAGTAGTTGAAATTCAAAGTGTCTGTTTCGTGGTGGAAATAATTTAGTTAAAAGGTAATTATATTTTCCACTCATAACGACTCACTTACGGACTAGACACAGATTCTCAAAGAACTGGAAAGTAAGTTGATAAAAGAAATTTTTAACAGCTGTCAGTAAGCGTTGGTGGTATAACGGTTAGCATAGCTGCCTTCCAAGCAGTTGACCCGGGTTCGACTCCCGGCGAACGCAAGCGTTTTGATTTTATTCGACTCGATATTGTCTCACTTTAATAGAGCAAGTGAAAAATATTCCGCGCATATGGATCTTAAAAAAGAATAATTTAGAATAGTGAGAAGGAAATAAATTGAGAAATGCGTTTTTTATATGGGGTGTAAATTCATTTTTCAGTTCGGTTCGGTTGGAAAGGATTTCCGATCTGTATGAAAATCGGAATGTATGAAGAAAACTTAAGTATTCTCGTCATCGTTAAACAGCACATTTAAGGGATATTGACCTTTGCTTTTTATAAAGTAAATCTTGTTCTTCGTTCAAGCGTTGGTGGTATAACGGTTAGCATAGCTGCCTTCCAAGCAGTTGACCCGGGTTCGACTCCCGGCCAACGCATGTCACTTTTTTCTTACCCTTCAGTTTTATTATCTTAAAAGTTGATATCTTGAAGAGGGATGATTAATGAAAAGCCATAAATTTTTTCTTAATTTTTAAAAAAACAATTCAAAATCTATTTTGGTGACCTATTGAAAAATAAATATTTCCTTCCAAGGGACTTTCGTGCTCTCTTGCGTCCTCATAAATATTTTAGCTTTTATTATCGTCTTTTTTCGACCGTGAAATAATTTTTAGAATCGCATATGAAAATATACGAATTTAACTGTACATCGAATAAAAGTTCAATGCTCTCAATTAATAATTTTGAACTACAAAACAGAAGGGAAAAAAATGAACAACAAACTCGCGTTCAAAAAGAAGGAGAATAAATAAATCGCATTACATGGAAATGGAAACCACGAAAAGCGTTCAAGGAGAGTAGGTTGATAATGCGTGTGTAAACTACGAACAATTGAGATATCTTATGAAATAATGGGTAAGGAGGAGTTTACAAACTTTCCAGCAGTAGTTGAAATTCAAAGTGTCTGTTTCGTGGTGGAAATAATTTAGTTAAAAGGTAATTATATTTTCCACTCATAACGACTCACTTACGGACTAGACACAGATTCTCAAAGAACTGGAAAGTAAGTTGATAAAAGAAATTTTTAACAGCTGTCAGTAAGCGTTGGTGGTATAACGGTTAGCATAGCTGCCTTCCAAGCAGTTGACCCGGGTTCGACTCCCGGCCAACGCAAGCGTTTTGATTTTATTCGACTCGATATTGTCTCACTTTAATAGAGCAAGTGAAAAATATTCCGCGCATATGGATCTTAAAAAAGAATAATTTAGAATAGTGAGAAGGAAATAAATTGAGAAATGCGTTTTTTATATGGGGTGTAAATTCATTTTTCAGTTCGGTTCGGTTGGAAAGGATTTCCGATCTGTATGAAAATCGGAATGTATGAAGAAAACTTCAAGTATTCTCGTCATCGTTATACAGCACATTTAAGGGATATTGACCTTTGCTTTTTATAAAGTAAATCTTGTTCTTCGTTCAAGCGTTGGTGGTATAACGGTTAGCATAGCTGCCTTCCAAGCAGTTGACCCGGGTTCGACTCCCGGCCAACGCATGTCACTTTTTTCTTACCCTTCAGTTTTATTATCTTAAAAGTTGATATCTTGAAGAGGGATGATTAATGAAAAGCCATAAATTTTTTCTTAATTTTTAAAAAAACAATTCAAAATCTATTTTGGTGACCTATTGAAAAATAAATATTTCCTTCCAAGGGACTTTCGTGCTCTCTTGCGTCCTCATAAATATTTTAGCTTTTATTATCGTCTTTTTTCGACCGTGAAATAATTTTTAGAATCGCCGATGAAAATATACGAATTTAACTGTACATCGAATAAAAGTTCAATGCTCTCAATTAATAATTTTGAACTACAAAACAGAAGGGAAAAAAATGAACAACAAACTCGCGTTCAAAAAGAAGGAGAATAAATAAATCGCATTACATGGAAATGGAAACCACGAAAAGCGTTCAAGGAGAGTAGGTTGATAATGCGTGTGTAAACTACGAACAATTGAGATATCTTATGAAATAATGGGTAAGGAGGAGTTTACAAACTTTCCAGCAGTAGTTGAAATTCAAAGTGTCTGTTTCGTGGTGGAAATAATTTAGTTAAAAGGTAATTATATTTTCCACTCATGACGACTCACTTACGGACTAGACACAGATTCTCAAAGAACTGGAAAGTAAGTTGATAAAAGAAATTTTTAACAGCTGTCAGTAAGCGTTGGTGGTATAACGGTTAGCATAGCTGTCTTCCAAGCAGTTGACCCGGGTTCGACTCCCGGCCAACGCAAGCGTTTTGATTTTATTCGACTCGATATTGTCTCACTTTAATAGAGCAAGTGAAAAATATTCCGCGCATATGGATCTTAAAAAAGAATAATTTAGAATAGTGAGAAGGAAATAAATTGAGAAATGCGTTTTTTATATGGGGTGTAAATTCATTTTTCAGTTCGGTTCGGTTGGAAAGGATTTCCGATCTGTATGAAAATCGGAATGTATGAAGAAAACTTAAGTATTCTCGTCATCGTTAAACAGCACATTTAAGGGATATTGACCTTTGCTTTTTATAAAGTAAATCTTGTTCTTCGTTCAAGCGTTGGTGGTATAACGGTTAGCATAGCTGCCTTCCAAGCAGTTGACCCGGGTTCGACTCCCGGCCAACGCATGTCACTTTTTTCTTACCCTTCAGTTTTATTATCTTAAAAGTTGATATCTTGAAGAGGGATGATTAATGAAAAGCCATAAATTTTTTCTTAATTTTTAAAAAAACAATTCAAAAACTATTTTGGTGACCTATTGAAAAATAAATATTTCCTTCCAAGGGACTTTCGTGCTCTCTTGCGTCCTCATAAATATTTTAGCTTTTATTATCGTCTTTTTTCGACCGTGAAATAATTTTTAGAATCGCCGATGAAAATATACGAATTTAACTGTACATCGAATAAAAGTTCAATGCTCTCAATTAATAATTTTGAACTACAAAACAGAAGGGAAAAAAATGAACAACAAACTCGCGTTCAAAAAGAAGGAGAATAAATAAATCGCATTACATGGAAATGGAAACCACGAAAAGCGTTCAAGGAGAGTAGGTTGATAATGCGTGTGTAAACTACGAACAATTGAGATATCTTATGAAATAATGGGTAAGGAGGAGTTTACAAACTTTCCAGCAGTAGTTGAAATTCAAAGTGTCTGTTTCGTGGTGGAAATAATTTAGTTAAAAGGTAATTATATTTTCCACTCATAACGACTCACTTACGGACTAGACACAGATTCTCAAAGAACTGGAAAGTAAGTTGATAAAAGAAATTTTTAACAGCTGTCAGTAAGCGTTGGTGGTATAACGGTTAGCATAGCTGCCTTCCAAGCAGTTGACCCGGGTTCGACTCCCGGCCAACGCAAGCGTTTTGATTTTATTCGACTCGATATTGTCTCACTTTAATAGAGCAAGTGAAAAATATTCCGCGCATATGGATCTTAAAAAAGAATAATTTAGAATAGTGAGAAGGAAATAAATTGAGAAATGCGTTTTTTATATGGGGTGTAAATTCATTTTTCAGTTCGGTTCGGTTGGAAAGGATTTCCGATCTGTATGAAAATCGGAATGTATGAAGAAAACTTAAGTATTCTCGTCATCGTTAAACAGGACATTTAAGGGATATTGACCTTTGCTTTTTATAAAGTAAATCTTGTTCTTCGTTCAAGCGTTGGTGGTATAACGGTTAGCATAGCTGCCTTCCAAGCAGTTGACCCGGGTTCGACTCCCGGCCAACGCATGTCACTTTTTTCTTACCCTTCAGTTTTATTATCTTAAAAGTTGATATCTTGAAGAGGGATGATTAATGAAAAGCCATAAATGTTTTCTTAATTTTTAAAAAAACAATTCAAAAACTATTTTGGTGACCTATTGAAAAATAAATATTTCCTTCCAAGGGACTTTCGTGCTCTCTTGCGTCCTCATAAATATTTTAGCTTTTATTATCGTCTTTTTTCGACCGTGAAATAATTTTTAGAATCGCCGATGAAAATATACGAATTTAACTGTACATCGAATAAAAAGTTCAATGCTCTCAATTAATAATTTTGAACTACAAAACAGAAGGGAAAAAAATGAACAACAAACTCGCGTTCAAAAAGAAGGAGAATAAATAAATCGCATTACATGGAAATGGAAACCACGAAAAGCGTTCAAGGAGAGTAGGTTGATAATGCGTGTGTAAACTACGAACAATTGAGATATCTTATGAAATAATGGGTAAGGAGGAGTTTACAAACTTTCCAGCAGTAGTTGAAATTCAAAGTGTCTGTTTCGTGGTGGAAATAATTTAGTTAAAAGGTAATTATATTTTCCACTCATAACGACTCACTTACGGACTAGACACAGATTCTATAAGAACTGGAAAGTAAGTTGATAAAAGAAATTTTTAACAGCTGTCAGTAAGCGTTGGTGGTATAACGGTTAGCATAGCTGCCTTCCAAGCAGTTGACCCGGGTTCGACTCCCGGCCAACGCAAGCGTTTTGATTTTATTCGACTCGATATTGTCTCACTTTAATAGAGCAAGTGAAAAATATTCCGCGCATATGGATCTTAAAAAAGAATAATTTAGAAGAGTGAGAAGGAAATAAATTGAGAAATGCGTTTTTTATATGGGGTGTAAATTCATTTTTCAGTTCGGTTCGGTTGGAAAGGATTTCCGATCTGTATGAAAATCGGAATGTATGAAGAAAACTTAAGTATTCTCGTCATCGTTAAACAGCACATTTAAGGGATATTGACCTTTGCTTTTTATAAAGTAAATCTTGTTCTTCGTTCAAGCGTTGGTGGTATAACGGTTAGCATAGCTGCCTTCCAAGCAGTTGACCCGGGTTCGACTCCCGGCCAACGCATGTCACTTTTTTCTTACCCTTCAGTTTTATTATCTTAAAAGTTGATATCTTGAAGAGGGATGATTAATGAAAAGCCATAAATTTTTTCTTAATTTTTAAAAAAACAATTCAAAAACTATTTTGGTGACCTATTGAAAAATAAATATTTCCTTCCAAGGGACTTTCGTGCTCTCTTGCGTCCTCATAAATATTTTAGCTTTTATTATCGTCTTTTTTCGACCGTGAAATAATTTTTAGAATCGCCGATGAAAATATACGAATTTAACTGTACATCGAATAAAAGTTCTATGCTCTCAATTAATAATTTTGAACTACAAAACAGAAGGGAAAAAAATGAACAACAAACTCGCGTTCAAAAAGAAGGAGAATAAATAAATCGTATTACATGGAAATGGAAACCACGAAAAGCGTTCAAGGAGAGTAGGTAGATAATGCGTGTGTAAACTACGAACAATTGAGATATCTTATAAAAAATGGGCAAGGAGGAGTTTACAAACTTTCCAGCAGTAGTTGAAATTCAAAGTGTCTGTTTCGTGGTGGAAATAATTTAGTTAAAAGGTAATTATATTTTCCACTCATAACGACTCACTTACGGACTAGACACAGATTCTCAAAGAACTGGAAAGTAAGTTGATAAAAGAAATTTTTAACAGCTGTCAGTAAGCGTTGGTGGTATAACGGTTAGCATAGCTGCCTTCCAAGCAGTTGACCCGGGTTCGACTCCCGGCCAACGCATGTCACTTTTTTCTTACCCTTCAGTTTTATTATCTTAAAAGTTGATATCTTGAAGAGGGATGATTAATGAAAAGCCATAAATTTTTTCTTAATTTTTAAAAAAACAATTCAAAAACTATTTTGGTGACCTATTGAAAAATAAATATTTCCTTCCAAGGGACTTTCGTGCTCTCTTGCGTCCTCATAAATATTTTAGCTTTTATTATCGTCTTTTTTCGACCGTGAAATAATTTTTAGAATCGCCGATGAAAATATACGAATTTAACTGTACATCGAATAAAAGTTCAATGCTCTCAATTAATAATTTTGAACTACAAAACAGAAGGGAAAAAAATGAACAACAAACTCGCGTTCAAAAAGAAGGAGAATAAATAAATCGCATTACATGGAAATGGAAACCACGAAAAGCGTTCAAGGAGAGTAGGTTGATAATGCGTGTGTAAACTACGAACAATTGAGATATCTTATGAAATAATGGGTAAGGAGGAGTTTACAAACTTTCCAGCAGTAGTTGAAATTCAAAGTGTCTGTTTCGTGGTGGAAATAATTTAGTTAAAAGGTAATTATATTTTCCACTCATAACGACTCACTTACGGACTAGACACAGATTCTCAAAGAACTGGAAAGTAAGTTGATAAAAGAAATTTTTAACAGCTGTCAGTAAGCGTTGGTGGTATAACGGTTAGCATAGCTGCCTTCCAAGCAGTTGACCCGGGTTCGACTCCCGGCCAACGCAAGCGTTTTGATTTTATTCGACTCGATATTGTCTCACTTTAATAGAGCAAGTGAAAAATATTCCGCGCATATGGATCTTAAAAAAGAATAATTTAGAATAGTGAGAAGGAAATAAATTGAGAAATGCGTTTTTTATATGGGGTGTAAATTCATTTTTCAGTTCGGTTCGGTTGGAAAGGATTTCCGATCTGTATGAAAATCGGAATGTATGAAGAAAACTTAAGTATTCTCGTCATCGTTAAACAGGACATTTAAGGGATATTGACCTTTGCTTTTTATAAAGTAAATCTTGTTCTTCGTTCAAGCGTTGGTGGTATAACGGTTAGCATAGCTGCCTTCCAAGCAGTTGACCCGGGTTCGACTCCCGGCCAACGCATGTCACTTTTTTCTTACCCTTCAGTTTTATTATCTTAAAAGTTGATATCTTGAAGAGGGATGATTAATGAAAAGCCATAAATGTTTTCTTAATTTTTAAAAAAACAATTCAAAAACTATTTTGGTGACCTATTGAAAAATAAATATTTCCTTCCAAGGGACTTTCGTGCTCTCTTGCGTCCTCATAAATATTTTAGCTTTTATTATCGTCTTTTTTCGACCGTGAAATAATTTTTAGAATCGCCGATGAAAATATACGAATTTAACTGTACATCGAATAAAAAGTTCAATGCTCTCAATTAATAATTTTGAACTACAAAACAGAAGGGAAAAAAATGAACAACAAACTCGCGTTCAAAAAGAAGGAGAATAAATAAATCGCATTACATGGAAATGGAAACCACGAAAAGCGTTCAAGGAGAGTAGGTTGATAATGCGTGTGTAAACTACGAACAATTGAGATATCTTATGAAATAATGGGTAAGGAGGAGTTTACAAACTTTCCAGCAGTAGTTGAAATTCAAAGTGTCTGTTTCGTGGTGGAAATAATTTAGTTAAAAGGTAATTATATTTTCCACTCATAACGACTCACTTACGGACTAGACACAGATTCTCAAAGAACTGGAAAGTAAGTTGATAAAAGAAATTTTTAACAGCTGTCAGTAAGCGTTGGTGGTATAACGGTTAGCATAGCTGCCTTCCAAGCAGTTGACCCGGGTTCGACTCCCGGCCAACGCAAGCGTTTTGATTTTATTCGACTCGATATTGTCTCACTTTAATAGAGCAAGTGAAAAATATTCCGCGCATATGGATCTTAAAAAAGAATAATTTAGAAGAGTGAGAAGGAAATAAATTGAGAAATGCGTTTTTTATATGGGGTGTAAATTCATTTTTCAGTTCGGTTCGGTTGGAAAGGATTTCCGATCTGTATGAAAATCGGAATGTATGAAGAAAACTTAAGTATTCTCGTCATCGTTAAACAGCACATTTAAGGGATATTGACCTTTGCTTTTTATAAAGTAAATCTTGTTCTTCGTTCAAGCGTTGGTGGTATAACGGTTAGCATAGCTGCCTTCCAAGCAGTTGACCCGGGTTCGACTCCCGGCCAACGCATGTCACTTTTTTCTTACCCTTCAGTTTTATTATCTTAAAAGTTGATATCTTGAAGAGGGATGATTAATGAAAAGCCATAAATTTTTTCTTAATTTTTAAAAAAACAATTCAAAAACTATTTTGGTGACCTATTGAAAAATAAATATTTCCTTCCAAGGGACTTTCGTGCTCTCTTGCGTCCTCATAAATATTTTAGCTTTTATTATCGTCTTTTTTCGACCGTGAAATAATTTTTAGAATCGCCGATGAAAATATACGAATTTAACTGTACATCGAATAAAAGTTCAATGCTCTCAATTAATAATTTTGAACTACAAAACAGAAGGGAAAAAAATGAACAACAAACTCGCGTTCAAAAAGAAGGAGAATAAATAAATCGCATTACATGGAAATGGAAACCACGAAAAGCGTTCAAGGAGAGTAGGTTGATAATGCGTGTATAAACTACGAACAATTGAGATATCTTATGAAATAATGGGTAAGGAGGAGTTTACAAACTTTCCAGCAGTAGTTGAAATTCAAAGTGTCTGTTTCGTGGTGGAAATAATTTAGTTAAAAGGTAATTATATTTTCCACTCATAACGACTCACTTACGGACTAGACACAGATTCTCAAAGAACTGGAAAGTAAGTTGATAAAAGAAATTTTTAACAGCTGTCAGTAAGCGTTGGTGGTATAACGGTTAGCATAGCTGCCTTCCAAGCAGTTGACCCGGGTTCGACTCCCGGCCAACGCAAGCGTTTTGATTTTATTCGACTCGATATTGTCTCACTTTAATAGAGCAAGTGAAAAATATTCCGCGCATATGGATCTTAAAAAAGAATAATTTAGAATAGTGAGAAGGAAATAAATTGAGAAATGCGTTTTTTATATGGGGTGTAAATTCATTTTTCAGTTCGGTTCGGTTGGAAAGGATTTCCGATCTGTATGAAAATCGGAATGTATGAAGAAAACTTAAGTATTCTCGTCATCGTTAAACAGCACATTTAAGGGATATTGACCTTTGCTTTTTATAAAGTAAATCTTGTTCTTCGTTCAAGCGTTGGTGGTATAACGGTTAGCATAGCTGCCTTCCAAGCAGTTGACCCGGGTTCGACTCCCGGCCAACGCATGTCACTTTTTTCTTACCCTTCAGTTTTATTATCTTAAAAGTTGATATCTTGAAGAGGGATGATTAATGAAAAGCCATAAATTTTTTCTTAATTTTTAAAAAAACAATTCAAAAACTATTTTGGTGACCTATTGAAAAATAAATATTTCCTTCCAAGGGACTTTCGTGCTCTCTTGCGTCCTCATAAATATTTTAGCTTTTATTATCGTCTTTTTTCGACCGTGAAATAATTTTTAGAATCGCCGATGAAAATATACGAATTTAACTGTACATCGAATAAAAGTTCAATGCTCTCAATTAATAATTTTGAACTACAAAACAGAAGGGAAAAAAATGAACAACAAACTCGCGTTCAAAAAGAAGGAGAATAAATAAATCGCATTACATGGAAATGGAAACCACGAAAAGCGTTCAAGGAGAGTAGGTTGATAATGCGTGTGTAAACTACGAACAATTGAGATATCTTATGAAATAATGGGTAAGGAGGAGTTTACAAACTTTCCAGCAGTAGTTGAAATTCAAAGTGTCTGTTTCGTGGTGGAAATAATTTAGTTAAAAGGTAATTATATTTTCCACTCATAACGACTCACTTACGGACTAGACACAGATTCTCAAAGAACTGGAAAGTAAGTTGATAAAAGAAATTTTTAACAGCTGTCAGTAAGCGTTGGTGGTATAACGGTTAGCATAGCTGCCTTCCAAGCAGTTGACCCGGGTTCGACTCCCGGCCAACGCAAGCGTTTTGATTTTATTCGACTCGATATTGTCTCACTTTAATAGAGCAAGTGAAAAATATTCCGCGCATATGGATCTTAAAAAAGAATAATTTAGAATAGTGAGAAGGAAATAAATTGAGAAATGCGTTTTTTATATGGGGTGTAAATTCATTTTTCAGTTCGGTTCGGTTGGAAAGGATTTCCGATCTGTATGAAAATCGGAATGTATGAAGAAAACTTAAGTAGTCTCGTCATCGTTAAACAGGACATTTAAGGGATATTGACCTTTGCTTTTTATAAAGTAAATCTTGTTCTTCGTTCAAGCGTTGGTGGTATAACGGTTAGCATAGCTGCCTTCCAAGCAGTTGACCCGGGTTCGACTCCCGGCCAACGCATGTCACTTTTTTCTTACCCTTCAGTTTTATTATCTTAAAAGTTGATATCTTGAAGAGGGATGATTAATGAAAAGCCATAAATGTTTTCTTAATTTTTAAAAAAACAATTCAAAAACTATTTTGGTGACCTATTGAAAAATAAATATTTCCTTCCAAGGGACTTTCGTGCTCTCTTGCGTCCTCATAAATATTTTAGCTTTTATTATCGTCTTTTTTCGACCGTGAAATAATTTTTAGAATCGCCGATGAAAATATACGAATTTAACTGTACATCGAATAAAAAGTTCAATGCTCTCAATTAATAATTTTGAACTACAAAACAGAAGGGAAAAAAATGAACAACAAACTCGCGTTCAAAAAGAAGGAGAATAAATAAATCGCATTACATGGAAATGGAAACCACGAAAAGCGTTCAAGGAGAGTAGGTTGATAATGCGTGTGTAAACTACGAACAATTGAGATATCTTATGAAATAATGGGTAAGGAGGAGTTTACAAACTTTCCAGCAGTAGTTGAAATTCAAAGTGTCTGTTTCGTGGTGGAAATAATTTAGTTAAAAGGTAATTATATTTTCCACTCATAACGACTCACTTACGGACTAGACACAGATTCTCAAAGAACTGGAAAGTAAGTTGATAAAAGAAATTTTTAACAGCTGTCAGTAAGCGTTGGTGGTATAACGGTTAGCATAGCTGCCTTCCAAGCAGTTGACCCGGGTTCGACTCCCGGCCAACGCAAGCGTTTTGATTTTATTCGACTCGATATTGTCTCACTTTAATAGAGCAAGTGAAAAATATTCCGCGCATATGGATCTTAAAAAAGAATAATTTAGAAGAGTGAGAAGGAAATAAATTGAGAAATGCGTTTTTTATATGGGGTGTAAATTCATTTTTCAGTTCGGTTCGGTTGGAAAGGATTTCCGATCTGTATGAAAATCGGAATGTATGAAGAAAACTTAAGTATTCTCGTCATCGTTAAACAGCACATTTAAGGGATATTGACCTTTGCTTTTTATAAAGTAAATCTTGTTCTTCGTTCAAGCGTTGGTGGTATAACGGTTAGCATAGCTGCCTTCCAAGCAGTTGACCCGGGTTCGACTCCCGGCCAACGCATGTCACTTTTTTCTTACCCTTCAGTTTTATTATCTTAAAAGTTGATATCTTGAAGAGGGATGATTAATGAAAAGCCATAAATTTTTTCTTAATTTTTAAAAAAACAATTCAAAAACTATTTTGGTGACCTATTGAAAAATAAATATTTCCTTCCAAGGGACTTTCGTGCTCTCTTGCGTCCTCATAAATATTTTAGCTTTTATTATCGTCTTTTTTCGACCGTGAAATAATTTTTAGAATCGCCGATGAAAATATACGAATTTAACTGTACATCGAATAAAAGTTCAATGCTCTCAATTAATAATTTTGAACTACAAAACAGAAGGGAAAAAAATGAACAACAAACTCGCGTTCAAAAAGAAGGAGAATAAATAAATCGCATTACATGGAAATGGAAACCACGAAAAGCGTTCAAGGAGAGTAGGTTGATAATGCGTGTATAAACTACGAACAATTGAGATATCTTATGAAATAATGGGTAAGGAGGAGTTTACAAACTTTCCAGCAGTAGTTGAAATTCAAAGTGTCTGTTTCGTGGTGGAAATAATTTAGTTAAAAGGTAATTATATTTTCCACTCATAACGACTGACTTACGGACTAGACACAGATTCTCAAAGAACTGGAAAGTAAGTTGATAAAAGAAATTTTTAACAGCTGTCAGTAAGCGTTGGTGGTATAACGGTTAGCATAGCTGCCTTCCAAGCAGTTGACCCGGGTTCGACTCCCGGCCAACGCAAGCGTTTTGATTTTATTCGACTCGATATTGTCTCACTTTAATAGAGCAAGTGAAAAATATTCCGCGCATATGGATCTTAAAAAAGAATAATTTAGAATAGTGAGAAGGAAATAAATTGAGAAATGCGTTTTTTATATGGGGTGTAAATTCATTTTTCAGTTCGGTTCGGTTGGAAAGGATTTCCGATCTGTATGAAAATCGGAATGTATGAAGAAAACTTAAGTATTCTCGTCATCGTTAAACAGGACATTTAAGGGATATTGACCTTTGCTTTTTATAAAGTAAATCTTGTTCTTCGTTCAAGCGTTGGTGGTATAACGGTTAGCATAGCTGCCTTCCAAGCAGTTGACCCGGGTTCGACTCCCGGCCAACGCATGTCACTTTTTTCTTACCCTTCAGTTTTATTATCTTAAAAGTTGATATCTTGAAGAGGGATGATTAATGAAAAGCCATAAATGTTTTCTTAATTTTTAAAAAAACAATTCAAAAACTATTTTGGTGACCTATTGAAAAATAAATATTTCCTTCCAAGGGACTTTCGTGCTCTCTTGCGTCCTCATAAATATTTTAGCTTTTATTATCGTCTTTTTTCGACCGTGAAATAATTTTTAGAATCGCCGATGAAAATATACGAATTTAACTGTACATCGAATAAAAAGTTCAATGCTCTCAATTAATAATTTTGAACTACAAAACAGAAGGGAAAAAAATGAACAACAAACTCGCGTTCAAAAAGAAGGAGAATAAATAAATCGCATTACATGGAAATGGAAACCACGAAAAGCGTTCAAGGAGAGTAGGTTGATAATGCGTGTGTAAACTACGAACAATTGAGATATCTTATGAAATAATGGGTAAGGAGGAGTTTACAAACTTTCCAGCAGTAGTTGAAATTCAAAGTGTCTGTTTCGTGGTGGAAATAATTTAGTTAAAAGGTAATTATATTTTCCACTCATAACGACTCACTTACGGACTAGACACAGATTCTATAAGAACTGGAAAGTAAGTTGATAAAAGAAATTTTTAACAGCTGTCAGTAAGCGTTGGTGGTATAACGGTTAGCATAGCTGCCTTCCAAGCAGTTGACCCGGGTTCGACTCCCGGCCAACGCAAGCGTTTTGATTTTATTCGACTCGATATTGTCTCACTTTAATAGAGCAAGTGAAAAATATTCCGCGCATATGGATCTTAAAAAAGAATAATTTAGAAGAGTGAGAAGGAAATAAATTGAGAAATGCGTTTTTTATATGGGGTGTAAATTCATTTTTCAGTTCGGTTCGGTTGGAAAGGATTTCCGATCTGTATGAAAATCGGAATGTATGAAGAAAACTTAAGTATTCTCGTCATCGTTAAACAGCACATTTAAGGGATATTGACCTTTGCTTTTTATAAAGTAAATCTTGTTCTTCGTTCAAGCGTTGGTGGTATAACGGTTAGCATAGCTGCCTTCCAAGCAGTTGACCCGGGTTCGACTCCCGGCCAACGCATGTCACTTTTTTCTTACCCTTCAGTTTTATTATCTTAAAAGTTGATATCTTGAAGAGGGATGATTAATGAAAAGCCATAAATTTTTTCTTAATTTTTAAAAAAACAATTCAAAAACTATTTTGGTGACCTATTGAAAAATAAATATTTCCTTCCAAGGGACTTTCGTGCTCTCTTGCGTCCTCATAAATATTTTAGCTTTTATTATCGTCTTTTTTCGACCGTGAAATAATTTTTAGAATCGCCGATGAAAATATACGAATTTAACTGTACATCGAATAAAAGTTCTATGCTCTCAATTAATAATTTTGAACTACAAAACAGAAGGGAAAAAAATGAACAACAAACTCGCGTTCAAAAAGAAGGAGAATAAATAAATCGTATTACATGGAAATGGAAACCACGAAAAGCGTTCAAGGAGAGTAGGTAGATAATGCGTGTGTAAACTACGAACAATTGAGATATCTTATAAAAAATGGGCAAGGAGGAGTTTACAAACTTTCCAGCAGTAGTTGAAATTCAAAGTGTCTGTTTCGTGGTGGAAATAATTTAGTTAAAAGGTAATTATATTTTCCACTCATAACGACTCACTTACGGACTAGACACAGATTCTCAAAGAACTGGAAAGTAAGTTGATAAAAGAAATTTTTAACAGCTGTCAGTAAGCGTTGGTGGTATAACGGTTAGCATAGCTGCCTTCCAAGCAGTTGACCCGGGTTCGACTCCCGGCCAACGCATGTCACTTTTTTCTTACCCTTCAGTTTTATTATCTTAAAAGTTGATATCTTGAAGAGGGATGATTAATGAAAAGCCATAAATTTTTTCTTAATTTTTAAAAAAACAATTCAAAAACTATTTTGGTGACCTATTGAAAAATAAATATTTCCTTCCAAGGGACTTTCGTGCTCTCTTGCGTCCTCATAAATATTTTAGCTTTTATTATCGTCTTTTTTCGACCGTGAAATAATTTTTAGAATCGCCGATGAAAATATACGAATTTAACTGTACATCGAATAAAAGTTCAATGCTCTCAATTAATAATTTTGAACTACAAAACAGAAGGGAAAAAAATGAACAACAAACTCGCGTTCAAAAAGAAGGAGAATAAATAAATCGCATTACATGGAAATGGAAACCACGAAAAGCGTTCAAGGAGAGTAGGTTGATAATGCGTGTGTAAACTACGAACAATTGAGATATCTTATGAAATAATGGGTAAGGAGGAGTTTACAAACTTTCCAGCAGTAGTTGAAATTCAAAGTGTCTGTTTCGTGGTGGAAATAATTTAGTTAAAAGGTAATTATATTTTCCACTCATAACGACTCACTTACGGACTAGACACAGATTCTCAAAGAACTGGAAAGTAAGTTGATAAAAGAAATTTTTAACAGCTGTCAGTAAGCGTTGGTGGTATAACGGTTAGCATAGCTGCCTTCCAAGCAGTTGACCCGGGTTCGACTCCCGGCCAACGCAAGCGTTTTGATTTTATTCGACTCGATATTGTCTCACTTTAATAGAGCAAGTGAAAAATATTCCGCGCATATGGATCTTAAAAAAGAATAATTTAGAATAGTGAGAAGGAAATAAATTGAGAAATGCGTTTTTTATATGGGGTGTAAATTCATTTTTCAGTTCGGTTCGGTTGGAAAGGATTTCCGATCTGTATGAAAATCGGAATGTATGAAGAAAACTTAAGTATTCTCGTCATCGTTAAACAGGACATTTAAGGGATATTGACCTTTGCTTTTTATAAAGTAAATCTTGTTCTTCGTTCAAGCGTTGGTGGTATAACGGTTAGCATAGCTGCCTTCCAAGCAGTTGACCCGGGTTCGACTCCCGGCCAACGCATGTCACTTTTTTCTTACCCTTCAGTTTTATTATCTTAAAAGTTGATATCTTGAAGAGGGATGATTAATGAAAAGCCATAAATGTTTTCTTAATTTTTAAAAAAACAATTCAAAAACTATTTTGGTGACCTATTGAAAAATAAATATTTCCTTCCAAGGGACTTTCGTGCTCTCTTGCGTCCTCATAAATATTTTAGCTTTTATTATCGTCTTTTTTCGACCGTGAAATAATTTTTAGAATCGCCGATGAAAATATACGAATTTAACTGTACATCGAATAAAAAGTTCAATGCTCTCAATTAATAATTTTGAACTACAAAACAGAAGGGAAAAAAATGAACAACAAACTCGCGTTCAAAAAGAAGGAGAATAAATAAATCGCATTACATGGAAATGGAAACCACGAAAAGCGTTCAAGGAGAGTAGGTTGATAATGCGTGTGTAAACTACGAACAATTGAGATATCTTATGAAATAATGGGTAAGGAGGAGTTTACAAACTTTCCAGCAGTAGTTGAAATTCAAAGTGTCTGTTTCGTGGTGGAAATAATTTAGTTAAAAGGTAATTATATTTTCCACTCATAACGACTCACTTACGGACTAGACACAGATTCTCAAAGAACTGGAAAGTAAGTTGATAAAAGAAATTTTTAACAGCTGTCAGTAAGCGTTGGTGGTATAACGGTTAGCATAGCTGCCTTCCAAGCAGTTGACCCGGGTTCGACTCCCGGCCAACGCAAGCGTTTTGATTTTATTCGACTCGATATTGTCTCACTTTAATAGAGCAAGTGAAAAATATTCCGCGCATATGGATCTTAAAAAAGAATAATTTAGAAGAGTGAGAAGGAAATAAATTGAGAAATGCGTTTTTTATATGGGGTGTAAATTCATTTTTCAGTTCGGTTCGGTTGGAAAGGATTTCCGATCTGTATGAAAATCGGAATGTATGAAGAAAACTTAAGTATTCTCGTCATCGTTAAACAGCACATTTAAGGGATATTGACCTTTGCTTTTTATAAAGTAAATCTTGTTCTTCGTTCAAGCGTTGGTGGTATAACGGTTAGCATAGCTGCCTTCCAAGCAGTTGACCCGGGTTCGACTCCCGGCCAACGCATGTCACTTTTTTCTTACCCTTCAGTTTTATTATCTTAAAAGTTGATATCTTGAAGAGGGATGATTAATGAAAAGCCATAAATTTTTTCTTAATTTTTAAAAAAACAATTCAAAAACTATTTTGGTGACCTATTGAAAAATAAATATTTCCTTCCAAGGGACTTTCGTGCTCTCTTGCGTCCTCATAAATATTTTAGCTTTTATTATCGTCTTTTTTCGACCGTGAAATAATTTTTAGAATCGCCGATGAAAATATACGAATTTAACTGTACATCGAATAAAAGTTCAATGCTCTCAATTAATAATTTTGAACTACAAAACAGAAGGGAAAAAAATGAACAACAAACTCGCGTTCAAAAAGAAGGAGAATAAATAAATCGCATTACATGGAAATGGAAACCACGAAAAGCGTTCAAGGAGAGTAGGTTGATAATGCGTGTATAAACTACGAACAATTGAGATATCTTATGAAATAATGGGTAAGGAGGAGTTTACAAACTTTCCAGCAGTAGTTGAAATTCAAAGTGTCTGTTTCGTGGTGGAAATAATTTAGTTAAAAGGTAATTATATTTTCCACTCATAACGACTCACTTACGGACTAGACACAGATTCTCAAAGAACTGGAAAGTAAGTTGATAAAAGAAATTTTTAACAGCTGTCAGTAAGCGTTGGTGGTATAACGGTTAGCATAGCTGCCTTCCAAGCAGTTGACCCGGGTTCGACTCCCGGCCAACGCAAGCGTTTTGATTTTATTCGACTCGATATTGTCTCACTTTAATAGAGCAAGTGAAAAATATTCCGCGCATATGGATCTTAAAAAAGAATAATTTAGAATAGTGAGAAGGAAATAAATTGAGAAATGCGTTTTTTATATGGGGTGTAAATTCATTTTTCAGTTCGGTTCGGTTGGAAAGGATTTCCGATCTGTATGAAAATCGGAATGTATGAAGAAAACTTAAGTATTCTCGTCATCGTTAAACAGCACATTTAAGGGATATTGACCTTTGCTTTTTATAAAGTAAATCTTGTTCTTCGTTCAAGCGTTGGTGGTATAACGGTTAGCATAGCTGCCTTCCAAGCAGTTGACCCGGGTTCGACTCCCGGCCAACGCATGTCACTTTTTTCTTACCCTTCAGTTTTATTATCTTAAAAGTTGATATCTTGAAGAGGGATGATTAATGAAAAGCCATAAATTTTTTCTTAATTTTTAAAAAAACAATTCAAAAACTATTTTGGTGACCTATTGAAAAATAAATATTTCCTTCCAAGGGACTTTCGTGCTCTCTTGCGTCCTCATAAATATTTTAGCTTTTATTATCGTCTTTTTTCGACCGTGAAATAATTTTTAGAATCGCCGATGAAAATATACGAATTTAACTGTACATCGAATAAAAGTTCAATGCTCTCAATTAATAATTTTGAACTACAAAACAGAAGGGAAAAAAATGAACAACAAACTCGCGTTCAAAAAGAAGGAGAATAAATAAATCGCATTACATGGAAATGGAAACCACGAAAAGCGTTCAAGGAGAGTAGGTTGATAATGCGTGTGTAAACTACGAACAATTGAGATATCTTATGAAATAATGGGTAAGGAGGAGTTTACAAACTTTCCAGCAGTAGTTGAAATTCAAAGTGTCTGTTTCGTGGTGGAAATAATTTAGTTAAAAGGTAATTATATTTTCCACTCATAACGACTCACTTACGGACTAGACACAGATTCTCAAAGAACTGGAAAGTAAGTTGATAAAAGAAATTTTTAACAGCTGTCAGTAAGCGTTGGTGGTATAACGGTTAGCATAGCTGCCTTCCAAGCAGTTGACCCGGGTTCGACTCCCGGCCAACGCAAGCGTTTTGATTTTATTCGACTCGATATTGTCTCACTTTAATAGAGCAAGTGAAAAATATTCCGCGCATATGGATCTTAAAAAAGAATAATTTAGAATAGTGAGAAGGAAATAAATTGAGAAATGCGTTTTTTATATGGGGTGTAAATTCATTTTTCAGTTCGGTTCGGTTGGAAAGGATTTCCGATCTGTATGAAAATCGGAATGTATGAAGAAAACTTAAGTAGTCTCGTCATCGTTAAACAGGACATTTAAGGGATATTGACCTTTGCTTTTTATAAAGTAAATCTTGTTCTTCGTTCAAGCGTTGGTGGTATAACGGTTAGCATAGCTGCCTTCCAAGCAGTTGACCCGGGTTCGACTCCCGGCCAACGCATGTCACTTTTTTCTTACCCTTCAGTTTTATTATCTTAAAAGTTGATATCTTGAAGAGGGATGATTAATGAAAAGCCATAAATGTTTTCTTAATTTTTAAAAAAACAATTCAAAAACTATTTTGGTGACCTATTGAAAAATAAATATTTCCTTCCAAGGGACTTTCGTGCTCTCTTGCGTCCTCATAAATATTTTAGCTTTTATTATCGTCTTTTTTCGACCGTGAAATAATTTTTAGAATCGCCGATGAAAATATACGAATTTAACTGTACATCGAATAAAAAGTTCAATGCTCTCAATTAATAATTTTGAACTACAAAACAGAAGGGAAAAAAATGAACAACAAACTCGCGTTCAAAAAGAAGGAGAATAAATAAATCGCATTACATGGAAATGGAAACCACGAAAAGCGTTCAAGGAGAGTAGGTTGATAATGCGTGTGTAAACTACGAACAATTGAGATATCTTATGAAATAATGGGTAAGGAGGAGTTTACAAACTTTCCAGCAGTAGTTGAAATTCAAAGTGTCTGTTTCGTGGTGGAAATAATTTAGTTAAAAGGTAATTATATTTTCCACTCATAACGACTCACTTACGGACTAGACACAGATTCTCAAAGAACTGGAAAGTAAGTTGATAAAAGAAATTTTTAACAGCTGTCAGTAAGCGTTGGTGGTATAACGGTTAGCATAGCTGCCTTCCAAGCAGTTGACCCGGGTTCGACTCCCGGCCAACGCAAGCGTTTTGATTTTATTCGACTCGATATTGTCTCACTTTAATAGAGCAAGTGAAAAATATTCCGCGCATATGGATCTTAAAAAAGAATAATTTAGAAGAGTGAGAAGGAAATAAATTGAGAAATGCGTTTTTTATATGGGGTGTAAATTCATTTTTCAGTTCGGTTCGGTTGGAAAGGATTTCCGATCTGTATGAAAATCGGAATGTATGAAGAAAACTTAAGTATTCTCGTCATCGTTAAACAGCACATTTAAGGGATATTGACCTTTGCTTTTTATAAAGTAAATCTTGTTCTTCGTTCAAGCGTTGGTGGTATAACGGTTAGCATAGCTGCCTTCCAAGCAGTTGACCCGGGTTCGACTCCCGGCCAACGCATGTCACTTTTTTCTTACCCTTCAGTTTTATTATCTTAAAAGTTGATATCTTGAAGAGGGATGATTAATGAAAAGCCATAAATTTTTTCTTAATTTTTAAAAAAACAATTCAAAAACTATTTTGGTGACCTATTGAAAAATAAATATTTCCTTCCAAGGGACTTTCGTGCTCTCTTGCGTCCTCATAAATATTTTAGCTTTTATTATCGTCTTTTTTCGACCGTGAAATAATTTTTAGAATCGCCGATGAAAATATACGAATTTAACTGTACATCGAATAAAAGTTCTATGCTCTCAATTAATAATTTTGAACTACAAAACAGAAGGGAAAAAAATGAACAACAAACTCGCGTTCAAAAAGAAGGAGAATAAATAAATCGTATTACATGGAAATGGAAACCACGAAAAGCGTTCAAGGAGAGTAGGTAGATAATGCGTGTGTAAACTACGAACAATTGAGATATCTTATAAAAAATGGGCAAGGAGGAGTTTACAAACTTTCCAGCAGTAGTTGAAATTCAAAGTGTCTGTTTCGTGGTGGAAATAATTTAGTTAAAAGGTAATTATATTTTCCACTCATAACGACTCACTTACGGACTAGACACAGATTCTCAAAGAACTGGAAAGTAAGTTGATAAAAGAAATTTTTAACAGCTGTCAGTAAGCGTTGGTGGTATAACGGTTAGCATAGCTGCCTTCCAAGCAGTTGACCCGGGTTCGACTCCCGGCCAACGCATGTCACTTTTTTCTTACCCTTCAGTTTTATTATCTTAAAAGTTGATATCTTGAAGAGGGATGATTAATGAAAAGCCATAAATTTTTTCTTAATTTTTAAAAAAACAATTCAAAAACTATTTTGGTGACCTATTGAAAAATAAATATTTCCTTCCAAGGGACTTTCGTGCTCTCTTGCGTCCTCATAAATATTTTAGCTTTTATTATCGTCTTTTTTCGACCGTGAAATAATTTTTAGAATCGCCGATGAAAATATACGAATTTAACTGTACATCGAATAAAAGTTCAATGCTCTCAATTAATAATTTTGAACTACAAAACAGAAGGGAAAAAAATGAACAACAAACTCGCGTTCAAAAAGAAGGAGAATAAATAAATCGCATTACATGGAAATGGAAACCACGAAAAGCGTTCAAGGAGAGTAGGTTGATAATGCGTGTGTAAACTACGAACAATTGAGATATCTTATGAAATAATGGGTAAGGAGGAGTTTACAAACTTTCCAGCAGTAGTTGAAATTCAAAGTGTCTGTTTCGTGGTGGAAATAATTTAGTTAAAAGGTAATTATATTTTCCACTCATAACGACTCACTTACGGACTAGACACAGATTCTCAAAGAACTGGAAAGTAAGTTGATAAAAGAAATTTTTAACAGCTGTCAGTAAGCGTTGGTGGTATAACGGTTAGCATAGCTGCCTTCCAAGCAGTTGACCCGGGTTCGACTCCCGGCCAACGCAAGCGTTTTGATTTTATTCGACTCGATATTGTCTCACTTTAATAGAGCAAGTGAAAAATATTCCGCGCATATGGATCTTAAAAAAGAATAATTTAGAAGAGTGAGAAGGAAATAAATTGAGAAATGCGTTTTTTATATGGGGTGTAAATTCATTTTTCAGTTCGGTTCGGTTGGAAAGGATTTCCGATCTGTATGAAAATCGGAATGTATGAAGAAAACTTAAGTATTCTCGTCATCGTTAAACAGCACATTTAAGGGATATTGACCTTTGCTTTTTATAAAGTAAATCTTGTTCTTCGTTCAAGCGTTGGTGGTATAACGGTTAGCATAGCTGCCTTCCAAGCAGTTGACCCGGGTTCGACTCCCGGCCAACGCATGTCACTTTTTTCTTACCCTTCAGTTTTATTATCTTAAAAGTTGATATCTTGAAGAGGGATGATTAATGAAAAGCCATAAATTTTTTCTTAATTTTTAAAAAAACAATTCAAAAACTATTTTGGTGACCTATTGAAAAATAAATATTTCCTTCCAAGGGACTTTCGTGCTCTCTTGCGTCCTCATAAATATTTTAGCTTTTATTATCGTCTTTTTTCGACCGTGAAATAATTTTTAGAATCGCCGATGAAAATATACGAATTTAACTGTACATCGAATAAAAGTTCAATGCTCTCAATTAATAATTTTGAACTACAAAACAGAAGGGAAAAAAATGAACAACAAACTCGCGTTCAAAAAGAAGGAGAATAAATAAATCGTATTACATGGAAATGGAAACCACGAAAAGCGTTCAAGGAGAGTAGGTAGATAATGCGTGTGTAAACTACGAACAATTGAGATATCTTATAAAAAATGGGTAAGGAGGAGTTTACAAACTTTCCAGCAGTAGTTGAAATTCAAAGTGTCTGTTTCGTGGTGGAAATAATTTAGTTAAAAGGTAATTATATTTTCCACTCATAACGACTCACTTACGGACTAGACACAGATTCTCAAAGAACTGGAAAGTAAGTTGATAAAAGAAATTTTTAACAGCTGTCAGTAAGCGTTGGTGGTATAACGGTTAGCATAGCTGCCTTCCAAGCAGTTGACCCGGGTTCGACTCCCGGCCAACGCATGTCACTTTTTTCTTACCCTTCAGTTTTATTATCTTAAAAGTTGATATCTTGAAGAGGGATGATTAATGAAAAGCCATAAATTTTTTCTTAATTTTTAAAAAAACAATTCAAAAACTATTTTGGTGACCTATTGAAAAATAAATATTTCCTTCCAAGGGACTTTCGTGCTCTCTTGCGTCCTCATAAATATTTTAGCTTTTATTATCGTCTTTTTTCGACCGTGAAATAGTTTTTAGAATCGCCGATGAAAATATACGAATTTAACTGTACATCGAATAAAAGTTCAATGCTCTCAATTAATAATTTTGAACTACAAAACAGAAGGGAAAAAAATGAACAACAAACTCGCGTTCAAAAAGAAGGAGAATAAATAAATCGCATTACATGGAAATGGAAACCACGAAAAGCGTTCAAGGAGAGTAGGTTGATAATGCGTGTGTAAACTACGAACAATTGAGATATCTTATGAAATAATGGGTAAGGAGGAGTTTACAAACTTTCCAGCAGTAGTTGAAATTCAAAGTGTCTGTTTCGTGGTGGAAATAATTTAGTTAAAAGGTAATTATATTTTCCACTCATAACGACTCACTTACGGACTAGACACAGATTCTCAAAGAACTGGAAAGTAAGTTGATAAAAGAAATTTTTAACAGCTGTCAGTAAGCGTTGGTGGTATAACGGTTAGCATAGCTGCCTTCCAAGCAGTTGACCCGGGTTCGACTCCCGGCCAACGCAAGCGTTTTGATTTTATTCGACTCGATATTGTCTCACTTTAATAGAGCAAGTGAAAAATATTCCGCGCATATGGATCTTAAAAAAGAATAATTTAGAATAGTGAGAAGGAAATAAATTGAGAAATGCGTTTTTTATATGGGGTGTAAATTCATTTTTCAGTTCGGTTCGGTTGGAAAGGATTTCCGATCTGTATGAAAATCGGAATGTATGAAGAAAACTTCAAGTATTCTCGTCATCGTTATACAGCACATTTAAGGGATATTGACCTTTGCTTTTTATAAAGTAAATCTTGTTCTTCGTTCAAGCGTTGGTGGTATAACGGTTAGCATAGCTGCCTTCCAAGCAGTTGACCCGGGTTCGACTCCCGGCCAACGCATGTCACTTTTTTCTTACCCTTCAGTTTTATTATCTTAAAAGTTGATATCTTGAAGAGGGATGATTAATGAAAAGCCATAAATGTTTTCTTAATTTTTAAAAAAACAATTCAAAAACTATTTTGGTGACCTATTGAAACATAAATATTTCCTTCCAAGGGACTTTCGTGCTCTCTTGCGTCCTCATAAATATTTTAGCTTTTATTATCGTCTTTTTTCGACCGTGAAATAATTTTTAGAATCGCCGATGAAAATATACGAATTTAACTGTACATCGAATAAAAGTTCAATGCTCTCAATTAATAATTTTGAACTACAAAACAGAAGGGAAAAAAATGAACAACAAACTCGCGTTCAAAAAGAAGGAGAATAAATAAATCGCATTACATGGAAATGGAAACCACGAAAAGCGTTCAAGGAGAGTAGGTTGATAATGCGTGTGTAAACTACGAACAATTGAGATATCTTATGAAATAATGGGTAAGGAGGAGTTTACAAACTTTCCAGCAGTAGTTGAAATTCAAAGTGTCTGTTTCGTGGTGGAAATAATTTAGTTAAAAGGTAATTATATTTTCCACTCATAACGACTCACTTACGGACTAGACACAGATTCTCAAAGAACTGGAAAGTAAGTTCATAAAAGAAATTTTTAACAGCTGTCAGTAAGCGTTGGTGGTATAACGGTTAGCATAGCTGCCTTCCAAGCAGTTGACCCGGGTTCGACTCCCGGCCAACGCAAGCGTTTTGATTTTATTCGACTCGATATTGTCTCACTTTAATAGAGCAAGTGAAAAATATTCCGCGCATATGGATCTTAAAAAAGAATAATTTAGAATAGTGAGAAGGAAATAAATTGAGAAATGCGTTTTTTATATGGGGTGTAAATTCATTTTTCAGTTCGGTTCGGTTGGAAAGGATTTCCGATCTGTATGAAAATCGGAATGTATGAAGAAAACTTAAGTATTCTCGTCATCGTTAAACAGCACATTTAAGGGATATTGACCTTTGCTTTTTATAAAGTAAATCTTGTTCTTCGTTCAATCGTTGGTGGTATAACGGTTAGCATAGCTGCCTTCCAAGCAGTTGACCCGGGTTCGACTCCCGGCCAACGCATGTCACTTTTTTCTTACCCTTCAGTTTTATTATCTTAAAAGTTGATATCTTGAAGAGGGATGATTAATGAAAAGCCATAAATTTTTTCTTAATTTTTAAAAAAACAATTCAAAAACTATTTTGGTGACCTATTGAAAAATAAATATTTCCTTCCAAGGGACTTTCGTGCTCTCTTGCGTCCTCATAAATATTTTAGCTTTTATTATCGTCTTTTTTCGACCGTGAAATAATTTTTAGAATCGCCGATGAAAATATACGAATTTAACTGTACATCGAATAAAAGTTCAATGCTCTCAATTAATAATTTTGAACTACAAAACAGAAGGGAAAAAAATGAACAACAAACTCGCGTTCAAAAAGAAGGAGAATAAATAAATCGCATTACATGGAAATGGAAACCACGAAAAGCGTTCAAGGAGAGTAGGTTGATAATGCGTGTGTAAACTACGAACAATTGAGATATCTTATGAAATAATGGGTAAGGAGGAGTTTACAAACTTTCCAGCAGTAGTTGAAATTCAAAGTGTCTGTTTCGTGGTGGAAATAATTTAGTTAAAAGGTAATTATATTTTCCACTCATAACGACTCACTTACGGACTAGACACAGATTCTCAAAGAACTGGAAAGTAAGTTGATAAAAGAAATTTTTAACAGCTGTCAGTAAGCGTTGGTGGTATAACGGTTAGCATAGCTGCCTTCCAAGCAGTTGACCCGGGTTCGACTCCCGGCCAACGCATGTCACTTTTTTCTTACCCTTCAGTTTTATTATCTTAAAAGTTGATATCTTGAAGAGGGATGATTAATGAAAAGCCATAAATTTTTTCTTAATTTTTAAAAAAACAATTCAAAAACTATTTTGGTGACCTATTGAAAAATAAATATTTCCTTCCAAGGGACTTTCGTGCTCTCTTGCGTCCTCATAAATATTTTAGCTTTTATTATCGTCTTTTTTCGACCGTGAAATAATTTTTAGAATCGCCGATGAAAATATACGAATTTAACTGTACATCGAATAAAAGTTCAATGCTCTCAATTAATAATTTTGAACTACAAAACAGAAGGGAAAAAAATGAACAACAAACTCGCGTTCAAAAAGAAGGAGAATAAATAAATCGCATTACATGGAAATGGAAACCACGAAAAGCGTTCAAGGAGAGTAGGTTGATAATGCGTGTGTAAACTACGAACAATTGAGATATCTTATGAAATAATGGGTAAGGAGGAGTTTACAAACTTTCCAGCAGTAGTTGAAATTCAAAGTGTCTGTTTCGTGGTGGAAATAATTTAGTTAAAAGGTAATTATATTTTCCACTCATAACGACTCACTTACGGACTAGACACAGATTCTCAAAGAACTGGAAAGTAAGTTGATAAAAGAAATTTTTAACAGCTGTCAGTAAGCGTTGGTGGTATAACGGTTAGCATAGCTGCCTTCCAAGCAGTTGACCCGGGTTCGACTCCCGGCCAACGCAAGCGTTTTGATTTTATTCGACTCGATATTGTCTCACTTTAATAGAGCAAGTGAAAAATATTCCGCGCATATGGATCTTAAAAAAGAATAATTTAGAATAGTGAGAAGGAAATAAATTGAGAAATGCGTTTTTTATATGGGGTGTAAATTCATTTTTCAGTTCGGTTCGGTTGGAAAGGATTTCCGATCTGTATGAAAATCGGAATGTATGAAGAAAACTTCAAGTATTCTCGTCATCGTTATACAGCACATTTAAGGGATATTGACCTTTGCTTTTTATAAAGTAAATCTTGTTCTTCGTTCAAGCGTTGGTGGTATAACGGTTAGCATAGCTGCCTTCCAAGCAGTTGACCCGGGTTCGACTCCCGGCCAACGCATGTCACTTTTTTCTTACCCTTCAGTTTTATTATCTTAAAAGTTGATATCTTGAAGAGGGATGATTAATGAAAAGCCATAAATGTTTTCTTAATTTTTAAAAAAACAATTCAAAAACTATTTTGGTGACCTATTGAAAAATAAATATTTCCTTCCAAGGGACTTTCGTGCTCTCTTGCGTCCTCATAAATATTTTAGCTTTTATTATCGTCTTTTTTCGACCGTGAAATAATTTTTAGAATCGCCGATGAAAATATATGAATTTAACTGTACATCGAATAAAAGTTCAATGCTCTCAATTAATAATTTTGAACTACAAAACAGAAGGGAAACAAATGAACAACAAACTCGCGTTCAAAAAGAAGGAGAATAAATAAATCGCATTACATGGAAATGGAAACCACGAAAAGCGTTCAAGGAGAGTAGGTTGATAATGCGTGTGTAAACTACGAACAATTGAGATATCTTATGAAGTAATGGGTAAGGAGGAGTTTACAAACTTTCCAGCAGTAGTTGAAATTCAAAGTGTCTGTTTCGTGGTGGAAATAATTTAGTTAAAAGGTAATTATATTTTCCACTCATAACGACTCACTTACGGACTAGACACAGATTCTCAAAGAACTGGAAAGTAAGTTGATAAAAGAAATTTTTAACAGCTGTCAGTAAGCGTTGGTGGTATAACGGTTAGCATAGCTGCCTTCCAAGCAGTTGACCCGGGTTCGACTCCCGGCCAACGCAAGCGTTTTGATTTTATTCGACTCGATATTGTCTCACTTTAATAGAGCAAGTGAAAAATATTCCGCGCATATGGATCTTAAAAAAGAATAATTTAGAATAGTGAGAAGGAAATAAATTGAGAAATGCGTTTTTTATATGGGGTGTAAATTCATTTTTCAGTTCGGTTCGGTTGGAAAGGATTTCCGATCTGTATGAAAATCGGAATGTATGAAGAAAACTTCAAGTATTCTCGTCATCGTTATACAGCACATTTAAGGGATATTGACCTTTGCTTTTTATAAAGTAAATCTTGTTCTTCGTTCAAGCGTTGGTGGTATAACGGTTAGCATAGCTGCCTTCCAAGCAGTTGACCCGGGTTCGACTCCCGGCCAACGCATGTCACTTTTTTCTTACCCTTCAGTTTTATTATCTTAAAAGTTGATATCTTGAAGAGGGATGATTAATGAAAAGCCATAAATGTTTTCTTAATTTTTAAAAAAACAATTCAAAAACTATTTTGGTGACCTATTGAAAAATAAATATTTCCTTCCAAGGGACTTTCGTGCTCTCTTGCGTCCTCATAAATATTTTAGCTTTTATTATCGTCTTTTTTCGACCGTGAAATAATTTTTAGAATCGCCGATGAAAATATACGAATTTAACTGTACATCGAATAAAAGTTCAATGCTCTCAATTAATAATTTTGAACTACAAAACAGAAGGGAAAAAAATGAACAACAAACTCGCGTTCAAAAAGAAGGAGAATAAATAAATCGCATTACATGGAAATGGAAACCACGAAAAGCGTTCAAGGAGAGTAGGTTGATAATGCGTGTGTAAACTACGAACAATTGAGATATCTTATGAAATAATGGGTAAGGAGGAGTTTACAAACTTTCCAGCAGTAGTTGAAATTCAAAGTGTCTGTTTCTTGGTGGAAATAATTTAGTTAAAAGGTAATTATATTTTCCACTCATAACGACTCACTTACGGACTAGACACAGATTCTCAAAGAACTGGAAAGTAAGTTGATAAAAGAAATTTTTAACAGCTGTCAGTAAGCGTTGGTGGTATAACGGTTAGCATAGCTGCCTTCCAAGCAGTTGACCCGGGTTCGACTCCCGGCCAACGCAAGCGTTTTGATTTTATTCGACTCGATATTGTCTCACTTTAATAGAGCAAGTGAAAAATATTCCGCGCATATGGATCTTAAAAAAGAATAATTTAGAATAGTGAGAAGGAAATAAATTGAGAAATGCGTTTTTTATATGGGGTGTAAATTCATTTTTCAGTTCGGTTCGGTTCGGTTGGAAAGGATTTCCGATCTGTATGAAAATCGGAATGTATGAAGAAAACTTCAAGTATTCTCGTCATCGTTATACAGCACATTTAAGGGATATTGACCTTTGCTTTTTATAAAGTAAATCTTGTTCTTCGTTCAAGCGTTGGTGGTATAACGGTTAGCATAGCTGCCTTCCAAGCAGTTGACCCGGGTTCGACTCCCGGCCAACGCATGTCACTTTTTTCTTACCCTTCAGTTTTATTATCTTAAAAGTTGATATCTTGAAGAGGGATGATTAATGAAAAGCCATAAATTTTTTCTTAATTTTTAAAAAAACAATTCAAAAACTATTTTGGTGACCTATTGAAAAATAAATATTTCCTTCCAAGGGACTTTCGTGCTCTCTTGCGTCCTCATAAATATTTTAGCTTTTATTATCGTCTTTTTTCGACCGTGAAATAATTTTTAGAATCGCCGATGAAAATATACGAATTTAACTGTACATCGAATAAAAGTTCAATGCTCTCAATTAATAATTTTGAACTACAAAACAGAAGGGAAAAAAATGAACAACAAACTCGCGTTCAAAAAGAAGGAGAATAAATAAATCGCATTACATGGAAATGGAAACCACGAAAAGCGTTCAAGGAGAGTAGGTTGATAATGCGTGTGTAAACTACGAACAATTGAGATATCTTATGAAATAATGGGTAAGGAGGAGTTTACAAACTTTCCAGCAGTAGTTGAAATTCAAAGTGTCTGTTTAGTGGTGGAAATAATTTAGTTAAAAGGTAATTATATTTTCCACTCATAACGACTCACTTACGGACTAGACACAGATTCTCAAAGAACTGGAAAGTAAGTTGATAAAAGAAATTTTTAACAGCTGTCAGTAAGCGTTGGTGGTATAACGGTTAGCATAGCTGCCTTCCAAGCAGTTGACCCGGGTTCGACTCCCGGCCAACGCATGTCACTTTTTTCTTACCCTTCAGTTTTATTATCTTAAAAGTTGATATCTTGAAGAGGGATGATTAATGAAAAGCCATAAATTTTTTCTTAATTTTTAAAAAAACAATTCAAAAACTATTTTGGTGACCTATTGAAAAATAAATATTTCCTTCCAAGGGACTTTCGTGCTCTCTTGCGTCCTCATAAATATTTTAGCTTTTATTATCGTCTTTTTTCGACCGTGAAATAATTTTTAGAATCGCCGATTAAAATATACGAATTTAACTGTACATCGAATAAAAGTTCAATGCTCTCAATTAATAATTTTGAACTACAAAACAGAAGGGAAAAAAATGAACAACAAACTCGCGTTCAAAAAGAAGGAGAATAAATAAATCGCATTACATGGAAATGGAAACCACGAAAAGCGTTCAAGGAGAGTAGGTTGATAATGCGTGTGTAAACTACGAACAATTGAGATATCTTATGAAATAATGGGTAAGGAGGAGTTTACAAACTTTCCAGCAGTAGTTGAAATTCAAAGTGTCTGTTTCGTGGTGGAAATAATTCAGTTAAAAGGTAATTATATTTTCCACTCATAACGACTCACTTACGGACTAGACACAGATTCTCAAAGAACTGGAAAGTAAGTTGATAAAAGAAATTTTTAACAGCTGTCAGTAAGCGTTGGTGGTATAACGGTTAGCATAGCTGCCTTCCAAGCAGTTGACCCGGGTTCGACTCCCGGCCAACGCAAGCGTTTTGATTTTATTCGACTCGATATTGTCTCACTTTAATAGAGCAAGTGAAAAATATTCCGCGCATATGGATCTTAAAAAAGAATAATTTAGAATAGTGAGAAGGAAATAAATTGAGAAATGCGTTTTTTATATGGGGTGTAAATTCATTTTTCAGTTCGGTTCGGTTGGAAAGTATTTCCGATCTGTATGAAAATCGGAATGTATGAAGAAAACTTAAGTATTCTCGTCATCGTTAAACAGCACATTTAAGGGATATTGACCTTTGCTTTTTATAAAGTAAATCTTGTTCTTCGTTCAAGCGTTGGTGGTATAACGGTTAGCATAGCTGCCTTCCAAGCAGTTGACCCGGGTTCGACTCCCGGCCAACGCATGTCACTTTTTTCTTACCCTTCAGTTTTATTATCTTAAAAGTTGATATCTTGAAGAGGGATGATTAATGAAAAGCCATAAATGTTTTCTTAATTTTTAAAAAAACAATTCAAAAACTATTTTGGTGACCTATTGAAACATAAATATTTCCTTCCAAGGGACTTTCGTGCTCTCTTGCGTCCTCATAAATATTTTAGCTTTTATTATCGTCTTTTTTCGACCGTGAAATAATTTTTAGAATCGCCGATGAAAATATACGAATTTAACTGTACATCGAATAAAAGTTCAATGCTCTCAATTAATAATTTTGAACTACAAAACAGAAGGGAAAAAAATGAACAACAAACTCGCGTTCAAAAAGAAGGAGAATAAATAAATCGCATTACATGGAAATGGAAACCACGAAAAGCGTTCAAGGAGAGTAGGTTGATAATGCGTGTGTAAACTACGAACAATTGAGATATCTTATGAAATAATGGGTAAGGAGGAGTTTACAAACTTTCCAGCAGTAGTTGAAATTCAAAGTGTCTGTTTCGTGGTGGAAATAATTTAGTTAAAAGGTAATTATATTTTCCACTCATAACGACTCACTTACGGACTAGACACAGATTCTCAAAGAACTGGAAAGTAAGTTGATAAAAGAAATTTTTAACAGCTGTCAGTAAGCGTTGGTGGTATAACGGTTAGCATAGCTGCCTTCCAAGCAGTTGACCCGGGTTCGACTCCCGGCCAACGCAAGCGTTTTGATTTTATTCGACTCGATATTGTCTCACTTTAATAGAGCAAGTGAAAAATATTCCGCGCATATGGATCTTAAAAAAGAATAATTTAGAATAGTGAGAAGGAAATAAATTGAGAAATGCGTTTTTTATATGGGGTGTAAATTCATTTTTCAGTTCGGTTCGGTTGGAAAGGATTTCCGATCTGTATGAAAATCGGAATGTATGAAGAAAACTTAAGTATTCTCGTCATCGTTAAACAGCACATTTAAGGGATATTGACCTTTGCTTTTTATAAAGTAAATCTTGTTCTTCGTTCAAGCGTTGGTGGTATAACGCTTAGCATAGCTGCCTTCCAAGCAGTTGACCCGGGTTCGACTCCCGGCCAACGCATGTCACTTTTTTCTTACCCTTCAGTTTTATTATCTTAAAAGTTGATATCTTGAAGAGGGATGATTAATGAAAAGCCATAAATTTTTTCTTAATTTTTAAAAAAACAATTCAAAAACTATTTTGGTGACCTATTGAAAAATAAATATTTCCTTCCAAGGGACTTTCGTGCTCTCTTGCGTCCTCATAAATATTTTAGCTTTTATTATCGTCTTTTTTCGACCGTGAAATAATTTTTAGAATCGCCGATGAAAAGATACGAATTTAACTGTACATCGAATAAAAGTTCAATGCTCTCAATTAATAATTTTGAACTACAAAACAGAAGGGAAAAAAATGAACAACAAACTCGCGTTCAAAAAGAAGGAGAATAAATAAATCGCATTACATGGAAATGGAAACCACGAAAAGCGTTCAAGGAGAGTAGGTTGATAATGCGTGTGTAAACTACGAACAATTGAGATATCTTATGAAATAATGGGTAAGGAGGAGTTTACAAACTTTCCAGCAGTAGTTGAAATTCAAAGTGTCTGTTTCGTGGTGGAAATAATTTAGTTAAAAGGTAATTATATTTTCCACTCATAACGACTCACTTACGGACTAGACACAGATTCTCAAAGAACTGGAAAGTAAGTTGATAAAAGAAATTTTTAACAGCTGTCAGTAAGCGTTGGTGGTATAACGGTTAGCATAGCTGCCTTCCAAGCAGTTGACCCGGGTTCGACTCCCGGCCAACGCAAGCGTTTTGATTTTATTCGACTCGATATTGTCTCACTTTAATAGAGCAAGTGAAAAATATTCCGCGCATATGGATCTTAAAAAAGAATAATTTAGAATAGTGAGAAGGAAATAAATTGAGAAATGCGTTTTTTATATGGGGTGTAAATTCATTTTTCAGTTCGGTTCGGTTGGAAAGGATTTCCGATCTGTATGAAAATCGGAATGTATGAAGAAAACTTAAGTATTCTCGTCATCGTTAAACAGCACATTTAAGGGATATTGACCTTTGCTTTTTATAAAGTAAATCTTGTTCTTCGTTCAAGCGTTGGTGGTATAACGGTTAGCATAGCTGCCTTCCAAGCAGTTGACCCGGGTTCGACTCCCGGCCAACGCATGTCACTTTTTTCTTACCCTTCAGTTTTATTATCTTAAAAGTTGATATCTTGAAGAGGGATGATTAATGAAAAGCCATAAATTTTTTCTTAATTTTTAAAAAAACAATTCAAAAACTATTTTGGTGACCTATTGAAAAATAAATATTTCCTTCCAAGGGACTTTCGTGCTCTCTTGCGTCCTCATAAATATTTTAGCTTTTATTATCGTCTTTTTTCGACCGTGAAATAATTTTTAGAATCGCCGATGAAAATATACGAATTTAACTGTACATCGAATAAAAGTTCAATGCTCTCAATTAATAATTTTGAACTACAAAACAGAAGGGAAAAAAATGAACAACAAACTCGCGTTCAAAAAGAAGGAGAATAAATAAATCGCATTACATGGAAATGGAAACCACGAAAAGCGTTCAAGGAGAGTAGGTTGATAATGCGTGTGTAAACTACGAACAATTGAGATATCTTATGAAATAATGGGTAAGGAGGAGTTTACAAACTTTCCAGCAGTAGTTGAAATTCAAAGTGTCTGTTTCGTGGTGGAAATAATTTAGTTAAAAGGTAATTATATTTTCCACTCATAACGACTCACTTACGGACTAGACACAGATTCTCAAAGAACTGGAAAGTAAGTTGATAAAAGAAATTTTTAACAGCTGTCAGTAAGCGTTGGTGGTATAACGGTTAGCATAGCTGCCTTCCAAGCAGTTGACCCGGGTTCGACTCCCGGCCAACGCAAGCGTTTTGATTTTATTCGACTCGATATTGTCTCACTTTAATAGAGCAAGTGAAAAATATTCCGCGCATATGGATCTTAAAAAAGAATAATTTAGAATAGTGAGAAGGAAATAAATTGAGAAATGCGTTTTTTATATGGGGTGTAAATTCATTTTTCAGTTCGGTTCGGTTGGAAAGGATTTCCGATCTGTATGAAAATCGGAATGTATGAAGAAAACTTAAGTATTCTCGTCATCGTTAAACAGCACATTTAAGGGATATTGACCTTTGCTTTTTATAAAGTAAATCTTGTTCTTCGTTCAAGCGTTGGTGGTATAACGCTTAGCATAGCTGCCTTCCAAGCAGTTGACCCGGGTTCGACTCCCGGCCAACGCATGTCACTTTTTTCTTACCCTTCAGTTTTATTATCTTAAAAGTTGATATCTTGAAGAGGGATGATTAATGAAAAGCCATAAATTTTTTCTTAATTTTTAAAAAAACAATTCAAAAACTATTTTGGTGACCTATTGAAAAATAAATATTTCCTTCCAAGGGACTTTCGTGCTCTCTTGCGTCCTCATAAATATTTTAGCTTTTATTATCGTCTTTTTTCGACCGTGAAATAATTTTTAGAATCGCCGATGAAAATATACGAATTTAACTGTACATCGAATAAAAGTTCAATGCTCTCAATTAATAATTTTGAACTACAAAACAGAAGGGAAAAAAATGAACAACAAACTCGCGTTCAAAAAGAAGGAGAATAAATAAATCGCATTACATGGAAATGGAAACCACGAAAAGCGTTCAAGGAGAGTAGGTTGATAATGCGTGTGTAAACTACGAACAATTGAGATATCTTATGAAATAATGGGTAAGGAGGAGTTTACAAACTTTCCAGCAGTAGTTGAAATTCAAAGTGTCTGTTTCGTGGTGGAAATAATTTAGTTAAAAGGTAATTATATTTTCCACTCATAACGACTCACTTACGGACTAGACACAGATTCTCAAAGAACTGGAAAGTAAGTTGATAAAAGAAATTTTTAACAGCTGTCAGTAAGCGTTGGTGGTATAACGGTTAGCATAGCTGCCTTCCAAGCAGTTGACCCGGGTTCGACTCCCGGCCAACGCAAGCGTTTTGATTTTATTCGACTCGATATTGTCTCACTTTAATAGAGCAAGTGAAAAATATTCCGCGCATATGGATCTTAAAAAAGAATAATTTAGAATAGTGAGAAGGAAATAAATTGAGAAATGCGTTTTTTATATGGGGTGTAAATTCATTTTTCAGTTCGGTTCGGTTGGAAAGGATTTCCGATCTGTATGAAAATCGGAATGTATGAAGAAAACTTCAAGTATTCTCGTCATCGTTATACAGCACATTTAAGGGATATTGACCTTTGCTTTTTATAAAGTAAATCTTGTTCTTCGTTCAAGCGTTGGTGGTATAACGGTTAGCATAGCTGCCTTTCAAGCAGTTGACCCGGGTTCGACTCCCGGCCAACGCATGTCACTTTTTTCTTACCCTTCAGTTTTATTATCTTAAAAGTTGATATCTTGAAGAGGGATGATTAATGAAAAGCCATAAATGTTTTCTTAATTTTTAAAAAAACAATTCAAAAACTATTTTGGTGACCTATTGAAAAATAAATATTTCCTTCCAAGGGACTTTCGTGCTCTCTTGCGTCCTCATAAATATTTTAGCTTTTATTATCGTCTTTTTTCGACCGTGAAATAATTTTTAGAATCGCCGATGAAAATATACGAATTTAACTGTACATCGAATAAAAGTTCAATGCTCTCAATTAATAATTTTGAACTACAAAACAGAAGGGAAAAAAATGAACAACAAACTCGCGTTCAAAAAGAAGGAGAATAAATAAATCGCATTACATGGAAATGGAAACCACGAAAAGCGTTCAAGGAGAGTAGGTTGATAATGCGTGTGTAAACTACGAACAATTGAGATATCTTATGAAATAATGGGTAAGGAGGAGTTTACAAACTTTCCAGCAGTAGTTGAAATTCAAAGTGTCTGTTTCGTGGTGGAAATAATTTAGTTAAAAGGTAATTATATTTTCCACTCATAACGACTCACTTACGGACTAGACACAGATTCTCAAAGAACTGGAAAGTAAGTTGATAAAAGAAATTTTTAACAGCTGTCAGTAAGCGTTGGTGGTATAACGGTTAGCATAGCTGCCTTCCAAGCAGTTGACCCGGGTTCGACTCCCGGCCAACGCATGTCACTTTTTTCTTACCCTTCAGTTTTATTATCTTAAAAGTTGATATCTTGAAGAGGGATGATTAATGAAAAGCCATAAATTTTTTCTTAATTTTTAAAAAAACAATTCAAAAACTATTTTGGTGACCTATTGAATAATAATTATTTCCTTCCAAGGGACTTTCGTGCTCTCTTGCGTCCTCATAAATATTTTAGCTTTTATTATCGTCTTTTTTCGACCGTGAAATAATTTTTAGAATCGCCGATGAAAAGATACGAATTTAACTGTACATCGAATAAAAGTTCAATGCTCTCAATTAATAATTTTGAACTACAAAACAGAAGGGAAAAAAATGAACAACAAACTCGCGTTCAAAAAGAAGGAGAATAAATAAATCGCATTACATGGAAATGGAAACCACGAAAAGCGTTCAAGGAGAGTAGGTTGATAATGCGTGTGTAAACTACGAACAATTGAGATATCTTATGAAATAATGGGTAAGGAGGAGTTTACAAACTTTCCAGCAGTAGTTGAAATTCAAAGTGTCTGTTTCGTGGTGGAAATAATTTAGTTAAAAGGTAATTATATTTTCCACTCATAACGACTCACTTACGGACTAGACACAGATTCTCAAAGAACTGGAAAGTAAGTTGATAAAAGAAATTTTTAACAGCTGTCAGTAAGCGTTGGTGGTATAACGGTTAGCATAGCTGCCTTCCAAGCAGTTGACCCGGGTTCGACTCCCGGCCAACGCATGTCACTTTTTTCTTACCCTTCAGTTTTATTATCTTAAAAGTTGATATCTTGAAGAGGGATGATTAATGAAAAGCCATAAATTTTTTCTTAATTTTTAAAAAAACAATTCAAAAACTATTTTGGTGACCTATTGAAAAATAAATATTTCCTTCCAAGGGACTTTCGTGCTGTCTTGCGTCCTCATAAATATTTTAGCTTTTATTATCGTCTTTTTTCGACCGTGAAATAATTTTTAGAATCGCCGATGAAAAGATACGAATTTAACTGTACATCGAATAAAAGTTCAATGCTCTCAATTAATAATTTTGAACTACAAAACAGAAGGGAAAAAAATGAACAAGAAACTCGCGTTCAAAAAGAAGGAGAATAAATAAATCGCATTACATGGAAATGGAAACCACGAAAAGCGTTCAAGGAGAGTAGGTTGATAATGCGTGTGTAAACTACGAACAATTGAGATATCTTATGAAATAATGGGTAAGGAGGAGTTTACAAACTTTCCAGCAGTAGTTGAAATTCAAAGTGTCTGTTTCGTGGTGGAAATAATTTAGTTAAAAGGTAATTATATTTTCCACTCATAACGACTCACTTACGGACTAGACACAGATTCTCAAAGAACTGGAAAGTAAGTTGATAAAAGAAATTTTTAACAGCTGTCAGTAAGCGTTGGTGGTATAACGGTTAGCATAGCTGCCTTCCAAGCAGTTGACCCGGGTTCGACTCCCGGCCAACGCATGTCACTTTTTTCTTACCCTTCAGTTTTATTATCTTAAAAGTTGATATCTTGAAGAGGGATGATTAATGAAAAGCCATAAATTTTTTCTTAATTTTTAAAAAAACAATTCAAAAACTATTTTGGTGACCTATTGAAAAATAAATATTTCCTTCCAAGGGACTTTCGTGCTCTCTTGCGTCCTCATAAATATTTTAGCTTTTATTATCGTCTTTTTTCGACCGTGAAATAATTTTTAGAATCGCCGATGAAAATATACGAATTTAACTGTACATCGAATAAAAGTTCAATGCTCTCAATTAATAATTTTGAACTACAAAACAGAAGGGAAAAAAATGAACAACAAACTCGCGTTCAAAAAGAAGGAGAATAAATAAATCGCATTACATGGAAATGGAAACCACGAAAAGCGTTCAAGGAGAGTAGGTTGATAATGCGTGTGTAAACTACGAACAATTGAGATATCTTATGAAATAATGGGTAAGGAGGAGTTTACAAACTTTCCAGCAGTAGTTGAAATTCAAAGTGTCTGTTTCGTGGTGGAAATAATTTAGTTAAAAGGTAATTATATTTTCCACTCATAACGACACACTTACGGACTAGACACAGATTCTCAAAGAACTGGAAAGTAAGTTGATAAAAGAAATTTTTAACAGCTGTCAGTAAGCGTTGGTGGTATAACGGTTAGCATAGCTGCCTTCCAAGCAGTTGACCCGGGTTCGACTCCCGGCCAACGCAAGCGTTTTGATTTTATTCGACTCGATATTGTCTCACTTTAATAGAGCAAGTGAAAAATATTCCGCGCATATGGATCTTAAAAAAGAATAATTTAGAATAGTGAGAAGGAAATAAATTGAGAAATGCGTTTTTTATATGGGGTGTAAATTCATTTTTCAGTTCGGTTCGGTTGGAAAGGATTTCCGATCTGTATGAAAATCGGAATGTATGAAGAAAACTTCAAGTATTCTCGTCATCGTTATACAGCACATTTAAGGGATATTGACCTTTGCTTTTTATAAAGTAAATCTTGTTCTTCGTTCAAGCGTTGGTGGTATAACGGTTAGCATAGCTGCCTTTCAAGCAGTTGACCCGGGTTCGACTCCCGGCCAACGCATGTCACTTTTTTCTTACCCTTCAGTTTTATTATCTTAAAAGTTGATATCTTGAAGAGGGATGATTAATGAAATGCCATAAATGTTTTCTTAATTTTTAAAAAAACAATTCAAAAACTATTTTGGTGACCTATTGAAAAATAAATATTTCCTTCCAAGGGACTTTCGTGCTCTCTTGCGTCCTCATAAATATTTTAGCTTTTATTATCGTCTTTTTTCGACCGTGAAATAATTTTTAGAATCGCCGATGAAAATATACGAATTTAACTGTACATCGAATAAAAGTTCAATGCTCTCAATTAATAATTTTGAACTACAAAACAGAAGGGAAAAAAATGAACAACAAACTCGCGTTCAAAAAGAAGGAGAATAAATAAATCGCATTACATGGAAATGGAAACCACGAAAAGCGTTCAAGGAGAGTAGGTTGATAATGCGTGTGTAAACTACGAACAATTGAGATATCTTATGAAATAATGGGTAAGGAGGAGTTTACAAACTTTCCAGCAGTAGTTGAAATTCAAAGTGTCTGTTTCGTGGTGGAAATAATTTAGTTAAAAGGTAATTATATTTTCCACTCATAACGACTCACTTACGGACTAGACACAGATTCTCAAAGAACTGGAAAGTAAGTTGATAAAAGAAATTTTTAACAGCTGTCAGTAAGCGTTGGTGGTATAACGGTTAGCATAGCTGCCTTCCAAGCAGTTGACCCGGGTTCCACTCCCGGCCAACGCAAGCGTTTTGATTTTATTCGACTCGATATTGTCTCACTTTAATAGAGCAAGTGAAAAATATTCCGCGCATATGGATCTTAAAAAAGAATAATTTAGAATAGTGAGAAGGAAATAAATTGAGAAATGCGTTTTATATATGGGGTGTAAATTCATTTTTCAGTTCGGTTCGGTTGGAAAGGATTTCCGATCTGTATGAAAATCGGAATGTATGAAGAAAACTTCAAGTATTCTCGTCATCGTTATACAGCACATTTAAGGGATATTGACCTTTGCTTTTTATAAAGTAAATCTTGTTCTTCGTTCAAGCGTTGGTGGTATAACGGTTAGCATAGCTGCCTTTCAAGCAGTTGACCCGGGTTCGACTCCCGGCCAACGCATGTCACTTTTTTCTTACCCTTCAGTTTTATTATCTTAAAAGTTGATATCTTGAAGAGGGATGATTAATGAAATGCCATAAATGTTTTCTTAATTTTTAAAAAAACAATTCAAAAACTATTTTGGTGACCTATTGAAAAATAAATATTTCCTTCCAAGGGACTTTCGTGCTCTCTTGCGTCCTCATAAATATTTTAGCTTTTATTATCGTCTTTTTTCGACCGTGAAATAATTTTTAGAATCGCCGATGAAAATATACGAATTTAACTGTACATCGAATAAAAGTTCAATGCTCTCAATTAATAATTTTGAACTACAAAACAGAAGGGAAAAAAATGAACAACAAACTCGCGTTCAAAAAGAAGGAGAATAAATAAATCGCATTACATGGAAATGGAAACCACGAAAAGCGTTCAAGGAGAGTAGGTTGATAATGCGTGTGTAAACTACGAACAATTGAGATATCTTATGAAATAATGGGTAAGGAGGAGTTTACAAACTTTCCAGCAGTAGTTGAAATTCAAAGTGTCTGTTTCGTGGTGGAAATAATTTAGTTAAAAGGTAATTATATTTTCCACTCATAACGACTCACTTACGGACTAGACACAGATTCTCAAAGAACTGGAAAGTAAGTTGATAAAAGAAATTTTTAACAGCTGTCAGTAAGCGTTGGTGGTATAACGGTTAGCATAGCTGCCTTCCAAGCAGTTGACCCGGGTTCGACTCCCGGCCAACGCAAGCGTTTTGATTTTATTCGACTCGATATTGTCTCACTTTAATAGAGCAAGTGAAAAATATTCCGCGCATATGGATCTTAAAAAAGAATAATTTAGAATAGTGAGAAGGAAATAAATTGAGAAATGCGCTTTTTATATGGGGTGTAAATTCATTTTTCAGTTCGGTTCGGTTGGAAAGGATTTCCGATCTCTATGAAAATCGGAATGTATGAAGAAAACTTAAGTATTCTCGTCATCGTTAAACAGCACATTTAAGGGATATTGACCTTTGCTTTTTATAAAGTAAATCTTGTTCTTCGTTCAAGCGTTGGTGGTATAACGGTTAGCATAGCTGCCTTCCAAGCAGTTGACCCGGGTTCGACTCCCGGCCAACGCATGTCACTTTTTTCTTACCCTTCAGTTTTATTATCTTAAAAGTTGATATCTTGAAGAGGGATGATTAATGAAAAGCCATAAATTTTTTCTTAATTTTTAAAAAAACAATTCAAAAACTATTTTGGTGACCTATTGAAAAATAAATATTTCCTTCCAAGGGACTTTCGTGCTCTCTTGCGTCCTCATAAATATTTTAGCTTTTATTATCGTCTTTTTTCGACCGTGAAATAATTTTTAGAATCGCCGATGAAAATATACGAATTTAACTTTACATCGAATAAAAGTTCAATGCTCTCAATTAATAATTTTGAACTACAAAACAGAAGATAAAAAAATGAACAACAAACTCGCGTTCAAAAAGAAGGAGAATAAATAAATCGCATTACATGGAAATGGAAACCACGAAAAGCGTTCAAGGAGAGTAGGTTGATAATGCGTGTGTAAACTACGAACAATTGAGATATCTTATGAAATAATGGGTTAGGAGGAGTTTACAAACTTTCCAGCAGTAGTTGAAATTCAAAGTGTCTGTTTCGTGGTGGAAATAATTTAGTTAAAAGGTAATTATATTTTCCACTCATAACGACTCACTTACGGACTAGACACAGATTCTCAAAGAACTGGAAAGTAAGTTGATAAAAGAAATTTTTAACAGCTGTCAGTAAGCGTTGGTGGTATAACGGTTAGCATAGCTGCCTTCCAAGCAGTTGACCCGGGTTCGACTCCCGGCCAACGCATGTCACTTTTTTCTTACCCTTCAGTTTTATTATCTTAAAAGTTGATATCTTGAAGAGGGATGATTAATGAAAAGCCATAAATTTTTTCTTAATTTTTAAAAAAACAATTCAAAAACTATTTTGGTGACCTATTGAAAAATAAATATTTCCTTCCAAGGGACTTTCGTGCTCTCTTGCGTCCTCATAAATATTTTAGCTTTTATTATCGTCTTTTTTCGACCGTGAAATAATTTTTAGAATCGCCGATGAAAATATACGAATTTAACTGTACATCGAATAAAAGTTCAATGCTCTCAATTAATAATTTTGAACTACAAAACAGAAGGGAAAAAAATGAACAACAAACTCGCGTTCAAAAAGAAGGAGAATAAATAAATCGCATTACATGGAAATGGAAACCACGAAAAGCGTTCAAGGAGAGTAGGTTGATAATGCGTGTGTAAACTACGAACAATTGAGATATCTTATGAAATAATGGGTAAGGAGGAGTTTACAAACTTTCCAGCAGTAGTTGAAATTCAAAGTGTCTGTTTCGTGGTGGAAATAATTTAGTTAAAAGGTAATTATATTTTCCACTCATAACGACTCACTTACGGACTAGACACAGATTCTCAAAGAACTGGAAAGTAAGTTGATAAAAGAAATTTTTAACAGCTGTCAGTAAGCGTTGGTGGTATAACGGTTAGCATAGCTGCCTTCCAAGCAGTTGACCCGGGTTCGACTCCCGGCCAACGCAAGCGTTTTGATTTTATTCGACTCGATATTGTCTCACTTTAATAGAGCAATAGAAAAAAATTCCGCGCATATGGATCTTAAAAAAGAATAATTTAGAATAGTGAGAAGGAAATAAATTGAGAAATGCGTTTTTTATATGGGGTGTAAATTCATTTTTCAGTTCGGTTCGGTTGGAAAGGATTTCCGATCTGTATGAAAATCGGAATGTATGAAGAAAACTTCAAGTATTCTCGTCATCGTTATACAACACATTTAAGGGATATTGACCTTTGCTTTTTATAAAGTAAATCTTGTTCTTCGTTCAAGCGTTGGTGGTATAACGGTTAGCATAGCTGCCTTCCAAGCAGTTGACCCGGGTTCGACTCCCGGCCAACGCATGTCACTTTTTTCTTACCCTTCAGTTTTATTATCTTAAAAGTTGATATCTTGAAGAGGGATGATTAATGAAAAGCCATAAATGTTTTCTTAATTTTTAAAAAAACAATTCAAAAACTATTTTGGTGACCTATTGAAAAATAAATATTTCCTTCCAAGGGACTTTCGTGCTCTCTTGCGTCCTCATAAATATTTTAGCTTTTATTATCGTCTTTTTTCGACCGTGAAATAATTTTTAGAATCGCCGATGAAAATATACGAATTTAACTGTACATCGAATAAAAGTTCAATGCTCTCAATTAATAATTTTGAACTACAAAACAGAAGGGAAAAAAATGAACAACAAACTCGCGTTCAAAAAGAAGGAGAATAAATAAATCGCATTACATGGAAATGGAAACCACGAAAAGCGTTCAAGGAGAGTAGGTTGATAATGCGTGTGTAAACTACGAACAATTGAGATATCTTATGAAATAATGGGTAAGGAGGAGTTTACAAACTTTCCAGCAGTAGTTGAAATTCAAAGTGTCTGTTTCGTGGTGGAAATAATTTAGTTAAAAGGTAATTATATTTTCCACTCATAACGACTCACTTACGGACTAGACACAGATTCTCAAAGAACTGGAAAGTAAGTTGATAAAAGAAATTTTTAACAGCTGTCAGTAAGCGTTGGTGGTATAACGGTTAGCATAGCTGCCTTCCAAGCAGTTGACCCGGGTTCGACTCCCGGCCAACGCAAGCGTTTTGATTTTATTCGACTCGATATTGTCTCACTTTAATAGAGCAAGTGAAAAATATTCCGCGCATATGGATCTTAAAAAAGAATAATTTAGAATAGTGAGAAGGAAATAAATTGAGAAATGCGTTTTTTATATGGGGTGTAAATTCATTTTTCAGTTCGGTTCGGTTGGAAAGGATTTCCGATCTGTATGAAAATCGGAATGTATGAAGAAAACTTAAGTATTCTCGTCATCGTTAAACAGCACATTTAAGGGATATTGACCTTTGCTTTTTATAAAGTAAATCTTGTTCTTCGTTCAAGCGTTGGTGGTATAACGGTTAGCATAGCTGCCTTCCAAGCAGTTGACCCGGGTTCGACTCCCGGCCAACGCATGTCACTTTTTTCTTACCCTTCAGTTTTATTATCTTAAAAGTTGATATCTTGAAGAGGGATGATTAATGAAAAGCCATAATTTTTTTCTTAATTTTTAAAAAAACAATTCAAAAACTATTTTGGTGACCTATTGAAAAATAAATATTTCCTTCCAAGGGACTTTCGTGCTCTGTTGCGTCCTCATAAATATTTTAGCTTTTATTATCGTCTTTTTTCGACCGTGAAATAATTTTTAGAATCGCCGATGAAAATATATGAATTTAACTGTACATCGAATAAAAGTTCAATGCTCTCAATTAATAATTTTGAACTACAAAACAGAAGGGAAAAAAATGAACAACAAACTCGCGTTCAAAAAGAAGGAGAATAAATAAATCGCATTACATGGAAATGGAAACCACGAAAAGCGTTCAAGGAGAGTAGGTTGATAATGCGTGTGTAAACTACGAACAATTGAGATATCTTATGAAATAATGGGTAAGGAGGAGTTTACAAACTTTCCAGCAGTAGTTGAAATTCAAAGTGTCTGTTTCGTGGTGGAAATAATTTAGTTAAAAGGTAATTATATTTTCCACTCATAACGACTCACTTACGGACTAGACACAGATTCTCAAAGAACTGGAAAGTAAGTTGATAAAAGAAATTTTTAACAGCTGTCAGTAAGAGTTGGTGGTATAACGGTTAGCATAGCTGCCTTCCAAGCAGTTGACCCGGGTTCGACTCCCGGCCAACGCAAGCGTTTTGATTTTATTCGACTCGATATTGTCTCACTTTAATAGAGCAAGTGAAAAATATTCCGCGCATATGGATCTTAAAAAAGAATAATTTAGAATAGTGAGAAGGAAATAAATTGAGAAATGCGTTTTTTATATGGGGTGTAAATTCATTTTTCAGTTCGGTTCGGTTGGAAAGGATTTCCGATCTGTATGAAAATCGGAATGTATGAAGAAAACTTCAAGTATTCTCGTCATCGTTATACAGCACATTTAAGGGATATTGACCTTTGCTTTTCATAAAGTAAATCTTGTTCTTCGTTCAAGCGTTGGTGGTATAACGGTTAGCATAGCTGCCTTCCAAGCAGTTGACCCGGGTTCGACTCCCGGCCAACGCATGTCACTTTTTTCTTACCCTTCAGTTTTATTATCTTAAAAGTTGATATCTTGAAGAGGGATGATTAATGAAAAGCCATTAATGTTTTCTTAATTTTTAAAAAAACAATTCAAAAACTATTTTGGTGACCTATTGAAAAATAAATATTTCCTTCCAAGGGACTTTCGTGCTCTCTTGCGTCCTCATAAATATTTTAGCTTTTATTATCGTCTTTTTTCGACCGTGAAATAATTTTTAGAATCGCCGATGAAAATATACGAATTTAACTGTACATCGAATAAAAGTTCAATGCTCTCAATTAATAATTTTGAACTACAAAACAGAAGGGAAAAAAATGAACAACAAACTCGCGTTCAAAAAGAAGGAGAATAAATAAATCGCATTACATGGAAATGGAAACCACGAAAAGCGTTCAAGGAGAGTAGGTTGATAATGCGTGTGTAAACTACGAACAATTGAGATATCTTATGAAATAATGGGTAAGGAGGAGTTTACAAACTTTCCAGCAGTAGTTGAAATTCAAAGTGTCTGTTTCGTGGTGGAAATAATTTAGTTAAAAGGTAATTATATTTTCCACTCATAACGACTCACTTACGGACTAGACACAGATTCTCAAAGAACTGGAAAGTAAGTTGATAAAAGAAATTTTTAACAGCTGTCAGTAAGCGTTGGTGGTATAACGGTTAGCATAGCTGCCTTCCAAGCAGTTGACCCGGGTTCGACGCAAGCGTTTTGATTTTATTCGACTCGATATTGTCTCACTTTAATAGAGCAAGTGAAAAATATTCCGCGCATATGGATCTTAAAAAAGAATAATTTAGAATAGTGAGAAGGAAATAAATTGAGAAATGCGTTTTTTATATGGGGTGTAAATTCATTTTTCAGTTCGGTTCGGTTGGAAAGGATTTCCGATCTGTATGAAAATCGGAATGTATGAAGAAAACTTAAGTATTCTCGTCATCGTTAAACAGCACATTTAAGGGATATTGACCTTTGCTTTTTATAAAGTAAATCTTGTTCTTCGTTCAAGCGTTGGTGGTATAACGGTTAGCATAGCTGCCTTCCAAGCAGTTGACCCGGGTTCGACTCCCGGCCAACGCATGTCACTTTTTTCTTACCCTTCAGTTTTATTATCTTAAAAGTTGATATCTTGAAGAGGGATGATTATTGAAAAGCCATAAATTTTTTCTTAATTTTTAAAAAAACAATTCAAAAACTATTTTGGTGACCTATTGAAAAATAAATATTTCCTTCCAAGGGACTTTCGTGCTCTCTTGCGTCCTCATAAATATTTTAGCTTTTATTATCGTCTTTTTTCGACCGTGAAATAATTTTTAGAATCGCCGATGAAAATATACGAATTTAACTGTACATCGAATAAAAGTTCAATGCTCTCAATTAATAATCTTGAACTACAAAACAGAAGGGAAAAAAATGAACAACAAACTCGCGTTCAAAAAGAAGGAGAATAAATAAATCGCATTACATGGAAATGGAAACCACGAAAAGCGTTCAAGGAGAGTAGGTTGATAATGCGTGTGTAAACTACGAACAATTGAGATATCTTATGAAATAATGGGTAAGGAGGAGTTTACAAACTTTCCAGCAGTAGTTGAAATTCAAAGTGTCTGTTTCGTGGTGGAAATAATTTAGTTAAAAGGTAATTATATTTTCCACTCATAACGACTCACTTACGGACTAGACACAGATTCTCAAAGAACTGGAAAGTAAGTTGATAAAAGAAATTTTTAACAGCTGTCAGTAAGCGTTGGTGGTATAACGGTTAGCATAGCTGCCTTCCAAGCAGTTGACCCGGGTTCGACTCCCGGCCAACGCAAGCGTTTTGATTTTATTCGACTCGATATTGTCTCACTTTAATAGAGCAAGTGAAAAATATTCCGCGCATATGGATCTTAAAAAAGAATAATTTAGAATAGTGAGAAGGAAATAAATTGAGAAATGCGTTTTTTATATGGGGTGTAAATTCATTTTTCAGTTCGATTCGGTTGGAAAGGATTTCCGATCTGTATGAAAATCGGAATGTATGAAGAAAACTTCAAGTATTCTCGTCATCGTTATACAGCACATTTAAGGGATATTGACCTTTGCTTTTCATAAAGTAAATCTTGTTCTTCGTTCAAGCGTTGGTGGTATAACGGTTAGCATAGCTGCCTTCCAAGCAGTTGACCCGGGTTCGACTCCCGGCCAACGCATGTCACTTTTTTCTTACCCTTCAGTTTTATTATCTTAAAAGTTGATATCTTGAAGAGGGATGATTAATGAAAAGCCATTAATGTTTTCTTAATTTTTAAAAAAACAATTCAAAAACTATTTTGGTGACCTATTGAAAAATAAATATTTCCTTCCAAGGGACTTTCGTGCTCTCTTGCGTCCTCATAAATATTTTAGCTTTTATTATCGTCTTTTTTCGACCGTGAAATAATTTTTAGAATCGCCGATGAAAATATACGAATTTAACTGTACATCGAATAAAAGTTCAATGCTCTCAATTAATAATTTTGAACTACAAAAAATAGGGAAAAAATGAACAACAAACTCGCGTTCAAAAAGAAGGAGAATAAATAAATCGCATTACATGGAAATGGAAACCACGAAAAGCGTTCAAGGAGAGTAGGTTGATAATGCGTGTGTAAACTACGAACAATTGAGATATCTTATGAAATAATGGGTAAGGAGGAGTTTACAAACTTTCCAGCAGTAGTTGAAATTCAAAGTGTCTGTTTCGTGGTGGAAATAATTTAGTTAAAAGGTAATTATATTTTCCACTCATAACGACTCACTTACGGACTAGACACAGATTCTCAAAGAACTGGAAAGTACGTTGATAAAAGAAATTTTTAACAGCTGTCAGTAAGCGTTGGTGGTATAACGGTTAGCATAGCTGCCTTCCAAGCAGTTGACCCGGGTTCGACTCCCGGCCAACGCAAGCGTTTTGATTTTATTCGACTCGATATTGTCTCACTTTAATAGAGCAAGTGAAAAATATTCCGCGCATATGGATCTTAAAAAAGAATAATTTAGAATAGTGAGAAGGAAATAAATTGAGAAATGCGTTTTTTATATGGGGTGTAAATTCATTTTTCAGTTCGGTTCGGTTGGAAAGGATTTCCGATCTGTATGAAAATCGGAATGTATGAAGAAAACTTCAAGTATTCTCGTCATCGTTATACAGCACATTTAAGGGATATTGACCTTTGCTTTTTATAAAGTAAATCTTGTTCTTCGTTCAAGCGTTGGTGGTATAACGGTTAGCATAGCTGCCTTCCAAGCATTTGACCCGGGTTCGACTCCCGGCCAACGCATGTCACTTTTTTCTTACCCTTCAGTTTTATTATCTTAAAAGTTGATATCTTGAAGAGGGATGATTAATGAAAAGCCATAAATGTTTTCTTAATTTTTAAAAAAACAATTCAAAAACTATTTTGGTGACCTATTGAAAAATAAATATTTCCTTCCAAGGGACTTTCGTGCTCTCTTGCGTCCTCATAAATATTTTAGCTTTTATTATCGTCTTTTTTCGACCGTGAAATAATTTTTAGAATCGCCGATGAAAATATACGAATTTAACTGTACATCGAATAAAAGTTGAATGCTCTCAATTAATAATTTTGAACTACAAAACAGAAGGGAAAAAAATGAACAACAAACTCGCGTTCAAAAAGAAGGAGAATAAATAAATCGCATTACATGGAAATGGAAACCACGAAAAGCGTTCAAGGAGAGTAGGTTGATAATGCGTGTGTAAACTACGAAAAATTGAGATATCTTATGAAATAATGGGTAAGGAGGAGTTTACAAACTTTCCAGCAGTAGTTGAAATTCAAAGTGTCTGTTTCGTGGTGGAAATAATTTAGTTAAAAGGTAATTATATTTTCCACTCATAACGACTCACTTACGGACTAGACACAGATTCTCAAAGAACTGGAAAGTAAGTTGATAAAAGAAATTTTTAACAGCTGTCAGTAAGCGTTGGTGGTATAACGGTTAGCATAGCTGCCTTCCAAGCAGTTGACCCGGGTTCGACTCCCGGCCAACGCAAGCGTTTTGATTTTATTCGACTCGATATTGTCTCACTTTAATAGAGCAAGTGAAAAATATTCCGCGCATATGGATCTTAAAAAAGAATAATTTAGAATAGTGAGAAGGAAATAAATTGAGAAATGCGTTTTTTATATGGGGTGTAAATTCATTTTTCAGTTCGGTTCGGTTGGAAAGGATTTCCGATCTGTATGAAAATCGGAATGTATGAAGAAAACTTCAAGTATTCTCGTCATCGTTATACAGCACATTTAAGAGATATTGACCTTTGCTTTTTATAAAGTAAATCTTTTTCTTCGATCAAGCGTTGGTGGTATAACGGTTAGCATAGCTGCCTTCCAAGCAGTTGACCCGGGTTCGACTCCCGGCCAACGCATGTCACTTTTTTCTTACCCTTCAGTTTTATTATCTTAAAAGTTGATATCTTGAAGAGGGATGATTAATGAAAAGCCATTAATGTTTTCTTAATTTTTAAAAAAACAATTCAAAAACTATTTTGGTGACCTATTGAAAAATAAATATTTCCTTCCAAGGGACTTTCGTGCTCTCTTGCGTCCTCATAAATATTTTAGCTTTTATTATCGTCTTTTTTCGACCGTGAAATAATTTTTAGAATCGCCGATGAAAATATACGAATTTAACTGTACATCGAATAAAAGTTCAATGCTCTAAATTAATAATTTTGAACTACAAAACAGAAGGGAAAAAAATGAACAACAAACTCGCGTTCAAAGAGAAGGAGAATAAATAAATCGCATTACATGGAAATGGAAACCACGAAAAGCGTTCAAGGAGAGTAGGTTGATAATGCGTGTGTAAACTACGAACAATTGAGATATCTTATGAAATAATGGGTAAGGAGGAGTTTACAAACTTTCCAGCAGTAGTTGAAATTCAAAGTGTCTGTTTCGTGGTGGAAATAATTTAGTTAAAAGGTAATTATATTTTCCACTCATAACGACTCACTTACGGACTAGACACAGATTCTCAAAGAACTGGAAAGTAAGTTGATAAAAGAAATTTTTAACAGCTGTCAGTAAGCGTTGGTGGTATAACGGTTAGCATAGCTGCCTTCCAAGCAGTTGACCCGGGTTCGACTCCCGGCCAACGCCAGCGTTTTGATTTTATTCGACTCGATATTGTCTCACTTTAATAGAGCAAGTGAAAAATATTCCGCGCATATGGATCTTAAAAAAGAATAATTTAGAATAGGGAGAAGGAAATAAATTGAGAAATGCGTTTATTATATGGGGTGTAAATTCATTTTTCAGTTCGGTTCGGTTGGAAAGGATTTCCGATCTGTATGAAAATCGGAATGTATGAAGAAAACTTCAAGTATTCTCGTCATCGTTATACAGCACATTTAAGGGATATTGACCTTTGCTTTTTATAAAGTAAATCTTGTTCTTCGTTCAAGCGTTGGTGGTATAACGGTTAGCATAGCTGCCATCCAAGCAGTTGACCCGGGTTCGACTCCCGGCCAACGCATGTCACTTTTTTCTTACCCTTCAGTTTTATTATCCTAAAAGTTGATATCTTGAAGAGGGATGATTAATGAAAAGCCATAAATGTTTTCTTAATTTTTAAAAAAACAATTCAAAAACTATTTTGGTGACCTATTGAAAAATAAATATTTCCTTCCAAGGGACTTTCGTGCTCTCTTGCGTCCTCATAAATATTTTAGCTTTTATTATCGTCTTTTTTCGACCGTGAAATAATTTTTAGAATCGCCGATGAAAATATACGAATTTAACTGTACATCGAATAAAAGTTCAATGCTCTCAATTAATAATTTTGAACTACGAAACAGAAGGGAAAAAAATGAACAACAAACTCGCGTTCAAAAAGAAGGAGAATAAATAAATCGCATTACATGGAAATGGAAACCACGAAAAGCGTTCAAGGAGAGTAGGTTGATAATGCGTGTGTAAACTACGAACAATTGAGATATCTTATGAAATAATGGGTAAGGAGGAGTTTACAAACTTTCCAGCAGTAGTTGAAATTCAAAGTGTCTGTTTCGTGGTGGAAATAATTTAGTTAAAAGGTAATTATATTTTCCACTCATAACGACTCACTTACGGACTAGACACAGATTCTCAAAGAACTGGAAAGTACGTTGATAAAAGAAATTTTTAACAGCTGTCAGTAAGCGTTGGTGGTATAACGGTTAGCATAGCTGCCTTCCAAGCAGTTGACCCGGGTTCGACTCCCGGCCAACGCAAGCGTTTTGATTTTATTCGACTCGATATTGTCTCACTTTAATAGAGCAAGTGAAAAATATTCCGCGCATATGGATCTTAAAAAAGAATAATTTAGAATAGTGAGAAGGAAATAAATTGAGAAATGCGTTTTTTATATGGGGTGTAAATTCATTTTTCAGTTCGGTTCGGTTGGAAAGGATTTCCGATCTGTATGAAAATCGGAATGTATGAAGAAAACTTCAAGTATTCTCGTCATCGTTATACAGCACATTTAAGGGATATTGACCTTTGCTTTTTATAAAGTAAATCTTGTTCTTCGTTCAAGCGTTGGTGGTATAACGGTTAGCATAGCTGCCTTCAAAGCATTTGACCCGGGTTCGACTCCCGGCCAACGCATGTCACTTTTTTCTTACCCTTCAGTTTTATTATCTTAAAAGTTGATATCTTGAAGAGGGATGATTAATGAAAAGCCATAAATGTTTTCTTAATTTTTAAAAAAACAATTCAAAAACTATTTTGGTGACCTATTGAAAAATAAATATTTCCTTCCAAGAGACTTTCGTGCTCTCTTGCGTCCTCATAAATATTTTAGCTTTTATTATCGTCTTTTTTCGACCGTGAAATAATTTTTAGAATCGCCGATGAAAATATACGAATTTAACTGTACATCGAATAAAAGTTCAATGCTCTCAATTAATAATTTTGAACTACAAAACAGAAGGGAAAAAAATGAACAACAAACTCGCGTTCAAAAAGAAGGAGAATAAATAAATCGCATTACATGGAAATGGAAACCACGAAAAGCGTTCAAGGAGAGTAGGTTGATAATGCGTGTGTAAACTACGAAAAATTGAGATATCTTATGAAATAATGGGTAAGGAGGAGTTTACAAACTTTCCAGCAGTAGTTGAAATTCAAAGTGTCTGTTTCGTGGTGGAAATAATTTAGTTAAAAGGTAATTATATTTTCCACTCATAACGACTCACTTACGGACTAGACACAGATTCTCAAAGAACTGGAAAGTAAGTTGATAAAAGAAATTTTTAACAGCTGTCAGTAAGCGTTGGTGGTATAACGGTTAGCATAGCTGCCTTCCAAGCAGTTGACCCGGGTTCGACTCCCGGCCAACGCAAGCGTTTTGATTTTATTCGACTCGATATTGTCTCACTTTAATAGAGCAAGTGAAAAATATTCCGCGCATATGGATCTTAAAAAAGAATAATTTAGAATAGTGAGAAGGAAATAAATTGAGAAATGCGTTTTTTATATGGGGTGTAAATTCATTTTTCAGTTCGGTTCGGTTGGAAAGGATTTCCGATCTGTATGAAAATCGGAATGTATGAAGAAAACTTCAAGTATTCTCGTCATCGTTATACAGCACATTTAAGGGATATTGACCTTTGCTTTTTATAAAGTAAATCTTTTTCTTCGATCAAGCGTTGGTGGTATAACGGTTAGCATAGCTGCCTTCCAAGCAGTTGACCCGGGTTCGACTCCCGGCCAACGCATGTCACTTTTTTCTTACCCTTCAGTTTTATTATCTTAAAAGTTGATATCTTGAAGAGGGATGATTAATGAAAAGCCATTAATGTTTTCTTAATTTTTAAAAAAACAATTCAAAAACTATTTTGGTGACCTATTGAAAAATAAATATTTCCTTCCAAGGGACTTTCGTGCTCTCTTGCGTCCTCATAAATATTTTAGCTTTTATTATCGTCTTTTTTCGACCGTGAAATAATTTTTAGAATCGCCGATGAAAATATACGAATTTAACTGTACATCGAATAAAAGTTCAATGCTCTCAATTAATAATTTTGAACTACGAAACAGAAGGGAAAAAAATGAACAACAAACTCGCGTTCAAAAAGAAGGAGAATAAATAAATCGCATTACATGGAAATGGAAACCACGAAAAGCGTTCAAGGAGAGTAGGTTGATAATGCGTGTGTAAACTACGAACAATTGAGATATCTTATGAAATAATGGGTAAGGAGGAGTTTACAAACTTTCCAGCAGTAGTTGAAATTCAAAGTGTCTGTTTCGTGGTGGAAATAATTTAGTTAAAAGGTAATTATATTTTCCACTCATAACGACTCACTTACGGACTAGACACAGATTCTCAAAGAACTGGAAAGTACGTTGATAAAAGAAATTTTTAACAGCTGTCAGTAAGCGTTGGTGGTATAACGGTTAGCATAGCTGCCTTCCAAGCAGTTGACCCGGGTTCGACTCCCGGCCAACGCAAGCGTTTTGATTTTATTCGACTCGATATTGTCTCACTTTAATAGAGCAAGTGAAAAATATTCCGCGCATATGGATCTTAAAAAAGAATAATTTAGAATAGTGAGAAGGAAATAAATTGAGAAATGCGTTTTTTATATGGGGTGTAAATTCATTTTTCAGTTCGGTTCGGTTGGAAAGGATTTCCGATCTGTATGAAAATCGGAATGTATGAAGAAAACTTCAAGTATTCTCGTCATCGTTATACAGCACATTTAAGGGATATTGACCTTTGCTTTTTATAAAGTAAATCTTGTTCTTCGTTCAAGCGTTGGTGGTATAACGGTTAGCATAGCTGCCTTCAAAGCATTTGACCCGGGTTCGACTCCCGGCCAACGCATGTCACTTTTTTCTTACCCTTCAGTTTTATTATCTTAAAAGTTGATATCTTGAAGAGGGATGATTAATGAAAAGCCATAAATGTTTTCTTAATTTTTAAAAAAACAATTCAAAAACTATTTTGGTGACCTATTGAAAAATAAATATTTCCTTCCAAGAGACTTTCGTGCTCTCTTGCGTCCTCATAAATATTTTAGCTTTTATTATCGTCTTTTTTCGACCGTGAAATAATTTTTAGAATCGCCGATGAAAATATACGAATTTAACTGTACATCGAATAAAAGTTCAATGCTCTCAATTAATAATTTTGAACTACAAAACAGAAGGGAAAAAAATGAACAACAAACTCGCGTTCAAAAAGAAGGAGAATAAATAAATCGCATTACATGGAAATGGAAACCACGAAAAGCGTTCAAGGAGAGTAGGTTGATAATGCGTGTGTAAACTACGAAAAATTGAGATATCTTATGAAATAATGGGTAAGGAGGAGTTTACAAACTTTCCAGCAGTAGTTGAAATTCAAAGTGTCTGTTTCGTGGTGGAAATAATTTAGTTAAAAGGTAATTATATTTTCCACTCATAACGACTCACTTACGGACTAGACACAGATTCTCAAAGAACTGGAAAGTAAGTTGATAAAAGAAATTTTTAACAGCTGTCAGTAAGCGTTGGTGGTATAACGGTTAGCATAGCTGCCTTCCAAGCAGTTGACCCGGGTTCGACTCCCGGCCAACGCAAGCGTTTTGATTTTATTCGACTCGATATTGTCTCACTTTAATAGAGCAAGTGAAAAATATTCCGCGCATATGGATCTTAAAAAAGAATAATTTAGAATAGTGAGAAGGAAATAAATTGAGAAATGCGTTTTTTATATGGGGTGTAAATTCATTTTTCAGTTCGGTTCGGTTGGAAAGGATTTCCGATCTGTATGAAAATCGGAATGTATGAAGAAAACTTCAAGTATTCTCGTCATCGTTATACAGCACATTTAAGGGATATTGACCTTTGCTTTTTATAAAGTAAATCTTTTTCTTCGATCAAGCGTTGGTGGTATAACGGTTAGCATAGCTGCCTTCCAAGCAGTTGACCCGGGTTCGACTCCCGGCCAACGCATGTCACTTTTTTCTTACCCTTCAGTTTTATTATCTTAAAAGTTGATATCTTGAAGAGGGATGATTAATGAAAAGCCATTAATGTTTTCTTAATTTTTAAAAAAACAATTCAAAAACTATTTTGGTGACCTATTGAAAAATAAATATTTCCTACCAAGGGACTTTCGTGCTCTCTTGCGTCCTCATAAATATTTTAGCTTTTATTATCGTCTTTTTTCGACCGTGAAATAATTTTTAGAATCGCCGATGAAAATATACGAATTTTACTGTACATCGAATAAAAGTTCAATGCTCTCAATTAATAATTTTGAACTACAAAACAGAAGGGAAAAAAATGAACAACAAACTCGCGTTCAAAAAGAAGGAGAATAAATAAATCGCATTACATGGAAATGGAAACCACGAAAAGCGTTCAAGGAGAGTAGGTTGATAATGCGTGTGTAAACTACGAAAAATTGAGATATCTTATGAAATAATGGTTAAGGAGGAGTTTACAAACTTTCCAGCAGTAGTTGAAATTCAAAGTGTCTGTTTCGTGGTGGAAATAATTTAGTTAAAAGGTAATTATATTTTCCACTCATAACGACTCACTTACGGACTAGACACAGATTCTCAAAGAACTGGAAAGTAAGTTGATAAAAGAAATTTTTAACAGCTGTCAGTAAGCGTTGGTGGTATAACGGTTAGCATAGCTGCCTTCCAAGCAGTTGCCCCGGGTTCGACTCCCGGCCAACGCAAGCGTTTTGATTTTATTCGACTCGATATTGTCTCACTTTAATAGAGCAAGTGAAAAATATTCCGCGCATATGGATCTTAAAAAAGAATAATTTAGAATAGTGAGAAGGAAATAAATTGAGAAATGCGTTTTTTATATGGGGTGTAAATTCATTTTTCAGTTCGGTTCGGTGGGAAAGGATTTCCGATCTGTATGAAAATCGGAATGTATGAAGAAAACTTCAAGTATTCTCGTCATCGTTATACAGCACATTTAAGGGATATTGACCTTTGCTTTTTATAAAGTAAATCTTGTTCTTCGTTCAAGCGTTGGTGGTATAACGGTTAGCATAGCTGCCTTCCAAGCATTTGACCCGGGTTCGACTCCCGGCCAACGCATGTCACTTTTTTCTTACCCTTCAGTTTTATTATCTTAAAAGTTGATATCTTGAAGAGGGATGATTAATGAAAAGCCATAAATGTTTTCTTAATTTTTAAAAAAACAATTCAAAAACTATTTTGGTGACCTATTGAAAAATAAATATTTCCTTCCAAGGGACTTTCGTGCTCTCTTGCGTCCTCATAAATATTTTAGCTTTTATTATCGTCTTTTTTCGACCGTGAAATAATTTTTAGAATCGCCGATGAAAATATACGAATTTAACTGTACATCGAATAAAAGTTCAATGCTCTCAATTAATAATTTTGAACTACAAAACAGAAGGGAAAAAAATGAACAACAAACTCGCGTTCAAAAAGAAGGAGAATAAATAAATCGCATTACATGGAAATGGAAACCACGAAAAGCGTTCAAGGAGAGTAGGTTGATAATGCGTGTGTAAACTACGAAAAATTGAGATATCTTATGAAATAATGGGTAAGGAGGAGTTTACAAACTTTCCAGCAGTAGTTGAAATTCAAAGTGTCTGTTTCGTGGTGGAAATAATTTAGTTAAAAGGTAATTATATTTTCCACTCATAACGACTCACTTACGGACTAGACACAGATTCTCAAAGAACTGGAAAGTAAGTTGATAAAAGAAATTTTTAACAGCTGTCAGTAAGCGTTGGTGGTATAACGGTTAGCATAGCTGCCTTCCAAGCAGTTGCCCCGGGTTCGACTCCCGGCCAACGCAAGCGTTTTGATTTTATTCGACTCGATATTGTCTCACTTTAATAGAGCAAGTGAAAAATATTCCGCGCATATGGATCTTAAAAAAGAATAATTTAGAATAGTGAGAAGGAAATAAATTGAGAAATGCGTTTTTTATATGGGGTGTAAATTCATTTTTCAGTTCGGTTCGGTTGGAAAGGATTTCCGATCTGTATGAAAATCGGAATGTATGAAGAAAACTTCAAGTATTCTCGTCATCGTTATACAGCACATTTAAGGGATATTGACCTTTGCTTTTTATAAAGTAAATCTTGTTCTTCGTTCAAGCGTTGGTGGTATAACGGTTAGCATAGCTGCCTTCCAAGCATTTGACCCGGGTTCGACTCCCGGCCAACGCATGTCACTTTTTTCTTACCCTTCAGTTTTATTATCTTAAAAGTTGATATCTTGAAGAGGGATGATTAATGAAAAGCCATAAATGTTTTCTTAATTTTTAAAAAAACAATTCAAAAACTATTTTGGTGACCTATTGAAAAATAAATATTTCCTTCCAAGGGACTTTCGTGCTCTCTTGCGTCCTCATAAATATTTTAGCTTTTATTATCGTCTTTTTTCGACCGTGAAATAATTTTTAGAATCGCCGATGAAAATATACGAATTTAACTGTACATCGAATAAAAGTTCAATGCTCTCAATTAATAATTTTGAACTACAAAACAGAAGGGAAAAAAATGAACAACAAACTCGCGTTCAAAAAGAAGGAGAATAAATAAATCGCATTACATGGAAATGGAAACCACGAAAAGCGTTCAAGGAGAGTAGGTTGATAATGCGTGTGTAAACTACGAAAAATTGAGATATCTTATGAAATAATGGGTAAGGAGGAGTTTACAAACTTTCCAGCAGTAGTTGAAATTCAAAGTGTCTGTTTCGTGGTGGAAATAATTTAGTTAAAAGGTAATTATATTTTCCACTCATAACGACTCACTTACGGACTAGACACAGATTCTCAAAGAACTGGAAAGTAAGTTGATAAAAGAAATTTTTAACAGCTGTCAGTAAGCGTTGGTGGTATAACGGTTAGCATAGCTGCCTTCCAAGCAGTTGACCCGGGTTCGACTCCCGGCCAACGCAAGCGTTTTGATTTTATTCGACTCGATATTGTCTCACTTTAATAGAGCAAGTGAAAAATATTCCGCGCATATGGATCTTAAAAAAGAATAATTTAGAATAGTGAGAAGGAAATAAATTGAGAAATGCGTTTTTTATATGGGGTGTAAATTCATTTTTCAGTTCGGTTCGGTTGGAAAGGATTTCCGATCTGTATGAAAATCGGAATGTATGAAGAAAACTTCAAGTATTCTCGTCATCGTTATACAGCACATTTAAGGGATATTGACCTTTGCTTTTTATAAAGTAAATCTTGTTCTTCGTTCAAGCGTTGGTGGTATAACGGTTAGCATAGCTGCCTTCCAAGCAGTTGACCCGGGTTCGACTCCCGGCCAACGCATGTCACTTTTTTCTTACCCTTCAGTTTTATTATCTTAAAAGTTGATTTCTTGAAGAGGGATGATTAATGAAAAGCCATAAATGTTTTCTTAATTTTTAAAAAAACAATTCAAAAACTATTTTGGTGACCTATTGAAAAATAAATATTTCCTTCCAAGGGACTTTCGTGCTCTCTTGCGTCCTCATAAATATTTTAGCTTTTATTATCGTCTTTTTTCGACCGTGAAATAATTTTTAGAATCGCCGATGAAAATATACGAATTTAACTGTACATCGAATAAAAGTTCAATGCTCTCAATTAATAATTTTGAACTACAAAACAGAAGGGAAAAAAATGAACAACAAACTCGCGTTCAAAAAGAAGGAGAATAAATAAATCGCATTACATGGAAATGGAAACCACGAAAAGCGTTCAAGGAGAGTAGGTTGATAATGCGTGTGTAAACTACGAAAAATTGAGATATCTTATGAAATAATGGGTAAGGAGGAGTTTACAAACTTTCCAGCAGTAGTTGAAATTCAAAGTGTCTGTTTCAGGCCGGGATAGCCTGGTCGGTAGGGCGCTGGGCCCATATCCAAGAGGTTGTGGGTTCGATCCTCGCTGGCCGAAGACTCCCCGTGTAGTAAATGGTGACTGATGCACGTTAAATCTGTCGAGTCTCAAAGTCCTCCATGTTCCCATAACAAATCAATACCTCTGGGGGTACTGTTCCAGGAGTTTCCTTGTCTTCTGGATTGGTTCAAAATTACAAGGCTACGGAGTTGAACATTAGTAGTTGTAAACCCATGAAATTGGGTCGGCTGTTCAACGACGGTTATAAAATAAAATAAAAAGTGTCTGTTTCGTGGTGGAAATAATTTAGTTAAAAGGTAATTATATTTTCCACTCATAACGACTCACTTACGGACTAGACACAGATTCTCAAAGAACTGGAAAGTAAGTTGATAAAAGAAATTTTTAACAGCTGTCAGTAAGCGTTGGTGGTATAACGGTTAGCATAGCTGCCTTCCAAGCAGTTGCCCCGGGTTCGACTCCCGGCCAACGCAAGCGTTTTGATTTTATTCGACTCGATATTGTCTCACTTTAATAGAGCAAGTGAAAAATATTCCGCGCATATGGATCTTAAAAAAGAATAATTTAGAATAGTGAGAAGGAAATAAATTGAGAAATGCGTTTTTTATATGGGGTGTAAATTCATTTTTCAGTTCGGTTCGGTTGGAAAGGATTTCCGATCTGTATGAAAATCGGAATGTATGAAGAAAACTTCAAGTATTCTCGTCATCGTTATACAGCACATTTAAGGGATATTGACCTTTGCTTTTTATAAAGTAAATCTTGTTCTTCGTTCAAGCGTTGGTGGTATAACGGTTAGCATAGCTGCCTTCCAAGCAGTTGACCCGGGTTCGACTCCCGGCCAACGCATGTCACTTTTTTCTTACCCTTCAGTTTTATTATCTTAAAAGTTGATATCTTGAAGAGGGATGATTAATGAAAAGCCATTAATGTTTTCTTAATTTTTAAAAAAACAATTCAAAAACTATTTTGGTGACCTATTGAAAAATAAATATTTCCTTCCAAGGGACTTTCGTGCTCTCTTGCGTCCTCATAAATATTTTAGCTTTTATTATCGTCTTTTTTCGACCGTGAAATAATTTTTAGAATCGCCGATGAAAATATACGAATTTAACTGTACATCGAATAAAAGTTCAATGCTCTCAATTAATAATTTTGAACTACAAAACAGAAGGGAAAAAAATGAACAACAAACTCGCGTTCAAAAAGAAGGAGAATAAATAAATCGCATTACATGGAAATGGAAACCACGAAAAGCGTTCAAGGAGAGTAGGTTGATAATGCGTGTGTAAACTACGAACAATTGAGATATCTTATGAAATAATGGGTAAGGAGGAGTTTACAAACTTTCCAGCAGTAGTTGAAATTCAAAGTGTCTGTTTCGTGGTGGAAATAATTTAGTTAAAAGGTAATTATATTTTCCACTCATAACGACTCACTTACGGACTAGACACAGATTCTCAAAGAACTGGAAAGTAAGTTGATAAAAGATATTTTTAACAGCTGTCAGTAAGCGTTGGTGGTATAACGGTTAGCATAGCTGCCTTCCAAGCAGTTGACCCGGGTTCGACTCCCGGCCAACGCAAGCGTTTTGATTTTATTCGACTCGATATTGTCTCACTTTAATAGAGCAAGTGACAAATATTCCGCGCATATGGATCTTAAAAAAGAATAATTTAGAATAGTGAGAAGGAAATAAATTGAGAAATGCGTTTTTTATATGGGGTGTAAATTCATTTTTCAGTTCGGTTTGGTTGGAAAGGATTTCCGATCTGTATGAAAATCGGAATGTATGAAGAAAACTTCAAGTATTCTCGCCATCGTTATACAGCACATTTAAGGGATATTGACCTTTGCTTTTTATAAAGTAAATCTTGTTCTTCGTTCAAGCGTTGGTGGTATAACGGTTAGCATAGCTGCCTTCCAAGCAGTTGACCCGGGTTCGACTCCCGGCCAACGCATGTCACTTTTTTCTTACCCTTCAGTTTTATTATCTTAAAAGTTGATATCTTGAAGAGGGATGATTAATGAAAAGCCATAAATGTTTTCTTAATTTTTAAAAAAACAATTCAAAAACTATTTTGGTGACCTATTGAAAAATAAATATTTCCTTCCAAGGGACTTTCGTGCTCTCTTGCGTCCTCATAAATATTTTAGCTTTTATTATCGTCTTTTTTCGACCGTGAAATAATTTTTAGAATCGCCGATGAAAATATACGAATTTAACTGTACATCGAATAAAAGTTCAATGCTCTCAATTAATAATTTTGAACTACAAAACAGAAGGGAAAAAAATGAACAACAAACTCGCGTTCAAAAAGAAGGAGAATAAATAAATCGCATTACATGGAAATGGAAACCACGAAAAGCGTTCAAGGAGAGTAGGTTGATAATGCGTGTGTAAACTACGAACAATTGAGATATCTTATGAAATAATGGTTAAGGAGGAGTTTACAAACTTTCCAGCAGTAGTTGAAATTCAAAGTGTCTGTTTCGTGGTGGAAATAATTTAGTTAAAAGGTAATTATATTTTCCACTCATAACGACTCACTTACGGACTAGACACAGATTCTCAAAGAACTGGAAAGTAAGTTGATAAAAGAAATTTTTAACAGCTGTCAGTAAGCGTTGGTGGTATAACGGTTAGCATAGCTGCCTTCCAAGCAGTTGACCCGGGTTCGACTCCCGGCCAACGCAAGCGTTTTGATTTTATTCGACTCGATATTGTCTCACTTTAATAGAGCAAGTGAAAAATATTCCGCGCATATGGATCTTAAAAAAGAATAATTTAGAATAGTGAGAAGGAAATAAATTGAGAAATGCGTTTTTTATATGGGGTGTAAATTCATTTTTCAGTTCGGTTCGGTTGGAAAGGATTTCCGATCTGTATGAAAATCGGAATGTATGAAGAAAACTTCAAGTATTCTCGTCATCGTTATACAGCACATTTAAGGGATATTGACCTTTGCTTTTTATAAAGTAAATCTTGTTCTTCGTTCAAGCGTTGGTGGTATAACGGTTAGCATAGCTGCCTTCCAAGCAGTTGACCCGGGTTCGACTCCCGGCCAACGCATGTCACTTTTTTCTTAACCTTCAGTTTTATTATCTTAAAAGTTGATATCTTGAAGAGGGATGATTAATGAAAAGCCATTAATGTTTTCTTAATTTTTAAAAAAACAATTCAAAAACTATTTTGGTGACCTATTGAAAAATAAATATTTCCTTCCAAGGGACTTTCGTGCTCTCTTGCGTCCTCATAAATATTTTAGCTTTTATTATCGTCTTTTTTCGACTGTGAAATAATTTTTAGAATCGCCGATGAAAATATACGAATTTAACTGTACATCGAATAAAAGTTCAATGCTCTCAATTAATAATTTTGAACTACAAAACAGAAGGGAAAAAAATGAACAACAAACTCGCGCTCAAAAAGAAGGAGAATAAATAAATCGCATTACATGGAAATGGAAACCACGAAAAGCGTTCAAGGAGAGTAGGTTGATAATGCGTGTGTAAACTACGAACAATTGAGATATCTTATGAAATAATGGGTAAGGAGGAGTTTACAAACTTTCCAGCAGTAGTTGAAATTCAAAGTGTCTGTTTCGTGGTGGAAATAATTTAGTTAAAAGGTAATTATATTTTCCACTCATAACGACTCACTTACGGACTAGACACAGATTCTCAAAGAACTGGAAAGTAAGTTGATAAAAGAAATTTTTAACAGCTGTCAGTAAGCGTTGGTGGTATAACGGTTAGCATAGCTGCCTTCCAAGCAGTTGACCCGGGTTCGACTCCCGGCCAACGCAAGCGTTTTGATTTTATTCGACTCGATATTGTCTCACTTTAATAGAGCAAGTGAAAAATATTCCGCGCATATGGATCTTAAAAAAGAATAATTTAAAATAGTGAGAAGGAAATAAATTGAGAAATGCGTTTTTTAAATGGGGTGTAAATTCATTTTTCAGTTCGGTTCGGTTGGAAAGGATTTCCGATCTGTATGAAAATCGGAATGTATGAAGAAAACTTCAAGTATTCTCGTCATCGTTACACAGCACATTTAAGGGATATTGACCTTTGCTTTTTATAAAGTAAATCTTGTTCTTCGTTCAAGCGTTGGTGGTATAACGGTTAGCATAGCTGCCTTCCAAGCAGTTGACCCGGGTTCGACTCCCGGCCAACGCATGTCACTTTTTTCTTACCCTTCAGTTTTATTATCTTAAAAGTTGATATCTTGAAGAGGGATGATTAATGAAAAGCCATAAATGTTTTCTTAATTTTTAAAAAAACAATTCAAAAACTATTTTGGTGACCTATTGAAAAATAAATATTTCCTTCCAAGGGACTTTCGTGCTCTCTTGCGTCCTCATAAATATTTTAGCTTTTATTATCGTCTTTTTTCGACCGTGAAATAATTTTTAGAATCGCCGATGAAAATATACGAATTTAACTGTACATCGAATAAAAGTTCAATGCTCTCAATTAATAATTTTGAACTACAAAACAGAAGGGAAAAAAATGAACAACAAACTCGCGTTCAAAAAGAAGGAGAATAAATAAATCGCATTACATGGAAATGGAAACCACGAAAAGCGTTCAAGGAGAGTAGGTTGATAATGCGTGTGTAAACTACGAACAATTGAGATATCTTATGAAATAATGGGTAAGGAGTAGTTTACAAACTTTCCAGCAGTAGTTGAAATTCAAAGTGTCTGTTTCGTGGTGGAAATAATTTAGTTAAAAGGTAATTATATTTTCCACTCATAACGACTCACTTACGGACTAGACACAGATTCTCAAAGAACTGGAAAGTAAGTTGATAAAAGAAATTTTTAACAGCTGTCAGTAAGCGTTGGTGGTATAACGGTTAGCATAGCTGCCTTCCAAGCAGTTGACCCGGGTTCGACTCCCGGCCAACGCAAGCGTTTTGATTTTATTCGACTCGATATTGTCTCACTTTAATAGAGCAAGTGAAAAATATTCCGCGCATATGGATCTTAAAAAAGAATAATTTAAAATAGTGAGAAGGAAATAAATTGAGAAATGCGTTTTTTAAATGGGGTGTAAATTCATTTTTCAGTTCGGTTCGGTTGGAAAGGATTTCCGATCTGTATGAAAATCGGAATGTATGAAGAAAACTTCAAGTATTCTCGTCATCGATATACAGCACATTTAAGGGATATTGACCTTTGCTTTTTATAAAGTAAATCTTGTTCTTCGTTCAAGCGTTGGTGGTATAACGGTTAGCATAGCTGCATTCCAAGCAGTTGCCCCGGGTTCGACTCCCGGCCAACGCAAGCGTTTTGATTTTATTCGACTCGATATTGTCTCACTTTAATAGAGCAAGTGAAAAATATTCCGCGCATATGGATCTTAAAAAAGAATAATTTAGAATAGTGAGAAGGAAATAAATTGAGAAATGCGTTTTTTATATGGGGTGTAAATTCATTTTTCAGTTCGGTTCGGTTGGAAAGGATTTCCGATCTGTATGAAAATCGGAATGTATGAAGAAAACTTCAAGTATTCTCGTCATCGTTATACAGCACATTTAAGGGATATTGACCTTTGCTTTTTATAAAGTAAATCTTGTTCTTCGTTCAAGCGTTGGTGGTATAACGGTTAGCATAGCTGCCTTCCAAGCAGTTGACCCGGGTTCGACTCCCGGCCAACGCATGTCACTTTTTTCTTACCCTTCAGTTTTATTATCTTAAAAGTTGATATCTTGAAGAGGGATGATTAATGAAAAGCCATTAATGTTTTCTTAATTTTTAAAAAAACAATTCAAAAACTATTTTGGTGACCTATTGAAAAATAAATATTTCCTTCCAAGGGACTTTCGTGCTCTCTTGCGTCCTCATAAATATTTTAGCTTTTATTATCGTCTTTTTTCGACCGTGAAATAATTTTTAGAATCGCCGATGAAAATATACGAATTTAACTGTACATCGAATAAAAGTTCAATGCTCTCAATTAAGAATTTTGAACTACAAAACAGAAGGGAAAAAAATGAACAACAATCTCGCGTTCAAAAAGAAGGAGAATAAATAAATCGCATTACATGGAAATGGAAACCACGAAAAGCGTTCAAGGAGAGTAGGTTGATAATGCGTGTGTAAACTACGAACAATTGAGATATCTTATGAAATAATGGGTAAGGAGGAGTTTACAAACTTTCCAGCAGTAGTTGAAATTCAAAGTGTCTGTTTCGTGGTGGAAATAATTTAGTTAAAAGGTAATTATATTTTCCACTCATAACGACTCACTTACGGACTAGACACAGACTCTCAAAGAACAGGAAAGTAAGTTGATAAAAGAAATTTTTAACAGCTGTCAGTAAGCGTTGGTGGTATAACGGTTAGCATAGCTGCCTTCCAAGCAGTTGACCCGTGTTCGACTCCCGGCCAACGCAAGCGTTTTGATTTTATTCGACTCGATATTGTCTCACTTTAATAGAGCAAGTGAAAAATATTCCGCGCATATGGATCTTAAAAAAGAATAATTTAGAATAGTGAGAAGGAAATAAATTGAGAAATGCGTTTTTTATATGGGGTGTAAATTCATTTTTCAGTTCGCTTCGGTTGGAAAGGATTTCCGATCTGTATGAAAATCGGAATGTATGAAGAAAACTTCAAGTATTCTCGTCATCGTTATACAGCACATTTAAGGGATATTGACCTTTGCTTTTTATAAAGTAAATCTTGTTCTTCGTTCAAGCGTTGGTGGTATAACGGTTAGCATAGCTGCCTTCCAAGCAGTTGACCCGGGTTCGACTCCCGGCCAACGCATGTCACTTTTTTCTTACCCTTCAGTTTTATTATCTTAAAAGTTGATATCTTGAAGAGGGATGATTAATGAAAAGCCATAAATGTTTTCTTAATTTTTAAAAAAACAATTCAAAAACTATTTTGGTGACCTATTGAAAAATAAATATTTCCTTCCAAGGGACTTTCGTGCTCTCTTGCGTCCTCATAAATATTTTAGCTTTTATTATCGTCTTTTTTCGACCGTGAAATAATTTTTAGAATCGCCGATGAAAATATACGAATTTAACTGTACATCGAATAAAAGTTCAATGCTCTCAATTAATAATTTTGAACTGCAAAACAGAAGGGGAAAAAATGAACAACAAACTCGCGTTCAAAAAGAAGGAGAATAAATAAATCGCATTACATGGAAATGGAAACCACGAAAAGCGTTCAAGGAGAGTAGGTTGATAATGCGTGTGTAAACTACGAACAATTGAGATATCTTATGAAATAATGGGTAAGGAGGAGTTTACAAACTTTCCAGCAGTAGTTGAAATTCAAAGTGTCTGTTTCGTATGGGAAATAATTTAGTTAAAAGGTAATTATATTTTTCACTCATAACGACTCACTTACGGACTAGACACAGATTCTCAAAGAACTGGAAAGTAAGTTGATAAAAGAAATTTTTAACAGCTGTCAGTAAGCGTTGGTGGTATAACGGTTAGCATAGCTGCCTTCCAAGCAGTTGACCCGGGTTCGACTCCCGGCCAACGCAAGCGTTTTGATTTTATTCGACTCGATATTGTCTCACTTTAATAGAGCAAGTGAAAAATATTCCGCGCATATGGATCTTAAAAAAGAATAATTTAGAATAGTGAGAAGGAAATAAATTGAGAAATGCGTTTTTTATATGGGGTGTAAATTCATTTTTCAGTTCGGTTCGGTTGGAAAGGATTTCCGATCTGTATGAAAATCGGAATGTATGAAGAAAACTTCAAGTATTCTCGTCATCGTTATACAGCACATTTAAGGGATATTGACCTTTGCTTTTTATAAAGTAAATCTTGTTCTTCGTTCAAGCGTTGGTGGTATAACGGTTAGCATAGCTGCCTTCCAAGCAGTTGACCCGGGTTCGACTCCCGGCCAACGCATGTTAATTTTTTCTTACCCTTCAGTTTTATTATCTTAAAAGTTGATATCTTGAAGAGGGATGATTAATGAAAAGCCATTAATGTTTTCTTAATTTTTAAAAAAACAATTCAAAAACTATTTTGGTGACCTATTGAAAAATAAATATTTCCTTCCAAGGGACTTTCGTGCTCTCTTGCGTCCTCATAAATATTTTAGCTTTTATTATCGTCTTTTTTCGACTGTGAAATAATTTTTAGAATCGCCGATGAAAATGTACGAATTTAACTGTACATCGAATAAAAGTTCAATGCTCTCAATTAATAATTTTGAACTACGAAACAGAAGGGAAAAAAATGAACAACAAACTCACGTTCAAAAAGAAGGAGAATAAATAAATCGCATTACATGGAAATGGAAACCACGAAAAGCGTTCAAGGAGAGTAGGTTGATAATGCGTGTGTAAACTACGAACAATTGAGATATCTTATGAAATAATGGGTAAGGAGGAGTTTACAAACTTTCCAGCAGTAGTTGAAATTCAAAGTGTCTGTTTCGTGGTGGAAATAATTTAGTTAAAAGGTAATTATATTTTCCACTCATAACGACTCACTTACGGACTAGACACAGATTCTCAAAGAACTGGAAAGTAAGTTGATAAAAGATATTTTTAACAGCTGTCAGTAAGCGTTGGTGGTATAATGGTTAGCATAGCTGCCTTCCAAGCAGTTGACCCGGGTTCGACTCCCGGCCAACGCAAGCGTTTTGATTTTATTCGACTCGATATTGTCTCACTTTAATAGAGCAAGTGACAAATATTCCGCGCATATGGATCTTAAAAAAGAATAATTTAGAATAGTGAGAAGGAAATAAATTGAGAAATGCGTTTTTTATATGGGGTGTAAATTCATTTTTCAGTTCGGTTCGGTTGGAAAGGATTTCCGATCTGTATGAAAATCGGAATGTATGAAGAAAACTTCAAGTATTCTCGCCATCGTTATACAGCACATTTAAGGGATATTGACCTTTGCTTTTTATAAAGTAAATCTTGTTCTTCGTTCAAGCGTTGGTGGTATAACGGTTAGCATAGCTGCCTTCCAAGCAGTTGACCCGGGTTCGACTCCCGGCCAACGCATGTCACTTTTTTCTTACCCTTCAGTTTTATTATCTTAAAAGTTGATATCTTGAAGAGGGATGATTAATGAAAAGCCATAAATGTTTTCTTAATTTTTAAAAAAACAATTCAAAAACTATTTTGGTGACCTATTGAAAAATAAATATTTCCTTCCAAGGGACTTTCGTGCTCTCTTGCGTCCTCATAAATATTTTAGCTTTTATTATCGTCTTTTTTCGACCGTGAAATAATTTTTAGAATCGCCGATGAAAATATACGAATTTAACTGTACATCGAATAAAAGTTCAATGCTCTCAATTAATAATTTTGAACTGCAAAACAGAAGGGGAAAAAATGAACAACAAACTCGCGTTCAAAAAGAAGGAGAATAAATAAATCGCATTACATGGAAATAGAAACCACGAAAAGCGTTCAAGGAGAGTAGGTTGATAATGCGTGTGTAAACTACGAACAATTGAGATATCTTATGAAATAATGGGTAAGGAGGAGTTTACAAACTTTCCAGCAGTAGTTGAAATTCAAAGTGTCTGTTTCGTATGGGAAATAATTTAGTTAAAAGGTAATTATATTTTTCACTCATAACGACTCACTTACGGACTAGACACAGATTCTCAAAGAACTGGAAAGTAAGTTGATAAAAGAAATTTTTAACAGCTGTCAGTAAGCGTTGGTGGTATAACGGTTAGCATAGCTGCCTTCCAAGCAGTTGACCCGGGTTCGACTCCCGGTCAACGCAAGCGTTTTGATTTTATTCGACTCGATATTGTCTCACTTTAATAGAGCAAGTGAAAAATATTCCGCGCATATGGATCTTAAAAAAGAATAATTTAGAATAGTGAGAAGGAAATAAATTGAGAAATGCATTTTTTATATGGGGTGTAAATTCATTTTTCAGTTCGGTTCGGTTGGAAAGGATTTCCGATCTGTATGAAAATCGGAATGTATGAAGAAAACTTCAAGTATTCTCGTCATCGTTATACAGCACATTTAAGGGATATTGACCTTTGCTTTTTATAAAGTAAATCTTGTTCTTCGTTCAAGCGTTGGTGGTATAACGGTTAGCATAGCTGCCTTCCAAGCAGTTGACCCGGGTTCGACTCCCGGCCAACGCATGTTAATTTTTTCTTACCCTTCAATTTTATTATCTTAAAAGTTGATATCTTGAAGAGGGATGATTAATGAAAAGCCATTAATGTTTTCTTAATTTTTAAAAAAACAATTCAAAAACTATTTTGGTGACCTATTGAAAAATAAATATTTCCTTCCAAGGGACTTTCGTGCTCTCTTGCGTCCTCATAAATATTTTAGCTTTTATTATCGTCTTTTTTCGACTGTGAAATAATTTTTAGAATCGCCGATGAAAATGTACGAATTTAACTGTACATCGAATAAAAGTTCAATGCTCTCAATTAATAATTTTGAACTACGAAACAGAAGGGGAAAAAATGAACAACAAACTCACGTTCAAAAAGAAGGAGAATAAATAAATCGCATTACATGGAAATGGAAACCACGAAAAGCGTTCAAGGAGAGTAGGTTGATAATGCGTGTGTAAACTACGAACAATTGAGATATCTTATGAAATAATGGGTAAGGAGGAGTTTACAAACTTTCCAGCAGTAGTTGAAATTCAAAGTGTCTGTTTCGTGGTGGAAATAATTTAGTTAAAAGGTAATTATATTTTCCACTCATAACGACTCACTTACGGACTAGACACAGATTCTCAAAGAACTGGAAAGTAAGTTGAGAAAAGATATTTTTAACAGCTGTCAGTAAGCGTTGGTGGTATAACGGTTAGCATAGCTGCCTTCCAAGCAGTTGACCCGGGTTCGACTCCCGGCCAACGCAAGCGTTTTGATTTTATTCGACTCGATATTGTCTCACTTTAATAGAGCAAGTGACAAATATTCCGCGCATATGGATCTTAAAAAAGAATAATTTAGAATAGTGAGAAGGAAATAAATTGAGAAATGCGTTTTTTATATGGGGTGTAAATTCATTTTTCAGTTCGGTTCGGTTGGAAAGGATTTCCGATCTGTATGAAAATCGGAATGTATGAAGAAAACTTCAAGTATTCTCGCCATCGTTATACAGCCCATTTAAGGGATATTGACCTTTGCTTTTTATAAAGTAAATCTTGTTCTTCGTTCAAGCGTTGGTGGTATAACGGTTAGCATAGCTGCCTTCCAAGCAGTTGACCCGGGTTCGACTCCCGGCCAACGCATGTCACTTTTTTCTTACCCTTCAGTTTTATTATCTTAAAAGTTGATATCTTGAAGAGGGATGATTAATGAAAAGCCATAAATGTTTTCTTAATTTTTAAAAGAACAATTCAAAAACTATTTTGGTGACCTATTGAAAAATAAATATTTCCTTCCAAGGGACTTTCGTGCTCTCTTGCGTCCTCATAAATATTTTAGCTTTTATTATCGTCTTTTTTCGACCGTGAAATAATTTTTAGAATCGCCGATGAAAATATACGAATTTAACTGTACATCGAATAAAAGTTCAATGCTCTCAATTAATAATTTTGAACTACAAAACAGAAGGGAAAAAAATGAGCAACAAACTCGCGTTCAAAAAGAAGGAGAATAAATAAATCGCATTACATGGAAATGGAAACCACGAAAAGCGTTCAAGGAGAGTAGGTTGATAATGCGTGTGTAAACTACGAACAATTGAGATATCTTATGAAATAATGGGTAAGGAGGAGTTTACAAACTTTCCAGCAGTAGTTGAAATTCAAAGTGTCTGTTTCGTGGTGGAAATAATTTAGTTAAAAGGTAATTATATTTTCCACTCATAACGACTCTCTTACGGACTAGACACAGATTCTCAAAGAACTGGAAAGTAAGTTGATGAAAGAAATTTTTAACAGCTGTCAGTAAGCGTTGGTGGTATAACGGTTAGCATAGCTGCCTTCCAAGCAGTTGACCCGGGTTCGACTCCCGGCCAACGCAAGCGTTTTGATTTTATTCGACTCGATATTGTCTCACTTTAATAGAGCAAGTGAAAAATATTCCGCGCATATGGATCTTAAAAAAGAATAATTTAGAATAGTGAGAAGGAAATAAATTGAGAAATGCGTTTTTTATATGGGGTGTAAATTCATTTTTCAGTTCGGTTCGGTTGGAAAGGATTTCCGATCTGTATGAAAATCGGAATGTATGAAGAAAACTTCAAGTATTCTCGCCATCGTTATACAGCACATTTAAGGGATATTGACCTTTGCTTTTTATAAAGTAAATCTTGTTCTTCGTTCAAGCGTTGGTGGTATAACGGTTAGCATAGCTGCCTTCCAAGCAGTTGACCCGGGTTCGACTCCCGGCCAACGCATGTCACTGTTTTCTTACCCTTCAGTTTTATTATCTTAAAAGTTGATATCTTGAAGAGGGATGATTAATGAAAAGCCATAAATTTTTTCTTAATTTTTAAAAAAACAATTCAAAAACTATTTTGGTGACCTATTGAAAAATAAATATTTCCTTCCAAGGGACTTTCGTGCTCTCTTGCGTCCTCATAAATATTTTAGCTTTTATTATCGTCTTTTTTCGACCGTGAAATAATTTTTAGAATCGCCGATGAAAATATACGAATTTAACTGTACATCGAATAAAAGTTCAATGCTCTCAATTAATAATTTTGAACTACAAAACAGAAGGGAAAAAAATGAACAACAAACTCGCGTTCAAAAAGAAGGAGAATAAATAAATCGCATTACATGGAAATGGAAACCACGAAAAGCGTTCAAGGAGAGAAGGTTGATAATACCTGTGTAAACTACGAACAATTGAGATATCTTATGAAATAATGGGTAAGGAGGAGTTTACAAACTTTCCAGCAGTAGTTGAAATTCAAAGTGTCTGTTTCGTGGTGGAAATAATTTAGTTAAAAGGTAATTATATTTTCCACTCATAACGACTCACTTACGGACTAGACACAGATTCTCAAAGAACTGGAAAGTAAGTTAATGAAAGAAATTTTTAACAGCTGTCAGTAAGCGTTGGTGGTATAACGGTTATCATAGCTGCCTTCCAAGCAGTTGACCCGGGTTCGACTCCCGGCCAACGCAAGCGTTTTGATTTTATTCGACTCGATATTGTCTCACTTTAATAGAGCAAGTGAAAAATATTCCGCGCATATGGATCTTAAAAAAGAATAATTTAGAATAGTGAGAAGGAAATAAATTGAGAAATGCGTTTTTTATATGGGGTGTAAATTCATTTTTCAGTTCGGTTCGTTTGGAAAGGATTTCCGATCTGTATGAAAATCGGAATGTATGAAGAAAACTTCAAGTATTCTCGTGATCGTTATACAGCACATTTAAGGGATATTGACCTTTGCTTTTTATAAAGTAAATCTTGTTCTTCGTTCAAACGTTGGTGGTATAACGGTTAGCATAGCTGCCTTCCAAGCAGTTGACCCGGGTTCGACTCCCGGCCAACGCATGTCACTTTTTTCTTACCCTTCAGTTTTATTATCTTAAAAGTTGATATCTTGAAGAGGGATGATTAATGAAAAGCCATAAATGTTTTCTTAATTTTTAAAAAAACAATTCAAAAACTATTTTGGTGACCTATTGAAAAATAAATATTTCCTTCCAAGGGACTTTCGTGCTCTCTTGCGTCCTCATAAATATTTTAGCTTTTATTATCGTCTTTTTTCGACCGTGAAATAATTTTTAGAATCGCCGATGAAAATATACGAATTTAACTGTACATCGAATAAAAGTTCAATGCTCTCAATTAATAATTTTGAACTACAAAACAGAAGGGAAAAAAATGAACAACAAACTCGCGTTCAAAAAGAAGGAGAATAAATAAATCGCATTACATGGAAATGGAAACCACGAAAAGCGTTCAAGGAGAGTAGGTTGATAATGCGTGTGTAAACTACGAACAATTGAGATATCTTATGAAATAATGGGTAAGGAGGAGTTTACAAACTTTCCAGCAGTAGTTGAAATTCAAAGTGTCTGTTTCGTGGTGGAAATAATTTAGTTAAAAGGTAATTATATTTTCCACTCATAACGACTCTCTTACGGACTAGACACAGATTCTCAAAGAACTGGAAAGTAAGTTGATGAAAGAAATTTTTAACAGCTGTCAGTAAGCGTTGGTGGTATAACGGTTAGCATAGCTGCCTTCCAAGCAGTTGACCCGGGTTCGACTCCCGGCCAACGCAAGCGTTTTGATTTTATTCGACTCGATATTGTCTCACTTTAATAGAGCAAGTGAAAAATATTCCGCGCATATGGATCTTAAAAAAGAATAATTTAGAATAGTGAGAAGGAAATAAATTGAGAAATGCGTTTTTTATATGGGGTGTAAATTCATTTTTCAGTTCGGTTCGGTTGGAAAGGATTTCCGATCTGTATGAAAATCGGAATGTATGAAGAAAACTTCAAGTATTCTCGCCATCGTTATACAGCACATTTAAGGGATATTGACCTTTGCTTTTTATAAAGTAAATCTTGTTCTTCGTTCAAGCGTTGGTGGTATAACGGTTAGCATAGCTGCCTTCCAAGCAGTTGACCCGGGTTCGACTCCCGGCCAACGCATGTCACTGTTTTCTTACCCTTCAGTTTTATTATCTTAAAAGTTGATATCTTGAAGAGGGATGATTAATGAAAAGCCATAAATTTTTTCTTAATTTTTAAAAAAACAATTCAAAAACTATTTTGGTGACCTATTGAAAAATAAATATTTCCTTCCAAGGGACTTTCGTGCTCTCTTGCGTCCTCATAAATATTTTAGCTTTTATTATCGTCTTTTTTCGACCGTGAAATAATTTTTAGAATCGCCGATGAAAATATACGAATTTAACTGTACATCGAATAAAAGTTCAATGCTCTCAATTAATAATTTTGAACTACAAAACAGAAGGGAAAAAAATGAACAACAAACTCGCGTTCAAAAAGAAGGAGAATAAATAAATCGCATTACATGGAAATGGAAACCACGAAAAGCGTTCAAGGAGAGAAGGTTGATAATACCTGTGTAAACTACGAACAATTGAGATATCTTATGAAATAATGGGTAAGGAGGAGTTTACAAACTTTCCAGCAGTAGTTGAAATTCAAAGTGTCTGTTTCGTGGTGGAAATAATTTAGTTAAAAGGTAATTATATTTTCCACTCATAACGACTCACTTACGGACTAGACACAGATTCTCAAAGAACTGGAAAGTAAGTTAATGAAAGAAATTTTTAACAGCTGTCAGTAAGCGTTGGTGGTATAACGGTTATCATAGCTGCCTTCCAAGCAGTTGACCCGGGTTCGACTCCCGGCCAACGCAAGCGTTTTGATTTTATTCGACTCGATATTGTCTCACTTTAATAGAGCAAGTGAAAAATATTCCGCGCATATGGATCTTAAAAAAGAATAATTTAGAATAGTGAGAAGGAAATAAATTGAGAAATGCGTTTTTTATATGGGGTGTAAATTCATTTTTCAGTTCGGTTCGTTTGGAAAGGATTTCCGATCTGTATGAAAATCGGAATGTATGAAGAAAACTTCAAGTATTCTCGTGATCGTTATACAGCACATTTAAGGGATATTGACCTTTGCTTTTTATAAAGTAAATCTTGTTCTTCGTTCAAACGTTGGTGGTATAACGGTTAGCATAGCTGCCTTCCAAGCAGTTGACCCGGGTTCGACTCCCGGCCAACGCATGTCACTTTTTTCTTACCCTTCAGTTTTATTATCTTAAAAGTTGATATCTTGAAGAGGGATGATTAATGAAAAGCCATAAATGTTTTCTTAATTTTTAAAAAAACAATTCAAAAACTATTTTGGTGACCTATTGAAAAATAAATATTTCCTTCCAAGGGACTTTCGTGCTCTCTTGCGTCCTCATAAATATTTTAGCTTTTATTATCGTCTTTTTTCGACCGTGAAATAATTTTTAGAATCGCCGATGAAAATATACGAATTTAACTGTACATCGAATAAAAGTTCAATGCTCTCAATTAATAATTTTGAACTACAAAACAGAAGGGAAAAAAATGAACAACAAACTCGCGTTCAAAAAGAAGGAGAATAAATAAATCGCATTACATGGAAATGGAAACCACGAAAAGCGTTCAAGGAGAGTAGGTTGATAATGCGAGTGTAAACTACGAACAATTGAGATATCTTATGAAATAATGGGTAAGGAGGAGTTTACAAACTTTCCAGCAGTAGTTGAAATTCAAAGTGTCTGTTTCGTGGTGGAAATAATTTAGTTAAAAGGTAATTATATTTTCCACTCATAACGACTCACTTACGGACTAGACACAGATTCTCAAAGAACTGGAAAGTAAGTTGATGAAAGAAATTTTTAACAGCTGTCAGTAAGCGTTGGTGGTATAACGGTTAGCATAGCTGCCTTCCAAGCAGTTGACCCGGGTTCGACTCCCGGCCAACGCAAGCGTTTTGATTTTATTCGACTCGATATTGTCTCACTTTAATAGAGCAAGTGAAAAATATTCCGCGCATATGGATCTTAAAAAAGAATAATTTAGAATAGTGAGAAGGAAATAAATTGAGAAATGCGTTTTTTATATGGGGTGTAAATTCATTTTTCAGTTCGGTTCGGTTGGAAAGGATTTCCGATCTGTATGAAAATCGGAATGTATGAAGAAAACTTCAAGTATTCTAGCCATCGTTATACAGCACATTTAAGGGATATTGACCTTTGCTTTTTATAAAGTAAATCTTGTTCTTCGTTCAAGCGTTGGTGGTATAACGGTTAGCATAGCTGCCTTCCAAGCAGTTGACCCGGGTTCGACTCCCGGCCAACGCATGTCACTGTTTTCTTATCCTTCAGTTTTGTTATCTTAAAAGTTGATATCTTGAAGAGGGATGATTAATGAAAAGCCATAAATTTTTTCTTAATTTTTAAAAAAACAATTCAAAAACTATTTTGGTGACCTATTGAAAAATAAATATTTCCTTCCAAGGGACTTTCGTGCTCTCTTGCGTCCTCATAAATATTTTAGCTTTTATTATCGTCTTTTTTCGACCGTGAAATAATTTTTAGAATCGCCGATGAAAATATACGAATTTAACTGTACATCGAATAAAAGTTCAATGCTCTCAATTAATAATTTTGAACTACAAAACAGAAGGGAAAAAAATGAACAACAAACTCGCGTTCAAAAAGAAGGAGAATAAATAAATCGCATTACATGGAAATGGAAACCACGAAAAGCGTTCAAGGAGAGAAGGTTGATAATACCTGTGTAAACTACGAACAATTGAGATATCTTATGAAATAATGGGTAAGGAGGAGTTTACAAACTTTCCAGCAGTAGTTGAAATTCAAAGTGTCTGTTTCGTGGTGGAAATAATTTAGTTAAAATGTAATTATATTTTCCACTCATAACGACTCACTTACGGACTAGACACAGATTCTCAAAGAACTGGAAAGTAAGTTGATGAAAGAAATTTTTAACAGCTGTCAGTAAGCGTTGGTGGTATAACGGTTATCATAGCTGCCTTCCAAGCAGTTGACCCGGGTTCGACTCCCGGCCAACGCAAGCGTTTTGATTTTATTCGACTCGATATTGTCTCACTTTAATAGAGCAAGTGAAAAATATTCCGCGCATATGGATCTTAAAAAAGAATAATTTAGAATAGTGAGAAGGAAATAAATTGAGAAATGCGTTTTTTATATGGGGTGTAAATTCATTTTTCAGTTCGGTTCGGTTGGAAAGGATTTCCGATCTGTATGAAAATCGGAATGTATGAAGAAAACTTCAAGTATTCTCGTCATCGTTATACAGCACATTTAAGGGATATTGACCTTTGCTTTTTATAAAGTAAATCTTGTTCTTCGTTCAAGCGTTGGTGGTATAACGGTTAGCATAGCTGCCTTCCAAGCAGTTGACCCGGGTTCGACTCCCGGATAACGCATGTCACTTTTTTCTTACCCTTCAGTTTTATTATCTTAAAAGTTGATATCTTGAAGAGGGATGATTAATGAAAAGCCATAAATGTTTTCTTAATTTTTAAAAAAACAATTCAAAAACTATTTTGGTGACCTATTGAAAAATAAATATTTCCTTCCAAGAGACTTTCGTGCTCTCTTGCGTCCTCATAAATATTTTAGCTTTTATTATCGTCTTTTTTCGACCGTGAAATAATTTTTAGAATCGCCGATGAAAATATACGAATTTAACTGTACATCGAATAAAAGTTCAATGCTCTCAATTAATAATTTTGAACTACAAAACAGAAGGGAAAAAAATGAACAACAAACTCGCGTTCAAAAAGAAGGAGAATAAATAAATCGCATTACATGGAAATGGAAACCACGAAAAGCGTTCAAGGAGAGTAAGTTGATAATGCGTGTGTAAACTACGAACAATTGAGATATCTTATGAAATAATGGGTAAGGAGGAGTTTACAAACTTTCCAGCAGTAGTTGAAATTCAAAGTGTCTGTTTCGTGGTGGAAATAATTTAGTTAAAAGGTAATTATATTTTCCACTCATAACGACTCACTTACGGACTAGACACAGATTCTCAAAGAACTGGAAAGTAAGTTGATAAAAGAAATTTTTAACAGCTGTCAGTAAGCGTTGGTGGTATAACGGTTAGCATAGCTGCCTTCCAAGCAGTTGACCCGGGTTCGACTCCCGGCCAACGCAAGCGTTTTGATTTTATTCGACTCGATATTGTCTCACTTTAATAGAGCAAGTGAAAAATATTCCGCGCATATGGATCTTAAAAAAGAATAATTTAGAATAGTGAGAAGGAAATAAATTGAGAAATGCGTTTTTTATATGGGGAGTAAATTCATTTTTCAGTTCGGTTCGGTTGGAAAGGATTTCCGATCTGTATGAAAATCGGAATGTATGAAGAAAACTTCAAGTATTCTCGTCATCGTTATACAGCACATTTAAGGGATATTGACCTTTGCTTTTTATAAAGTAAATCTTGTTCTTCGTTCAAGCGTTGGTGGTATAACGGTTAGCATAGCTGCCTTCCAAGCAGTTGACCCGGGTTCGACTCCCGGCCAACGCATGTCACTTTTTTCTTACCCTTCAGTTTTATTATCTTAAAAGTTGATATCTTGAAGAGGGATGATTAATGAAAAGCCATAAAGTTTTTCTTAATTTTTAAAAAAACAATTCAAAAACTATTTTGGTGACCTATTGAAAAATAAATATTTCCTTCCAAGGGACTTTCGTGCTCTCTTGCGTCCTCATAAATATTTTAGCTTTTATTATCGTCTTTTTTCGACCGTGAAATAATTTTTAGAATCGCCGATGAAAATATACGAATTTAACTGTACATCGAATAAAAGTTCAATGCTCTCAATTAATAATTTTTAACTACAAAACAGAAGGGAAAAAAATGAACAACAAACTCGCGTTCAAAAAGAAGGAGAATAAATAAATCGCAATACATGGAAATGGAAACCACGAAAAGCGTTCAAGGAGAGTAGGTTGATAATGCGTGTGTAAACTACGAACAATTGAGATATCTTATGAAATAATGGGTAAGGAGGAGTTTACATTTTTTCCAGCAGTAGTTGAAATTCAAAGTGTCTGTTTCGTGGTGGAAATAATTTAGTTAAAAGGTAATTATATTTTCCACTCATAACGACTCACTTACGGACTAGACACAGATTCTCAAAGAACTGGAAATAAGTTGATAAAAGAAATTTTTAACAGCTGTCAGTAAGCGTTGGTGGTATAACGGTTAGCATAGCTGCCTTCCAAGCAGTTGACCCGGGTTCGACTCCCGGCCAACGCAAGCGTTTTGATTTTATTCGACTCGATATTGTCTCACTTTAATAGAGCAAGTGAAAAATATTTCGCGCATATGGATCTTAAAAAAGAATAATTTAGAATAGTGAGAAGGAAATAAATTGAGAAATGCGTTTTTTATATGGGGTGTAAATTCATTTTTCAGTTCGGTTCGGTTGGAAAGGATTTCCGATCTGTATGAAAATCGGAATGTATGAAGAAAACTTCAAGTATTCTCGTCATCGTTATACAGCACATTTAAGGGATATTGATCTTTGCTTTTTATAAAGTAAATCTTGTTCTTCGTTCAAGCGTTGGTGGTATAACGGTTAGCATAGCTGCCTTCCAAGCAGTTGACCCGGGTTCGACTCCCGGCCAACGCATGTCACTTTTTTCTTACCCTTCAGTTTTATTATCTTAAAAGTTGATATCTTGAAGAGGGATGATTAATGAAAAGCCATAAATTTTTTCTTAATTTTTAAAAAAACAATTCAAAAACTATTTTGGTGACCTATTGAAAAATAAATATTTCCTTCCAAGGGACTTTCGTGCTCTCTTGCGTCCTCATAAATATTTTAGCTTTTATTATCGTCTTTTTTCGACCGTGAAATAATTTTTAGAATCGCCGATGAAAATATACGAATTTAACTGTACATCGAATAAAAGTTCAATGCTCTCAATTAATAATTTTTAACTACAAAACAGAAGGGAAAAAAATGAACAACAAACTCGCGTTCAAAAAGAAGGAGAATAAATAAATCGCATTACATGGAAATGGAAACCACGAAAAGCGTTCAAGGAGAGTAGGTTGATAATGCGTGTGTAAACTACGAACAATTGAGATATCTTATGAAATAATGGGTAAGGAGGAGTTTACAAACTTTCCAGCAGTAGTTGAAATTCAAAGTGTCTGTTTCGTGGTGGAAATAATTTAGTTAAAAGGTAATTATATTTTCCACTCATAACGACTCACTTACGGACTAGACACAGATTCTCAAAGAACTGGAAATAAGTTGATAAAAGAAATTTTTAACAGCTGTCAGTAAGCGTTGGTGGTATAACGGTTAGCATAGCTGCTTTCCAAGCAGTTGACCCGGGTTCGACTCCCGGCCAACGCAAGCGTTTTGATTTTATTCGACTCGATATTGTCTCACTTTAATAGAGCAAGTGAAAAATATTCCGCGCATATGGATCTTAAAAAAGAATAATTTAGAATTGTGAGAAGGAAATAAATTGAGAAATGCGTTTTTTATATGGGGTGTAAATTCATTTTTCAGTTCGGTTCGGTTGGAAAGGATTTCCGATCTGTATGAAAATCGGAATGTATGAAGAAAACTTCAAGTATTCTCGTCATCGTTATACAGCACATTTAAGGGATATTGACCTTTGCTTTTTATAAAGTAAATCTTGTTCTTCGTTCAAGCGTTGGTGGTATAACGGTTAGCATAGCTGCCTTCCAAGCAGTTGACCCGGGTTCGACTCCCGGCCAACGCATGTCACTTTTTTCTTACCCTTCAGTTTTATTATCTTAAAAGTTGATATCTTGAAGAGGGATGATTAATGAAAAGCCATAAATTTTTTCTTAATTTTTAAAAAAACAATTCAAAAACTATTTTGGTGACCTATTGAAAAATAAATATTTCCTTCCAAGGGACTTTCGTGCTCTCTTGCGTCCTCATAAATATTTTAGCTTTTATTATCGTCTTTTTTCGACCGTGAAATAATTTTTAGAATCGCCGATGAAAATATACGAATTTAACTGTACATCGAATAAAAGTTCAATGCTCTCAATTAATAATTTTGAACTACAAAACAGAAGGGAAAAAAATGAACAACAAACTCGCGTTCAAAAAGAAGGAGAATAAATAAATCGCATTACATGGAAATGGAAACCACGAAAAGCGTTCAAGGAGAGTAGGTTGATAATGCGTGTGTAAACTACGAACAATTGAGATATCTTATGAAATAATGGGTAAGGAGGAGTTTACATTTTTTCCAGCAGTAGTTGAAATTCAAAGTGTCTGTTTCGTGGTGGAAATAATTTAGTTAAAAGGTAATTATATTTTCCACTCATAACGACTCACTTACGGACTAGACACAGATTCTCAAAGAACTGGAAAGTAAGTTGATAAAAGAAATTTTTAACAGCTGTCAGTAAGCGTTGGTGGTATAACGGTTAGCATAGCTGCCTTCCAAGCAGTTGACCCGGGTTCGACTCCCGGCCAACGCAAGCGTTTTGATTTTATTCGACTCGATATTGTCTCACTTTAATAGAGCAAGTGAAAAATATTCCGCGCATATGGATCTTAAAAAAGAATAATTTAGAATAGTGAGAAGGAAATAAATTGAGAAATGCGTTTTTTATATGGGGTGTAAATTCATTTTTCAGTTCGGTTCGGTTGGAAAGGATTTCCGATCTGTATGAAAATCGGAATGTATGAAGAAAACTTCAAGTATTCTCGTCATCGTTATACAGCACATTTAAGGGATATTGACCTTTGCTTTTTATAAAGTAAATCTTGTTCTTCGTTCAAGCGTTGGTGGTATAACGGTTAGCATAGCTGCCTTCCAAGCAGTTGACCCGGGTTCGACTCCCGGCCAACGCATGTCACTTTTTTCTTACCCTTCAGTTTTATTATCTTAAAAGTTGATATCTTGAAGAGGGATGATTAATGAAAAGCCATAAATGTTTTCTTAATTTTTAAAAAAACAATTCAAAAACTATTTTGGTGACCTATTGAAAAATAAATATTTCCTTCCAAGGGACTTTCGTGCTCTCTTGCGTCCTCATAAATATTTTAGTTTTTTTATCGTCTTTTTTCGACCGTGAAATAATTTTTAGAATCGCCGATGAAAATATACGAATTTAACTGTACATCGAATAAAAGTTCAATGCTCTCAATTAATAATTTTTAACTACAAAACAGAAGGGAAAAAAATGAACAACAAACTCGCGTTCAAAAAGAAGGAGAATAAATAAATCGCATTACATGGAAATGGAAACCACGAAAAGCGTTCAAGGAGAGTAGGTTGATAATGCGTGTGTAAACTACGAACAATTGAGATATCTTATGAAATAATGGGTAAGGAGGAGTTTACAAACTTTCCAGCAGTAGTTGAAATTCAAAGTGTCTGTTTCGTGGTGGAAATAATTTAGTTAAAAGGTAATTATATTTTCCACTCATAACGACTCACTTACGGACTAGACACAGATTCTCAAAGAACTGGAAATAAGTTGATAAAAGAAATTTTTAACAGCTGTCAGTAAGCGTTGGTGGTATAACGGTTAGCATAGCTGCCTTCCAAGCAGTTGACCCGGGTTCGACTCCTGGCCAACGCAAGCGTTTTGATTTTATTCGACTCGATTGTCTCACTTTAATAGAACAAGTGAAAAATATTCCGCGCATATGGATCTTAAAAAAGAATAATTTAGAATAGTGAGAAGGAAATAAATTGAAAAATGCGTTTTTTATATGGGGTGTAAATTCATTTTTCAGTTCGGTTCGGTTGGAAAGGATTTCCGATCTGTATGAAAATCGGAATGTATGAAGAAAACTTCAAGTATTCTCGTCATCGTTATACAGCACATTTAAGGGATATTGACCTTTGCTTTTTATAAAGTAAATCTTGTTCTTCGTTCAAGCGTTGGTAGTATAACGGTTAGCATAGCTGCCTTCCAAGCAGTTGACCCGGGTTCGACTCCCGGCCAACGCATGTCACTTTTTTCTTACCCTTCAGTTTTATTATCTTAAAAGTTGATATCTTGAAGAGGGATGATTAATGAAAAGCCATAAATGTTTTCTTAATTTTTAAAAAAACAATTCAAAAACTATTTTGGTGACCTATTGAAAAATAAATATTTCCTTCCAAGGGACTTTCGTGCTCTCTTGCGTCCTCATAAATATTTTAGCTTTTATTATCGTCTTTTTTCGACCGTGAAATAATTTTTAGAATCGCCGATGAAAATATACGAATTTAACTGTACATCGAATAAAAGTTCAATGCTCTCAATTAATAATTTTGAACTACAAAACAGAAGGGAAAAAATGAACAACAAACTCGCGTTCAAAAAGAAGGAGAATAAATAAATCGCATTACATGGAAATGGAAACCACGAAAAGCGTTCAAGGAGAGTAGGTTGATAATGCGTGTGTAAACTACGAACAATTGAGATATCTTATGAAATAATGGGTAAGGAGGAGTTTACAAACTTTCCAGCAGTAGTTGAAATTCAAAGTGTCTGTTTGAGCCGCGATGGCTCAGGGGATAGAGCGTTCGCCTTCCAATGAGGCGAACCGGGTTCGAATCCCAGTCGATACGAATTCCGCATCCGGCTTACACTGACCACAGTGCTGACGTGAAATATCCTCAGTGGTAGACGGATCATGGGTTAGAGTCCCCTTGCCGTCAGGCTAACCGTGGGAGGTTCTCGTGGTCTTCCTCTCCATGTAACGCAAATGCGGGTTAGCTCCATCAAAAAGTCCTCCACGAAGGCAAATTTCTCCCAATACTCGATCCAGGAGTTCCCTTGTCTTCTGGATTGGGTTCAAAATTACAAGGCTACGGAGTTGAACATTAGTAGCCGTAAACCCATTAAGTTGGGTCGGCTGTTCAACGACGGTTATAAAAAAAAAAAAAAAAAAAAAAAAAAAAAAAGTGTCTGTTTCGTGGTGGAAATAATTTAGTTAAAAGGTAATTATATTTTCCACTCATAACGACTCACTTACGGACTAGACACAGATTCTCAAAGAACTGGAAAGTAAGTTGATAAAAGAAATTTTTAACAGCTGTCAGTAAGCGTTGGTGGTATAACGGTTAGCATAGCTGCCTTCCAAGCAGTTGACCCGGGTTCGACTCCCGGCCAACGCAAGCGTTTTGATTTTATTCGACTCGATATTGTCTCACTTTAATAGAGCAAGTGAAAAATATTCCGCGCATATGGATCTTAAAAAAGAATAATTTAGAATAGTGAGAAGGAAATAAATTGAGAAATGCGTTTTTTATATGGGGTGTAAATTCATTTTTCAGTTCGGTTCGGTTGGAAAGGATTTCCGATCTGTATGAAAATCGGAATGTATGAAGAAAACTTCAAGTATTCTCGTCATCGTTATACAGCACATTTAAGGGATATTGACCTTTGCTTTTTATAAAGTAAATCTTGTTCTTCGTTCAAGCGTTGGTGGTATAACGGTTAGCATAGCTGCCTTCCAAGCAGTTGACCCGGGTTCGACTCCCGGCCAACGCATGTCACTTTTTTCTTACCCTTCAGTTTTATTATCTTAAAAGTTGATATCTTGAAGAGGGATGATTAATGAAAAGCCATAAATGTTTTCTTAATTTTTAAAAAAACAATTCAAAAACTATTTTGGTGACCTATTGAAAAATAAATATTTCCTTCCAAGGGACTTTCGTGCTCTCTTGCGTCCTCATAAATATTTTAGCTTTTATTATCGTCTTTTTTCGACCGTGAAATAATTTTTAGAATCGCCGATGAAAATATACGAATTTAACTGTACATCGAATAAAAGTTCAATGCTCTCAATTAATAATTTTGAACTACAAAACAGAAGGGAAAAAAATGAACAACAAACTCGCGTTCAAAAAGAAGGAGAATAAATAAATCGCATTACATGGAAATGGAAACCACGAAAAGCGTTCAAGGAGAGTAGGTTGATAATGCGTGTGTAAACTACGAACAATTGAGATATCTTATGAAATAATGGGTAAGGAGGAGTTTACAAACTTTCCAGCAGTAGTTGAAATTCAAAGTGTCTGTTTCGTGGTGGAAATAATTTAGTTAAAAGGTAATTATATTTTCCACTCATAACGACTCACTTACGGACTAGACACAGATTCTCAAAGAACTGGAAAGTAAATTGATAAAAGAAATTTTTAACAGCTGTCAGTAAGCGTTGGTGGTATAACGGTTAGCATAGCTGCCTTCCAAGCAGTTGACCCGGGTTCGACTCCCGGCCAACGCAAGCGTTTTGATTTTATTCGACTCGATATTGTCTCACTTTAATAGAGCAAGTGAAAAATATTCCGCGCATATGGATCTTAAAAAAGAATAATTTAGAATAGTGAGAAGGAAATAAATTGAGAAATGCGTTTTTTATATGGGGTGTAAATTCATTTTTCAGTTCGGTTCGGTTGGAAAGGATTTCCGATCTGTATGAAAATCGGAATGTATGAAGAAAACTTCAAGTATTCTCGTCATCGTTATACAGCACATTTAAGGGATATTGACCTTTGCTTTTTATAAAGTGAATCTTGTTCATCGTTCAAGCGTTGGTGGTATAACGGTTAGCATAGCTGCCTTCCAAGCAGTTGACCCGGGTTCGACTCCCGGAGAACGCATGTCACTTTTTTCTTACCCTTCAGTTTTATTATCTTAAAAGTTGATATCTTGAAGAGGGATGATTAATGAAAAGCCATAAATGTTTTCTTAATTTTTAAAAAAACAATTCAAAAACTATTTTGGTGACCTATTGAAAAATAAATATTTCCTTCCAAGGGACTTTCGTGCTCTCTTGCGTCCTCATAAATATTTTAGCTTTTATTATCGTCTTTTTTCGACCGTGAAATAATTTTTAGAATCGCCGATGAAAATATACGAATTTAACTGTACATCGAATAAAAGTTCAATGCTCTCAATTAATAATTTTGAACTACAAAACAGAAGGGAAAAAAATGAACAACAAACTCGCGTTCAAAAAGAAGGAGAATAAATAAATCGCATTACATGGAAATGGAAACCACGAAAAGCGTTCAAGGAGAGTAGGTTGATAATGCGTGTGTAAACTACGAACAATTGAGATATCTTATGAAATAATGGGTAAGGAGGAGTTTACAAACTTTCCAGCAGTAGTTGAAATTCAAAGTGTCTGTTTCGTGGTGGAAATAATTTAGTTAAAAGGTAATTATATTTTCCACTCATAACGACTCACTTACGGACTAGACACAGATTCTCAAAGAACTGGAAAGTAAGTTGATAAAAGAAATTTTTAACAGTTGTCAGTAAGCGTTGGTGGTATAACGGTTAGCATAGCTGCCTTCCAAGCAGTTGACCCGGGTTCGACTCCCGGCCAACGCAAGCGTTTTGATTTTATTCGACTCGATATTGTCTCACTTTAATAGAGCAAGTGAAAAATATTCCGCGCATATGGATCTTAAAAAAGAATAATTTAGAATAGTGAGAAGGAAATAAATTGAGAAATGCGTTTTTTATATGGGGTGTAAATTCATTTTTCAGTTCGGTTCGGTTGGAAAGGATTTCCGATCTGTATGAAAATCGGAATGTATGAAGAAAACTTCAAGTATTCTCGTCATCGTTATACAGCACATTTAAGGGATATTGACCTTTGCTTTTTATAAAGTAAATCTTGTTCTTCGTTCAAGCGTTGGTGGTATAACGGTTAGCATAGCTGCCTTCCAAGCAGTTGACCCGGGTTCGACTCCCGGCCAACGCATGTCACTTTTTTCTTACCCTTCAGTTTTATTATCTTAAAAGTTGATATCTTGAAGAGGGATGATTAATGAAAAGCCATAAATTTTTTCTTAATTTTTAAAAAAACAATTCAAAAACTATTTTGGTGACCTATTGAAAAATAAATATTTCCTTCCAAGGGACTTTCGTGCTCTCTTGCGTCCTCATAAATATTTTAGCTTTTATTATCGTCTTTTTTCGACCGTGAAATAATTTTTAGAATCGCCGGTGAAAATATACGAATTTAACTGTACATCGAATAAAAGTTCAATGCTCTCAATTAATAATTTTGAACTACGAAAAAGAAGGGAAAAAAATGAACAACAAACTCGCGTTCAAAAAGAAGGAGAATAAATAAATCGCATTACATGGAAATGGAAACCACGAAAAGCGTTCAAGGAGAGTAGGTTGATAATGCGTGTGTAAACTACGAACAATTGAGATATCTTATGAAATAATGGGTAAGGAGGAGTTTACAAACTTTCCAGCAGTAGTTGAAATTCAAAGTGTCTGTTTCGTGGTGGAAATAATTTAGTTAAAAGGTAATTATATTTTCCACTCATAACGACTCACTTACGGACTAGACACAGATTCTCAAAGATCTGGAAAGTAAGTTGATAAAAGAAATTTTTAACAGCTGTCAGTAAGCGTTGGTGGTATAACGGTTAGCATAGATGCCTTCCAAGCAGTTGACCCGGGTTCGACTCCCGGCCAACGCAAGCGTTTTGATTTTATTCGACTCGATATTGTCTCACTTTAATAGAGCAAGTGAAAAATATTCCGCGCATATGAATCTTAAAAAAGAATAATTTAGAATAGTGAGAAGGAAATAAATTGAGAAATGCGTCTTTTACATGGGGTGTAAATTCATTTTTCAGTTCGGTTCGGTTGGAAAGGATTTCCGATCTGTATGAAAATCGGAATGTATGAAGAAAACTTCAAGTATTCTCGTCATCGTTATACAGCACATTTAAGGGATATTGAGCTTTGCTTTTTATAAAGTAAATCTTGTTCTTCGTTCAAGCGTTGGTGGTATAACGGTTAGCATAGCTGCCTTCCAAGCAGTTGACCCGGGTTCGACTCCCGGCCAACGCATGTCACTTTTTTCTTACCCTTCAGTTTTATTATCTTAAAAGTTGATATCTTGAAGAGGGATGATTAATGAAAAGCCATAAATTTTTTCTTAATTTTTAAAAAAACAATTCAAAAACTATTTTGGTGACCTATTGAAAAATAAATATTTCCTTCCAAGGGACTTTCGTGCTCTCTTGCGTCCTCATAAATATTTTAGCTTTTATTATCGTCTTTTTTCGACCCTGAAATAATTTTTAGAATCACCGATGAAAATATACGAATTTAACTGTACATCGAATAAAAGTTCAATGCTCTCAATTAATAATTTTGAACTACAAAACAGAAGGGAAAAAAATGAACAACAAACTCGCGTTCAAAAAGAAGGAGAATAAATAAATCGCATTACATGGAAATGGAAACCACGAAAAGCGTTCAAGGAGAGTAGGTTGATAATGCGTGTGTAAACTACGAACAATTGAGATATCTTATGAAATAATGGGTAAGGAGGAGTGTACAAACTTTCCAGCAGTAGTTGAAATTCAAAGTGTCTGTTTCGTGGTGGAAATAATTTAGTTAAAAGGTAATTATATTTTCCACTCATAACGACTCACTTACGGACTAGACCCAGATTCTCAAAGAAATGGAAAGTAAGTTGATAAAAGAAGTTTTTAACAGCTGTCAGTAAGCGTTGGTGGTATAACGGTTAGCATAGAAGCCTTCCAAGCAGTTGACCCGGGTTCGACTCCCGGCCAACGCAAGCGTTTTGATTTTATTCGACTCGATATTGTCTCACTTTAATAGAGCAAGTGAAAAATATTCCGCGCATATGGATCTTAAAAAAGAATAATTTAGAATAGTGAGAAGGAAATAAATTGAGAAATGCGTTTTTTATATGGGGTGTAAATTCATTTTTCAGTTCGGTTCGGTTGGAAAGGATTTCCGATCTGTATGAAAATCGGAATGTATGAAGAAAACTTCAAGTATTCTCGTCTTCGTTATACAGCACATTTAAGGGATATTGACCTTTGCTTTTTATAAAGTAAATCTTTTTCTTCGTTCAAGCGTTGGTGGTATAACGGTTAGCATAGCTGCCTTCCAAGCAGTTGACCCGGGTTCGACTCCCGGCCAACGCATGTCATTTTTTTCTTACCCTTCAGTTTTATTATCTTAAAAGTTGATATCTTGAAGAGGGATGATTAATGAAAAGCCATAAATTTTTTCTTAATTTTTAAAAAAACAATTCAAAAACTATTTTGGTGACCTATTGAAAAATAAATATTTCCTTCCAAGGGACTTTCGTGCTCTCTTGCGTCCTCATAAATATTTTAGCTTTTATTATCGTCTTTTTTCGACCGTGAAATAACTTTTAGAATCGCCGATGAAAATATACGAATTTAACTGTACATCGAATAAAAGTTCAATGCTCTCAATTAATAATTTTGAACTACAAAACAGAAGGGAAAAAAATGAACAACAAACTCGCGTTCAAAAAGAAGGAGAATAAATAAATCGCATTACATGGAAATGGAAACCACGAAAAGCGTTCAAGGAGAGTAGGTTGATAATGCGTGTGTAAACTACGAACAATTGAGATATCTTATGAAATAATGGATAAGGAGGAGTTTACAAACTTTCTAGCAGTAGTTGAAATTCAAAGTGTCTGTTTCGTTGGTGAAATAATTTAGTTAAAAGGTAATTATATTTTCCACTCATAACGACTCACTTACGGACTAGACACAGATTCTCAAAGAACTGGAAAGTAAGTTGATAAAAGAAATTTTTAACAGCTGTCAGTAAGCGTTGGTGGTATAACGGTTAGCATAGCTGCCTTCCAAGCAGTTGACCCGGGTTCGACTCCCGGCCAACGCAAGCGTTTTGATTTTATTCGACTCGATATTGTCTCACTTTAAGAGAGCAAGTGAAAAATATTCCGCGCATATGGATCTTAAAAAAGAATAATTTAGAATAGTGAGAAGGAAATAAATTGAGAAATGCGTCTTTTATATGGGGTGTAAATTCATTTTTCAGTTCGGTTCGGATGGAAAGGATTTCCGATCTGTATGAAAATCGGAATATATGAAGAAAACTTCAAGTATTCTCGTCATCGTTATACAGCACATTTAAGGGATATTGACCTTTGCTTTTTATAAAGTAAATCTAGTTTTTCGTTCAAGCGTTGGTGGTATAACGGTTAGCATAGCTGCCTTCCAAACAGTTGACCCGGGTTGGACTCCCGGCCAATGCATGTCACTTTTTTCTTACCCTTCAGTTTTATTATCTTAAAAGTTGATATCTTGAAGAGGGATGATTAATGAAAAGCCATAAATTTTTTCTTAATTTTTAAAAAAACAATTCAAAAACTATTTTGGTGACCTATTGAAAAATAAGTATTTCCTTCCAAGGGACTTTCGTGTTCTCTTGCGTCCTCATAAATATTTTAGCTTTTATTATCGTCTTTTTTCGACCGTGAAATAATTTTTAGAATCGCCGATGAAAATATACGAATTTAACTGTACATCGAATAAAAGTTCAATGCTCTCAATTAATAATTTTGAACTACAAAACAGAAGGGAAAAAAATGAACAACAAACTCGCGTTCAAAAAGAAGGAGAATAAATAAATCGCATTACATGGAAATGGAAACCACGAAAAGCGTTCAAGGAGAGTAGGTTGATAATGCGTGTGTAAACTACGAACTACTGAGATATCTTATGAAATAATGGGTAAGGAGGAGTTTACAAACTTTCCAGCAGTAGTTGAAATTCAAAGTGTCTGTTTCGTGGTGGAAACAATTTAGTTAAAAGGTAATTATATTTTCTACTCATAACGACTCACTTACGGAGTAGACACAGATTCTCAAAGAACTGGAAAGTAAGTTGATAAAAGAAATTTTTAACAGCTGTCAGTAAGCGTTGGTGGTATAACGGTTAGCATAGCTGCCTTCCAAGCAGTTGACCCGGGTTCGACTCCCGGCCAACGCAAGCGTTTTGATTTTATTCGACTCGATATTGTCTCACTTTAATAGAGCAAGTGAAAAATATTCCGCGCATATGGATCTTAAAAAAGAATAATATAGAATAGTGAGAAGGAAATAAATTGAGAAATGCGTCTTTTATATGGGGTGTAAATTCATTTTTCAGTTCGGTTCGGATGGAAAGGATTTCCGATCTGTAGGAAAATTGGAATGTATGAAGAAAACTTCAAGTATTCTCGTCATCGTTATACAGTACATTCAAGGGATATTGACCTTTGCTTTTTATAAAGTAAATCTTGTTCGTCGTTCAAGCGTTGGTGGTATAACGGTTAGCATAGCTGCCTTCCAAGCAGTTGACCCGGGTTCGACTCCCGGCCAACACATGTCACTTTTTTCTTACCCTTCAGTTTTATTATCTTAAAAGTTGATATCTTGAAGAGGGATGATTAATGAAAAGCCATAAATTTTTTCTTAATTTTTAAAAAAACAATTCAAAAACTATTTTGGTGACCTATTGAAAAATAAGTATTTCCTTCCAAGGGACTTTCGTGTTCTCTTGCGTCCTCATAAATATTTTAGCTTTTATTATCGTCTTTTTTCGACCGTGAAATAATTTTTAGAATCGCCGATGAAAATATACGAATTTAACTGTACATCGAATAAAAGTTCAATGCTCTCAATTAATAATTTTGAACTACAAAACAGAAGGGAAAAAAATGAACAACAAACTCGCGTTCAAAAAGAAGGAGAATAAATAAATCGCATTACATGGAAATGGAAACCACGAAAAGCGTTCAAGGAGAGTAGGTTGATAATGCGTGTGTAAACTACGAACAATTGAGATATCTTATGAAATAATGGATAAGGAGGAGTTTACAAACTTTCTAGCAGTAGTTGAAATTCAAAGTGTCTGTTTCGTTGGTGAAATAATTTAGTTAAAAGGTAATTATATTTTCCACTCATAACGACTCACTTACGGACTAGACACAGATTCTCAAAGAACTGGAAAGTAAGTTGATAAAAGAAATTTTTAACAGCTGTCAGTAAGCGTTGGTGGTATAACGGTTAGCATAGCTGCCTTCCAAGCAGTTGACCCGGGTTCGACTCCCGGCCAACGCAAGCGTTTTGATTTTATTCGACTCGATATTGTCTCACTTTAAGAGAGCAAGTGAAAAATATTCCGCGCATATGGATCTTAAAAAAGAATAATTTAGAATAGTGAGAAGGAAATAAATTGAGAAATGCGTCTTTTATATGGGGTGTAAATTCATTTTTCAGTTCGCTTCGGATGGAAAGGATTTCCGATCTGTATGAAAATCGGAATATATGAAGAAAACTTCAAGTATTCTCGTCATCGTTATACAGCACATTTAAGGGATATTGACCTTTGCTTTTTATAAAGTAAATCTAGTTTTTCGTTCAAGCGTTGGTGGTATAACGGTTAGCATAGCTGCCTTCCAAGCAGTTGACCCGGGTTGGACTCCCGGCCAATGCATGTCACTTTTTTCTTACCCTTCAGTTTTATTATCTTAAAAGTTGATATCTTGAAGAGGGATGATTAATGAAAAGCCATAAATTTTTTCTTAATTTTTAAAAAAACAATTCAAAAACTATTTTGGTGACCTATTGAAAAATAAGTATTTCCTTCCAAGGGACTTTCGTGTTCTCTTGCGTCCTCATAAATATTTTAGCTTTTATTATCGTCTTTTTTCGACCGTGAAATAATTTTTAGAATCGCCGATGAAAATATACGAATTTAACTGTACATCGAATAAAAGTTCAATGCTCTCAATTAATAATTTTGAACTACAAAACAGAAGGGAAAAAAATGAACAACAAACTCGCGTTCAAAAAGAAGGAGAATAAATAAATCGCATTACATGGAAATGGAAACCACGAAAAGCGTTCAAGGAGAGTAGGTTGATAATGCGTGTGTAAACTACGAACTACTGAGATATCTTATGAAATAATGGGTAAGGAGGAGTTTACAAACTTTCCAGCAGTAGTTGAAATTCAAAGTGTCTGTTTCGTGGTGGAAACAATTTAGTTAAAAGGTAATTATATTTTCTACTCATAACGACTCACTTACGGAGTAGACACAGATTCTCAAAGAACTGGAAAGTAAGTTGATAAAAGAAATTTTTAACAGCTGTCAGTAAGCGTTGGTGGTATAACGGTTAGCATAGCTGCCTTCCAAGCAGTTGACCCGGGTTCGACTCCCGGCCAACGCAAGCGTTTTGATTTTATTCGACTCGATATTGTCTCACTTTAATAGAGCAAGTGAAAAATATTCCGCGCATATGGATCTTAAAAAAGAATAATATAGAATAGTGAGAAGGAAATAAATTGAGAAATGCGTCTTTTATATGGGGTGTAAATTCATTTTTCAGTTCGGTTCGGATGGAAAGGATTTCCGATCTGTAGGAAAATTGGAATGTATGAAGAAAACTTCAAGTATTCTCGTCATCGTTGTACAGTACATTCAAGGGATATTGACCTTTGCTTTTTATAAAGTAAATCTTGTTCGTCGTTCAAGCGTTGGTGGTATAACGGTTAGCATAGCTGCCTTCAAGCAGTTGACCCGGGTTCGACTCCCGGCCAACGCATGTCACTTTTTTCTTACCCTTCAGTTTTATTATCTTAAAAGTTGATATCTTGAAGAGGGATGATTAATGAAAAGCCATAAATTTTTTCTTAATTTTTAAAAAAACAATTCAAAAACTATTTTGGTGACCTATTGAAAAATAAATATTTCCTTCCAAGGGACTTTCGTGCTCTCTTGCGTCCTCATAAATATTTTAGCTTTTATTATCGTCTTTTTTCGACCGTGAAATAATTTTTAGAATCGCCGATGAAAATATACGAATTTAACTGTACATCGAATAAGAGTTCAATGCTCTCAATTAATAATTTTGAACTACAAAACAGAAGGGAAAAAAATGAACAACAAACTCGCGTTCAAAAAGAAGGAGAATAAATAAATCGCATTACATGGAAATGGAAACCACGAAAAGCGTTCAAGGAGAGTAGGTTGATAATGCGTGTGTAAACTACGAACAATTGAGATATCTTATGAAATAATGGATAAGGAGGAGTTTACAAACTTTCTAGCAGTAGTTGAAATTCAAAGTGTCTGTTTCGTTGGTGAAATAATTTAGTTAAAAGGTAATTATATTTTCCACTCATAACGACTCACTTACGGACTAGACACAGATTCTCAAAGAACTGGAAAGTAAGTTGATAAAAGAAATTTTTAACAGCTGTCAGTAAGCGTTGGTGGTATAACGGTTAGCATAGCTGCCTTCCAAGCAGTTGACCCGGATTCGACTCCCGGCCAACGCAAGCGTTTTGATTTTATTCGACTCGATATTGTCTCACTTTAAGAGAGCAAGTGAAAAATATTCCGCGCATATGGATCTTAAAAAAGAATAATTTAGAATAGTGAGAAGGAAATAAATTGAGAAATGCGTCTTTTATATGGGGTGTAAATTCATTTTTCAGTTCGGTTCGGATGGAAAGGATTTCCGATCTGTATGAAAATCGGAATATATGAAGAAAACTTCAAGTATTCTCGTCATCGTTATACAGCACATTTAAGGGATATTGACCTTTGCTTTTTATAAAGTAAATCTAGTTTTTCGTTCAAGCGTTGGTGGTATAACGGTTAGCATAGCTGCCTTCCAAGCAGTTGACCCGGGTTGGACTCCCGGCCAATGCATGTCACTTTTTTCTTACCCTTCAGTTTTATTATCTTAAAAGTTGATATCTTGAAGAGGGATGATTAATGAAAAGCCATAAATTTTTTCTTAATTTTTAAAAAAACAATTCAAAAACTATTTTGGTGACCTATTGAAAAATAAGTATTTCCTTCCAAGGGACTTTCGTGTTCTCTTGCGTCCTCATAAATATTTTAGCTTTTATTATCGTCTTTTTTCGACCGTGAAATAATTTTTAGAATCGCCGATGAAAATATACGAATTTAACTGTACATCGAATAAAAGTTCAATGCTCTCAATTAATAATTTTGAACTACAAAACAGAAGGGAAAAAAATGAACAACAAACTCGCGTTCAAAAAGAAGGAGAATAAATAAATCGCATTACATGGAAATGGAAACCACGAAAAGCGTTCAAGGAGAGTAGGTTGATAATGCGTGTGTAAACTACGAACTACTGAGATATCTTATGAAATAATGGGTAAGGAGGAGTTTACAAACTTTCCAGCAGTAGTTGAAATTCAAAGTGTCTGTTTCGTGGTGGAAACAATTTAGTTAAAAGGTAATTATATTTTCTACTCATAACGACTCACTTACGGAGTAGACACAGATTCTCAAAGAACTGGAAAGTAAGTTGATAAAAGAAATTTTTAACAGCTGTCAGTAAGCGTTGGTGGTATAACGGTTAGCATAGCTGCCTTCCAAGCAGTTGACCCGGGTTCGACTCCCGGCCAACGCAAGCGTTTTGATTTTATTCGACTCGATATTGTCTCACTTTAATAGAGCAAGTGAAAAATATTCCGCGCATATGGATCTTAAAAAAGAATAATATAGAATAGTGAGAAGGAAATAAATTGAGAAATGCGTCTTTTATATGGGGTGTAAATTCATTTTTCAGTTCGGTTCGGATGGAAAGGATTTCCGATCTGTATGAAAATCGGAATATATGAAGAAAACTTCAAGTATTCTCGTCATCGTTATACAGCACATTTAAGGGATATTGACCTTTGCTTTTTATAAAGTAAATCTAGTTTTTCGTTCAAGCGTTGGTGGTATAACGGTTAGCATAGCTGCCTTCCAAGCAGTTGACCCGGGTTGGACTCCCGGCCAATGCATGTCACTTTTTTCTTACCCTTCAGTTTTATTATCTTAAAAGTTGATATCTTGAAGAGGGATGATTAATGAAAAGCCATAAATTTTTTCTTAATTTCTAAAAAAACAATTCAAAAACTATTTTGGTGACCTATTGAAAAATAAGTATTTCCTTCCAAGGGACTTTCGTGTTCTCTTGCGTCCTCATAAATATTTTAGCTTTTATTATCGTCTTTTTTCGACCGTGAAATAATTTTTAGAATCGCCGATGAAAATATACGAATTTAACTGTACATCGAATAAAAGTTCAATGCTCTCAATTAATAATTTTGAACTACAAAACAGAAGGGAAAAAAATGAACAACAAACTCGCGTTCAAAAAGAAGGAGAATAAATAAATCGCATTACATGGAAATGGAAACCACGAAAAGCGTTCAAGGAGAGTAGGTTGATAATGCGTGTGTAAACTACGAACTACTGAGATATCTTATGAAATAATGGGTAAGGAGGAGTTTACAAACTTTCCAGCAGTAGTTGAAATTCAAAGTGTCTGTTTCGTGGTGGAAACAATTTAGTTAAAAGGTAATTATATTTTCTACTCATAACGACTCACTTACGGAGTAGACACAGATTCTCAAAGAACTGGAAAGTAAGTTGATAAAAGAAATTTTTAACAGCTGTCAGTAAGCGTTGGTGGTATAACGGTTAGCATAGCTGCCTTCCAAGCAGTTGACCCGGGTTCGACTCCCGGCCAACGCAAGCGTTTTGATTTTATTCGACTCGATATTGTCTCACTTTAATAGAGCAAGTGAAAAATATTCCGCGCATATGGATCTTAAAAAAGAATAATATAGAATAGTGAGAAGGAAATAAATTGAGAAATGCGTCTTTTATATGGGGTGTAAATTCATTTTTCAGTTCGGTTCGGATGGAAAGGATTTCTGATCTGTATGAAAATCGGAATGTATGAAGAAAATTTCAAGTATACTCGTCATCGTTATACAGCACATTTAAGGGATATTGACCTTTGCTTTTTATAAAGTAAATCTTGTTTTTCGTTCAAGCGTTGGTGGTATAACGGTTAGCATAGCTGCCTTCCAAGCAGTTGATCCGGGTTCGACTCCCGGCCAACGCATGTCACTTTTTTCTTACCCTTCAGTTTTATTATCTTAAAAGTTGATATCTTGAAGAGGGATGATTAATGAAAAGCCATAAATTTTTTCTTAATTTTTAAAAAAACAATTCAAAAACTATTTTGGTGACCTATTGAAAAATAAATAGTTCCTTCCAAGGGACTTTCGTGCTCTCTTGCGTCCTCATAAATATTTTAGCTTTTATTATCGTCTTTTTTCGACCGTGAAATAATTTTTAGAATCGCCGATGAAAATATACGAATTTGACTGTACATCGAATAAAAGTTCAATGCTCTCAATTAATAATTTTGAACTACAAAACAGAAGGGGAAAAAATGAACAACAAACTCGCGTTTAAAAAGAAGGAGAATAAATAAATCGCATTACATGGAAATGGAAACCCCGAAAAGCGTTCAAGGAGAGTAGGTTGATAATGCGTGTGTAAACTACGAACAATTGAGATATCTTATGAAATAATGGATAAGGAGGAGTTTACAAACTTTCTAGCAGTAGTTGAAATTCAAAGTGTCTGTTTCGTTGGTGAAATAATTTAGTTAAAAGGTAATTATATTTTCCACTCATAACGACTCACTTACGGACTAGACACAGATAGATTCTCAAAGAACTGGAAAGTAAGTTGATAAAAGAAATTTTTAACAGCTGTCAGTAAGCGTTGGTGGTATAACGGTTAGCATAGCTGCCTTTCAAGCAGTTGACCCGGGTTCGACTCCCGGCCAACGCAAGCGTTTTGATTTTATTCGACTCGATATTGTCTCACTTTAAGAGAGCAAGTGAAAAATATTCCGCGCATATGGATCTTAAAAAAGAATAATTTAGAATAGTGAGAAGGAAATAAATTGAGAAATGCGTCTTTTATATGGGGTGTAAATTCATTTTTCGGTTCGGTTGGAAAGGATTTCTGATCTGTATGAAAATCGGAATGTATGAAGAAAATTTCAAGTATACTCGTCATCGTTATACAGCACATTTAAGGGATATTGACCTTTGCTTTTTATAAAGTAAATCTTGTTTTTCGTTCAGGCGTTGGTGGTATAACGGTTAGCATAGCTGCCTTCCAAGCAGTTGATCCGGGTTCGACTCCCGGCCAACGCATGTCACTTTTTTCTTACCCTTCAGTTTTATTATCTTAAAAGTTGATATCTTGAAGAGGGATGATTAATGAAAAGCCATAAATTTTTTCTTAATTTTTAAAAAAACAATTCAAAAACTATTTTGGTGACCTATTGAAAAATAAATATTTCCTTCCAAGGGGCTTTCGTGCTCTCTTGCGTCCTCATAAATATTTTAGCTTTTATTATCCTCTTCGACCGTGAAATAATTTTTCGAATCGCCGATGAAAATATACGAATTTAACTGTACATCGAATAAAAGTTCAATGCTCTCAATTAATAATTTTGAACTACAAAACAGAAGGGAAAAAAATGAACAACAAACTCGCGTTGAAAAAGAAGGAGAATAAATAAATTGCATTACATGGAAGTGGAAACCACGAAAAGCGTTCAAGGAGAGTAGGTTGATAATGCGTGTGTAAACTACGAACAACTGAGATATCTTATGAAATAATGGGTAAGGAGGAGTTTACAAACTTTCCAGCAGTAGTTGAAATTCAAAGTGTCTGTTTCGAGGTGGAAATAATTTAGTTAAAAGGTAATTATATTTTCCACTCATAACGACTCACTTACGGACTAGACACAGATTCTCAAAGAACTGGAAAGTAAGTTGATAAAAGAAATTTTTAACAGCTGTCAGTAAGCGTTGGTGGTATAACGTTTAGCATAGCTGCCATCCAAGCAGTTGACCCGGGTTCGACTACCGGCCAACGCAAGCGTTTTGATTTTATTCGACTCGATATTGTCTCACTTTAATAGAGCAAGTGAAAAATATTCCGCGCATATGGATCTTAAAAAAGAATAATTTAGAATAGTGAGAAGGAAATAAATTGAGAAATGCGTCTTTTATATGGGGTGTAAATTCATTTTTCAGTTCGGTTCGGATGGAAAGGATTTCCGATCTGTATGAAAATCGGAATATATGAAGAAAACTTCAAGTATTCTCGTCATCGTTATACAGCACATTTAAGGGATATTGACCTTTGCTTTTTATAAAGTAAATCTAGTTTTTCGTTCAAGCGTTGGTGGTATAACGGTTAGCATAGCTGCCTTCCAAGCAGTTGACCCGGGTTGGACTCCCGGCCAATGCATGTCACTTTTTTCTTACCCTTCAGTTTTATTATCTTAAAAGTTGATATCTTGAAGAGGGATGATTAATGAAAAGCCATAAATTTTTTCTTAATTTTTAAAAAAACAATTCAAAAACTATTTTGGTGACCTATTGAAAAATAAGTATTTCCTTCCAAGGGACTTTCGTGTTCTCTTGCGTCCTCATAAATATTTTAGCTTTTATTATCGTCTTTTTTCGACCGTGAAATAATTTTTAGAATCGCCGATGAAAATATACGAATTTAACTGTACATCGAATAAAAGTTCAATGCTCTCAATTAATAATTTTGAACTACAAAACAGAAGGGAAAAAAATGAACAACAAACTCGCGTTCAAAAAGAAGGAGAATAAATAAATCGCATTACATGGAAATGGAAACCACGAAAAGCGTTCAAGGAGAGTAGGTTGATAATGCGTGTGTAAACTACGAACTACTGAGATATCTTATGAAATAATGGGTAAGGAGGAGTTTACAAACTTTCCAGCAGTAGTTGAAATTCAAAGTGTCTGTTTCGTGGTGGAAACAATTTAGTTAAAAGGTAATTATATTTTCTACTCATAACGACTCACTTACGGAGTAGACACAGATTCTCAAAGAACTGGAAAGTAAGTTGATAAAAGAAATTTTTAACAGCTGTCAGTAAGCGTTGGTGGTATAACGGTTAGCATAGCTGCCTTCCAAGCAGTTGACCCGGGTTCGACTCCCGGTCAACGCAAGCGTTTTGATTTTATTCGACTCGATATTGTCTCACTTTAATAGAGCAAGTGAAAAATATTCCGCGCATATGGATCTTAAAAAAGAATAATATAGAATAGTGAGAAGGAAATAAATTGAGAAATGCGTCTTTTATATGGGGTGTAAATTCATTTTTCGGTTCGGTTGGAAAGGATTTCTGATCTGTATGAAAATCGGAATGTATGAAGAAAATTTCAAGTATACTCGTCATCGTTATACAGCACATTTAAGGGATATTGACCTTTGCTTTTTATAAAGTAAATCTTGTTTTTCGTTCAAGCGTTGGTGGTATAACGGTTAGCATAGCTGCCTTCCAAGCAGTTGACCCGGGTTCGACTCCCGGCCAACGCATGTCACTTTTTTCTTACCCTTCAGTTTTATTATCTTAAAAGTTGATATCTTGAAGAGGGATGATTAATGAAAAGCCATAAATTTTTTCTTAATTTTTAAAAAAACAATTCAAAAACTATTTTGGTGACCTATTGAAAAATAAGTATTTCCTTCCAAGGGACTTTCGTGTTCTCTTGCGTCCTCATAAATATTTTAGCTTTTATTATCGTCTTTTTTCGACCGTGAAATAATTTTTAGAATCGCCGATGAAAATATACGAATTTAACTGTACATCGAATAAAAGTTCAATGCTCTCAATTAATAATTTTGAACTACAAAACAGAAGGGAAAAAAATGAACAACAAACTCGCGTTCAAAAAGAAGGAGAATAAATAAATCGCATTACATGGAAATGGAAACCACGAAAAGCGTTCAAGGAGAGTAGGTTGATAATGCGTGTGTAAACTACGAACTACTGAGATATCTTATGAAATAATGGGTAAGGAGGAGTTTACAAACTTTCCAGCAGTAGTTGAAATTCAAAGTGTCTGTTTCGTGGTGGAAACAATTTAGTTAAAAGGTAATTATATTTTCTACTCATAACGACTCACTTACGGAGTAGACACAGATTCTCAAAGAACTGGAAAGTAAGTTGATAAAAGAAATTTTTAACAGCTGTCAGTAAGCGTTGGTGGTATAACGGTTAGCATAGCTGCCTTCCAAGCAGTTGACCCGGGTTCGACTCCCGGCCAACGCAAGCGTTTTGATTTTATTCGACTCGATATTGTCTCACTTTAATAGAGCAAGTGAAAAATATTCCGCGCATATGGATCTTAAAAAAGAATAATATAGAATAGTGAGAAGGAAATAAATTGAGAAATGCGTCTTTTATATGGGGTGTAAATTCATTTTTCAGTTCGGTTCGGATGGAAAGGATTTCTGATCTGTATGAAAATCGGAATGTATGAAGAAAATTTCAAGTATACTCGTCATCGTTATACAGCACATTTAAGGGATATTGACCTTTGCTTTTTATAAAGTAAATCTTGTTTTTCGTTCAAGCGTTGGTGGTATAACGGTTAGCATAGCTGCCTTCCAAGCAGTTGATCCGGGTTCGACTCCCGGCCAACGCATGTCACTTTTTTCTTACCCTTCAGTTTTATTATCTTAAAAGTTGATATCTTGAAGAGGGATGATTAATGAAAAGCCATAAATTTTTTCTTAATTTTTAAAAAAACAATTCAAAAACTATTTTGGTGACCTATTGAAAAATAAATAGTTCCTTCCAAGGGACTTTCGTGCTCTCTTGCGTCCTCATAAATATTTTAGCTTTTATTATCGTCTTTTTTCGACCGTGAAATAATTTTTAGAATCGCCGATGAAAATATACGAATTTAACTGTACATCGAATAAAAGTTCAATGCTCTCAATTAATAATTTTGAACTACAAAACAGAAGGGAAAAAAATGAACAACAAACTCGCGTTCAAAAAGAAGGAGAATAAATAAATCGCATTACATGGAAATGGAAACCACGAAAAGCGTTCAAGGAGAGTAGGTTGATAATGCGTGTGTAAACTACGAACTACTGAGATATCTTATGAAATAATGGGTAAGGAGGAGTTTACAAACTTTCCAGCAGTAGTTGAAATTCAAAGTGTCTGTTTCGTGGTGGAAACAATTTAGTTAAAAGGTAATTATATTTTCTACTCATAACGACTCACTTACGGAGTAGACACAGATTCTCAAAGAACTGGAAAGTACGTTGATAAAAGAAATTTTTAACAGCTGTCAGTAAGCGTTGGTGGTATAACGGTTAGCATAGCTGCCTTCCAAGCAGTTGACCCGGGTTCGACTCCCGGTCAACGCAAGCGTTTTGATTTTATTCGACTCGATATTGTCTCACTTTAATAGAGCAAGTGAAAAATATTCCGCGCATATGGATCTTAAAAAAGAATAATATAGAATAGTGAGAAGGAAATAAATTGAGAAATGCGTCTTTTATATGGGGTGTAAATTCATTTTTCGGTTCGGTTGGAAAGGATTTCTGATCTGTATGAAAATCGGAATGTATGAAGAAAATTTCAAGTATACTCGTCATCGTTATACAGCACATTTAAGGGATATTGACCTTTGCTTTTTATAAAGTAAATCTTGTTTTTCGTTCAAGCGTTGGTGGTATAACGGTTAGCATAGCTGCCTTCCAAGCAGATGATCCGGGTTCGACTCCCGGCCAACGCATGTCACTTTTTTCTTACCCTTCAGTTTTATTATCTTAAAAGTTGATATCTTGAAGAGGGTTGATTAATGAAAAGCCATAAATTTTTTCTTAATTTTTAAAAAAACAATTCAAAAACTATTTTGGTGACCTATTGAAAAATAAATATTTCCTTCCAAGGGGCTTTCGTGCTCTCTTGCGTCCTCATAAATATTTTAGCTTTTATTATCCTCTTCGACCGTGAAATAATTTTTCGAATCGCCGATGAAAATATACGAATTTAACTGTACATCGAATAAAAGTTCAATGCTCTCAATTAATAATTTTGAACTACAAAACAGAAGGGAAAAAAATGAACAACAAACTCGCGTTGAAAAAGAAGGAGAATAAATAAATCGCATTACATGGAAGTGGAAACCACGAAAAGCGTTCAAGGAGAGTAGGTTGATAATGCGTGTGTAAACTACGAACAACTGAGATATCTTATGAAATAATGGGTAAGGAGGAGTTTACAAACTTTCCAGCAGTAGTTGAAATTCAAAGTGTCTGTTTCGAGGTGGAAATAATTTAGTTAAAAGGTAATTATATTTTCCACTCATAACGACTCACTTACGGACTAGACACAGATTCTCAAAGAACTGGAAAGTAAGTTGATAAAAGAAATTTTTAACAGCTGTCAGTAAGCGTTGGTGGTATAACGTTTAGCATAGCTGCCATCCAAGCAGTTGACCCGGGTTCGACTACCGGCCAACGCAAGCGTTTTGATTTTATTCGACTCGATATTGTCTCACTTTAATAGAGCAAGTGAAAAATATTCCGCGCATATGGATCTTAAAAAAGAATAATTTAGAATAGTGAGAAGGAAATAAATTGAGAAATGCGTCTTTTATATGGGGTGTAAATTCATTTTTCAGTTCGGTTCGGATGGAAAGGATTTCCGATCTGTATGAAAATCGGAATATATGAAGAAAACTTCAAGTATTCTCGTCATCGTTATACAGCACATTTAAGGGATATTGACCTTTGCTTTTTATAAAGTAAATCTAGTTTTTCGTTCAAGCGTTGGTGGTATAACGGTTAGCATAGCTGCCTTCCAAGCAGTTGACCCGGGTTGGACTCCCGGCCAATGCATGTCACTTTTTTCTTACCCTTCAGTTTTATTATCTTAAAAGTTGATATCTTGAAGAGGGATGATTAATGAAAAGCCATAAATTTTTTCTTAATTTTTAAAAAAACAATTCAAAAACTATTTTGGTGACCTATTGAAAAATAAATAGTTCCTTCCAAGGGACTTTCGTGCTCTCTTGCGTCCTCATAAATATTTTAGCTTTTATTATCGTCTTTTTTCGACCGTGAAATAATTTTTAGAATCGCCGATGAAAATATACGAATTTAACTGTACATCGAATAAAAGTTCAATGCTCTCAATTAATAATTTTGAACTACAAAACAGAAGGGAAAAAAATGAACAACAAACTCGCGTTCAAAAAGAAGGAGAATAAATAAATCGCATTACATGGAAATGGAAACCACGAAAAGCGTTCAAGGAGAGTAGGTTGATAATGCGTGTGTAAACTACGAACTACTGAGATATCTTATGAAATAATGGGTAAGGAGGAGTTTACAAACTTTCCAGCAGTAGTTGAAATTCAAAGTGTCTGTTTCGTGGTGGAAACAATTTAGTTAAAAGGTAATTATATTTTCTACTCATAACGACTCACTTACGGAGTAGACACAGATTCTCAAAGAACTGGAAAGTAAGTTGATAAAAGAAATTTTTAACAGCTGTCAGTAAGCGTTGGTGGTATAACGGTTAGCATAGCTGCCTTCCAAGCAGTTGACCCGGGTTCGACTCCCGGTCAACGCAAGCGTTTTGATTTTATTCGACTCGATATTGTCTCACTTTAATAGAGCAAGTGAAAAATATTCCGCGCATATGGATCTTAAAAAAGAATAATATAGAATAGTGAGAAGGAAATAAATTGAGAAATGCGTCTTTTATATGGGGTGTAAATTCATTTTTCGGTTCGGTTGGAAAGGATTTCTGATCTGTATGAAAATCGGAATGTATGAAGAAAATTTCAAGTATACTCGTCATCGTTATACAGCACATTTAAGGGATATTGACCTTTGCTTTTTATAAAGTAAATCTTGTTTTTCGTTCAAGCGTTGGTGGTATAACGGTTAGCATAGCTGCCTTCCAAGCAGATGATCCGGGTTCGACTCCCGGCCAACGCATGTCACTTTTTTCTTACCCTTCAGTTTTATTATCTTAAAAGTTGATATCTTGAAGAGGGATGATTAATGAAAAGCCATAAATTTTTTCTTAATTTTTAAAAAAACAATTCAAAAACTATTTTGGTGACCTATTGAAAAATAAATATTTCCTTCCAAGGGGCTTTCGTGCTCTCTTGCGTCCTCATAAATATTTTAGCTTTTATTATCCTCTTCGACCGTGAAATAATTTTTCGAATCGCCGATGAAAATATACGAATTTAACTGTACATCGAATAAAAGTTCAATGCTCTCAATTAATAATTTTGAACTACAAAACAGAAGGGAAAAAAATGAACAACAAACTCGCGTTGAAAAAGAAGGAGAATAAATAAATCGCATTACATGGAAGTGGAAACCACGAAAAGCGTTCAAGGAGAGTAGGTTGATAATGCGTGTGTAAACTACGAACAACTGAGATATCTTATGAAATAATGGGTAAGGAGGAGTTTACAAACTTTCCAGCAGTAGTTGAAATTCAAAGTGTCTGTTTCGAGGTGGAAATAATTTAGTTAAAAGGTAATTATATTTTCCACTCATAACGACTCACTTACGGACTAGACACAGATTCTCAAAGAACTGGAAAGTAAGTTGATAAAAGAAATTTTTAACAGCTGTCAGTAAGCGTTGGTGGTATAACGTTTAGCATAGCTGCCATCCAAGCAGTTGACCCGGGTTCGACTACCGGCCAACGCAAGCGTTTTGATTTTATTCGACTCGATATTGTCTCACTTTAATAGAGCAAGTGAAAAATATTCCGCGCATATGGATCTTAAAAAAGAATAATTTAGAATAGTGAGAAGGAAATAAATTGAGAAATGCGTCTTTTATATGGGGTGTAAATTCATTTTTCAGTTCAGTTCGGATGGAAAGGATTTCCGATCTGTATGAAAATCGGAATATATGAAGAAAACTTCAAGTATTCTCGTCATCGTTATACAGCACATTTAAGGGATATTGACCTTTGCTTTTTATAAAGTAAATCTAGTTTTTCGTTCAAGCGTTGGTGGTATAACGGTTAGCATAGCTGCCTTCCAAGCAGTTGACCCGGGTTGGACTCCCGGCCAATGCATGTCACTTTTTTCTTACCCTTCAGTTTTATTATCTTAAAAGTTGATATCTTGAAGAGGGATGATTAATGAAAAGCCATAAATTTTTTCTTAATTTTTAAAAAAACAATTCAAAAACTATTTTGGTGACCTATTGAAAAATAAGTATTTCCTTCCAAGGGACTTTCGTGTTCTCTTGCGTCCTCATAAATATTTTAGCTTTTATTATCGTCTTTTTTCGACCGTGAAATAATTTTTAGAATCGCCGATGAAAATATACGAATTTAACTGTACATCGAATAAAAGTTCAATGCTCTCAAATAATAATTTTGAACTACAAAACAGAAGGGAAAAAAATGAACAACAAACTCGCGTTCAAAAAGAAGGAGAATAAATAAATCGCATTACATGGAAATGGAAACCACGAAAAGCGTTCAAGGAGAGTAGGTTGATAATGCGTGTGTAAACTACGAACTACTGAGATATCTTATGAAATAATGGGTAAGGAGGAGTTTACAAACTTTCCAGCAGTAGTTGAAATTCAAAGTGTCTGTTTCGTGGTGGAAACAATTTAGTTAAAAGGTAATTATATTTTCTACTCATAACGACTCACTTACGGAGTAGACACAGATTCTCAAAGAACTGGAAAGTAAGTTGATAAAAGAAATTTTTAACAGCTGTCAGTAAGCGTTGGTGGTATAACGGTTAGCATAGCTGCCTTCCAAGCAGTTGACCCGGGTTCGACTCCCGGTCAACGCAAGCGTTTTGATTTTATTCGACTCGATATTGTCTCACTTTAATAGAGCAAGTGAAAAATATTCCGCGCATATGGATCTTAAAAAAGAATAATATAGAATAGTGAGAAGGAAATAAATTGAGAAATGCGTCTTTTATATGGGGTGTAAATTCATTTTTCAGTTCGGTTCGGATGGAAAGGATTTCTCATCTGTATGAAAATCGGAATGTATGAAGAAAATTTCAAGTATACTCGTCATCGTTATACAGCACATTTAAGGGATATTGACCTTTGCTTTTTATAAAGTAAATCTTGTTTTTCGTTCAAGCGTTGGTGGTATAACGGTTAGCATAGCTGCCTTCCAAGCAGTTGATCCGGGTTCGACTCCCGGCCAACGCATGTCACTTTTTTCTTACCCTTCAGTTTTATTATCTTAAAAGTTGATATCTTGAAGAGGGATGATTAATGAAAAGCCATAAATTTTTTCTTAATTTTTAAAAAAACAATTCAAAAACTATTTTGGTGACCTATTGAAAAATAAATAGTTCCTTCCAAGGGACTTTCGTGCTCTCTTGCGTCCTCATAAATATTTTAGCTTTTATTATCGTCTTTTTTCGACCGTGAAATAATTTTTAGAATCGCCGATGAAAATATACGAATTTGACTGTACATCGAATAAAAGTTCAATGCTCTCAATTAATAATTTTGAACTACAAAACAGAAGGGAAAAAAATGAACAACAAACTCGCGTTTAAAAAGAAGGAGAATAAATAAATCGCATTACATGGAAATGGAAACCCCGAAAAGCGTTCAAGGAGAGTAGGTTGATAATGCGTGTGTAAACTACGAACAATTGAGATATCTTATGAAATAATGGATAAGGAGGAGTTTACAAACTTTCTAGCAGTAGTTGAAATTCAAAGTGTCTGTTTCGTTGGTGAAATAATTTAGTTAAAAGGTAATTATATTTTCCACTCATAACGACTCACTTACGGACTAGACACAGATAGATTCTCAAAGAACTGGAAAGTAAGTTGATAAAAGAAATTTTTAACAGCTGTCAGTAAGCGTTGGTGGTATAACGGTTAGCATAGCTGCCTTCCAAGCAGTTGACCCGGGTTCGACTCCCGGCCAACGCAAGCGTTTTGATTTTATTCGACTCGATATTGTCTCACTTTAAGAGAGCAAGTGAAAAATATTCCGCGCATATGGATCTTAAAAAAGAATAATTTAGAATAGTGAGAAGGAAATAAATTGAGAAATGCGTCTTTTATATGGGGTGTAAATTCATTTTTCGGTTCGGTTGGAAAGGATTTCTGATCTGTATGAAAATCGGAATGTATGAAGAAAATTTCAAGTATACTCGTCATCGTTATACAGCACATTTAAGGGATATTGACCTTTGCTTTTTATAAAGTAAATCTTGTTTTTCGTTCAAGCGTTGGTGGTATAACGGTTAGCATAGCTGCCTTCCAAGCAGTTGATCCAGGTTCGACTCCCGGCCAACGCATGTCACTTTTTTCTTACCCTTCAGTTTTATTATCTTAAAAGTTGATATCTTGAAGAGGGATGATTAATGAAAAGCCATAAATTTTTTCTTAATTTTTAAAAAAACAATTCAAAAACTATTTTGGTGACCTATTGAAAAATAAATATTTCCTTCCAAGGGACTTTCGTGCTCTCTTGCGTCCTCATAAATATTTTAGCTTTTATTATCGTCTTTTTTCGACCGTGAAATAATTTTTAGAATCGCCGATGAAAATATACGAATTTAACTGTACATCGAATAAAAGTTCAATGCTCTCAATTAATAATTTTGAACTACAAATCAGAAGGGAAAAAAATGAACAACAAACTCGCGTTCAAAAAGAAGGAGAATAAATAAATCGCATTACATGGAAATGGAAACCACGAAAAGCGTTCAAGGAGAGTAGGTTGATAACGCGTGTGTAAACTACGAACAATTGAGATATCTTATGAAATAATGGGTAAGGAGGAGTTTACAAACTTTCCAGCAGTAGTTGAAATTCAAAGTGTCTGTTTCGTGGTGGAAATAATTTAGTTAAAAGGTAATTATATTTTCCACTCATAACGACTCACTTACGGACTAGACACAGATTCTCAAAGAACTGGAAAGTAAGTTGATAAAAGAAATTTTTAACAGCAGTCAGTAAGCGTTGGTGGTATAACGGTTAGCAGAGCTGCCTTCCAAGCAGTTGACCCGGGTTCGACTCCCGGCCAACGCAAGCGTTTTGATTTTATTCGACTCGATATTGTCTCACTTTAATTGAGCAAGTAAAAAATATTCCGCGCATATGGATTTTAAAAAAGAATAATTTAGAATAGTGAGAAGGAAATAAATTGAGAAATGCGTCTTTTATATGGGGTGTAAATTCATTTTTCAGTTCGGTTCGGTTGGAAAGGATTTCCGATCTGTATGAAAATCGGAATGTATAAAGAAAACTTCAAGTATTCTCGTCATCGTTATACAGCACATTCAAGGGATATTGACCTTTGCTTTTTATAAAGTAAATCTTGTTCTTCGTTCAAGCGTTGGTGGTATAACGGTTAGCATAGCTGCCTTCCAAGCAGTTGACCCAGGTTCGACTCCCGGCCAACGCATGTCACTTTTTTCTTACCCTCAGTTTTATTATCTTAAAAGTTGATATCTTGAAGAGGGTTGATTAATGAAAAGCCATAAATTTTTTCTTAATTTTTGAAAAAACAATTCAAAAACTATTTTGGTGACCTATTGAAAAATAAATATTTCCTTCCAAGGGACTTTCGTTCTCTCTTGCGTCCTCATAAATATTTTAGCTTTTATTATCGTCTTTTTTCGACCGTGAAATAATTTTTAGAATCGCCGATGAAAATATACGAATTTAACTGTACATCGAATAAAAGTTCAATGCTCTCAATTAATAATTTTGAACTACAAAACGGAAGGGAAAAAAATGAACAACAAACTCGCGTTCAAAAAGAAGGAGAATAAATAAATCGCATTACATGGAAATGGAAACCACAAAAAGCGTTCAAGGAGAGTAGGTTGATAATGCGTGTGTAAACTACGAACAATTGAGATATCTTATGAAATAATGGATAAGGAGGAGTTTACAAACTTTCCAGCAGTAGTTGAAATTCAAAGTGTCTGTTTCGTTGGTGAAATAATTTAGTTAAAAGGTAATTATATTTTCCACTCATAACGACTCACTTACGGACTAGACACAGATTCTCAAAGAACTGGAAAGTAAGTTGATAAAAGAAATTTTTAACAGCTGTCAGTAAGCGTTGGTGGTATAACGGTTAGCATAGCTGCCTTCCAAGCAGTTGACCCGGGTTCGACTCCCGGCCAACGCATGTCACTTTTTTCTTACCCTTCAGTTTTATTATCTTAAAAGTTGATATCTTGAAGAGGGATGATTAATGAAAAGCCATAAATTTTTTCTTAATTTTTAAAAAAACAATTCAAAAACTATTTTGGTGACCTATTGAAAAATAAATATTTCCTTCCAAGGGACTTTCGTGCTCTCTTGCGTCCTCATAAATATTTTAGCTTTTATTATCGTCTTTTTTCGACCGTGAAATAATTTTTAGAATCGCCGATGAAAATATACGAATTTGACTGTACATCGAATAAAAGTTCAATGCTCTCAATTAATAATTTTGAACTACAAAACAGAAGGGAAAAAAATGAACAACAAACTCGCGTTCAAAAAGAAGGAGAATAAATAAATCGCATTACATGGAAATGGAAACCACGAAAAGCGTTCAAGGAGAGTAGGTTGATAATGCGTGTGTAAACTACGAACAATTGAGATATCTTATGAAATAATGGATAAGGAGGAGTTTACAAACTTTCTAGCAGTAGTTGAAATTCAAAGTGTCTGTTTCGTGGTGGAAATAATTTAGTTAAAAGGTAATTATATTTTCCACTCATAACGACTCACTTACGGACTAGACACAGATAGATTCTCAAAGAACTGGAAAGTAAGTTGATAAAAGAAATTTTTAACAGCTGTCAGTAAGCGTTGGTGGTATAACGGTTAGCATAGCTGCCTTCCAAGCAGTTGACCCGGGTTCGACTCCCGGCCAACGCAAGCGTTTTGATTTTATTCGACTCGATATTGTCTCACTTTAATAGAGCAAGTGAAAAATATTCCGCGCATATGGATCTTAAAAAAGAATAATTTAGAATAGTGAGAAGGAAATAAATTGAGAAATGCGTCTTTTATATGGGGTGTAAATTCATTTTTCGGTTCGGTTGGAAAGTATTTCTGATCTGTATGAAAATCGGAATGTATGAAGAAAATTTCAAGTATACTCGTCATCGTTATACAGCACATTTAAGGGATATTGACCTTTGCTTTTTATAAAGTAAATCTTGTTTTTCGTTCAAGCGTTGGTGGTATAACGGTTAGCATAGCTGCCTTCCAAGCAGTTGATCCGGGTTCGACTCCCGGCCAACGCATGTCACTTTTTTCTTACCCTTCAGTTTTATTATCTTAAAAGTTGATATCTTGAAGAGGGATGATTAATGAAAAGCCATAAATTTTTTCTTAATTTTTAAAAAAACAATTCAAAAACTATTTTGGTGACCTATTGAAAAATAAATATTTCCTTCCAAGGGACTTTCGTGCTCTCTTGCGTCCTCATAAATATTTTAGCTTTTATTATCGTCTTTTTTCGACCGTGAAATAATTTTTAGAATCGCCGATGAAAATATACGAATTTGACTGTACATCGAATAAAAGTTCAATGCTCTCAATTAATAATTTTGAACTACAAAACAGAAGGGAAAAAAATGAACAACAAACTCGCGTTCAAAAAGAAGGAGAATAAATAAATCGCATTACATGGAAATGGAAACCACGAAAAGCGTTCAAGGAGAGTAGGTTGATAATGCGTGTGTAAACTACGAACAATTGAGATATCTTATGAAATAATGGATAAGGAGGAGTTTACAAACTTTCTAGCAGTAGTTGAAATTTAAAGTGTCTGTTTCGTTGGTGAAATAATTTAGTTAAAAGGTAATTATATTTTCCACTCATAACGACTCACTTACGGACTAGACACAGATTCTCAAAGAACTGGAAAGTAAGTTGATAAAAGAAAATTTTAACAGCTGTCAGTAAGCGTTGGTGGTATAACGGTTAGCATAGCTGCCTTCCAAGCAGTTGACCCGGGTTCGACTCCCGGCCAACGCAAGCGTTTTGATTTTATTCGACTCGATATTGTCTCACTTTAAGAGAGCAAATGAAAAATATTCCGCGCATATGGATTTTAAAAAAGAATAATTTAGAATAGTGAGAAGGAAATAAATTGAGAAATGCGTCTTTTATATGGGGTGTAAATTCATTTTTCAGTTCGGTTCGGTTGGAAAGGATTTCCGATCTGTATGAAAATCGGAATGTATAAAGAAAACTTCAAGTATTCTCGTCATCGTTATACAGCACATTCAAGGGATATTGACCTTTGCTTTTTATAAAGTAAATCTTGTTCTTCGTTCAAGCGTTGGTGGTATAACGGTTAGCATAGCTGCCTTCCAAGCAGTAGACCCAGGTTCGACTCCCGGCCAACGCATGTCACTTTTTTCTTACCCTTCAGTTTTATTATCTTAAAAGTTGATATCTTGAAGAGGGTTGATTAATGAAAAGCCATAAATTTTTTCTTAATTTTTAAAAAAACAATTCAAAAACTATTTTGGTGACCTATTGAAAAATAAATATTTCCTTCCAAGGGACTTTCGTGCTCTCTTGCGTCCTCATAAATATTTTAGCTTTTATTATCGTCTTTTTTCGACCGTGAAATAATTTTTAGAATCGCCGATGAAAATATACGAATTTAACTGTACATCGAATAAAAGTTCAATGCTCTCAATTAATAATTTTGAACTACAAAACAGAAGGGAAAAAAATGAACAACAAACTCGCGTTTAAAAAGAAGGAGAATAAATAAATCGCATTACATGGAAATGGAAACCACGAAAAGCGTTCAAGGAGAGTAGGTTGATAATGCGTGTGTAAACTACGAACAATTGAGATATCTTATGAAATAATGGATAAGGAGGAGTTTACAAACTTTCTAGCAGTAGTTGAAATTCAAAGTGTCTGTTTCGCTGGTGAAATAATTTAGTTAAAAGGTAATTTTTTTTTCCTCTCATAACGACTCACTTACGGACTAGACACAGATTCTCAAAGAACTGGAAAGTAAGTTGATAAAAGAAATTTTTAACAGCTGTCAGTAACCGTTGGTGGTATAACGGTTAGCATAGCTGCCTTCCAAGCAGTTGACCCGGGTTCGACTCCCGCCCAACGCAAGCGTTTTGATTTTATTCGAATCGATATTGTCTCACTTTAAGAGAGCAAGTGAAAAATATTCCGCGCATATGGATCTTAAAAAAGAATAATTTAGAATAGTGAGAAGGAAATAAATTGAGAAATGCGTCTTTTATACGGGGTGTAAATTCATTTTTCGGTTCGGTTGGAAAGGATTTCCGATCTGTATGAAAATCGGAATGTATGAAGAAAACTTCAAGTATTCTCGTCATCGTTATACAGCACATTTAAGGGATATTGACCTTTGCTTTTTATAAAGTAAATCTTGTTCTTCGTTCAAGCGTTGGTGGTATAACGGTTAGCATAGCTGCCTTCCAAGCAGTTGACCCGGGTTCGACTCCCGGCCAACGCATGTCAATTTTTTCTTACCCTTCAGTTTTATTATCTTAAAAGTTGATATCTTGAAGAGGGATGATTAATGAAAAGCCATAAATTTTTTCTTAATTTTTAAAAAACAATTCAAAAACTATTTTGGTGACCTATTGAAAAATAAATATTTCCTTCCAAGGGACTATCGTGCTCTCTTGCGTCCTCATAAATATTTTAGCTTTTATTATCGTCTGTTTGCGACCGTGAAATAATTTTTAGAATCGCCGATGAAATTATACGAATTTAACTGTACATCGAATAAAATTTCAATGCTCTCAATTAATAATTTTGAACTACAAAACAGAAGGGGAAAAAATGAACAACAAACTCGCGTTTAAAAAGAAGGAGAATAAATAAATCGCATTACATGGAAATGGAAACCCCGAAAAGCGTTCAAGGAGAGTAGGTTGATAATGCGTGTGTAAACTACGAACAATTGAGATATCTTATGAAATAATGGGTAAGGAGGAGTTTACAAACTTTCCAGCAGTAGTTGAAATTCAAAGTGTCTGTTTCGTGGTGGAAATAATTTAGTTAAAAGGTAATTATATTTTCCACTCGTAACGACTCACTTACGGACTAGACACAGATTCTCAAAGATCTGGAAAGTAAGTTGATAAAAGAAATTTTTAACAGCTGTCAGTAAGCGTTGTTGGTATAACGGTTAGCATAGCTGCCTTCCAAGCAGTTGACCCGGGTTCGACTCCCGGCCAACGCAAGCGTTTTGATTTTATTCGACTCGATATTGTCTCACTTTAATAGAGCAAGTGAAAAATATTCCACGCATATGGATCTTAAAAAAGAATAATTTAGAATAGTGAGAAGTAAATAAATTGAGAAATGCGTCTTTTATATGGGGTGTAAATTCATTTTTCGGTTTGGTTGGAAAGGATTTCCGATCTGTATGAAAATCGGAATGTATGAAGAAAACTTCAAGTATTCTCGTCATCGTTATACAGCACATATAAGGGATATTAAGCTTTGCTTTTTATAAAGTAAATCTTGTTCTTCGTTCAAGCGTTGGAGGTATAACGGTTAGCATAGCTGCCTTCCAAGCAGTTGACCCGGGTTCGACTCCCGGCCAACGCAAGGCACTTTTTTCTTACCCTTCAGTTTTATTATCTTAAAAGTTGACATCTTGAAGAGGGATGATTAATGAAAAGCCATAAATTTTTTCTTTAATTTTTAAAAAAACAATTCAAAAACTATTTTGGTGACCAATTGAAAAATAAATATTTCCTTCCAAGGGACTTTCGTGCTCTCTTGCGTCCTCATAAATATTTTAGCTTTTATTATCGTCTTTTTTCGACCGTGAAATAATTTTTAGAATCGCCGATGAAAATATACGAATTTAACTGTACATCGAATAAAAGTTCAATGCTCTCAATTAATAATTTTGAACTACAAAACAGAAGGGAAAAAATTAACAACAAACTCGCGTTCAAAAAGAAGAAGAATAAATAAATCGCATTACATGGAAATGGAAACCACGAAAAGCGTTCAAGGAGAGTAGGTTGATAATGCGTGTGTAAACTACGAACAATTGAGATATCTTATGAAATAATGGATAAGGAGGAGTTTACAAACTTTCCAGCAGTAGTTGAAATTCAAAGTGTCTGTTTCGTTGGTGAAATAATTTAGTTAAAAGGTAATTATATTTTCCACTCATAACGACTCACTTACGGACTAGACACAGATTCTTAAAGAACTGGAAAGTAAGTTGATAAAAGAAATTTTTAACAGCTGTCAGTAAGCGTTGGTGGTATAACGGTTAGCATAGCTGCCTTCCAAGCAGTTGACCCGGGTTCGACTCCCGGCCAACGCATGTCACTTTTTTCTTACCCTTCAGTTTTATTATCTTAAAAGTTGATATCTTGAAGAGGGATGATTAATGAAAAGCCATAAATTTTTTCTTAATTTTTAAAAAAACAATTCAAAAACTATTTTGGTGACCTATTGAAAAATAAATATTTCCTTCCAAGGGACTTTCGTGCTCTCTTGCGTCCTCATAAATATTTTAGCTTTTATTATCGTCTTTTTTCGACCGTGAAATAATTTTTAGAATCGCCGATGAAAATATACGAATTTAACTGTACATCGAATAAAAGTTCAATGCTCTCAATTAATAATTTTGAACTACAAAACAGAAGGGAAAAAAATGAACAACAAACTCGCGTTTAAAAAGAAGGAGAATAAATAAATCGCATTACATGGAAATGGAAACCACGAAAAGCGTTCAAGGAGAGTAGGTTGATAATGCGTGAGTAAACTACGAACAATTGAGATATCTTATGAAATAATGGATAAGGAGGAGTTTACAAACTTTCTAGCAGTAGTTGAAATTCAAAGTGTCTGTTTCGCTGGTGAAATAATTTAGTTAAAAGGTAATTTTTTTTTCCTCTCATAACGACTCACTTACGGACTAGACACAGTATCTCAAAGAACTGGAAAGTAAGTTGATAAAAGAAATTTTTAACAGCTGTCAGTAACCGTTGGTGGTATAACGGTTAGCATAGCTGCCTTCCAAGCAGTTGACCCGGGTTCGACTCCCGCCCAACGCAAGCGTTTTGATTTTATTCGAATCGATATTGTCTCACTTTAAGAGAGCAAGTGAAAAATATTCCGCGCATATGGATCTTAAAAAAGAATAATTTAGAATAGTGAGAAGGAAATAAATTGAGAAATGCGTCTTTTATACGGGGTGTAAATTCATTTTTCGGTTCGGTTGGAAAGGATTTCCGATCTGTATGAAAATCGGAATGTATGAAGAAAACTTCAAGTATTCTCGTCATCGTTATACAGCACATTTAAGGGATATTGACCTTTGCTTTTTATAAAGTAAATCTTGTTCTTCGTTCAAGCGTTGGTGGTATAACGGTTAGCATAGCTGCCTTCCAAGCAGTTGACCCGGGTTCGACTCCCGGCCAACGCATGTCAATTTTTTCTTACCCTTCAGTTTTATTATCTTAAAAGTTGATATCTTGAAGAGGGATGATTAATGAAAAGCCATAAATTTTTTCTTAATTTTTAAAAAACAATTCAAAAACTATTTTGGTGACCTATTGAAAAATAAATATTTCCTTCCAAGGGACTATCGTGCTCTCTTGCGTCCTCATAAATATTTTAGCTTTTATTATCGTCTGTTTGCGACCGTGAAATAATTTTTAGAATCGCCGATGAAATTATACGAATTTAACTGTACATCGAATAAAAGTTCAATGCTCTCAATTAATAATTTTGAACTACAAAACAGAAGGGGAAAAAATGAACAACAAACTCGCGTTTAAAAAGAAGGAGAATAAATAAATCGCATTACATGGAAATGGAAACCCCGAAAAGCGTTCAAGGAGATTAGGTTGATAATGCGTGTGTAAACTACGAACAATTGAGATATCTTATGAAATAATGGGTAAGGAGGAGTTTACAAACTTTCCAGCAGTAGTTGAAATTCAAAGTGTCTGTTTCGTGGTGGAAATAATTTAGTTAAAAGGTAATTATATTTTCCACTCGTAACGACTCACTTACGGACTAGACACAGATTCTCAAAGATCTGGAAAGTAAGTTGATAAAAGAAATTTTTAACAGCTGTCAGTAAGCGTTGTTGGTATAACGGTTAGCATAGCTGCCTTCCAAGCAGTTGACACGGGTTCGACTCCCGGCCAACGCAAGCGTTTTGATTTTATTCGACTCGATATTGTCTCACTTTAATAGAGCAAGTGAAAAATATTCCACGCATATGGATCTTAAAAAAGAATAATTTAGAATAGTGAGAAGGAAATAAATTGAGAAATGCGTCTTTTATATGGGGTGTAAATTCATTTTTCGGTTTGGTTGGAAAGGATTTCCGATCTGTATGAAAATCGGAATGTATGAAGAAAACTTCAAGTATTCTCGTCATCGTTATACAGCACATATAAGGGATATTAAGCTTTGCTTTTTATAAAGTAAATCTTGTTCTTCGTTCAAGCGTTGGAGGTATAACGGTTAGCATAGCTGCCTTCCAAGCAGTTGACCCGGGTTCGACTCCCGGCCAACGCATGGCACTTTTTTCTTACCCTTCAGTTTTATTATCTTAAAAGTTGACACCTTGAAGAGGGATGATTAATGAAAAGCCATAAATTTTTTCTTTAATTTTTAAAAAAACAATTCAAAAACTATTTTGGTGACCAATTGAAAAATAAATATTTCCTTCCAAGGGACTTTCGTGCTCTCTTGCGTCCTCATAAATATTTTAGCTTTTATTATCGTCTTTTTTCGACCGTGAAATAATTTTTAGAATCGCCGATGAAAATATACGAATTTAACTGTACATCGAATAAAAGTTCAATGCTCTCAATTAATAATTTTGAACTACAAAACAGAAGGGAAAAAAATGAACAACAAACTCGCGTTTAAAAAGAAGGAGAATAAATAAATCGCATTACATGGAAATGGAAACCACGAAAAGCGTTCAAGGAGAGTAGGTTGATAATGCGTGAGTAAACTACGAACAATTGAGATATCTTATGAAATAATGGATAAGGAGGAGTTTACAAACTTTCTAGCAGTAGTTGAAATTCAAAGTGTCTGTTTCGCTGGTGAAATAATTTAGTTAAAAGGTAATTTTTTTTTCCTCTCATAACGACTCACTTACGGACTAGACACAGATTCTCAAAGAACTGGAAAGTAAGTTGATAAAAGAAATTTTTAACAGCTGTCAGTAACCGTTGGTGGTATAACGGTTAGCATAGCTGCCTTCCAAGCAGTTGACCCGGGTTCGACTCCCGCCCAACGCAAGCGTTTTGATTTTATTCGAATCGATATTGTCTCACTTTAAGAGAGCAAGTGAAAAATATTCCGCGCATATGGATCTTAAAAAAGAATAATTTAGAATAGTGAGAAGGAAATAAATTGAGAAATGCGTCTTTTATACGGGGTGTAAATTCATTTTTCGGTTCGGTTGGAAAGGATTTCCGATCTGTATGAAAATCGGAATGTATGAAGAAAACTTCAAGTATTCTCGTCATCGTTATACAGCACATTTAAGGGATATTGACCTTTGCTTTTTATAAAGTAAATCTTGTTCTTCGTTCAAGCGTTGGTGGTATAACGGTTAGCATAGCTGCCTTCCAAGCAGTTGACCCGGGTTCGACTCCCGGCCAACGCATGTCAATTTTTTCTTACCCTTCAGTTTTATTATCTTAAAAGTTGATATCTTGAAGAGGGATGATTAATGAAAAGCCATAAATTTTTTCTTAATTTTTAAAAAACAATTCAAAAACTATTTTGGTGACCTATTGAAAAATAAATATTTCCTTCCAAGGGACTATCGTGCTCTCTTGCGTCCTCATAAATATTTTAGCTTTTATTATCGTCTGTTTGCGACCGTGAAATAATTTTTAGAAACGCCGATGAAATTATACGAATTTAACTGTACATCGAATAAAAGTTCAATGCTCTCAATTAATAATTTTGAACTACAAAACAGAAGGGGAAAAAATGAACAACAAACTCGCGTTTAAAAAGAAGGAGAATAAATAAATCGCATTACATGGAAATGGAAACCCCGAAAAGCGTTCAAGGAGATTAGGTTGATAATGCGTGTGTAAACTACGAACAATTGAGATATCTTATGAAATAATGGGTAAGGAGGAGTTTACAAACTTTCCAGCAGTAGTTGAAATTCAAAGTGTCTGTTTCGTGGTGGAAATAATTTAGTTAAAAGGTAATTATATTTTCCACTCGTAACGACTCACTTACGGACTAGACACAGATTCTCAAAGATCTGGAAAGTAAGTTGATAAAAGAAATTTTTAACAGCTGTCAGTAAGCGTTGTTGGTATAACGGTTAGCATAGCTGCCTTCCAAGCAGTTGACACGGGTTCGACTCCCGGCCAACGCAAGCGTTTTGATTTTATTCGACTCGATATTGTCTCACTTTAATAGAGCAAGTGAAAAATATTCCACGCATATGGATCTTAAAAAAGAATAATTTAGAATAGTGAGAAGGAAATAAATTGAGAAATGCGTCTTTTATATGGGGTGTAAATTCATTTTTCGGTTTGGTTGGAAAGGATTTCCGATCTGTATGAAAATCGGAATGTATGAAGAAAACTTCAAGTATTCTCGTCATCGTTATACAGCACATATAAGGGATATTAAGCTTTGCTTTTTATAAAGTAAATCTTGTTCTTCGTTCAAGCGTTGGAGGTATAACGGTTAGCATAGCTGCCTTCCAAGCAGTTGACCCGGGTTCGACTCCCGGCCAACGCATGGCACTTTTTTCTTACCCTTCAGTTTTATTATCTTAAAAGTTGACACCTTGAAGAGGGATGATTAATGAAAAGCCATAAATTTTTTCTTTAATTTTTAAAAAAACAATTCAAAAACTATTTTGGTGACCAATTGAAAAATAAATATTTCCTTCCAAGGGACTTTCGTGCTCTCTTGCGTCCTCATAAATATTTTAGCTTTTATTATCGTCTTTTTTCGACCGTGAAATAATTTTTAGAATCGCCGATGAAAATATACGAATTTAACTGTACATCGAATAAAAGTTCAATGCTCTCAATTAATAATTTTGAACTACAAAACAGAAGGGAAAAAATTAACAACAAACTCGCGTTCAAAAAGAAGAAGAATAAATAAATCGCATTACATGGAAATGGAAACCACGAAAAGCGTTCAAGGAGAGTAGGTTGATAATGCGTGTGTAAACTACGAACAATTGAGATATCTTATGAAATAATGGGTAAGGAGGAGTTTACAAACTTTCCAGCAGTAGTTGAAATTCAAAGTGTCTGTTTCGTGGTGGAAATAATTTAGTTAAAAGGTAATTATATTTTCCACTCATAACGACTCACTTACGGACTAGACACAGATTCTCGAAGAACTGGAAAGTAAGTTGATAAAAGAAATTTTTAACAGCTGTCAGTAAGCGTTGGTGGTATAACGGTTAGCATAGCTGCCTTCCAAGCAGTTGATTTGGGTTCGACTCCCGGCCAACGCAAGCGTTTTGATTTTATTCGACTCGATATTGTCTCACTTTAATAGAGCAAGTGAAAAATATTCCGCGCATATGGATCTTAAAAAAGAATAATTTAGAATAGTGAGAAGGAAATAAATTGAGAAATGCGTCTTTTATATGGGGTGTAAATTCATTTTTCAGTTCGGTTCGGTTGGAAAGGATTTCCGATCTGTATGAAAATCGGAATGTATGAAGAAAACTTCAAGTATTCTCGTCATCGTTATACAGCACATTTAAGGGATATTGACCTTTGCTTTTTATAAAGTAAATCTTGTTCTTCGTTCAAGCGTTGGTGGTATAACGGTTAGCACAGCTGCCTTCCAAGCAGTTGACCCGGGTACGACTCCCGGCCAACGCATGTCACTTTTTTCTTACCCTTCAGTTTTATTATCTTAAAAGTTGATATCTTGAAGAGGGGTGATTAATGAAAAGCCATAAATTTTTTCTTAATTTTTAAAAAAACAATTCAAAAACTATTTTGGAGACCTATTGAAAAATAAATATTTCCTTCCAAGGGACTTTCATGCTCTCTTGCGTCCTCATAAATATTTTAGCTTTTATTATCGTCTTTTTTCGACCGTGAAATAATTTTTGGAATCGCCGATGAAAATATACGAATTTAACTGTACATCGAATAAAAGTTCAATGCTCTCAATTAATAATTTTGAACTACAAAACAGAAGGGAAAAAAATGAACAACAAACTCGCGTTCAAAAAGAAGGAGAATAAAGAAATCGCATTACATGGAAATGGAAACCACGAAAAGCGTTCAAGGAGAGTAGGTTGATAATGCGTGTGTAAACTACGAACAATTGAGATATCTTATGAAATAATGGGTAAGGAGGAGTTTACAAACTTTCCAGCAGTAGTTGAAATTCAAAGTGTCTGTTTCGTGGTGGAAATAATTTAGTTAAAAGGTAATTATATTTTCCACTCATAACGACTCACTTACGGACTAGACACAGATTCTCAAAGAACTGGAAAGTAAGTTAATAAAAGAAATTTTTAACAGCTGTCAGTAAGCGTTGGTGGTATAACGGTTAGCATAGCTGCCTTCTAAGCAGTTGACCCGGGTTCGACTCCCGGCCAACGCATGTCACTTTTTTCTAACCCTTCAGTTTTATTATCTTAAAAGTTGATATCTTGAAGAGTGATGATTATTGAAAAGTCATAAATTTTTTCTTAATTTTTAAAAAAACAATTCAAAAACTATTTTGGTGACCTATTGAAAAATAAATATTTCCTTCCAAGGGACTTTCGTGCTCTCTTGCGTCCTCATAAATATTTTAGCTTTTATTATCGTCTTTTTTCGACCGTGAAATAATTTTTAGAATCGCCGATGAAAATATACGAATTTAACTGTACATCGAATAAAAGTTCAATGCTCTCAATTAATAATTTTGAACTACAAAACAGAAGGGAAAAAAATGAACAACAAACTCGCGTTCAAAAAGAAGGAGAATAAATAAATCGCATTACATGGAAATGGAAACCACGAAAAGCGTTCAAGGAGAGTAGGTTGATAATGCGTGTGTAAACTACGAACAATTGAGATTACTTATGAAATAATGGGTAAGGAGGAGTTTACAAATTTTCCAGCAGTAGTTGAAATTCAAAGTGTCTGTTTCGTGGTGGAAATAATTTAGATAAAAGGTAATTATATTTACCACTCATAACGACTCACTTAAGGACTAGACACAGATTCTCAAAGATCTGGAAAGTAAGTTGATAAAAGAAATTTTTAACGGCTGTCAGTAAGCGTTGGTGGTATAACGGTTAGCATAGCTGCCTTCCAAGCAGTTGACCCGGGTTCGACTCCCGGCCAACGCAAGCGTTTTGATTTTATTCGACTCGATATTGTCTCACTTTAATAGAGCAAGTGAAAAATATTCCGCGCATATTGATCTTAAAAAAGAATAATTTAGAATAGTGAGAAGGAAATAAATTGAGAAATGCGTCTTTTATATGGGGTGTAAATTCATTTTTCAGTTCGGTTGGAAAGGATTTCCGATCTGTATGAAAATCGGAATGTATGAAGAAAACTTCAAATATTCTGGTCATCGTTATACAGCACATTTAAGGGATATTGACCTTTGCTTTTTATAAAGTAAATCTTGTTCTTCGTTCAAGCGTTGGTGGTATAACGGTTAGCATAGCTGCCTTCCAAGCAGTTGACCCGGGTTCGACCTCCGGCCAACGCATGTCACTTTTTTTTTACCCTTCAGTTTTATTATCTTAAAAGTTGATATCTTGAAGACGGATGATTAATGAAAAGCCATAAATTTTTTCTTAATTTTTAAAAAAACAATTCAAAAACTATTTTGGTGACCTATTGAAAAATAAATATTTCCTTCCAAGGGACTTTCGTGCTCTCTTGCGTCCTCATAAATATTTTAGCTTTTATTATCATCTTTTTTCGACCGTGAAATAATTTTTAGAATCGCCGATGAAAATATACGAATTTAACTGTACATCGAATAAAAGTTCAATGCTCTCAATTAATAATTTTGAACTACAAAACAGAAGGGAAAAAAATGAACAACAAACTCGCGTTCAAAAAGAAGGAGAATAAATAAATCGCATTACATGGAAATGGAAACCACGAAAAGCGTTCAAGGAGAGTAGGTTGATAATGCGTGTGTAAACTACGAACAATTGAGAAATCTTATGAAATAATGGGTAAGGAGGAATTTACAAACTTTCCGGCAGTAGTTGAAATTCAAAGTGTCTGTTTCGTGGTGGAAATAATTTAGTTAAAAGGTAATTATATTTTCCACTCATAACGACTCACTTACGGACTAGACACAGATTCTCAAAGAACTGGAAAGTAAGTTCATAAAAGAAATTTTTAACAGCTGTCAGTAAACGTTGGTGGTATAACGGTTAGCATAGCTGCCTTCCAAGCAATTGACCCGGGTTCGACTCCCGGCCAACGCATGTCACTTTTTTCTTACCCTTCAGTTTTATTATCTTAAAAGTTGATATCTTGAAGAGGGATGATTAATGAAATACATAAATTTTTTCTTAATTTTGAAAAAAACAATTTAAAAAGTATTTTGGTGACCTATTGAAAAATAAATATTTCCTTCCAAGGGACTTTCGTGCTCTCTTGCGTCCTCATACATATTTGACCCGGGTTCGACTCCTGGTCAACGCATGTCACTTTTTTCTTTCCCTTCAGTTTTATTATCTTAAAATTTGATATCTTGAAAAGGGATGATTAATGAAAAGCCATAAATTTTTTCTCAATTTTTAAAAAAACAATTCAAAAAGTATTTTGGTGACCTATTGAATAATAAATATTTCCTTCGAAGGGACTTTCGTGCTCTCTTGCGTCCTCATACATATTTTAGCTTTTATTATCGTCTTTTTTCGACCGTGAAATAATTTTTAGAATCGCCGATGAAAATATACGAATTTAACTGTACATCGTATAAAAGTTTAATGCTCTCAATTAATAATTTGAACTACAAAACAGAAGGGAAAAAAATGAACAATAAACTTGCGTTCAAAAAGAAGGAGAATAAATATATCGCATTACATGGAAATGGAAACCACGAAAAGCGTTCAAATAGAGTAGGTTGATAATGCGTGTGTTACCTACGAACAATTGAGATATATTATGAAATAATGGGTAAAGAGCAGTTTACAAACTTTCCAGCAGTAGTTGAAATTCAAAGTGTCTGTTTCGTGGTGGAAATAATTTAGTTAAAAGGTAATTATATTTTCCACTCATGACGACTCACTTACGGACTAGACATGGATTCTCAAAGAACTGGAAAGTAAGTTTATAAAAGAAATTTTTAACAGCTGTCAGTAAGCGTTGGTGGTATAACGGTTAGCATAGATGCCCTCCAAGCAGTTGACCCGGGTTCGACTCCCGGCCAACGCAAGCGTTTTGATTTTATTCGACTCGATATTGTCTCACTTTAATAGAGCAAGTGAAAAATATTCCGCGCATATGGATCTTAAAAAAGAATAATTTAGAATAGTGAGAAGGAAATAAATTGAGAAATGCGTCTTTTATATGGGGTGTAAATTCATTTTTGGAGTTCCTATGGTTTGTGTTATTGAAGCTATACCTTCATCTGTATGAAGCATAATTTGTCTATCCGTTAATAAACTTTTAAAAATGTTAAAAATATTACTTGGACAATTTTTATTATTAAGGCTATCATTATTCCTTAGATGGTCCTTTAATGTCTACTGAGAGTAGCAGCATGTGTTTTTCTTTATTTTTATGTTTCTTTATGTATCTAAAAAGTTGTATTAGAAAGTCGTCCACTGATTTACCTTTTCTGAAACCAAATTGTCTGTCGCTAAGTAAGTTGTTGGTCTCTAGGTGAAACATCAGTCTTGATGTCACTAATTTTTCTATTAATTTTCCAATCGTAGGGAGAAGCGTAATAGGCCTGTAATTCAATATGTTGTGTTTGTCTTTTCCTTTTTTAAGGAAAAGAATCAGATTTCCTACTTTAAAACCTTTGGGAAAATAACCTATACGCAGACACGAATTGGCCAAGCACAGGAAAAGTTCTTCGTCTGTTTGGTGAACTGCTGTTAGAATTTCATTGTCTATTCCATCTACTCCAGGAGCTTTCTTTGTCGGTAGAGTTGTTATAGCTCTATCTAGTTCTTCTTGAGTGAACATTTCGTCTTTGTTTGAGTTATTGCTGTGTATCGTATTAATTTTTTGATTAGTTGTTTTATAAATTGTTTGCAGGATATTTAGAGCTTTGTTTTTGGATGTTGCAATTTCATCTTGCTCAATTAAATTAGTTGGATATTCTCCATTTTTAAAAGTTACTTTGTATGCCTTATCGAATGGTTTGGTCATGTTTGTGCAAGAAGTTCTCCACGAATTTATTTTGTTTTTCTTAATTTCCTTGAAATATACTGCTTTCTTTTTATTATATCGTATAGTAATATTTTGCTTATCTTCTGTTTCTTGCGTTCTTTGTAACCGTTTTCTAATTGCTCTTAATTCTTTTTTCTTTATTTGCAAGCTTTGAGTCCACCATGATTATTTGGGTTCAAACGCATGGCTTTTTGTTTTAAGTGATTTATTGCAGGCATTAATGATTGTGTTGATTAGGTTATCTGTTGCAGTATCAAGAGTATCTTTACTTTGTGATAAACATATGCTGTTTTTTATTGTGGGGAGAAGTGTGGGGAGAAGTCTTAAATGTTTTTTAAATTTAGTAAAACCTCCATAGTTGGTTTTATAACGCTTTAAGGTAATATATTCTGTTGAATTATCGATTATTAGGTTAATCCAGCGATGATCACTTAAAGTTTCATTTTCAAGTACAGTTCTGTTTGAAATGTTCGCCAGATGTTTTGAAGAGGTGATCATTAAATCAGGCCATCCTATGTAGGTTCCGTTTTCAAATGTTGGAGGATCGTCAGGCTTATTGAGTAGAAAGAGGTTTCTTGCTGTGATAAAATTGTACTTTGTTCCCTCTACTGTTGTTATGTGAGTAGCCCCAATTTTTATTGTGACTATTTAGATCCGCTATTATGTAAAATTGAATATTTTTTATTTTGTTTATTTGCTGTTCTAATTCTTTGAGTGTTATCATGATATCTTCTGTAGGTGAGGAGTATGCTGAAATTAATACAATTATTTGTTGATTAATTCTAGTTTTTATGGAAACAGTGTTATTCGTTGTCATAATCAATGTTGGGTTATCTGGACCTCCTGTGTGTATAATTCCAGATTTCATGTTGTTTGACAACCATTTTTTCCAGTTTTCTGGTATTCCTGTAATGGCATTGTTTTGGATGTGAGGTTCTTGTGTGATTATGAAGTTTGGCTTGAAGCATTTATATGCTATATTAAGTAGACTCGTTGGTGGCCTGGATCTTCTAAGGTTTGCTTGTAGGATGACTGTTGAGTGCTGCTGTATTGCATGTTGATTAATCGTGTTTCTTGATGTTTTATCAATTATTGGAATATTATAATTTGTGATTTGTTGATTCATCAGAAGGAGTTGCAAATGAGTAAAAAATGATCTAATTATTATTTTTTTTCCTTCTTTCTTTTATTCAATACAGTTGATTAAACTTGTTCTGGAAGTTAGGTTCTTGTGTTGTAACTGGAGAAATATTGAGTCTCTTAATTTCCTCATTTAGTGCCCATTTATATGATGGGCAGCTTATGTCAGAGGCACAGTGATTAGCTGAATAGTTAGTATTATATCTGTGGTTATTAAAATCACAGTTTATACAGAAATCTTCGCTGGCATCACAATTTTTGGTATTGTGGTTATTTCCGCAGTTGGCACATGTTGTATCTTGTTGACAGTTGTTTTGGTGATGCCCCAATGTTTGGCAATTATGGCATCTTAGTATGATTGCTCGTCTATTGATTACGACCCGTCGGATGCCCATGTATGTGTATTTTTTCTTTAGTAGAATTAAAGCTTGTTTAGTATGGAGTTTAATATTAACGTTGACTAAGTTGTTGTTGTACTTTTGGGATTTTCTCTTAAGAACTTCAATATCTTCTTCATCTAAATTCATACCTGCAATATCATTTAAATGTTCTTTAATTTTTTCATTATCAAAATATGCAGGGACACCTAGCAAAATCAAATGCCATTTTTTTTGTCTTGCTTCTTTATGTTTTATATTCAAATCTGTTAATGTTTTCTATGCATTTTGTTTATCATTGTTGTTCTTGTAGTGAATCTTTATTACTTTTTTGTTTTTGAAAATCTTTTTAGGACAAACTGTGGGCTCTTTATCTTCAATTCTTTGCATGACTTCATCTAATTCACTATTTTCTTCATTTAGTATTATTAATGGGAGTGGTGGCTTGGATTTAACAACTTCACTGTACGTTTTTTTAATTGTTTGTTCTTGTCCTTTTAGCAGTTCTTCCATTGTTGTTTTAGTTTGTTCTTGATTGGTTATGATGTGTTCCTGATTTATTTTTATTGTGTGTATTTCGTTTACTATTTCTGTAAGTTTGACTGATATTTCTTTATTTTCTACTGGTGGGAAATCTGCAGAGATTTTTGTTGCTTGCATTTGGATGTTAATGCCCTGAAATAGTTTATCCAGTAGGTTTAGTGCTCTATTTCTAGGTTCCTGTGGTAGGTTATATCTTTTTACTGAAATATTATTCACACACTTTTTAATGTCATTGATAATTGTATCAACTTCTGATAAAAAGTCACTTACGGACTAGACACAGATTCTCAAAGAACTGGAAAGTAAGTTGATAAAAGAAATTTTTAACAGCTGTCAGTAAGCGTTGGTGGTATAACGGTTAGCATAGCTGCCTTTCAAGACGTGGACCCGGGTTCGACTCCCGGCCAACGCAAGCGTTTTGATTTTATTCGACTCGATATTGTCTCACTTTAATAGAGCAAGTGAAAAATATTCCGCGCATATGGATCTTAAAAAAGAATAATTTAGAATAGTGAGAAGGAAAAAAATTGAGAAATGCATTTTTTATATGGGGTGTAAATTCATTTTTCAGTTCGGTTCGGTTGGAAAGGATTTCCGATCTGTATGAAAATCGGAATGTATGAAGAAAACTTCAAGTATTCTCGTCATCGTTATACAGCACATTTAAGGGATATTGACCTTTGCTTTTTATAAAGTAAATCTTGTTCTTCGTTCAAGCGTAGGTGGTATAACGGTTAGCATAGCTGCCTTCCAAGCAGTTGACCCGGGTTCGACTCCCGGGCAACGCAAGCGTTTTGATTTTCTTCGACTCGATATTGTCTGACTTTGACAGATTTTTAGCAAGTGAAAAATATTCCGCGCTTATGAATCTTAAAAAAGAATAATTTAGAATAGTGAGAAGGAAATAAGGAAATAAATTGAGAAATGCGTCTTTTATATGGGGTGTAAATTCATTTTTCATTTCGGTTCGGTTGGAAAGGATTTCCGATCTGTATGAAAATCGGAATGTATGAAGAAAACTTTCAGTATTCTCGTCATCGTTATACAGCACATTAAAGGGATATCGACCTTTGCTTTTTATAAAATATATCTTGTTCTTCGTTTAAGCGTTGGTGGTGTAACGGTTAGCATAGCTGCCTTCAAGCAGTTGACCCGGGTTCGACTCCCGGCCAACGCATGTAACTTTTTCTTGCCCTTCAGTTTTATTATCTTAAAAATTGTTTTTAAAATGTTCCAAAAAAATTACCTAATTTTCTTTTTAATTAAATTTTTTAATATCTTTGTAATTATTTTTAGCATTTTAATAGATCAATAATATAGTAATGAGGTTTTTCGTTTCAATGTCTATGTAATTAAGGTAATTGGTTCATAAATAAAATAAAAATATATACATTTTTAGCATAAGAGTCACCGTCAGTAGTTACGCCATTTTAGTAAATTATGTCAAATTAAAAAATGATACCCTAATCGTAGTTGAAAATTCTAAAAATATATATTTTTTAGTCGTTTTTCATCAAGACCTTTTCTATAAAACATTTTCATGAAAATATGTGATGTGATGGAAATGGCCATTGGTCAATTTCACTTGAAAAGAGCCGTAGTAAAAATGATTTTCAATTTTCCACACACTGTTCCGAAATCACTGCCTTTAAAGGACATTTTTAAAACGTTGAAAATAAAGTAAAAAATATACTTATTTGAGGTCTTAAATAGTTATTTAAAGTAAAAAGAAGCCAGAAAATGCTATTTTTTTACTGAATCACTAGTGAAGAAGAAGAAGGCGTGTTGAAAAACACCACAACCAGTTTGATTGCATACAGAAACTTGACGGTGTTTCTAAGATTCGCCTTTCAACTCTCCTTCATCTGGTAAACAAAGAGTGATACGACCGAGTCCATTAGCGTTTTTATTTCTACCTCGTTAAATATAAATTTCTAATCTTTCTTCCTTTAGAAGTTTCCAATAAAGGTGGTTATTACGGAACACCCTAGACAAATGTGCAAATCCAGATTATAAGAAAGAAGTGAAAATAGGATTTTATTCGAACAAAAAGAAATTAAAAAAGTTATAAATAGAAACACTTTTAATTACGCTTGCACTGTTTCTAGTTCTTTTTTGCTTTTTCGATACAAATGTGTTTTTTCTTACCTATAGTGTGTTTACGAACACTTTCGTTAAAGCTGTGCAAAGAAATCGTGTCTTCCGTTCACAGATTGTCATTTTATTACGAACTTTCCGTTACTTCAGTGTTTGTACAGCTGTTGTATTCTTTATTTATGTTTGCGGTTCTTTTATGTAAAAATAGAACATCGGTGAACTTTTTATTCCAGACATAATTCACAATGCATGTTCAAGAAAATGATGAAAAAATGCTCTTTAAAAAGAATGGATTGTTGACTGTGTTAAACTAAGTGCAGATGGCGCTGGAGGTCAAAATTCGCAGTAAAACTTTCGCCTAAGCTTGAAAGAACGCGCCATCCAATATTATTATTCTTTCAATTTAACACGTTCTTTCAATTTAACTTTCAACGAAAGAATTCGGAAGACTCCGCAAACTTGCATTGATGCTACCCAAAGTATAACAAACTGCGCTATTTTATATAAATATAGCCAAATAAGGTATAGCATGGTAAACCTTACATTTAATTTATGGTGTGATATTAATTTTGTTAAATTTTTTGTTTTAGGCTCACGAACTGTTAGAATTTATAAATTACATAAAACTCTTATGAATGGCAAAATTACGCGTAAATTTAAACACAAATCACAAGAATATAACTTCCTAGAGTATTAATCCTGTTCACACATCGCCCGGGAAGCATAACATAAGTGGAGGGATACACCGGAAGTTTTCTAAATTTCTTCCGGCTTTAGAAAGCATCCATAGGCACAAAACAAGCCTTTTTAATATTGCGCCATGAAGCCAAAATTTTTACACCTGTCATTCTTACAATATAAAAATTCGCTGGAGTTAAAAAATAAAAAAAAGAACACTACGAATAAGCATTTTGAAATACTAGGGATAGTGGGTTCAATCCTCGCGGTCGACAAAACAATCAGCGTAAATCTGTAGTGGAAGTCCTCTGGTTGCCCTCAGTCCTAAAAATTTAGTTCGGTGCTCGGCCATGATTGGGTAGTGTATGATATTTTGATGATTTTTAACATTTCCTGATTTTCTTTTGATCTGTGGACACTCAATTTTTTTCACAAACAAACGAGAAAAGAAAGAAATGCCGAGCAATTTCCTGGAATATATCTATACATAGACAGCAAATTAGCCAAATATCAAATCACTTTTGTTTCTTCAATTTTACCAAGTCGTGAAAATGGGCGCGTGTTTTTGAGCACTTGAAAAATGCCGACTGTTATTTTGAATTTGTATATTTTTTTGATGCGAATTAAGTTTTTAATCTTGTAAAACATTATTGATGTTATCCTTAAAATATCTGAAAAAACTTAATAGTCTATAGCTTATTTAAAAACTGTGGCTAAGTCAATAAGAAAGTTCCATTTTTACAAATTTCTCTGATTTTAAAATATAATTAAAAAATTACAAATCGGGCTTCTAAATTTGTTTACAATTTTACTCGTTTAGATTCATTTTGAATCTCGCAATTTTAGAGCTTACGTTATACCCGCAATCCGGTATATAAACACACAGACTCTTTATTTGATTATATGTATAGATTATTTGTTGGCCTTCTCTAGTGACTTTACGTTATTAGATTATGCAAAATACATTTCAGTAGTTCATCCCATCAAAATAAAGACTATGTTCAGTATCTCCTGGTGTAATGCCTTTGTTTTTAAAATAATTAAAACTTATGATAGGCAGCTCATAACATTTCATATTTACGTAAAATACCGATAAAGCGCCCCCTCTAATTTTGACGAAAATCGGCGTGGTGTACAGGGGGCCGATAAACGGTACTCACGAAAATGCTAAGCGCCGTTTATTTAAAAACCAACTTTATTTAATAACCAACTTTCCATAAGGTTGGCCGTCATCCATCCGTTGATAGAGCAGGTAACTTTAACATTATGCGGAATTCTTAAGTCTTATAGCACACGAGGTGGGATGCGTCCTGTTGGTTCTTTTAAAATCACGAAAGCGGGAAGCTTATGTCCTGAGGCAGTTGCTGCTAGCGCTACGGTAAAGCCTCGCTTTTTGCATCCTGTGTTTGTGATCCTTATTGTACTTTTTCCAGCAATATCATTATTTCGAGCATATGGCTCATCAAACCTCACCATCGTTTGATCCTTATTTCGAATATTATATGGCGTGTAGTCATTTTTTATTCTTAACGAACGAATAGCTTGAATGAAGCTATTTGCGGCTTCAGCATGATCACCTGGCAACTTCTGGCTTTCGTTTGTTCCTCTTCGCATGGAAATGCCGAACCTTTTTTTCCATCGTTTTATATACATAGAGGATGCTTTGAAACCTATAAGTCCAAGAGAAGCTGCTATTTTTAATGCTTCTTCTTCCAACACTCTGTTGAATACCGCAAAGCCATTTTCTCTTTCTTTTTCTAAAAATTCAAACAGGGTATCATCTAACTCTTCTGATAAAGGTTTTCCCCCATTCATTAATTTCCGCATTTTCTTTTGTTCCCCATGATTATTAGCTAATAAAATTTCTTCTTTATTAATCCACTCTCGAATTCTTTTTCTGTCGATGCCGAAATACCTAGAAGTTCGGTGTATAACAGAACCATTTTCTTTATGCCATTTGATGACTTCCAGTTTTTTAGAAACAGTATAAGAGCTGATTTTAGGCATTCTGCTTGTTACAGATCACAATAAGGACTGAATCTAATCTCTGTGAACAAGGGGAATGTTCAGTCTCCACTCCCAAAATATTCCGATTTTTCTTGCCCCTGTGGTATAATTCTAAGAAATGATAATTCCCTTTTACTCCTTATCTCTTTCATTCAATTCTACTCCCTTCAAATTTACATTCTTCTTCCCCTGCTAGGAAAATGACATTCTTTCTTTTCTACTCAATCTTTTACATTCAACTCTCCTGCCTAACCCTAAATTTTTTCACATTCTTACCAATCAAGGTGACCTTGACCTACCTACAAGCAGCTGGGAGGAAATGTTGACCACACATGCAGAGGGTTGCTTCCCCCTCTCTTCCATCACACTTAACAAACACCTATCTTCAATTCAGTGATTGATTACCTACCTTTTTCTCTCACTCATTGCTCTCTTTTACAGTCTAACATTAATCCTCTACCTTAAACACCAGGATAACTATTTTTTAGAAATAAATTCCTAAAGAAAGTTTTAAAATAAAAACTCTTAAATTGTGTTGTAGAGAGGGGGCGTTTTTTTGGTGCTGATCAGCAATCTGCATATATATGAAACAACGGAGGGGGGGCGCTTTATCGGTATTTTACTACCACAATCAAGATACTTTCTCATGTATTTATATCTTCAAGGAGCCATAAGAAATCTATAATAAAAATGTACAGTATAGGTGCAGCTGTAATTGACACCAAATTTACTCTGAAATATGTTGTAATTATATAAGAGTATATTGAATACCTATTAAAACTGCACCCATTACCATGATACCTATTACAAAAACTAAGCATCGTTGGCGTCAATAATAGCATGGCGACTTTTTATAACATCCCGTAAAGAATAAGTACACTTTCTCCCTTAACTGTGCTTTTTAGTACATAGTTATTAATTGAAGTAAAAAATAAGCTAACACCAAAATTAATTATTAATGACGTTAATAATATTGGCGTTTTATTATGTTTTCCTTCAACGAATTAGTACAATTTCTCCTTTAATTTTGCTTTCTCATTCACAATTTTTTTTTAAATTTCAATTACCGTTGATTTTAAATTTTTTTATTTAGTTTTATAGAAACACGTTTCAAAAGCATAACTATAAACGAAATAAACACGTGGTTTCAGATAAACTTTTAAAATATTACGTGACGTACAGTTTGTCTACAGAAAAAAATCCCCTCGCCACGAAGTCTAAGGCCGTCAGCTGCTATGGAAACAAGAAGTAGCACATTTCGAAGAGGTGAGCTTCTTTCTCCCCTTATTCTCTTTCTCTCGTCGACTGGAGTCAAAAACTGTCTTAAATAATGACCCAACATCCCTACTTGAAACAGTTAAACCTCGTAACCATAGACACAGCCACTGTTCGAGGCGAATGGTTAGGGGAGTTCTTTACATAGACAAACTATAGTCTGCTTATGCCATCACTATCATGTTGATCATTCAGGTAACCAGGTATAACGAATAAAAAATAATTAAGTATTACAGAACGTGCAATAAACAACTTTTTTGTTTAGAGCTATAAGCTAACAAGCATCACTGATGCTATCTTTAAATTATTTGATCAAACTTATTTTAAAGCAATGGCATCCGCTAAACCAATGAGAAAATTCCAATCAATCAACAATATTCATTCAAGTTTCATCTTTTTTAGGTTTATTAAAGCTGGATTTTCTTTACCATATACAGATTTATATACACAATCATTAGAATGTCAGACTTAGTAAAACATATGAAAAATATTCATTACTGAGGAAATTGAACATTTTTAGATTTAAACATTTAATAGACAGAAAGGTTAGCACAAATCATGATTTTTTTTTTTTTTTTAAATTAATAAAATAAAAAGTCGGGTTCATTTGATTTAAATCGGATTTTCTTTTCATTTGAATTAGATTTTTTTTTTAATTCTTTTACATTTACCAACCAAAACATCTGATATGATGTAATATTATTATTACTTGATATTACTAAAAAAATAATATCTTTGCAAAAATTGTTAACATTTTTTACTAGAATAATTCATAATTAAAAATTATTCATAGAATAAATAAAATTATAGTAATCTTTTTCAAGCTTAACTTGCTATTGAATGAAGACAATTTCTAAATTGGATATTTAATAAGGAGTAAAGTAATTTAGATTAAGAATCATAACTAAAAAAATATATTTTGTGTTACTCTGGTGGGTAAAAATACTAATGATTTTTAACTTAATGAAAAAATTTTATTACAAACAAATACAACAAAACAAATACTACAAAACAAATGCAAACAAAATAATTATAACAAATTTAATGGAAAATTATGATTTAAAAGTTTCATTGACTCTCTTATTCACGTTCAGTCTCCTTTTTTATATTTAGTTTATTTAGAAATATAATGATTTCATGAATATCTCTTCTATTTCTTCTAAAAAATCTTTATTATAAAATAAACACTTTTTAAAGAATAAAAAAAAACCTCACTTTAAAAATGTACTTTTCAATCAAGTTGTATAAAATACTTAAATTAATAATTAAATAAATTACTTCATTTAAATCAATGCTTTATTTAATAAAATAATTAACGGGATATGCATGTAAATATAATAATTTACATATACGTATATCTCTTTCATTATTTCTTAGCAAAAAACCTTCAATATCACTGAAATCAGACTTTATAAATATTACACTCTAAAGACTGTATTTATTAACTATATTGCACAAAAAATATTTAATACTTAGTAATTTTTTTAAAAAAAATAAGCTAGTTAAAATTGATGCCTTTTGAAAAAATCACAATTGATTAAAAATAAATGAATTATTATTTTTTATAAAAAAAATCCGGAGATTTAAATCACGATTTAAATCAAGTGATAATTCTGATAGAAAACGCCAAAAAAAAGCTAACACCCTGAATAACTTCATATCTCAGGATCAGATTTTCATGCACTAGAAATCTATCTTGATGATCTCAGAATCTAACCTTAACCCAAACCTAACCTTAATCAGAACCTTAAATATGTAAAATAATTAGAGCAAAGGATATTTTAAGCTATGAAATCAAAAAAAAATACTTTCTTTAAATAAACATATATTTTTTCAACGGATTCGGATACAAAATATGGGGAAGACAGCAATTTGGAATATATGGTCCAAATAGTTACGGAATGTGAGTGGACAAAGGTCTAGGCCTTTTAATGTAAGTTTCACAATTTATTTATATTAGATCACAAATTATTATGATGTTCACAATCTATTTCTGAATAGCTCACCCCATCTCTTCAAAAACTTTGAACACAAATATAAAACTCGATTAAATAAAAACTTAAAAAACCTGATTTAAAACTTGGTTTAAATTGAAATAAAATTATAAATATCTATAATTTTTCTACTATTCAATTTACTAATGGACAAAAAAATTTTGAACTGCAAGGTACACAATTTTTTTTTATTAATTGAATCTATATAGTTCAAAAAAGACAAATTTGAAGGGAATCCAGTCAAATAGTTTTTAAGAAATGAAAATTTAAAAATAGGACTTCAATGAGATGACGACATAAGTAAAAGTAAGGGACCTAAACTTATGACAGCTTTCCTGCTTATTTCATTGAAACCTTATTTAGCAGAATGTAGCTATACTCCCTGAAATATTTTGAGGGTTTAAAATCCTAATCCGATAAAAAAAAAGCTTTAATTTTTGTGTCTAATTAGATCACTTAAAATATCATCTGCATTAATTAACTAGTATATTAAGAAAGGCCCTCGAACAATAAAAATTGAGTCTTAGTACATGAAAATCCAATCAATAGATCAAAAGTTATTCAATTGTCCACTTTTGTTTTGAGCATTAGACATGTCAAAGCATACTGAAATAGATATGAAGCTTTGCACTATTTTTATACTACAGTTATTTGTACTATTTTTATGCACATTATTAGCATAATGTATCTCAGGCAGAGTTTATGGCATTGCTTATAAAAAAAAAAAAGAAGAAAGAGAGAGGAAAAAAATACTCACAACATTTCATATGTAAAAAAAAAAAAAAAAAAAAAAAAAAAAAGTTTAATTTGGCAATGAATAGAACTACAACAAAAAAAAAATTTTATCATACTGAATGCTCAACACTTGTTTAAGTGTTTCGAATTAAATCTGCATGAAATTGTGTTTATTATTGTGCATAACATGATTTTAGTTAATATAAGTTACCATAATTATATATAAATATATATATATATATATATATTTGCAAAATTAATTAACTGAACTGAGAGTAATTATTTAACAATGACAATTAATTTGATTTATTTTTTTTAAAAAATTAAAACTTAGTTATTTTTAAAATGTTAGATAAGTTAATAATCTCTCAATCCAATACTTTTGTTTAAATTTTTTATGAAAATTCAAAATTTAATTAATGCTTACATAAATTCAAAATGAAAATACAGTCATTATGTGTCTGTTTCAAAACAAAATTAATCAGCTGTTTGTCTCAAACCTATTGTTACTATTCTGCTTTTCATTAGATTTATTTAAATGATTCATAAAATTATAGAGCTTAATTAATTTTTCCAGGTTAATTAAATTAACAGTATAAAATTACCACAAAATCCAATGAATGGCAAACATTTAAACTACAAATCAGTATACTACAAATCAATAAATATTTTATAATTTTTGGATTTTCAGGGAGATGGGGAGAAAGGTCACATTTTTTAACCTGCTACAGGCACATTTGAAAACAAATTGAACAAAAGTAAGTTAAAAATTTGAAATATAATGTCAATAAAAAAAACAAGTATATAGAGATTATTAAAAAAAGCAGGCATATAAATAAAAAAGCAAGCATATTAGAAATTAAAAAATAATAATAATAAAAATAAAAAAAAAAAACATAGAACATCATCCCACAAAGACAAGAAGAAAGTTTTAGTATCCAATGTAGCACCATTAAAAATTTACATACCTTAAATACAAACATCTGACAATATATACATATAATGATTTGCAAAAAGAGCTATATTTTGGCTTCAAACTAAATATCACAGAGGAAACATTAAAATAATTCATAACATTTAGAGATGACTAAAAAAAACTGGATAAATCACAGAAAATATTGCAGTTAGTTTTCTTAATTAATATAGTAGTATAACTCATTCCATGCCATTCTCTAAGACAGCTGAAATAAAAGAAAACAATGGTCATTTGTTATTCTAAATACAGTAAAAGCACAAAATTACAAGTATAGCGTATTGGGACAGGCCAATGACAAAATGGTTACATTAAAGATACAAAAATTTTACACTTATAATGAGTTAAAAAGTACTACCCGTCCGCTATTGTGACAAAAACATTTTATAGGGGAAATATATTTTTCTGCAGTTTAACAAAGCAAAATTATACGAAAAGGGGCAAAATGGATAACCTTTTCATTTATTTCTGGCAACTACACAAGAAAATGAAAAACTACATCATTTCATCTTGTTTTCTTCCTTCAACCTAAATCCTTTTATTAAAGTAAATATGTGCAAAAAAAATCCTTATCAAAATTACTTTTCTCCTTACAAAAGAAGAGAATCTTTTGCTACTTACAGAAATCCTGCCACACACTTCAAAGAAAGTTGTTGCTCGCCTCAGTAACTTTGGTCACAGTGTGCTCACCAGACAATACAAAAAGAGAAACATTTCCAACACTTTCCATGGTGAAAAACAAGTGCCTGCCGTTAAAAAATAAAAAAGAAGAAGCTTCGAACAAATATGCTGATTGTTGGCAACTATCCTATCATGCCTCCTTCTTTACTTCTAACCATTGAAATCAACAATTAGTGTTATTATGACATCACGAACTATTCTACACCATTACACTCCAGTCTTTTTCAACTATAAATATGTGTATTTGCTTATAGCGACAGGCTTGCTATAACAATAATTCCATCAGATGAATTATCATTATAATGGACTTTTACTACTGTTAAAAAGTGCCTGCATAAAATAATGCATTTCATTATTCCCTTGTAGTTACACAATGCTATAAAGAATTTATTAATTTTATAAGGGAAATATAGAAACAAGTTTTTGGCAGAAGTTTTCAAAGAATAGAATATGGTATGACAAGGTTCTTAAAAGCAGTCACTGAGATTAAATAGTGTTCACAGGAAAAAGAGGAATAATTTTCTTTTTCAAAATACGCAAAGTTGCAGTCACTAATATTTTACTTTATTACTGAAGTTGAACAGCTAATTCATATCGGGTGTGTTTTTACCCAAGTTCAACAACGCAAATTTGTAATTTCAACTCCACCTAGAAGAGAATGGAACTAATGGATTAAAGAAAAAAAACACAGAAATCTCACACAGTTTTCTCTATGACAAAGGGACTATAACAGATTATTCCTTTTTCTCTGGGTATATTTTACCTTTGAATGTGATTGACGCAATTCAAAAAACAAAAAAAATTATAATAATAATAATTCATTTTTTAGGGATTCAATAGATACAAAAAAAAATAAAGTTCTTTTCATAGATTTTACAAAAGCTTGATTTCCTTGATTATACAGCAGAAATTAACACAATATTCAATTTTAAAGTAATGAAATTTTTTGTTTATAACAGAACACAATTCACAGAAAACAGACATTAAAATAAAACAGTGTTAACTGGTGACGAGGAATGATTATCTGCATTGGACTTTACAAAATTGCAGATACTGATATTGATTTTATAGTTAATCTTAAACAGCTATTTCTTGTATAACACTGTAGCCTTGTCAAATCCCCCCCCCCAACTCAGAAGACAATGGAACTTTTGAATTGAACAATGGTAGTAGTATGGCTTCATGAAGAGCTTTTTAAGTGAAATAAACCTATATTTACTTTCCATTAAGAAAAAAACCACAAAAGCTTCCTATGGTTTGTTTGATGACTGATGATTTCTCCTACCACTGGGTATAAATCGGTAAAAATTCAAATTAGCCACAACCATTACCTGGATTGAAATTTTATAAATGTCCTTAAACAGCCGATCCAATATCCAGTTTACAACTACTGGTATTCAACTCCATAGTCTTGTAATTTTGAACCCAATCCAGAAGACAAACTCCCGTATCAAGTATTGGGAGAAATTTGCATTAATGGAGGACTTTTTGATGAAACTAACTTGCATTTGGGTTACATGGAGAGGAAAACCACAAAAACATCCCATGGTTAGCCTTAAGGTAAGGGAACTCTAACTCATGATCTGTCTACCACTGAGGATATTTTATGTCAGCACTGTGGCCAGTGTAAGCTGGATGTAGAATTCGCATCGACCATTAACTTGACCTGTTTCTTTATTCTATTCAAGTGATTTATTTAGTTATATCTTTTAATGCTGTTTTATTACTATCGCTTTATTATTACCTTCTGGAATATAGTAATTTTAATAAATTAAAGCATTAAACATATTGTTTCAACGCAATAATATCCTACCATATGTTTAATTTGCGGCTGTTAAAGATTTCATAATAATTTTGAATAATATGTATATCCTACAATAAAAAACATAACTTCTACAGGAAAATAGTACAATAGGATAATAGTACAATAGGACAAGGTATTTTATTACTTTAATGAGATGAGACTGCAGATACCTTAAAATAACAAATTAATCTAAATTGAAATGAAATAAAAATAATGTTAATAAAGTAGAATACGAATGAAATTACTTTTTTTAATAAGTAATAAAATTAAATTCAAACATTCAACATACAATAACTTTAGTTGTTTAAAATACGGCTGTTTCTCTTTAATTAACATTTCCTGCATTCCTGATATTAGATCTTTCGATTAAATTTCATCATTTATTTTCATGAATTTTATTTTTGAAATATTTTTTTATATTATTAATAATGTAAGTTAGGTTAGTAATGTAAGTTAGACTAATTAATAATGTAAGTAAGTTAGACTATGAAACAGAATATATGGAAGAAAGTGTACCACTCATACTAAACTTCATCACAAAATATTAATTGTAATTAATAAGAAATTAGGAATAACATAAAATAAGTATTAATTATATAAGAAAAAATAAGTAAAGAGATATAACTAAACACACTTGAATGTATTATTTATTCCATTTAATTAGTGTGAAAACCAGTCATCTGCAACTTAACTAATTTTACAGGAGAGATCAAAAACTGAATAGTTAAGTATCAGCTTGATATATAGAGCTTTCTTTTAATTTTTTGATAACAAAATATTCTACTGCAATTGTGTTATAATATGACTTAATTTTTAAATTCAAAAAAATAATTATACTCCATTCCACCTTAAGTTGGCACTGCAGGGAAAGGTAGGAAATGTAATACTCCGCCTTTGAAAAGTAGTTCTTCGCTATTTTGGAATTAATTACACTTTAAATGTGCATACAAATATAAATAAATGTTGTATAATAAGAAAAGTTTATCTTGAAACATACATTCGAAGTTTTTTATGTTTAAATGTATTTAACTTAAAAATACCTTCTCAGTAAAGCGAATGTACAAAGAAGAAGGAGGTGTTTTAGTTTGGCGCTGGATTAGTTTTCAAGGCCAAGGAATTGGCGCGTTGGCTAAGTTTTTACGTTCTTTTGTTTTGTTTTTTATTAGTTATAAACTGTTAATTTGTTGTTTTTTATTGGTTAGTTATTGTTAGCTCGTTTTTTATAGTTATTAATTTTTTGCATTAATTGTTAATTTGTTGTTTTTTACTAGTTATTTAATGTTAGCTCGTTTTTTATAGTTATAAATTTTTTTTTCATTAATTGTTAATTTTTTTTTTTTTTTTTTTGTGATTCCTTGTTGAAATTTATCTTCTTCTTTTGTTGCTAATTACTAAATGTTAGCATGTTTTTTGTTAGTTTGTATTATTTTGTTATTTATTGCTCTGAATACATAGTAACCATTTTGAAACAAATGCATGATTGAAATTTAAAGACTAGATGAAATAGAGAATTTAAAAATACTTTAACTTTTAAAACAAAGTTTCAATTACCAAACCATAATTTTAATTTAAAATTGTGATTTCTTTTTTTTTTCTTTTGATTTTTAAAATGACAAAATAAATGTATCAGATTGTGTTTTTAAGTGTAGTCATTCATTAAAAAAAGTTCAGCTGAAAAAAGTTTTTAAAAAAATCTATGTACTAATTGAAATTTTTTTTCACTATATTTATTTATAGAAAATCTGATAATGCCAAAGATACTGTAAAACATATTATGAAAAAAAAAAAAAAAAACTTAAATGTTTACTTTAATCTGTACTTTCAATCTCAAAAATCAAAAGATTTTTAAAAATGTAATTTGAAATGTGTTGGAATCTAACACATACCAAAAAAGAAAGTAATTTCGTTAGCTAAAATTAATTAATGCAGCAATTTATTTAAAATGAATTTTAAAACTTAGAAAAAAAATAATAAAAGTATCAATAATTTAAAACACTGTTTTTTTAATTTTTTAAATCAATATATATGTATAAAAAATTTGTTGATTTAAATCAATGATTTTTTTAAAAAAATCATTTGATTTAAATCATGATTCAAATCTTGATTTAAATCAACAAACCCTGTTCATAAATGGAAAAAAATAACAATTTTAAACCAGTATAGTAAAGTTGTATTTGATTATTTATTTTTCTAAATTTTAACCTCATATGTACAATATTTAATGAAAAAATTTTCCCCTTCAGAATGAATAAAAATGAAAAAGAAAAAAAACCAAAATAGACAGGTGAATATTATTAAACTGATGACAGTTGAGCATATTTGCTGTGTAGCTAATTCAACATATGATTTTATTATTATTTTTTTACGACAAAAGTTAAAATTGTTTTTGCTTTATTCAATCTCCTTAAAGATTCAAATTTTGTGTCTTTTGCGCCATGTGTAGCTCTGAAGTATAATTCGCTTTTTATAAGAGCTTTAATAATGTGATGGCGGAAATTTAAGATTTTCAGTTTTGTTTAATTAAAGGGATTTTTTAAATATTATCTGAAATACAAATTCCATAATATAAGTGTAAGTATAGGAATTGAAATAATTTCAAAAAAAGATACAAAATGCGAATAAGAATTTTGTTTTTTAACATCGAAAGGTCAATTTAAACCAGTCAATATTTTAATTATTATTTCTGAAATACAAAGCCAAAAAAGCTGAGAAATTGTTTCTTTTATGTAGAAAATATTAAGATATTTCAGTATCTGACAAAATATTTCCAGACTAATTCTACTATACTTAAATAACTAATTATACGGATTTATCTCTTAAGTCACCTTTCACCCGCAAAGATCCTGAAAAGCAACGGAAGATTCTGATATTTTAAACTATGTATTTTCTTTTGAAAAAATGCGCCTAACCACCCAAGTAGAATTTCTCCTGATACGAAATTGTAGATTGAATTCAATTCAGGATGACCCCACAAAAAGTTTGCAGAAGGAACTGTTAAAATATTAAATGAATAACATGATAACCACCAGGACAGGTCAATAAGCTCCTGTTGGATGGTGGGATATGGCAGCTGAAAATATGGGGGGGGGGGGCGTACATACAGTACGCGTTTCGTATGTGGAGAATACTAAAAATCCAAGTTCTTTTGTCTCTAAGAAGCAAATATATTTCAGAAAAAAATTATTTTTATATTAAAAAAAAACTTTTCTGAAAAAAAAAGTTTGAATTTTTTATTTATATATATTATAAAAAAAATAACAGTAAATATTAAAAAACATAGGTATAATATTTTTCATGATCAATGATCCCCTGCCTATGCTTTTCTTGCCTATGCCTGCCTTGGCTTTTTCTTCCCCCACAAAACACCAATGTGGGATAAATTAATGCAAAAGCTATATGCTACAAAAAGTAAGCATATAAAAATAAATATTTAAAACAACGTATTTATGCGCATCTATGCATTTCCTTTTTTTACTTAGATTTCAGCAAAAAAAAAAAAAAAAAAAAACTTTTCAAATATTATTTTTTTCTATTGTTTACAATTAGTTTAGTTCAGTTAAAAAAATCATAATAAGAAAATCTGCTTTTTAAATATTAATTAAGAAATTAGCTTACAACTAGTATCTAAAATAATAATTATTAGAAATGCTCTAAAAAATCGTGTTCTTTTCTTTATTCTGTTCAAAATTTTAGTACGATTCTCGGTTTAAAAAAAACAATAACATCGGCGTTTTGCTTTCTTAAGCGCCAATACTGGCCACTTTCTCTCCTTTTTTTGCTACCTCATCCCTCAACCGACTTAAAGAGTAACCCAGTTTCCATGACAACGTCTGTAATCCAGTCTGCCTACCCTTTTCTCCAGTGCCAACTTAAGGTGGAATGAAGTATAGAACTTGGAGATAATCGGTTTGTGAACAGAACCTTAAAACGAATACTTTACATTATTTTTAACAAGCGAAACATTAATAATTTATGCTTTAGAAATGAAATAAAGAATTCATTTAAGTCTCAGACTACATAATCATGGATATTTGTATAAATTCAAACATTTTTTGGATTATGACTATCTCTGTTACTTCATTGCTAATGCTATTCTCTTAACTTTAATTTGGTTTACACAGTATAATGTCGATATCGCGAAAACCTTGCAACGTTAAAAAAATATTTTTCCCCTTGGCATTATATATCCAACTAATGTTTTTAATTCCTATGTCGAAGAGTTTCTATTTAAAACCTTATTATGTAGAATTTTTTTCGAAATAGAAAATGATTTTTTTCAGAAAATCACAATGTAAAATTATTGTGAACCAATTCTTTTCTATTTAATGCATAATTATTTCTGTCTCATTTTAAAAATAAAATTATCATTGTTTTATTTTGAGTTATAGTCAACTATCATTAAATACATCTTTAATTGTACTTATTCTTATGTTTCACAACTCTATTTTTTAGAGTTATATTTTAGAATATATTTTTGTACTTTTTAGAGCCTATTCAGTTCTGAACTTGTTATCTCAAACACTAGCTATCTCAAAATTGTCTTAGCGTCCTTTCAACTTTGAGATAGAGAGTATACTATATTGCAATAAAGTTTAAAGCGTACAGAGGTTTGAGAAACTGACAATAAATTACGAAAGAAAACACATATTTTTGAAAACCCTATGCCAGATAATAAAGCAATAAATTTATAACTTGCACCGATTACTTAAGTTATTATTTAAAATAACCGCATAAAACTTTGCAAATAAAGCTTCAATATTTATGGAGATATGAACATTTTTATAAAAGGTTAATTTTTTTTTTTAAACTTTAAAAATATACAGTAAGCTTAAAAAAAATTTTTGGAGCAATTTAAAATTAATTAAAAAATTGTTTTAAAGTTTGAAATAAATTTGTTATAAAAGTACAAAAGATATGAATATTTACAGTAGTTCTTTTATACTGCACATGCGTAGAAAAAATTTTGATTTAAATATCTTAAACATGTAAAAAAATGTCAAGCAATTTTCTAAGTAGTTTTTGTACTTCTTAAAAGAAAGCTCAAAATGATCAGGGAATTTTCACAAATTTTATTATGTAGTATTGCAAATTACCCAACCTTATAATAACCCGATTGCAAGAACAAAACTAAATATGTGGAAAAAACCATATTGATTTTGGAGTTTCTAAAAATATACAGGTAAAGGAAATTGCTTAAAGTTTTTACGTTTTTAAGATCAGAATTTTTCGATTTGTTGCCAAAAACGATTCACTACCAAATTAGGAAAAAGTTATTTTAACTTTGAATCGAGTATTTGATTAATGACTTTAGTTATATTTCCATGGAAATTAAGAGAAAAACATGCATGTGTAGTGAAATGCTGTAGGTTAATATAGGTAGAGGGGAATGGAGTAGACAGGAAGTGGCTCTTCTAACACATGAGAGTGGAAAACAAGAATGAGGGCTTTATGTGCGACTGGGCATGAAAATCCGCGTCTGAATTCGTGAAAAGAAATGGGACCTTCTGAAAACACCAAAATCAAAAAAATTTTCGTGGGACTATCATGACAGCTAAAAACCCCGAAAACATGATAAATGTTTTTTTCTCTATTTTCCTTGAAAAAAAGAGCTTCAAAAATATAATTTAAGTACAAATAAAATTAAGTTTTAAAACCAATAATATCGTAATTAAATCATTATTTTAATTTTCAATGATATAGTTTATTTACTTGAAAGAGGTGTAATTATGTAAACTTTATAGTTGCGTATCATTACCCAAAAAATGTTTTAATCGTACATTTAAATTAAACACATCTTTCTGAGTGAGAAGTACTCAACTCGTAATTTAAGAAGCGATATGAACACATCCAATCGTTTCACGTTGGATGTGTTAGTGTTAGTTGGTCGTTTCACATTTCGAAAATTTGTGTTAGTGGGGAAAAATCCAGTCATTGTAACTGGATTTTTCCCCACTAACAAAAATTTTTTTATTGGCTCGTCGCGCGCTAATTAATTTTCTAGTTATTTATGCTTATTTAACTTTAAAAATGATATAATTGGATAGACTACTTTAAAGCCAAAAGCCTATAGTTGTGTTTGCCTTCTAATGAAGTGAATCGGGTTTGAATTTCCGAGACGGAAAATTCCACACCCATTTAAATTTATTTAAGTTAAAAACAATCTAAGAACGTTAAAATAATTAGCCAAAGGAAGAAATTTCTCAAAAATTTTTTAATGACAAATATTGTAACTGAGTACGATTTTAATATCATTCCACTAAAAAATCGGACAAAATAAGACACCCATGAGCTTCATAGTCAAACTTCCAGACGACAAGAGTACTGAAAGTAATATTTAAATAGGTATAACACAAAAATTATTTTTAATTCCAAGAAGAATATTTTTTCTGCAATGATGAAGTTTTTAAGTGCTAATTCTAAGAAATACCAAGAATAAGGTATTTTAAAAAGAGTTAAAGCATTAAATTTTAAATTGGAGGAACATTAGATATACTAGAGGTAACAATCATATGATGGCTGCTTTTTAAGTAAAGGCCATTTTGTTGTGTACACTAATAGGTGACAAGCGAGTTGCAATGAGTGCTTGCGTCGTTCCTTGGCAACAACTGTGATTAGTTACAGCTGTGTAGCTAACCTGTAAGGTCAGTTATGTGTCTTTAAAATGTTCAAGCTTAAAAAGTCGCCAACCACATATGAGGTAGTCATCGATGCGTTTTTAGCCAGCAAAAAATAGTCTTCTGCATACATTCACCAGCAGATTTGAGAAGTTTACGAAGTTTTAAGACCTAATAAGTTTTTACAATTGACAACGGAATTGGTTTTTTGCTAAGATAGTTTTTGCAAAAAATATTCTGAAATTATTTAATATATTTATCTCCAAAATATTTTTTACTTTTTTTTCACAATAATTCTGAAGCTAACTTTATGACCTAATAAGTTTGAAACGAAATTGATTTTTCACTAAGATAATTTTTGCCAAAAATAATTTTTAATTTTTTTATATATTTCCTAATTTTACTTTTTAATGTTTGAAAAATATCGGATTATGAGCTATTAAAGATTTTATATTTTCTTAAACTACATAATTATAAACAAAAATAAAAAAATTTCACCAAACTAGTTGTAATGTTCCAGAGAAATACAAAAAATCTCCAAATTTGAATTTAACTTTTATTTCTCAGAAACTATTCATTCAATTTCATTTGAATTTCAGAACTAAAATTGTCTATATTTTATCCTCTAAAACTTTGTTCAAATTTTAGTAAAGTAACAAAAAACCTTCATTACACCTTGTAATACAAATTTTTTTCCATCACCATCGGTTTAATAAAGAGCAATAATTAATACAAATTATTTCTCAAATAAAATTATCTTAGGGTAAACGATAAAAATTATTTAGATTTGCACAATCAGACATTGTGAATGTGCAAAAAGTGAAATTAACAATTAGGAGCAAACAATTTCCACTTATCTCATAATGAAACTATCCGGGCCGTATTTTTTTAGATTGTGGCCACCTACTATAATTAAAAGATCTAAAATGAGAACAATGAATTTTAAAAAATTAAAAAAGAATAATAAATTAGAAACACACCATCTGCTGCAAATTCTTCAAATTTTATTCCAAATTGAACAACTTCTTTTTAATTCGTTGAGGCTGAAAATAAATTACACGAATAAAAACCTCATAGTAGTCATAAATGAAATGTTGAAATTCGTACATTAATCACAAACAAAACATTTTTTTAACTACATTATCTTTAAAGTACTATAAAAATTTGCATCAATTTATATAATGCTATTTCTTAACATTTTCTGTAGAAAATGATAAAGGAAGGTGACATACAAATGAGCGATTCTTTAGTAGTGAAATAGGTTAACAATATTTTTAGTTAAGGATAAGGTTTAAAAAAATGTACATACTTTAAAAAAATACTAGAAAGATGCATTTTTTTAAAAATTTAAATAAAAAGTTCCTTTTTCTTCTCAAATTTAAAAAAAAAGTGGTATCAGTTTTAAAGAGATTTAAAATAACACTTTTGAACATAAATGACTGTCTGAATCTTGTTATGGGAATGTCGACTTTGTGTAAAGGGTTTACTCACAGGGAATGAAAACATGCCTGTAATGAGGACAGATTTTTAAAAAATATTACTTGCTCTACTTTTGCATTTCAAATAAACACTTTACACAAATTTAAAAATTACTTAATCAAATTTATTAAAATATAATCAAATTAAAAATAAATGTATATCATGATTTAATGCTTTTGGTACAATTATACTGGGGATGCACAATCATTTTGACTAACGAGTTACAAAAACTAGAAAACATCACGCTAATATCCAAGCTAGATAATGTAAAGTTAGAATCATATAAATGTAGAGTGTACTTGGATACCATTTAATAGTAAAATATATGACTCATACAGTCAGAACTAATTTATTTACTTAAAAATATAGGTATTTAATGTAAATAAATCTAAAATAGAGATACAAGATTGAAGAGCAGTTTACAAACAAATACAAGAGAGTACTGAAAAAAAAAATTTTTTATTTACCTCAAAAAATTAACATTTACAATTATTCAGGAAACAAATGACTAAAATTACTAATTGTACAGAAAAAACAAAACAAGTATTTTTATTTAATTTAAAATATTGATGACAGCACCAAACCAAAAAATATTCAAGTTCTATTAGAAAATAAAAAAAATTTTAATATCAAAGATCAAAAGAAGGTGGCGCAATAATTTTTAGATAAATTATTATAACATATAAGTTGTTAAAGTTTATTTTGATATAACTTGTAATGTTAAGTTGTAATGTTATTTTTTTTTAAATTTATGTCACATATTTTATGTTTAATCATAATTATAATCATGTTAAACAAAAAATTTTAAGTTCTAATCACAATAGTGGCAACACGCCTTTTATTTAGGAATATTGTGACAACTCTGAGAGGCAAAAACACTTTTTAGTTAGCAATGCTGCTTGGGTAGATTACGGAGTGGGGCAAAGCCGAAAACTTTTCAATTGGAGCCGAAAAAAAAGTGTGCGATTGTCAGATTTCCTTGATGATTTGATTTTCCACATAAAGTTACAGAAAAAAAACAAGCTAGCGCAGGTGTTAAAATGCTCCTTTGAGCAAGGTGTTAATCGAAAAGGGATATTGCCTATTTGGATCTAAAAAAAATTAGGGATCTTATTATGGTAGTGCATCTGCAAGAGTTTAGTTAAATCCGATAAACGACATTGCATAATTGACTTTTTTTTCAAATCAGTTTCATATTGACAAAAAGGCCAATAACCAGCACAAATTCCCCATCGCTTTCATTGAATTTTTAAATTTCTACATTCATTTTATAACTCAACCATGTATATATATTTGATAGATCCTGACGCTGATCAAAACAATTGGTGTGCAAGGTTCATATTAAATTTGTCATGGCTGAAACTCCTTTTGTTGGTTGTGGTGTGAAAGTTTGAAGAGGGGGATGTCAGCACAGGCACTGCCAGAGTAAAAATTATGTGGTATTCCTACCATAGCTGTTAAAAGATAGAGCTCTAACAATAGGGCCGAGGTTGGGCGATGTGTATATATATTTAATCTACAAGATTCTGGACTTAATAATAAGACGGTTATAAATTGAAACTCTCTTAAATACTTAAAAGTTTTTAATGAATGTAAAAATGACTTAAAAATTCAAATTGAATTAACAATATAAAAACATGTTTTAGACCGAGAAAAAAAATTTTGGAATTTAAAAGTTTATTTGAATGACGAAAAGAGTTGGCTAATTGTAGGAATTTCGTTTTTTCACCCTCTCTCTTTTTTATTAACTTCAAGATTGCTTCTGAATTTAAAAGATTTTGAATATATTTTTCTATCAACATGCATGGAATTGCAGGAGCATCATGGAAATTGCAGGTGTTTTAATGGCATGCTTGTTCTCAGTGAGTACTTGAGCATTTGATTTAAGACTAATAAATTTGTGCCTTTACAAAGAATTTTGAAAGGCAAAAACTTAATTCTATTCTATTTGCTTACACTATATTCATCATTATAGCTGGCCAGACTATGTGGGTTAATGTCTTCCTTTGAAGATTTCTCCACAACGACTTCCGATCCAATTCTTTTCATTAATTACAAGAAAATCAGACTCCATCGAATCAGCCAATCTCAACAGCAGCCTTCCCCGCTTACACTACATTAATTATTCCAAACTCTCCAGATTTTTTTTATATAATAATAATACGGAGGATTTTAATCAAAATTTTAAACAAATTTTCAGAATGCTTAGTTGTTGTTTTTTTTACCTTGCTTGAAGTATTCAAAATATTTTTTAATAATGTTTAGTGTTTGCATACATGAAGCAACACTTAATCAAAGACTAGCTTAGATTTGATAATTGAATTCATCGTTTAAAAACAAATGGACCCCATACTTGCAAATAAAGCAAAATCTGATTAATTGAATTGAAATTATAACGTTAACTTTTATTATTTCTCTTTTCAATATTAAAAATGTCCTCTTTTTTGTACCATTTTGTAAATGTAAATTTAAAAAACATATCATGATACATTAATATTTAAGACTGTTTAGTTTGTTATATTGAAAACTGATAAGATTTAGGAGTGGATCATGTGCATCAAGAGTGGATGGGCAGAAAGTGTGCCCTCAAGTAAAAGCGAGAAAGCTTTAATGTCAAGAGATAACTATCAAGATTAAAAAAAAAAAAAAAGATAGTTTAAAACTTAAAAAATAACTTTCAGGTTAAGAGACAACTTGATTGAATATATTCAGTACACTTCCTCATATAAAATAAAGAGATAGCTAATATTTTTCGCAATAAATATTTTGTATCTAATTATAGTTTAATTTAGTTATTTGCATAGAAAATTTAAATTCAATTAGAGAAATTTTTAAACACATTGCAGATCTCTTTTAAAATAATCTACTAATCATTAATGACTATTTTGACACATTTTAAAAATTTCAGTTTCTGTGAACACTTGCATTTTCTGGTTTCACTTCACAACATACACAAAATAAACATCACCCAATCTCAGAAAACATTTTTTCAACTCCCTGACGGAATATCCTGAATGTTATTGGTAGATGATTTTTCATCAGGCAAATGTGAGAGGTTACTACAACATTCTACAGAACAAGTTGCACTTTCATCAGGCTGATCAGAAAGAGTCATACCAGCCAGATTCAAAGAGTCAGCAGAGGCAGCATCTAGATTATCACGGACACCGGCCACTCCTTTTTTGGGTATAGAAACTAAATCTCGTTTGATGCGCCTCTTCCTAGAAGGGTCACATCGTCTAAATTGCAGCTCCTTTGGAAAATCAATTACATAAAGAAATCCAGCAATAAGAACCTCACATCTAAAACAGAAAAAAATAAATTATGCTTCTGCTTAAATAGTTACAGTTTTAGACATATTTTTTTAACAGACATAAAATTACAGAAGTCCCAACTTTCCAAAATAGCTATCTGTAATCAGAAACACAATAACACAGAAATATGTATATAGTTAGTGTTTACAAAATTCAAAAGAACATAATTTTAAGGTGAATATGTTATCGTGAATGACCAAAATCAGGAAATTTGTAGACTTTCTCCGGTGAATGTCAACAATCAGAGTCGCTCGGGTGAATGTCCGAAATATTTCTATATCTGATTCGATATTAATTTATTCGTTGATATTATTATATTTATTTGATGTTTTAATATCTGCTGAGGATAGATTAGGAGAAACAGTAGTGTTTGGAGTACCGGTTACATGCATACTGGGCAGTGGCACTTGACCTTAAAAAAAACATAGAGGTAGGGCATACCAGGCAGAGACACTTAACTAGACCAAGTATAATTCGGACATTTACCAAAGCGACTATGTGATTATCAACATTCATTGGTGGAAGTCAACAGCCACCCATTTTGATCATTCACAGTAACATATATAATACTTAGTTCCAAATAGGAATATAATATTAATACAATTTAGCATGAATTTACTATTGAACAAAAAAAGCACCACTTAGATAAAGGTACTAAATTAAAAATTATAATATTAAAACTTTATCCTTGTTATGAAATGATAAAATTAAATTTATTGCATGGAATCAATATTCTAGTTTTTGGTTAAATAAGAACTTGTTCTCAATGCCTTTTTTTCATCTTGCATTTGAACTATTAAAAATTATTGCACACAGAATTTCATACAACTAATGAAAAAATAAAAATTTCACCTTACTTTTTTAATTTATTAGACCATTTTGAAATATAATAATTTACATACAACTCTTTTCATCATTTCTTTAGACAAAACTTTCAGTATCAATGAAATCTGACTATGAAAAAAAATCACAACTTAAAGAATATATTCATTCATATAATGCATAAAAATATTATAAACTTAATGATTTATTTTTAAAAAAATGAATTAGTTTAATCATGATTTAAATCATGGCAACACTGCTTGCGTCATTTCTTTTTCTATTTTTAAATAAAAGTTATAAGTTTTATTTTAGTAATTTCTCAACAACTGAATAGGAATCGAACCACAGACATGTATTATTCAGAATCAATTAGTAGGATTGTAATAATCTGTCCCGAAAAGTCAAATATTATTCATATGGAAAATTAATAGTAAGTCAAATAATATTAAATATTAATTAGTAAATTAATAGTTATTTAAATGTTTAAAAATAATAAACCATTTAAATTTTTTAAGCATACTAAGTAATTTAAAAACATCCCTAGCAGCAGAATATCTCGACTCAATAAGGACTCAAAAGGCCGTTATTTTTCCCATATCGGTCCTATATAGAATTGTCTGATTTACCCGATATTTAATATTCATTTTTCAGTCAATATAGGCTCTATATAAAGGTCGATATTGGCCCTACATAGGACCCATATTAAAAATCTAGACATCCCAACATTGGTCCCTAGGTGCATGTTTATATAAGACCCATACTGAGCTGATTTTGAGCCAAACTGGATTCGAGATAAAATCGTTGCTAGGGATTGTATATTCTTAAACTAAAAGATAATCATACTGCTCTTCTCCCTCCTTGTATGCAGCTTCAATTTCAAAACTAGTTCGATCATCATACTGCCACCAACCATTTCTGCCTTCATAAAACCATTGATAGGAACCCTCAAATGCTACCTTTGAAGGCGTGTTCTCAATTAACTGAGGATTATCCAAATAATTAGAGGGAATTTCCTAAAAATTTAAATACTTCATCAAGAACTTTATATATATATTTACATATATGTATATAAATTTACACACACACACATATATATAGATGCAGTAAGGCAACCACTCTGAATTCTTGTAGGCAACCACTCTGAATTCCACATTAAAATGATTGTTAATGGAGGTTGGTGGTTCTTAGGAGTTACCTTCATTGACTTCAAAATAATATTGAAGGTACATTTTTTTCCCCACATGACTTTTAATTTCACAAGCAACTTTTATTTTACTCAGTGTTATTTTCTTCTGTGTGAAAACACCACCTGTGTCGGCATCATGAAAGCAAATTCCATTAATATATTTAGCCACAATAAAAATGACCCCTATTGATTAATTATTTGTAAAAACGAAAATTACCAATTATAAACGATAGACCAATTTTTTAAAAAAAAGAAACAATTATGGTGGCATTTTATTTTATTTCATAAAAGTTATATTTTTTTTGTTTATTTGAGAAGCTTTATTTTTGTTAAATTTTTCTTTTTAACATCACAATAAAAAAAACATAAATTATACTGAAATTAAATATCTTAAAATATACCATTTTAATATAATAAAAAATTTTAAGATACAATTTTAACCTTTACGATTTTTTTGATATTATTAATCATTTTATAATAAAAATAGGAGTGCACAACCTTTTTGAGTGAAGGGCCATCTACACATCAGGTTTACCAACGGAGAGCCTAAGGCATATTTTGACATACTGAACAAAACCACTGTAGTATGCAATGAGATTTAACATTTATTTGGTAATACAGTGTAACGTCCCATATCCGGACGTCCCTTTTCGGGAAGAGTCAATTTCCCGGACACTTTTTAACAATCAAAATAAACAAACATTTCTTCACCTTCCCCTCTCTTAAAAAGGGGGGGAGAAACGTCTTTTGACAGGTTTTTTCCTTTCTTAGCTTCTAGTGATTTATGCATTGAACCCATAAATCAACAGAAAAGGGAACAGAAGATCTACCAAGACCATACTGTTAGTGACGCTCCTCCTTTTGAATGCCGGAAAGGGGGGGAGATTTGTTTTCAAAGGAGCACAACTGAGTCCCCTCCACCTCTTCTTTCCTATGCAGCTGGCTAGTAAAAGAGGCATTTCCTGGAACCTTTTTATTAGAGTGTCAGGGAAAGAAAAAGTATTGTGAAAAAGTGTAAACACAACAAACATTAAAGTGGAAGGGGAATCCCCTTTAGTCACACAAGAAAAAATAAAGAGAACTCAATCAGCATGCCACGCCTTTATGCTTGATTGATAGCCACTGATGGGAGAGAAAATAAGAATTTGTCACTGCCCCGCCCTCAACTTGAATGAGAAATAAGGAGGAAATTAATTTTCTTCTCCACCTACCCACCTTAGTGAATGACGGGAATTTCCCCTTCTTGCTTGAATCGTTCTAGTTCAAAATGGCGGAGAGAGCAATTAATATCTTTCGTTTTCTATATTTATTTTTACAATAGCAATAATTATTTATTTTCTAATATATTGTTTTTGATTGATTAGATATCATTCTAATACTAAAGCATTACTGCCCAAAAAATAATGTTTAATTTTTTGCTTCTTAGATTCAGATCATTTTAAGTTTTGTTTACCTTGGGGGTCTATTATACGGAAAAATCGAATATACGGACTTGGGGAAGTCCCGCCGATTCCGGATACGCGACTTTCCACTGTATACTTCAGGATTAAAAAACCATTTAGATTTACAATAAAATCAGCACAAAGAAAGCACGTAAGAAATTGATTAGTTATTGTGTGATTCCACTTCGAGGCTCATAATAATATCGTATTAAAAATATTGAAACTAAACTCAGTGGCGCGACAACAGCCCATAGAGGGCCAAGGCCGAGTGTGCCCACCTCAGTTTTCTTGACCTTAGGCTCTGGGGTGCAGGAGCAGATGTTCCGGTCAGGAGGTCAGCCGAACGTGGAACCCCCAGTGTTTAGTTCCCAAGCATGCTTGGTACTCATTTATCGACCCACTGAAGGGATGAAAGGCTGAGTCGGCCTTGCCCGGCCGAAGATCGAACCGGGGACCTGTGGCGCGACAGCGCGAAGCGCTACCGCTCAGCCACCGGCATCATTAAAAATATCAAGATTTTTCAAAACCATGTGAAAACACACAGTAAGAATTGTTGAAAAATAACTTGGGACTTGAGATGAAATCGGCAGAAATTAAGCATGTCCAATTGCGATTAAAAATGCAATTCATAACTCACGAGTCATAATAGTGTAATAAATGTATCAGGATTTCAAAAACCATACTGAAATCGCTTGTTATAATTGCCCAAAAAATAAGTACATCACTCGAATTTATGATGAAATTTGTAAAATAAAGCAAGTCAAAAAGGGATTGAAATTCGTGTATTCGTGAATTGAAATTCGTACATCATAAGATTGTATTAAAAATATTGGATTTTTTAAAACCATGCAGAATTTCATAACAATAGCCACTGAAAAAGCTGTGGAGAAACAGGATAGATTTTCAATAAAATCTGTGCAAATTGAGAGCTTCAAAAAATGATTATGCAAATGTGTGATTCAAAATTTTCAACATTTTCTTTTCTTTTTTTAAAAACGTTTTTAGATGCTTCAGCAGACCGCACATCAGTTGACAGTCAGCAGATTGTGCACCCCTATCATAAAGTCTCTATCGTCATACTGTTTTCCTATTTTCATGATCCTATTTTTTTTTTTCTCCAGGAAAAGTCATTTTGCAACATAAGTTACCCACGGAAGAAAAGCTTTTAGAGCTCTAAAAATAAATACCAAAAATATTCACCTTTAAGTATGCTATACACACCAATGAACAACAGCTGAAAAGATAAAGGTTCTAAGTGATTTTTAAATGAGTTTGAGTAAAATTGATTTTAATTTTATATGTTAACCATAGAAAAGAAATTGTCTTTATTTTATGCTTGACAGCTTACAATTCCAACATCTAAAAATCCCTAAAGCTCATTTAAACTACAAAAAGCAAGGCATTTTAAGATTACTTATCTAGTGTATATTGCCAAATACACTTAATATTTTCGAAAAAGAAAAAAACTTGGAATTTTTGTTCTTGAACTTGATACCTTCTCTCATTTCAAAGAAATTTAAAGACTTCTAAAAAAATGAACGTTTAGAGTTAAAAAAAAAAAGGCTAAAAGGAAAAGTTTTCCCCAAAAAATCTCAATTTTTATAAAAAAAAAAAGTCACTGAAAATCTTTAAGCACTTTATCATTAAACGAGAATCCTGAAACTGAAGCAGAAATTTTGAAACTGTTATACATTTGCAAAAAATACTTCAGCTAAAAATGAAAGGTCCAGCTTATGCATTTTGGGAACCATTTCTAAAATAGAGACTGTAACATTTTAATTGCAATATTTAAAATGCTTACCTGTCGGCACATAGCACACCGCTTACTTTGATGAGTGACTCCTTTAACGCATAAAAAGCAAAATACATGGCGACAAGGCAACATAACCGGCTGTACGCATGGCTGGAGACATACAGCACATTCAATTTTATTCACGGTTTCTAATGCTGGAATAAAGATCGCATTTAGTTTAAAAATATCGAAAGCAATGACTTAAATATGCATGATAAATAAAATAAAAATATGAATAAAAGGGCTAAATCTTTTATGCATTTTTAAAAATAAAGAATCACAACATTCATTATTCTGTTATTAAAACAAGTCTAATTACATACATGATCTCAAAAGAATATTTAGAAAATTAATAACAGTTAGAAAGAGATAATAAATTAGTATTGTAATCAGAATGTTATCATTTTAATAAAAATATGAAAGCGAGATTTTACTGTGTGAATATGAATCTTGATATTTGATTTTAAAATAGAGTTAATATGAATGTTGATGTTTGATTTTAAAATTCAGTGGATACAAATCCCGATGTTTAACTTTAAAATCGCATTATTATGAATTCCATCGCATAATTTCTAAGTCACTTGGACACAAATTCTAATCTTTTCTTTTAAACAGGGTTCATACAGAGATCAGAAAAAGAAATCTAAGGAGTCCAAAATTTAAAAACTTTGCGTAAAAGATAACTAGACAGTTTTTTTTTAAATCAAAAAGCAGTTACTATAAAGAACTTGCAAAAATGTATATTTTGCATAAGATATTTTTTTCTAGCCCTTTTTAAATAAATTTTGACTTTGTAAAACTTCATCAAGAAAAATAAATAAAATTATCACTTTCACACATAAATACATTTTCCAGCTTCAAATATTTTAATAAATCTTGTTAAAGTACATAGTACAGATGTTAAAGATTAACATAAAAACCTACCTATCTTATATTTTTAAATTAAAAAATAAAATCTAAGGCATTTTATAAAAAAAAAAAAAACACAGTAAATCATTAAGGTAGCTTGTAACATAAAAATATTTGCTGTTATTTTTTTCTTCTAACTCTTGCAACTCAATTTTTTTTCTTTTAAAGTTTTCTTCTTAAACAATTAGATTTTGACAGCTAAGTCATATCATTTCGTTCCCCTGCTTGGACAGCAAATTCATCGCGGACTTAGTAAGTTCATCTATGCAACACAATAATCTAAGGAGTTTCTAAGGACTAATTTGAAAATCTAAGTAGTTCAAAGTACTCATTGGAGACCTTTTTATTTCCAAGGAGTTTCAAAGGAGTATAAAGAGTCTGTACGAACCCTGATTTTAAATCAAGCAAATACCAATCTCACTATTTGATTAAGAAATCGTCTAAATACGAACATCACTGTTTAATTTTAACATCGTGTGAATACGAATTTCAATGTATAATCTCCAAGTCACTCGAACACGAATCATAATCAGGGCTTTTAAATCCTACGAATTACGAGACACGATCCTAAATAGGAATCGCATTGTGATTTTGAATAATGTGAACATGAATCGAGTGAATGTAATTTTAAATCACGTTTGCACTGGTATGAAAAAGCATAAAAAGTAATTTTTTTCCCTCAGGAAGTCAACAAAAATATTTTTAAAGACACAGATTTTTCATTCATCATTAGTAAATTGGAAAAAAAAAAAAAAAAACAGAAAAACTCATCCCCGAAAGTTGAATACAAATGACGTAATCACGAGAAAAGTGCAGCTGCACAAAGCAGAAATAAAATTCTCATATCAATGACTGCCACAGTGGCCTGTGTGCCAGAATAATGGACTTTTTAACTAATTTTTTCTTCTTTTTTAACAACATAAAAATTTTTTGACAAGGGTGACATATTTTCTGTGAACCTTGTTTATGTGATAATGTATACATATAAATATATATTTGTATCTTAATGAGTAAATATAATTGTAAAATCAAATTCATACTAAAAAAAGAATAACAAAAGGAAGAAAGTAATCCTTATAAATAAATAGGTGGCTATTCTTAGAAAGTGAACACTTACAATTATCTGCTTCAGCTTTATTGTCTTCCATAGTGAATAAACTAGAATGGGAAAAATATGAAAGTTAATTAAAAAATAAAACATAAGTGACTAGGATATTATTTAATTTAAGTCGCCATTTTTTGTTGACTCGCCACGTGGCGAGCATATAATTTTTAATGTTTTAAATTATATATTATTTTTAAAAGGAAAGCCTTTTACCTTTTAGTAAAAAGACAGCCAGACATTTAAGAGTCTTTTGGACTCATAGCTGCTAACTAGTGAAATCACTGCTAATGTTTCAAAGAGTTGATGAAAAGTTATGGTATGGAATTGTCGGCCATATTATAAGAAATGAACCATAGGGTACATTTCCATATCATTACTTTTTCATGTGTTAAAGTTTACAATCAGGTGTCATTCTTATTTTTAGAGATTTTTTTTCAAACAATAAACATGAAAATAAACCAAGAACACATCACATAACGGTAGACAAAAGTCGCGATAACCGGAAGTTGACATCAAAAAAAGCAAAGATTACAATGAAAACCAGAAACTGCATTTCATTAATCGAACAGAATTTGTTTAACTAAGGGGCACCTGATTATGCACTCTAACCTTCAAGGAAAATACAATCCTGAATGTGACAGAGAGTTTTTGCACTTGTAAAAATTTTGGAAAGAATATGTAGAGATTTACAAAAGAACCAAACACATTTTTTTTTTTTTTCAGATTGGGCTCCTCTTGAAAAAATTCATCTTTATATCTAAAGTGAGTTTTTTCAAATTTTATAACTTTCAAATTGTTTTTTAAATTATTAACTTATTATTGTATAAGTTTAACTCTGTAATTTTTTATTCATAGTTATATGAAACCAAACATATTTCACTAATCTGATTCCTCAAACAAAATTTAATACAAATAAACTAAATATGTGGGGAAAAATAGAATACATAGTTAAAAAAACATTGCTAAATTATACTTATCCATAAAATAAATTATGGTATAATATGCTTACACATTACTTTTATTGCATAATCTATTTGGATTATAAATCCTTCAGGGTTTCTTAAAATATATATAAGGAATATTTTCTAATTTTTGATTAATTCAGTGCAAACTGTGAATAATGCTGAAGCTGGGCTGAAAAGCAGAAAACTTTCAATTATGTTTAAATATTTTTCTTTAAAAACAAAATTGACTTTTTGATTAAATAAGTTCAAACTGAGAATATTATTGAAGCTGAACTGAAAACTTTATTATATTTTAAATTTTTAATAAAAAGAAATAAAGTGAGACTTTTTGATATTTTAAATTTAAAAAAAAATATTATGAGATGAGATTAAGTTTATATTTTACATTTTAATGAGCACCCACCAAACTGTATTTTATATATATTATTTGTGAATCTTATTTTGATTTCCTAATACTTTATTTGATAAAATTTTATTAATTGCAAAACAAAGATTAAATTACCTAGTCAGCATAAAGTAAAATTATTTATTAATGAAATTTGTATAAATATATTAGATATTGGTTGTTCGGGATAATTTCATTCATACATAATTATTAATAAAGTTTAAAGAACATGTCTAAATGTTCATTAAAGTCTTAAACAATATGCTTAGAAAACAAATGTTCCAAATTTATTTTTTTTCATTCATATAAAAACAAAAAATATAATAATGATAAAAAGTTGATATTTTATGGATGGTTGACCGTGTGCAGCTAATCACAGATGCCACTAAGGGTTAAAACTCATCGTAACATTTCCAGGTTACTACCTTTGACAGATTTTTAACAACAGCCTAAGCTTGAAAAAGCAAACATCCAATATTATTATAACGTGTAGTATTTGCAATATAATGCATCCTTTACACTTAAATTTCTATAAAACAAATAACAAATGAATTCAGAAGACTTCACAAGCATGCTATGATGCTGTCCAAAAAAAATAAACAACAGTGCTATTTTACATTAATATAGCCAGATAAGGCATAACATTCAAAACATGGCTGACCTTACACTTTATTTTGTGATATCAATTTTCTTAAATTTCTTTTAGTCTCACGAACTGTTAGAATTTATAAATGACAGAAAACTCTTATGAATGTTAAAATCATACACAAATCATATGAATATAACTTCCTAGAATACCAATCCTGTTACACACAGTCTCGTAAGCATAACAAAAGAGGAGGGATAGACCGGAAGTATTTTTAAATTTCTTCTGGTTTTAGGAAGCTTGTCATTGTTTACATTCAATCAATCATCCATATTATTCTTAGACATAAAAAGAATTTATGCATCAAAATATAGAAATGAACATAACATGTGCTACAAAAAGAGACATACATTTCATTTCATGAATGTATACAATGATTCTAAAGATTCCATTCACTAACTTTAAAGCAAATTATGTGGTTATTTATAATTTAAAACTAATCAAAGAATGGTTTCAGTAACTTCATGGTTATGCAATTCATTATACATTTAGAAGGAGGAAAAATGACTGTAAAAGTTATTTTCATACCTTTGGTAAAAATCAAGAAATTTTTTTTTTCAGTGTGTACGATATATCCAAATTCGGTCTTTTTATGAAAAAACCCACTTATCCGAAAAAGAAGTTTAATTTTTTTTAAAGACCTAGGATTTGGCAAACCCCATATGCTGGGGGTGGCTATGAGCTGTACCTTTCAAGTTGGTCTCCTTCTGTTACGATTTTTATAGTAACTTGTTAGCGACTTTCCAACTGTCACCAAAATTTGGCGACTTCAAAAACCATATCTAACTTTAAAGATGAAAATTTAAACAAACTATAATTTAATATAATTAAAACATACATTATATATAATTTGAAAGGTTTTATTTTGAAAATAATAAAACTGAATTAATTTTAAAAGAACAAATCTGGATCAGAGACAGTCATAGCTAGTAAAAATTAAATAAATTAAATACTGTGAATTACTTTAAATGGATATTTCTATGTCATGATCAGCCATGCCAACTACAATTGCCAAGGCACCAAATGAAATTTAAATTTGCAAATTTTTCTTAATAAAAACAAGAAGAAGTTCACCCAGGTCTGTCTATAAGCCCGGAAGTTGCCAAGACTTGATTATTTTTCAGAAGATTACTGAACAGAAATTTTCCCACGGTGAATGTTTAATTCTGAGCCCTTTTGTGACTTTTTAATAAAAGTTTTTTGTGGCACCACTGCTTGAAAGTAGTCTAGACTTGATTATTCTGCAGCAAAACACGATACGGAAATCTTCTCTATTTTTTCGGAGGTACCCTTTGTACACAATACATACTTTTGGAGGTTCCTTAGAAAGGGGGCATATCATGTAATATCAATAAAGGGATTCATTATCTGGTATCATGATCTGTGGCAGAATAATCGCCAAGTCTTGGCAACTTCAGGGCAGTTGCCAAGTTTGAAACATTTTTTTTTCTTTTTTTTCTTCAAAAAAATTGGTAAAGAAAGCGGTTAAACAATATTTTTTAAAGTAGTCAATAAAATAAATTACAATACGCAGCAAACACAATGCAAGAAACAAAAAAGAAAGAAAACTTTAGTACCCAGTAAAAACAAGAAAGATTTATTATGGTATTATTAAGTATTTAAATAAAACATTTAACATAAATATCGTAAGAAGAAGCAGCAATGAATACGAAACAAGCTTATTTCAGACAAAGAAAATTATAATATATTTTTGATTCAAAATAGAATGTAGATAATAGAACAGAAGAGTGCAATGAGCTCTTTGTATTAGCTTATAGCTTTGTATGTCTATTAACGCAGCTTTAAAAAATCAGAAGCGGTTGATGGCTTGCAGGGACTAATATAGGGGATAAGAACATTTAACTTTTCCCGGCGGGGCTTTAGAAAAGCAACACGCTTTTGACAGACCGGTTTTACGCACAAAAAGTGGCGTTCGTGTCGTCCTAGGGATTATTTTCTGACATCCCTGCCGTACCTTAGCATTGCGCGTAATCAGTGTTGATCATTAAAAGGCAAATTAATTTAAATTCTACATTTTTTTCACTTATATTATATATTATATATATATAACTTATATATATATATATATATATATATATATATATATATATCCGTATCAAAATCTCCCAATTCATATCTTAATGTCCGCGTAAGACTATCTACCTTGCTAATTAATTGCCCAAAATCAAATGCTTTTCATTTTGTTTTGATTTAACAAGGAATCATTTAACAAGGAATAAAGATAAAATAACTAATAATTTATGTAAATATTTAAACATTGCTGCCTTTATGAATGTTTTTTTTAAAGAAAACAATCATATTTTGCGTTACACGTAAAAGAAAACCACGAAAATATTATTCAGATTGCTTGACGCTTAAAGAGTTCCAGCGAAATGCTCAGTAATCGTAATAAATTTTTTTTATATAATAAATCATTTCTTTGACAGACAGTCAATTATTTCGGTGAATATAGCGAGGTGCTCTTCATATTTTTTGTAATTTTAAACTCATTCCAAAAATCAAAGTAACGTGCAATTTAAATATCGGCCTAAAACAATGTTTATAAAAGTTATAAAAATAACTTACTTTGACCAAGATTAAGTTGAAATTAAAATAATCAAATGTTGCGTTAAATACAAAGGAAAACCACGAAAAATTCTTTTAGATAACTGAACAATAAAAAGATTACAGCTAAATGTTCATTATCGCAATGAATTATTTTTTTAACCATTAGTTTTTTTATCATTCTTGACAGAGAATTTGTCATCTTAGTGGATGTGGTGAAATACTTTTCTTATATTTTTAACTTTTAACACGACCCAGAAATCAAAGTAACTTGCAATTTAAATATCACTGTAAAATCATGTTTACAAAAGTTTTTGTAGTAACCTATATATTATTTAAAATTAAATTAAAATTTAGACAAATCAAATATTGCGTTAAATGCAAAGGAAAACCACGAAAAAGTCTTTTTAGATAACTGAACAATAATAAGATTACAGCTAAATGTTCATTATCGCAATGAATTATTTTTTTAACCATTAATTTTTTTATCATCCTTGACAGACAATTTGTCATCATAATAGATGTTGTGAAATACTTTTCTTATATTTTTAACTTTTAACACGACCCAGAAATCAAAGTAACTTGCAATCTAAATATCACAGTAAAATCATGTTTATGAAAGCTTTTGTAGTAACCTATATATTATTTAAAATTAAATTTAGACAAATCAAATGTTGCGTTAAATGCAAAGGAAAACCACGAGATTTGAAGGATTTTTTGAATGAAAATAATTAGAATTTCCATTACACACAAATGAAAAACAAGATAACGTTTTGCTAGCAAACTAATTGAATGCTAACAGGCAATAATGAGACTATACAATTATTATCATTTTTCAATTTCTTGTGCTTTATATGAAATTTAATGTTTTGACTAGCTTGGAATGTTTACTAAAATGTTCTTTATTTTATTTATTTTTTGTAAGTACATAAATTGTGTTTTATTTTATTTCAAATATTTGAATTTCAGAATGATATAAAGAATTAAATTTTAAGAACATATTAGTTTGTTTGTTTGTTTTTTTTTTTGTAATTTTAAAATTTACAAATTATAAATCTTTAAAAAAATCTGAAAAAAATGTATCATAAAATTTGCGAATTTCAGATTTTTCTGGCAAAGAGACTGAATGTTATCAATTATTATTAATCATTACAACTTATAAAAATCAAATAAAAAAAGAACAAATTATGTACAGCTGCAATAAACAAACACCGCAGTTCACTAGAGGGCGTGGATATAGAGTACAAACTAGTTCCTAGACCAGTGATGTCAACGTTCACCGTGACGTCCGTTTGGTCGAGTGATTGATCTTTCTGCCTTTATATCACAGATATATCCTTTATATCATAGATATAAAGGCAGAAAGATCAATCACTCGACCAAACGGACGTCACGGCGAACGTTGACATCACTAGTCTAGGAACTAGTTTGTACTCTATATCCACGCCCTCTAGTGAACTGCGGTGTTTGTTTATTGCAGCTGTACATAATTTGTTCTTTTTTTATTTGATTTTTATAAGTTGTAATGATTAATAATAATTGATAACATTCAGTCTCTTTGCCAGAAAAATCTGAAATTCGCAAATTTTATGATACATTTTTTTCAGATTTTTTTAAAGATTTATAATTTGTAAATTTTAAAATTACAAAAAAAAAAAAAAAAAAAAAAAACTCATATGTTCTTAAAATTTAATTATTTATATCATTCTGAAATTCAAATATTTGAAATAAAATAAAACACAATTTATGTACTTACAAAAAATAAATAAAATAAAGAACATTTTAGTAAACATTCCAAGCTAGTCAAAACATTAAATTTCATATAAAGCACAAGAAATTGGAAAATGATAATAATTGTATAGTCTAATTATTGCCTGTTAGCGTTCAATTAGTTTGCTAGCAAAACGTTTTCTTGGTTTTCATTTGTGTGTAATGGAAATTCTAATTATTTTCATTCAAAAAATCTTTCAAATCTCGTGGTTTTCCTTTGCATTTAACGCAACATTTGATTTGTCTAAATTTAAATTTAATTTTAAATAATATATAGGTTACTACAAAAGCTTTTATAAACATGATTTGACTGTGATATTTAAATTGCAAGTTACTTTGATTTCTGGGTCGTGTTAAAAGTTAAAAATATAAGAAAAGTATTTCACAACATCTATTATGATGACAAACTGTCTGTCAAGGATGATAAAAAAATTAATGGTTAAAAAAATAATTCCTTGCGATAATGAACATTTAGCCTTAATCTTATTATTGTTCAGTTATCTAAAAAGACTTTTTCGTGGTTTTCCTTTGCATTTAACGCAATATTTGATTTGTCTAAATTTTAATTTAATTTTAAATAATATATAGGTTACTACAAAAGCTTTTATAAACATGATTTTACAGTGATATTTAAATTGCAAGTTACTTTGATTTCTGGGTCGTGTTAAAAGTTAAAAATATAAGAAAAGTATTTCACAACATCCACTAAGATTACAAATTCTCTGTCAGGAATGATAAAAAAATTAATGGTTAAAAAAATAATTCATTGCGATAATGAACATTTAGCTGTAATCTTATTATTGTTCAGTTATCTAAAAGAATTTTTCGTGGTTTTCCTTTGTATTTAACGCAACATTTGATTATTTTAATTTCAACTTAATCTTGGTCAAACTAATCTTGGGTTATTTTTATAACTTTTATAAACATTGTTTTACGCCGATATTTAAATTGCACGTTACTTTGATTTTTGGAATGAGTTTAAAATTAAAAAAAAATGAAGAGCATCTCGCTATATTCACCGAAATAATTGACTGTCTGTCCAAGACGCTAAAAAAAATGATTTATTATATAAAAAAAATTCATTGCAATTACTGAGCATTTCGCTGGAACTCTTTAAGCGTCAAGCAATCTGAATGATATTTTCGTGGTTTTCTTTTACGCGTAACGCAAAATATGATTGTTTTCTTTAAAAAAAACATTCATAAAGGCAGCAATGTTTACATATTTACATAAATTATTAGTTATTTTATCTTTATTCCTTGTTAAATCAAAACAAAATAAAGAGCATTTGATTTTGGGCAATTAATTAGCAAGGTAGATAGTCTTACGCGGACATTAAGATATAAATTGGGAGATTTTGATACGGATATATATATATATATATATATATATATATATATATAATAAAGATCGGAAATTGAAAGATAATATAATCGAATTCATAATAAATGCTACGAATAATTATTTTCATGAAAAAGATTTTTATTTTTAATTATCATCGGAAAATTTAACAAATGTACGGTTGCATGGCTTATATTTTGTTTAAAAAAATGTGTCATTAATGTGCATTTTTAATTATAAAAATTTAAAAAAAATAATAGTAAACTTATAAAATTCAAAGGGTTTTAGTTTTGAACTCGTTCAGTTAAATCAAATTTTTAAATATAAAAAAATGCTAATATAAGCATCTATACTTCAGTTATAATAGAACCAGACGCTTCAAACTAATAACTATGGTTGAATAAGCAAATATCCTTCCTTCGGTTTTAATTAACCCAAGTTCTGAAAACCGAAACTAAACAAAACCGAAAGTAAAGTATATAATTGCTCGTAATCTGATTGATCTCTGGTTTTAAAACTTCAATAAACAAACAAATAAATTATGAGTAATGAATAGACATCTTTAAGCAATATACAAAATTATATACTGATTTACGGAAATGAAAAAAATTTAGAATTTGAATTAAATTTCTTTTTAATGATCAACACTGATTACGCGCAATGCTAAGGTACGGCGGGGATGTCAGAAAATAATCTCTAGGACGACACGAACGCCACTTTTTGTGCATAAAACCGGTCTGTCAAAAGCCTGTTGCTTTTCTAAAACCCCCCGGGAAAAGTTAAATGTCCTTATCCCCTATATTAGTCCCTGCTTTATATCTATGATGGCTTGGAAGAATTTGTAGAGGAATAGACAGGGACAGTGATGACGTATTTCCTGACGTCAAACCCCGCCTCCTTTCAAACTCGTTCCAAACATTTTTTCGAACGAACCATTTATATGGCATTTCCTATGTGAATTTAAGACGGCAAGATTTTTAATTTATTATTGAAATAAATAAATTTATATAACACTTCTAAGGAACTTATTCCTAATTTAAGTAGTTTTCTTTATACGGGGTATTAGTAGATTTTACGAGTTAAGTGCATTAAATGCTATTAGCGAGCGTCAATATTTGCTTTAAGCGTCAATATTTTTAACTCTTGTTTCATGTTTATAATAATGTCTTATTTTATTTAGAATTTGTTACTTATTCTATACCTACATCTAATTTTTTTCTTTAGTTTTGGAAAGGCATGCATTGTTTTACAACGTTCTAAAATTAATTTTTAATCTATAATTAGATTATATTTATCAATACTAATGTCTGTTTATTTAATTATGTCTGAAGATTAAATTTGTAGTTTTTGTAAACTTTGTTAGCTTAAGATTTTCTGATTATTTTCTAATTCTCATAAGCTTTAGTTTTTAACTACTAAATAGGAATAAATTATGTAACTAACTTATTTAATACGCATACATATGGTTAAATCTGCACAGAGTTTTAGTTTTAACTCAGATTTATTTTGACTTGACATTTTTTCTTGTTTATATTTGCCAACATCATTAATCAGTTTTTAACATAGTTTTATGCATTAATTTTTTGAGAAAATTAAGATACCTTGTTATTAGATAATTAATATTAGATTATTACGTACACGTGTAGTGTTATGTTAAAAGGGTCAATACTATGTTTAGTTTCCAGAATTTTAATATATAGAATAGCTAAATTAAAGCAAATTTAAGAATTTATGAGAATTTATTTTATTTAATTAAGATTTTTAATTAAAGAAAAGCATTAAAAAGCTTTAAATTTCCTATATTTTTGTTTTAATTTCAAGTTCTATATTTTGTTTAGACGACAAGATAGGGAGCCATCAATAAGCTCATTTATCATCAATTTATTTTAAAATCTCAGATTCCTATGTTATTTGATAAGAAAGTGCAATATGAATTATTTTAGAATTTTTAAAACATACTTATCCCATGCATAAACTTTTATTTAACATTCATATTTATTAATCTATGTATTCAGATAGGTGTTTAAATTTTACTTATTTAATAATATTAATTTCACATGCATTTCAAATAAATATAGTTCAAATTTTTAATTAGAAACTAAACACTTTTTTAATTAATGTATGTATACATATTTAGTTATATAGCTTTTATATTTGGCAAATGTTACTGTTATCACTTTTTATGGAATAAAATTTGCATTTGACAGTCTAAATTAAAAAATTTTAAATTACCTTCATAGTAATATTTTATTTGTTACAGTGCTTATGTTGAACGTAACATTCAAGTCACCATTATCCAAATTTATTTTTAATTTCATAATACCTACAGTTTAATTGCAATTAAACTGTACCATGGTTGTAAATATGTTTTAAGACCTGTCAACTCTCAAACTTTTGTTAAAGTTTTATATAATTTTTTTCTACTTCTTTTCATTTTAGTAAATTTACCAATAAATTTGAGCTATTTTAAAAACGTGTATCTTAAATGTTTTATAATTTTCACTAATTTATCTGACTTTATTCATGCTTCTTACATAACTTTTTAATTTGTTTTAAAATTTTCATAATTATTTACAATTATAAGTTGTCTCAATTGATTTAATATAGAAATAACCTTTTCCAAATAATAAAATTCACAAATTTCCGATTTCCAGATTATAAATAGAATTTATATGGTAAATATTAAATACAAATTCTCCCAATCATATATACAAAAAGTTAGCTTCTACAGCATTCTCTCCTCTTTCAATCAATTTAGGTTCATCAGAGAAAAACTTTACGATATGGAAGAACTTAATTACACTTTTTCTTGCCATTTTCAGTGGCTAAATTCGACTCTATATTAATATATTCAAAGATTTAGTAGACCCACTTTTAACTACATGAGAAACTCCATAGTGTTTGCTCCGTTCAGAACAAAGTTTGGAACGAGGAGAGCTAGTGACGTCGCTGATGACGTAGGACTAACCCTTGAAGTTTGAAGGACAAGTTCACGATATCAGTATATGCTGGATTCTGAAAGATAGTAAAGTTTTTTAAGAGCATTCTGGAATGATGGACATTCCAGGAAAAGTGATCGTTCGTGTCGACGACTTCGCAGTATGGACAGTTTGGGTTTTGTATCAATTTGTAATTGTGTAAAATCCCATCTGTCGGAAGAGAATTAATTCTGAGCCTGGCAATTAGTACATCGAGATTTCGGCAGATGATTGGTGGACGGTGATCTTGAGATCCATGAAGGTGAGGGAAGGAAAGGAAGTATTTGCAACTCTTCCATGAGTTCTTTGTTGGCTTGCTAAGGTCTTGAGGTGGCAAAAGATGTGAAATGAAATTTTTTTTTTTAGCGTTTGTTTTGAAAGCTGGCCTGCGTGTGTTCATTTTCTGTATTCCTGTCTGAGATGGAACCCAAATGAATGAGAGAGATCTCACTGTCTGGCTTGATTTGGCAATTTGGTCGAGAAGAAGAAGAGAGATTTTTCGGACATTTTCTAGTGCGATCGAACGTCTCTCCTTTATACAGCTATAATGGTCGTTGCTTGTAACACAGAGTTTGGGGGCTAAAAAGTGGCCAACCCTTTGGCTGTAAAGACAGATGCATAAGAAATAAGACGTCATGAGATCGTATACCCTTTGGAGATATATATTTTCTCTCCATTTTTTTTTCCAATGCCCAATTGGTGAATGAACTTTCCTCATACAGGCATCTGGACGGCATAATTTTTGGCCACTCTTTCAGAGGCACCATATTAGGTGGGCCAATGTAGCTTCCAAAGTAAGGACAGATAGTACAGAGAATGAAAGAACATCCATGCCTTGCTGGGATTCGAACCCACAACCTTTCTGATGTAAGGCCAGTTCCCCGACCCCACTCCAATTTTGTCTGATTATTTGGAACCATTGGTTGCCGGTACAATACAGTTACAGAGATTCTGATGGCGAAACTCTTCAAACAGACCTCGTACCTGTAGCGGGAGTTAATTTTTGGTTTAGAATGGTAAATTGTCAAGATAAATTGAAACATTGAAGGGATTTGAGTTGGAAGGTGTTATTTAATAACTTTATCTTGAAAGATATTCTTGCTGGTCATCCATCTATGCATAAATGGAGTCATTTATCTTGTGAAAAGCTGGATGGAGGGTGATGATAAGCTGGAGAATAATTGAAGAGAAATGTGTCGGAAGTAGAATTTTGCTGATAGTCATTTATGTCGTGAAACTGGTATACACACTCCCAGTTTTTTGAGAAGGAATGGAATGGGTGTCCAATGGGATTGATAAAATATTTTTGACCGATAGCAAAATATTTGTGTCACCACTTATTATTCAAAAGGCAGTTGGATTAAGAGCCATAATTACAGAAAGATTAATTTTTCAAAACATTAACAATCTAGTTAGTATTGAGTCTAGTAATATTGAGATTAAAAGTAAATTACACAAGGCTTCAACGTTACAGCGAAGTTTTTATTAAAAAAAATTTTACTAAAAATTTTTATTTACTTTCAATTTTATTATCTCTTAACGATAACCATTGAATTTATAAGAGGCTATTTTTGTTGTTTAGTGCCGGATCATTCCATAGTTTTGGCTAAAAAAAAAAATTCATTATTTGACCCCCCCCCCCTATACATCGATTTCCTGCATAATTTCCAGTTTTTCTGATTTCAAGGGAAATCTCTATTTTTTCCCCCCTATAAAAACTTTAAACATTTTATAAGCATATCAATTTTTGCATTATTTAAATTCCATCATAGCTTTAGATGTTTTACACTTTCATATTGTGTTAATGTCTTTAGGATAATATTATATAGGGCATTCTTGTTTATGCTTTTTTAGCTTACTTTTTATTTAAATATGCACCTTGTTTTAAAAATTTATTACTGTTAAAATTTTTGAATCTGAGCAATGATCTAATAGTTCTGCATTTAACTTGTTTACAAAATGGGGTTTATGATAGTAGAGTAAATTGACCACGGTAAAGACAACAGAAAAAAAGGCACTTAAACAACAAACTTGTTACATTTATTAACTTAATATTGCATAATGTAGTTAAACAAGTAAAATTAAATATGTACAAAAATATTGATTCCTTTTTACAAAAGCAAGAACATGATATAGGCACTTTTTTACAATAAAATAATTTACGACACCTGGATACATGTTAAAATTTGATTTCATTTTAAGGACAAAACATGCATAACTAAAAACATCATTCAGTAAAAAAAGAGAAGGAAAAAATTGGTCAGGGCACAACTACATTGTTCTTAAAAGCAACACACATAAAATGAAAAAAAAAGAAGACATTTATTTTTACAATGAGCACATCACAAGTTTTTTAAAATTAAATCATAAAAGCTCTTTTATCATTTAAGTTCTAAAGCTTCAGGTGAAACTATTGGTCATAATATCACACTATTTCACCCAAAATTGACAACAATTAGTTAAGGAGTAATAAGTACTTTTCTTTTTTGGGCTGAAGATCTTTCATAAAATTTTTACTAGGTTGAAGCTCAAGAGGTCTTATAAAAATATATCTATGTATAGTAGAAAAATATAATTATTATAATGAAACAATTTGTATAATAACTAGTAAATTAACAATTTGTATATTAACTAGTTAGTAAATATCTATAACCCGAGAAATAATATCGTAAAATTTTTTTCCTTTTGCAATTCTTCCTTTATTCCAATACCAGTCTAACTATGACGCATCAAGTATTCAAAAATCATTTTATTAGTTTTCAAACGAAGTACAATGTAGAAGATTTCATCTACCACACTTCAAATGGTGCATTTTAAGTTAATCTAAGTCACCTAAAGTGTATCATCTTAAGATAATTACAATTTTTTAATTATTTTAAAATGCTCTGTCAAAGGAAAGGTTTAAAATGCACTGTCAAAAGAAAATTAACTTATTTTATTTCATTCATTATTTATTTTTTAGCACAGTGTTTTCAAAATGAACTCTTAATACACACTGTGGCTAAGCCCACAAACACCAGTAATTTTGTTTCAGCTCAGATTATTAGGGCAAAATAAAAATCAAAATTAAACCAACCAATCTACTTTTTTTTCTAAATGTTTTATTTTTCAGACTGCAAGATTAAAATTAAACTTAAAATAAATTAACCCATTAATATCCAACTTATTTCACAACTAAAACTTATCAAAATTTGTAAAAATTATATTTATTAAACAAAAAAGGTTAGGTATTGTTAGGTTTAGGAAAAAATTAATCTGGCTTTGTCAATAGTAGGGATGGGTAGTTTTCATACAAATACAAAGCTGAGTAATAATGGTTTAAACACAGAATTGTAAATTTTTTCTGCAATTTAAATATCTACTCCTTATACCAATAACAATGTTTTGTCTTTAAAAAAAAAAAAAAACTGAATCAAAACTATGGGATGAGAAATGTGTCATCAAAATACATCTTTAGGTCATATGTGATAGTTTTAATTTTGAAAAATAATTACTAAAAATGCATTCAATTTAATTTTTTCCCAATAGAATCTAAAACATATTAAACAATTTCAATTGAAAATGATATTAAATCTCTAAAATAATACAACAAAAATAAGAAGAAGAAAAAATAATAATAAACTCACAAATTCCAGCAAATAAATGCTATATATATATATATTAATGAACATAATAATAAATATATTAAATTTAAAATATGATAACTAGTTTACTTAAAACTAAACTGAAAAGTAAATTCATACATAAATATTTATTTCAACCTATGATTCATTCTAACAACAAATTAAATAAAATATTTCAATATTTACAGCGTCTGCTAAAAAAAAAAAAAAAAAAGAAAGAAAGAAAAAAAGCAAATAGCTTATTTTTTTCATGATAATTTTGATTTGAATATTATTATATGAAGTATTTTGATAAGTTAATTTCATTTATTACCCTTCACAAAACAGTTAAGTTTTACTATCACAAACAAATACATGACAAAGTGAAAAAAGAAAAAACACTTAGAATTAGAAGCTAAATAAACACTTCTGTTATCACAAATGAATACATAACAATTTCATATACGTTTATATAAGATTTTAATATTCAAATTATTAGACTACACTACACAGCGTTTTTTTCAAATTAAGTGATTTCAAAATAAAATACACATAACAATTCAAATTTTTTTTTTTTACAGTTAAGGAAGAAAATTTTATAAATCAGATCTGTAAAAGTACATCATATGAAACACACATAATTTTTATCTATATGATCAATTTAATATTTTGCCGACCAAACGAATTGCACTTAAGTATAAGCTAGCCACCATGCATTTTTTAACTAACTATTGGCAAATGGGTAGATGTCCCAATTAGTCGGCAAAGTGTTAACTGACATAGTTAAAATTAGTTACTTCAATTAACAATCATCTAAATTATGAGGATAAATCAATTTTGTGACTTCATAGAAATAAATGAAAACTTTTTTTTTTTAAAAAAAAGGAGTTAAAATTATTAATTATGATTAGTATATATGATTAAACCAATTTAAAAAATGAAATTTTTTTTAAACACACATGTAAATAAGCATACACTAAAAGTGAGAAGGAAATAGGGATATCCATCATTGCTTCAATCAACTAAGCTTTGGTGAACTAATTCACAATTTTTTAGCATACCAACAAGGAATAAACGTGAAACAGTCTGCTTCTTGCAGTGACAGGGTGCCAAGTTATGTCCTAATACAAAACACCTCAATGAAAGATGGACTCCTTAAGTTCTCCGACCATAGAAAACTACCAGTCTCTTGATTATACACTTCTAAAATATCGTAAACATTCTCATTGCAATGTTTAACTGAATGAAGCAATAGTCGATATTCCTATGCCCGATTTTTACATATTTCATCAAACATACTAACCCTTTTTGAATCAACATCTTAATTTAATTCAAGGAATGTTACTACTAAAATAAATACTTATGTTATCAAAAATAGATTTGGGCAAGATATGAAAATTTTAAGTATCAAGAATATTCTCCTTACAATTACATAATCAGTGATTAAGACTATTAGACACTCATTTATTAGGAATGTAATGTTTCTGAGCACAATTTGGCAAACTTTTTATTTTCCAAGTCCAACTTGTCAGACACCAACAAAAACACAATACGATGTATACTATGCAAGGTAGCTTCGCTCCCAGTTGCGGAGCACAACTTGGCGTTGTTTCAAGCCACGATGGAATGTGACAGATAAAGGAATTGTTCCATCTTGAGATTGCCCATCAGCAGGGAGGTCAAGTAAGGTCTTTTCTTCTTCTCCTCTAGCAACTCGGTTAACGTATCCACCACTCTCGTCGATAGAGAATCGAACCCTGGAAGTTCCCGTGCTTCCGGAGCTTTCGTCACTCGGTGTACCCATGCCATCAGTTGGAGTTGTTCTTAATGGAGAACCAGAATCTGAAAAAGAAGTCCATTGCTTGGGTGAGGTTCTTCCCTTTTTCGGTAAAGGCGGTAAGCGACTGTTATGCCCTTGAATATCTAAAGTAGAGGGACGTTCTTGGCTTTTCCTGCGTTGGAAAGAGGGAGCATTTGTTGAATATTTAAGTAAGCGTGGAGAAGTAACTTCTGAATCGATGGTGTCAGCCTCGTCACTATGGAAGGAGGGATTAATGTTCGAAGAGGTATTGGAAGCATTTGACACATTGGAAGGAGTGCGTTTATGGCCGTATTTCGATCGCTGAGGAATGCGTGACTGAATGTTGCTCAAATCACTCGAGGTTGAAATCTGGGAACCGGGGTTATCGTAAGCAAATTTTCCTTGAAGATAAGACCATTCAGAGAAAGAACCTTTTTCAGGTAATTTTGCATCTTGAAGGACATCTGGAGGGCAGTTGAAATTTGAACTAAAATTGTCACTTTCGCAGCTGGTATTGGAAAGTTTTCGAGGGGTTGGCAATGGCGAGGCCTCATTATTCCATTGGAAATCAGCAAACTTCAAGTGAGAAGAGCCATCCATTAAAAGACTAGGTCGATAGTGGCGAGTTTGGCCATGATAAGTATTGTGGGGGTACCCTGATGCTGTTGAGAACTCATAATCTGTAATAAGTTTAGGCGGCCCTAAAAAAAAAAAAGAGAGAGAGAAAAAAAACATCAATTATAATTTGTTGTAAATGAAAATGTGGAAATTGAAAATTAATAAATTACGCAAAATAATGAATTCGGCAAAAACAAATATCTTTTCGGGAACTCATTTCGTAAGATGTAATATTTTATTGGTCATAAAAGTTCTTTAGAAATTTCTAATTTAGCAAATGGAGCTAAAGGCAACTAAAAGTTGTGCAGGGAACATTTTCTAGCCACGGTTCTTACATCACAAGACTGCCTATCTTGTTCATTAGACTTGAGACCAGTAAATTTTTCTACTTGATAAATCATAGAAATTAAGATGCATGCTTCACTTTATACGAACTCAGTTTCACTATAAATATAATTCAATATAGTACTAGAATAGGAAAAAATAATGCAAAACATTTATAGTTTTGAAACTTAGAGAAAATACTCATATGGAGTCTAGCAATGGATAACAAAAGTTTCCACTTCCTGTGGGGGCACTTATTCCTAAACTATATTGTTAAGATACTTTATAAATAAAATTTTAATGCATATTCTATTTTGAAAAAAAAAAAAAAAAAAAAAACTAATTTTCTAGAAATGAAAAGAAAATGTTCAGATTAATTGTTTTAAGTTTGTTATTAAATTGACAGCATTAAATTTTATTTAGAAATTTCTTCAAATTAAAACATCTTGTCATTTGTAATAGAAATGCACCTTGCAATGGATAACATGAAGCATTTCATGAGTTTTTAAGAAATAAGTTTTATAAACAACGTTAGCTTAAAGTATAATAAAAAAAACTGCAAATATGTATCTCAACTGTTTATGTTTATTAAGTAAAATTTTACACCTTAAGTTTAAAACTCTAAAGCTAAAATTAAATTTTAATCATCATCATCATAGCTGGCCAGACAGCCCAATGCCGATAATCTAAATTTTAATCATCTAAACTTAAAGTTTCATTAAAAAATTAAGGTAAATAAACTTTATAATGCTAATTCTATCAAGTATTTTTTCATAGTTATAGGAATAAAAAGTATCCAATGCAAATAAAATTTGTTTGATCAAATATTTATTTATATGCTTTTTGTTTGACTCTGTCCTAATCAGACCAATATGTACAACATTTAATTTACAAGCAACATTTTTTAAAAATTTTAATCAAGAAAAATGTAAAAATTTTTTTTTTTTTTTTAAATTCTTGTAAGAATTATTCCATTTCAGTCCTTTCAAAATATTAGGTAGCAAGTGACAAAACTAAATTTTATCACTCACTTTAAATTTATTATTAATTATTTACTTATTATCCATTATAACATTTAATGTAATAAATATAAAAATCAAAACCATGTTTGCGTTACAAGTTAAACAGCAATTTTGAATAAGAAAAAAGAAGTCCCTCCCCGAAAGCAGTTTTTAACATAGAGAAAGAAGCTTTTCAATCCCTTTCAAAATTTGACACATTCAAGCTAGTATATATCTTATACCCCTTTGAAAATCATATTAATATTAAGCTCGAATTTTCAATCAATGATCATAAATGAGATAAGAACTCAAAACATTTATAGCCAATTTAAATTATTATTCAGAAAGATATTACACCACAACTAAATATGGATCAGAGAAAGATTTATGTAATATTCATATGCTGGAAAAGTTTTGCAAGATAAAATTTTTAAAATGAATTACTTAATGCCCAAAGAAACTTTGGCATTTCAAAATTTTCCTAGTTAAGAAGTTAGCTTTAAAACCACAAATATTGTGAATTATGAATGAAAATGTGAATTCAAGGAGATTTCGAATTCTTCACAATAATTTAAAAAATCTTGTGGATATAAATCTCGAGCATTCACGTTAATATGAACCTCTGTGCCTCATTTCAAAATCATGTGAATACGAATAAAGTTATTTTATTTTAAACTTGCATGAATATAAAGGTTTCATTTTAAAAGTGAGAGAATACGAATAGCCGATGTATAATTTTTAAGTCTAATAGAAGATGAATCACAATAGTGGCTCCTAAATAGTGTATAAAATCGTGAAATTCGAAACACAAAGCCTGATCTTAAATCGTGATTTTAAATCATAAATGTAATTTTAAGTCATGTTTGCATTCGTAGGAAAAGGCCAATAATTAACTTTTTCCTCAGAAAATTTTAATCTTTTTAAATGAAATTTCAAATCTTTTTAAAAGGAATTTTTCTTTGAAGAGACAGATTTTTCTTATCTTTTCTAGTAATAGTAAGAAATTTTCCGCTCATGGCGTTTGCTAACATTATACAGTTCTCTCAAACTCAGAAGATTCACCTAAGAGCAGAGATAAACATTTGTCAGTGTTCTGTGAAGAGCAAGGGTGGCTCAAGAGATAAAATGCTCGTATCCTAATGAAGTGACAGACCACAGTGCTGACATAAAATATCCCCAGTGAGAGGTTTTGTGGTTTTTCTCATGGTGCATCACAAATGCATGTTAGATTCATCAAAAAGTCATCCATAAAGACAAATTTCACCCAATACTAAATCCAGGAGTTCCCTCGTCTTCTGGATTGGATTCAAAATTACAAGGCTACGGAGTTGAACATTGGTAGCCGTAAACCCAAAATTGGGTCAGCTGCTTAAGAATGGTTATAAAAATAAAATAAAAAACCTCTTATTGATTGATATTGTTCAGGTAAAACAATGACTGCCTAAAAAGTAGGGGAGCATTTGATGCATGCATATTGTTGGCAAGGAGAGGTTTGTTTCCCATAATAATTAGAAATCTATATTACTTAGAGAAGAGACAGATTTCCCTTTCCTTTTTGGTAATAGTAAAAAGTTTTCCCAAACAGTGACAAATTTTCCGCTAACGGCATTTGTTTATATTATACAGGTCTGCCTAGAGTTTCTTAAACTATGCTCCAGAGGATGCACTTAGAGCAAAGATAAACAATTTTCAATGTTCTGAGGTTTTCCTCTCTGTGTATCACAAATGCGTGTAAGTTCCATTAAAAAGTTCTCCTCAACACCTGTGACCCCCATGATTGAATGTGTCAGATTTTTACCATTTATTCAATGAAACAAATAAAAGCTAAATATCAACACTATCCAAATGTCTACTAAATCCTACTTTTCAGATTCTTCCCAGTAAATTTATGTTTAAGTAAAATACTATGTTAAGTCATTTTCATTTATGCTTTCGCAGTCTGCAATATGAAAAAAGAATTAAAATATTTAAAAATGAAATCTAATTTTATGCAAGCTTTAATGAAAGGACTTGCACTGTTAATGCTATTTTGCCATTAATTATGTAATTACAGTATATAGCTGTGAGATAAATTTTAATGATTTGTGCAGAATGTTAATTTCAAAGGTGCTCCATGACTGAAAAAGTGAGATTTTCTGCTCAAACCATTTCTCACGTTTCCAGTTTAATGTTTATGTGCAACTATCCTTATGTTTATTATAAGAGCCCTCTGTGTCAATGGTATATTGTGTAATATTTTCTTGCATTTCTCTTTTTTTCCAAAATGGATGATGTAGCTAGTTCATTGTTTACACCTTTAATTATGTGATATCTATTTTTCTTGTTGCTATTTCATTGTCTATGTGTGATTGTAATATTTTTTACACGAATATACATGTCAATCAATGTTTCAATTACATAATTCTCCTTGCATTTCTAGTCCTTTCCTGTAGTTAATACAGTGTTTACATGTAATAATAATCATATTTATTAAACATGCTACTTTATGGGTCAATCATTGTAATTATGACACATATTTTCTTCTTTCATTTTCCTTCTTTTGTAGCTAGTTCATTATTATGTAAATTATACAAGTTAATACATATTTCAATTGTAATTATGTCATATTTTTTCTTGTTCCTTTTCCACAGTGCTTGTTCATAACGTAAATTATATGACTTTGTACATACTTCAATCAAGTATGTCATTACATTTTCTTGCATTAATTTTTTCTGTTGCTTATGCACCGATCACTACAATTCACAGCTCTACATAGTCTGCCTATGTATAAAACTAACCTCAGCACTAACCTGTAAGGCCATCTGTTGCTATGAAAACAAGAAATAGCATACTTCAAAGAGAGAAACTTAAGAAACATTATCGCATGTCTCTCGCAAACGAAAACTTGTCTTAAATATTAACCCAACACCTCTACTTGAAATAACTACCATAGCCATTCCCATTGATCTAGATGATTGATGAAGAAATATTTTTACATAGACAAGACTATAGTTATCACTGCATTTTCTTTTACTTATTTCTAGTTCACTCTTAATGTGTAATTATTGATATGTCTTACCAATGAGTAGACTTCTTTTCCTTTTGTTAATGAATGATTTATGTAATCATCATTGAGTAGCGTTTATTACGCTAGTTAGTGTATGCATCCATTATTGTAATAAATGTCTTATAATCTCTTCATTTCCGCAGTTTTCCTGTTGCTTCTCTGTTAACATGTTCTGATCATTTCTCCATGCATTACCCTTCTTTCCTTGTTGCTTGTACACTGTTCAGTAAGTATAAGTATTGAAGTTATATATAATTATGTTTTTTACGAGCCAATCACTGCAATTTTGCGTTATTCCTCTCTGCTTGTTGTATAAGATACTTTGAGATGGAGTGCCGATACTAAATTTATCATCAACCACGCCATTGCAGAGTAATTCTGTAGGAAGACAGTGATTCACGTTGAGTTGAATATCTATACACACCTTCAAAGTACTAACTATCGTAAGAAAAGTTTGTTTTTTATCAGACTGATGTTCTTTAATAATATAATAAATGATCTTTTCTTCTTTCTAAAAATGCATTTTCTTTTTCCTTTGATACACTGTTTATGTTAGTGATATACTTGCCAATATAGGCGTAATAAAATAACGGAGATTTTACTAGCAACATTTTTTAGACTACTAGTAAAGTTTCCATACATGATGCATAATCATGCAAATATCAAATTTGGAAATAATATAAGCACCTACATTTAGCGAAGTAAAAAATATGTATATAAATCTTAATCTAAAAGAAGATTTTTTTAAACCATTATTTATAATTACTTTAACTATTAACACTCAACATACTGCAGTACTGGCAATAGCACCATCTGTTGAGGAATAAGAGAAGTATTTCTGCAATAAGGGGATATTTCATAGCACAATTTGTTTTTTTTAAAAATTACTTCAACAAATATGGAGAAATTTGAGTATATACGGGTAAAAAAGAGATAGTTGTAAAATAGTCTTCGTTACAAAAACAGGAAAGTTGGCAGGTATGTAATGATTTTTAAAGTTTTTAACTATAGATGAAAGTGCAAATGTATTTCTTTAAGCCTGTTACAAAAATGTAATCCTAATAATGATTATATTTGTCATAATGCTTTATATTCAATGCAGGCGTAGCATGAACAATGGTTGGTTCACCTTTCAGAAAAATAATAATTCTTCAACAGAGTATGTTCTTCACTTGCGTATCAGATAATAGGTATGTGAAGTAAATTTGCCAGCATATTTTAAAATACTGATGAGCTAATAATTTTTATTTTTATGAACATAGTTTTCATTGAACCTTTAAAATGGTGCACTTTGCACAGTAAAGCTTGTTACTTTCACTGACTTGTGATAGACATATCATCCAATCTCAAATTAACTAAGTGAAAGGAATTTGTCAGAATTAACATTTAAATTTTTTTAAAAAGTGACTTCTTATTTTACTATTCATATAAATTTTTTCATCTTTAACATCAAATAAAAATTTGTTTTCACTCTGTTAAGTAAGAAAACAAATGGTTTAAAATTCTAAATCAAAAAGAGCAAGTATTTCTGATCTTTTGTTATAGTTATTGATCATTTCAAGATCACAGCTTAATGAGCCTAAAGTTGTAATTGACCTAACTGCATTTTAATTATGATGTTAGTAGAAATTTTTATTCCAGCAGTGTTAACAAAGATAACTTTAAAAGAATGTAATAAAACGTTTAAATTAATTAATTAATTTTTTTAAAATTTTAATAAATTCGGTTAATTTTTTTGCTAAGTGCCTAAAATATAAATTCAGTGCCAATTTTTTTCGCTATTGATAAAGCAAAATAGGAGGAATTGCTGATTTTATTACAGGGTGCGTAGCCTAATTATTCACAAAAAAAGAAAAAAAAGCACCTTTTAAGCATTCAAAAAATAATTGTAAGCACTTTTTTATCTTGTTTTAACCGTCATGTCAAAAAAAAAAAAATAATAATAATAATAATAATAATATTTTGGCATTTTTTTGACAATGGTTGAAAATCATGAAATTTTGAATAACGTAAAACGAATGTGTTTTTGTACGCTACATACTGACAATATGCCGAAATAGATTGGGGTTGAATTAATTGTGAAAACGTTGAATAAAACAATGTGAACTGTGTCTTTTTGTATAATTCGAAGCGAAAATCAACATAGAAAGGAAAAATCTCATTTTGAAAAAGGGAAAATTAAACACTTTTTAAAAACACCCAATGAAAAAAGCACCTTTAAGGGCTTTTAAAAAACAAAAATAAGCACCATTAAGCAATTTTTAAAAACACTACGCACCCTGTATTAGCAGTTACCCCAAAGAACAGTTACTTTTAGAGTTAATAACTTTTTTTTCTTTCTAAAAATATGTTTCACCATGGAAAAAGTGGAAGAAAGCATAGAAGGCAGTACACTTTATGATGAATGACTTTTACCTATAATGTATTTAGCTTCTTGATTAGAGTTCCTAAAAGTTTAAGGATTATGTTTTAATCAGGTTACTTTCTATGAATTTTTATTTATCTTGCAGATAGGGTAAACATTTAGACTAGGAGTTTAGTGGACTGGGGCAACGGCAAAAAGTGAACTTGTTCACTAGAATTAATACATATGCATTAAATCAATCAACAGATTCAAACAAATAACAAGCTGGCAGGAATTGGAAATATGTATAGACACACATACATCAGATAATACACATCAAACATCAATTGTAAAGTGAATGGCTAAAAAACGAAGATCTTGAAGCATATCTAAATATATCATGCTATGGGTAATCTAAATTCCAATGTAAAAAAAGCAAAGTGACAGAAGAATGAAGGGGGAAAAAATCTTTATTAAGCAGACACAGCACGGACAATCACAATAGTTATTAAAGCAAGAATCTTTATTGGCAGAGATCACAAAAAGCAAAGCACAAGTAAAATAGTTCAATTGAGAAAGAGCAAAGCTAATTGTTTCAATATGAATTAATTTAGATTCACTGCTTATTATACACTTTTATTATAATAAAATAAAGATGAACATATACATGCAAGAAATCTTTTAGTATTTCTTAGGAAAATAGATGCATTTAGCTAGCATGAAAATGAAAAGATCACCAACAAACCATTTTATTAGAGCATCAGCACTTAATTAGAGCATTTGTACACCTGAGCCTTACAGCTTAATTAGTACAGCTTAATTAGAGCATATAGTATAACTGAACTGAATTAAATAAATAAACTTGAATAGCAAATATGAGAATAGAAATGCAATACTTATATGCAACAGAGGGCAAAATTGCTAAGATGAGAAGGAGAAAAATGTCATTTGCAGCAGAACAAACATTACAGCGCTAATGTGACTAGTCAAGAATTTTATTTTCATATGTAAGAGTATAAAACTTTAAAATGACCAAAATTTCAGGTCTTTGCATTCAGTTTATTTTTGGATCAGCCACAGTGCTGGCAAAATAGATGAAAAATACGAAGTTTCAGATATTTTTTTTTAGCTATTTGTTTTCAAGTAATACATTGCTGAGATTTTAAAAATTTAAAATTTTCAGTTTTCAAATTATTTAAACAGCTGTAATTTTAAAAATATTTGATCTAAAAAACTAAATTTTATGCAAATTTGTTTAATTTCTAATGGCACATTTCATAAAATATATGACATACCCATGTTATTTTAAAAAAGTACAAAATTGAAATTCATATTTTTTCTAAAAATATGTTTTTTTTAAACTTCTATGAAGCAATATTTGTACCTGATTTCAAAATGGTACACTTGTGAGCTTATAAAGGAAAAAAAAATTTTTTTTCTTGTTTAACACTGACATAAATCACTGACTTGAAAATATTTATATACCCATAAAAATACCATCTTGAAATTTAGCACACATTGTGAAAAAATAATAAAATTATTATTTTTCCTTTCAGAAAAATTAAAAATTTTAATTGCAAGCAAAATTTAAATTCTAACAAAAGGTTGTTTTTCTAAATAATTTAGCCATGTTATAAATATATCTTACGAAATACCCCTAAAAACTGAACAGATTGATACAAAATTAAGCTCACTAGATTAATCAGTTTTAAAGTTACAGCAATTTAAAAATTATAAAAATGCATAACTCAAAAACAAATGGTACAAAAAATCTGAAACTTGGTTTCTTTCACGTCAGAGCAGATTTAAAATCATTGGCTGGCTTTATACAGAATTATCCCTTTTTTTCTCTAATGAACTACCTTAGAATAATGGAATGAGTCAGTTTTAATTAGGTTAGATTAAATAAATATGTAAAAATAAAACTACTAATATAAATGTGAAAGACTCAGCTTAAAAAAATTACAGAAATTCGTTAACACAACACATAACTTTACAAAAATTAAATAACCCCTAACAAGCCTCACTAAAAACTCAAAATGATAGCAAATTTTTGGCAGTGATATATGTACAATGTATGTATGTTTATCATGTATGTTTTTCAACATGTACAAATATATAACAAAAAATTAATCATCGATCCAAGGCAGAATCTTGAGTCATTAAGAAACTAATACCTTAGCTTCAAAATGTTGGATAATGAAAAATGATGATAATGATTCTCGAATAAAATGAAATATTTGTTAAAACTTAACAACGAACAGAATTTCTCAATGAATTCTTTCTATAGACTGCTTTAAAACTATTCTTTCGAGAGACTGAGTTTTGCTTTTTTCGGAAGCTGCCTCTACCGTTAGGTGGGAAATACCACACACATGAAGAACACTCACCCGTCTCTTTTGGCCACCACTTTTCAGCGTCCTCGACATCATCGGGCCAGGCAGAGGGTAAGCGTGGGTGGAGTGAAGAGTACTTGGGAGCTCTAATATCGAATCCTGCAGCCACTGAAGCAAGAATGGCACTCATGTTTCCTAATATGGATCCCATGAACCTTCGTGGCAGAGAGGATCGTTTCGTGCTACTAGAAACCTCTCCATTTCCGTTATGAAGACTGTAGGATCTGCAGATGTTTATCTCACTGTCATAAGCTGTAAAAACACATAAAGAAATTAGTAATAAATAATAGTTTATTTAGGTAAATTTAAAAAGATATTAATCAGGGTGCGAAGCCAGAATTTGTAAATCGGTGCGCAAGTACCTTTTAAGCACAAAAAAATATGTAGAATCACTTTCCAAAAAAAAAAAATCATAATTAGGATATGTGCAGTAATAAAAGTAGTTTTTTTCCCTATTGTTTAATGTTCTTAATTTATACACATAAAATCAACAAAATACAAAAACATTTTCAAAAACTATACACAATCACGATAAAAATAACTAGTTTCTAATAAATATCACAGAGAAAATTATGAAAACCATGCTTTTTTTGTAATTTATGGCGACGATGGACACCGCAAAGAAAAAATACTTTTAAACTATAGAAAATTAAGCACCCTTTACAAACCCTGAATAAAAAAAGTATCCTCAAGGGCCTTTAAAAAATGCAAATAAAAAATAAGCACTTTTAAAAATGCTACGCACCCTATGAATTTATTATTAAAAGCATTTCATAACACTCTAGCTGATGAATATCAAAGATTTTAATGCAAAATAAAATCTCTTTTCTAAAGGAAAAAACACAGAATTAGTTTCTCATTATATGGTATTAGAGTTTGTATTTCTTTATTTTTAAATTTTAATCATTATTTCTATTAATTGTAAAAACAAATGTTTGATTGTTAGAAATTTTTTTTTTTTATTCATTTTTTATTTGTAAAAATTTTTTTTATTCTTTATAAAGAATTTTTAATTTTTGAAAAGCTTATTTTGAAACAGTAACAAATTGGAAAACATGTGGGGTAAACCTTGTCGCCTACAAAGTTACTTCATTTTACAGCAGCTTTCAAAGTTAACATACATTTAAATATTGACGGTTTACTTTTCTAGAATTGGAATAATTTTGTAAGCTTACTTTACTAATTTTTCAATCGAGCTAAAAATGTTTCATAAATAAAATTTAGCGTAATGAGAACCATATGCAACGATACCTCATTTGCCTAGATAGAAATGATAGGCACGTAAATATGTATATGTAAAAATACTGTACTTTTAATACATGAAATATAAATAACTTAAAAAATATTAGTCACTCGATTCAAGGTAAAAAATCTTAAAAATACTATATAGCAGTTATTCAAATTTGACTTTCTTTTCCTCCCAATGAGATAATAGCACCAGACTGAAAAAAAAATAATATAGACAAAAGTTAAGACAAATAACAAAAATACAACCCATTACTAGCAACCGTTTGGGCAAATAAGCAACCCTATCGGCAACGCCGAACTGCAAAATTGCCGAGGTAACGCCTACAGGTACTCATATTTTTATCGTGTGATATTTGTATTGCTGCAATTGAAGACAATAATAGCTGTGTCTCAAAAATTGCTCACGAAGGAAAAAATTATCCTTCTTTGTGTTTTGATTTATATGAGAAATATGTTTTAATTTAAATAAGAATGAAAGAAATTACACACATTTATGATTAGAAATTTTTAAATTTCCCTATCAAATAAAAATATGAACACTTGAGATTTTGCACCTATACTTATTGTGTTCCAGCTAACAACAAACAAAAAATTTGTCTTTTAAAATATTTCTCTATGTTCCTTATATATTTGAACAAAAATGAATCAACCATGCGTGTGTATAGCATGGAAATTAATCAGAATAACATTAAAATTGACTTTAAGAAAGAGGTATTTAAATGCAAAACCTTCTAATACTTCATATAGTCATTATCTTAAAATAAAAATCATCATTATCAAAAAGTAGAAGATACTTAAATAATTAAAATTTTTAGTGATTCAGAACAGTAAAATAAAGGGGTCGGGAAGGAACTTATTCAGCCAATAACAGCTTAAGGCATCATTAAAGAACTAGCACAAGCTGTGCTCAACAAAAATTTCATCAGAGTTATCCAATACACATTGACATATGAACATTAAATACTTATGTACACTATATGTATGTGTATACAATGTAAAAGAACTTAACACCTTCTATAACCCTTAACCCACATGGAAAATAATGACAGAAAAAAGAAAGAAAATTATACACACCACTATCTGTTAATGCTGCAGTGTTTAAAATACCACCTCCAGATACTGGCAATGGAGGTTTCTCTAAATTTGGAGCACTTTTTGACCATCTTTTATTCCCATCGATGGGAAACATCTGACGAGAATGATATCGTTCCTTTTGATGTACAGAACTTGGTCCCCATGTTTTACCCTTCAAACCATCTGTTTGCACTGAAATTGAAATAACATGATTTTAATTTTTAGAAAAATGCACAAGAAGCAAATAAAAAAATTTTTTACACAAAAGAGTATGAACAACGTGACTTTTAAGATAAAACTTACAGGCATAAGCTCGAAGTCGAGGTAGATTGGGCGATGAAGGTGGGCTATCAGGACTAGATGGGTTATACAAACCTTTAGAATTTCCTCGTAGATTTGGGCTTTGCTGAACAGTTATATTGTGGCGAAAATCTAAATAAAAAAGGACAATACAGGAATGAATTATTTTCTTTTTAAAATGCTTTAGCCTTCTACTAGACTTTGTCTAATAACTCGTCATTTCTAGCACCTAAGAGATTTTAAGCTTGGAGCTAACTCCATTTAAAATAAATTTGAAAAGAAAAAATATTCTCTGACTTTACCAAGTATATCAGGTAAATTGCAACAAAAATCCATACTATATTTTTTTCTTTTATACATCTAATGTCAAATGTTAGACTTTGTGAGCAAAAACATATAGAATGAGAATGAAAACATGAAAAAGTTTCACTAAAAAGTGGAATTTCATAAAATAATTGTAATAGATGTTAGAATTAATTAAATCGAATCTCAACAACTGATTACTGTTATCGACAATTTTCTAGACACAGCGAAGGAATTTTTCAGACTTTTTTGTTGTACAAAAATAGCAACTCTCCCCGACTATTCCCCGTTTTTTAGAATAAAAATAAAATTCCATGACAATTCCAGGTTTTCCCTGGCCCATAGAAGCATTGGAAAATGCTCAAAAAAATTTTTTTTTTAAAAAGTAAATAAAAAATTCTAAAATTTATATTTTTAATTTCAAGAATTATTTGACAAATACTACATCAATTTTAAATTCTGTCATCTAAAATTACAAAATTTAAAGAAGTGTATTAATGTAGCATAGAAGTATATATTACAACTCAAAACTTTTTCATTCCTAACATTAACACAAAAACATAAAATTTTTAAAAATTATTATAAAATTACAATCTTAAACAATTCATTCTACATAAAATTATCCTTGGATAAAATAATTCAGTGCAATAAATTCTGGAATAAACTATTAGGACAACATTTTTCAGATAGAGACGAGTTAGAGAGATTTTAGCACACTTTAGTGTCTGATTTGGAAACTTAAAATGTCATAGCATATTTAGAGTATCTTTCAAAATATTAAAATTGCATGTTAGAAATCAGATCAGAACAAAATTTATTGAAGTGTTCTAGTGTTTTTTTTAAAATTTAATACTTATTCATCCTCTTTATAATAAATTTCATGCAGGAAATCCAATTAATAAAACATTTTTAATGATTTAATTTTATTTATCATCAAAGATAGATAAACTGTTCGGTAGAGTAGATTTAAATAAATGTGCTAAATTAAATTACTAACCAAGGAACTCTCTCTTTTTTTAAAAAAAAATTAATTAAAGATAATATTTTTTTAAAGGGCAAGAAAAGTGTGTTTTATCTCTTTGAAAGGGTAAGCAGGGTAGGTCACTCTTCAAGTAATGCAGAGAGAAAACTGATATTGGTATTTTAAATATACAGAGCATTTTAATAGTCAAGGAAAAACATTCGAACAGCACAGCAACATTTGAAAAACAGAAATAAAAATTACTATTTAAAATCAAAACATTTATGTAAATCATTTTGCTTAAAACTAATAAAAATGTTACCTGATGGCATGCTTATTTGTTGGCCCCCATTTTTTAAAAGTCTCAAACGACTCTTTTTGAACTTTCCTTTTCTCTTCTTAGGTGTTGGACGATCTTGTTGCTGCTGTAGTATCATGATATTTAATTCACGTTCCAAAAGATCTATTTCCCTCTCATGAAGTTCAAGCTCTCTTTTTTTCAACTGCTCCTCATGAATCTTTTGTTGGATTAAGGCTTTTGTCAATTCTTCTTCCCTGCAGCGCAACTCCTAAAAATTTTTGTACATCTTTAATTTATTCACGAAAAGTCAACAATAGCAACATTTTGCTTTAGCCGGGAGGTGCAAATCTGCATTGAAAAATTTTTTACCACTCATCTTCATATGATTTATATAGTGGCTTTTTAATTAAATAAAAATACATTTGCAAAAAAATGCAATCTGCCATGCCTATTGCATATTTTCTGTTACTAATTATTTTACTTAATTATTATTAGGTACTTTTAACACTTGATGCTGCTATTTTTAATACTTATTTGCAAAAAAAAGAAAAAAGGCTTGGAATTATGAGAATTTAAAGGATTGCAGATAAAATGATTGAACAAAATTGCCAGGCTGGATGTATTAACAAAATAAAAAAACAATTTCTACACCCAATAATATAACATTTAACTAAATGCAGAAAAACTATTAACATATGAATTCAAACAAAATTGAATATGAATGAACACAACAGATTGTTTTACCACTTTACATTCCATAAAATTAAAAATTATCTTAATTGACATTGAAAGCATGTATTAAATATTTGGTTTTAAGAGGAAAAATAAATTCTGAAGTTATGTTGAAAGATAATCATCACCCTGTAATAATAAAAACAAATGCAAATTACAGTTGTAAATATAATAAGAATCACTCAAACAAATTTGGCAGCAATACTTTAGGCATTTTATATAATATGCAAAAAGCAGAAGAATTTTGATGACTAAACGAAATACTAAACCAATAGAGTTGGCAGTCATGAAAGGTGAAACTTACCTTTTCTTTGAGTCGCAGCTCATGGAACATTTCTTGAATTTCACATTTCCATTTTTCTTGCTCTGAGTGAAAAGATTCGTGAGGGGTATTCATAAACGATGAGCGAGAAATTATCTCTAACTCTTTTAAAAGTACATCAAAAGAAGGTCTTTGATGAGGGTCAGGGTTCCAGCAGCCTAAAGAACACAAAAGAAATATTCTTAATACAACAATATTTAAATTTAAAAGAAAAGATTCCAAGAATTAGACACATTATTTTACTTTGTCTAACAGGTAGGCGCAGAAAGAATACATAAGACTGGTCACAAATATTGAAAAGGTAGACATTCAAAAGTAAGGGATATCGGAAATTGTAATATTTATACCACTTTGACAAAAATGATAACTATGTTGGAATTTTTTAAATGTTAAAGAGCATGTTCTTACTTCAGAAAAATGATATTAAATTATTGATGTAACATTAATTGGCTATAAATTATTTACTTATACCTAAAGTAACAATTCACATTCTATGAATTGGATATAACTGAATATTTCATATTTAATGCCAAGATTCAATAACTTTTGCAGTAACCACTGCATCTGATTTAATCTGGTATTTGATATATTCTTTAAATAATCTACATTCACTAAAACTTAACGCTCGATTTTATATAAAATAAACATAATTAAATTCATACAAAATAATGCATTCATTCAAATTATATTCATACATAAAAATAAAAAAAATAATATATATATATATATTACATTTCATAAGAGATGAAAATGGCAGTGGACACGTTGAGGGAATTGGCAAGGTTAGTTTATTCATTGCAACTCCATAAGCAACAGCTAAGGCATCAATGCCCTTATAAGGTGTCTCTCCAGTTAATAGTTCCCATAATACAACACCATAGCTGAAAAAAATAAAAATACAATTCATTATAAATAGCGTAGGAAATAAAAATTCCAATATATATAAGAATAAAAAAGACGCAGAATATTTTTCTCAGTGTTTACATAATAAAAGTAGATAAAAATTATCTAAATATGGTTTAAAAAAAGCTAGCAACTTTGAATTTTTATATTTGAATAATAAATTTACTACATCAGGCTATATGAGATGAGTCCTATGCTACCTTCTTTTGTTTGAAAATCTAATTAGAATTTAAAAGATTTCAAATTTTTAGTGATCAGGAATTACCCCTTCTCTTGATCATTTCTGGGGTAATTACTGATCACCAGTTTTTATAGTAAAGGGGCTATTCAAAAATAATTATACTATGGTAATTAACAAATAAGACATCAAGATCAAACAAATAAACCAAAAAGATATGTTTAAGCAGCTAATAAAACGATTTATTTAAAAGCAGGAATGAAGAACACTTTAAATTTTCCAAAACTCTTTGCATTGTGCCATACATTTTATTGCCTAAAATGTAACTCAGCCAACTCCTACTTGTGTTCTGCTGGAATATAAGAAAGAGTTCTCCCATGGGTTAATTTTGTTGGATTTTTTTAACTTCATTAAGTGAGAGTGTAAAGTTAAGTAAGGTATGTCAACAGCTCTGGCAGCAGCTCTCACATTGAAATTTTCATCATTAAAAGAAATTCACTAATTTTGCTTTCTAGAAGCTTAGTATCCTTTTTAGGCTTTTAATTTCTCACCATATTTATAAGGCTAATTTATAAACTTAAAAATTATTCTAATAATGTACACACATAAAATTAAGATAGAAACAAGGTAAGACAAACTAGAAATGATACAAATCAAAACACATTTGTCTTGTATACCGTTAAAAACAAATTTTGTGATTACAATTAAAATATATTTTCTAGTTGTTCCACTTAATAAATATGAACCGTTATTTAAGAAAAGACAATTAGCTATTTTTTATACTATTTATAAGAAGAACTGACAATGATCAGGAATTACCCCATCTGTAGGGGGCAACATTTGATATAGTTTCCTGTAATCAATTATAATGTTTACAGTAGATGTGAAACAATTAAACAGAAGCTTACACTATTTTTATATCAAAGAAAAAGAAAGTAACTCAAAATATTTATTATTAAGAGAAGTTATCTTTGCAGAAATGTGCACATTTTGAAACCCATCTTTGAATTGGAAAATACAGAAAGCAGTTTAAAAGTTACTTATTTTGTTAGATTAAACAAAAAACTATTATTAAGTAAATGTAGTTATACTTTAGTAAAGTGTACAAGCATTCTTGTCCATGTCTCAAATTTAAAAAAAAAATTTTTTTTAAAAATAAAACTAAGGTGATCATTATTTACCCCAGAAACAGAGTGATCGTGAATTACCCCGGGTCACCCTAAGCATTATTACTAATTCTAACCCAATTTATGAAAAAGTTTTGCTTATGATACAACTTATCACCTATTTCAGTATTCATTACATATTTTAAAAGTTCTAATCAAAGACTTTATGGGATAAAAAGTAATCTACCACACCCTATGAAAAATAAATTTTCTTACGATAAATAATAACATTTAACAAGAGTCTGTTTAAAAAATGAAAGTCTCTGCCAAAAGATGACAACATGTTACTTTTATAAGAAACTACACTATTCAACTGTATCTAAGGAAAGCAAATCACCTTATTCCCAAACTAAAAAAATGTGGATTTCTACCTCTGTACTTAAAATAAATATATATATTCCTGAGAAACTAGAAAATTTATTTATAAAGGAAGTAATTATGATGACAAACAACCTCTGCTGGTATATTTTTTGACCTATTACTGATATACATAAGTGCATTGATAGGAAGGAAAAAAAAATTGTGAAAGAAAACCCCAATACTAGTCTTTACTGTTGAATGACTCTTATATGTTTCATTAACAGACAATGGGTCTAAAAACAGAGGAAGAAATTAAGAAAAGTCAATAATTGATCCAAGGGACCATCAAATGAATATATAAGATAATATTGGTTTGGTGACACACAAAAAAAATTTCAAGACTGAACCTATTTTTTAATAACACAGTCTAACATATAACAGAATTTTCAGTCCTCAATAACTGCAAAAAGCATCTTTCCATGAGAATAGCCTACATATATCAATGGCTCTCTATTTATTTATTTTTTAAATTATGCAGCATTAAAATAAAAATGAAAGCTACCTCATTTCTTTTTACACAATTTGCTGAAAACTAAACTACCCATTTTTTCTTGGAACCATTCATATTTCGACATATTTTTCACTTCTTCATCAATTTTTAACCATAGCTCTATAAAAAAATTCTATTTCTTAAAAAATAATCGCAATTTATTTTGATTCTCTCAACATTTCTAAAACTGGATACTACTTTGTTAAAACTAGTGAAAATACATACCTCCAAACATCAGCCGCTTTGGAAAATGTGGACGATTTAATCACTTCAGGTGCCATCCATGCATAAGTTCCTGCTGCAGACATTCTGGTTGTTTTGTATACCTCCCTTGCAAGACCAAAATCTGTGATTTTCAAAGTTTTGTTTTCTAGATCATTGGGGCCAACCGCTTCGCTCAGTAATACTAGAATAAAATGAACAAAGTATAAGAACACTACAAACTTTATCAACAAAGAAAAACACAAGTAGATGAAATCTACGAAGACTCTGCTTACAAGTAATGTGTCACATACCCCAAAAAATTGTGGATGGGACATGCAAAAAAGTCACGGCACATTATCAGGGAAAAGGAGAAATTTTAAAATATAGTGCAGTAGCAGATTCATATTGGAAAAACTAAAACTAACTTCAAAAGAAAAAAAATTAAACTGTTGTATTTTTTTAATGCAAGAATTCCATCAGTTTCAATTAAAAACTTTGATTTTTAAAAGTAAACATTCTTTATAACCAAAAAAAAATAAATAAATAAAATAAAAAATTCTAAATAGACAAAACTTCTTTGAAAAAAAAAAAAAAAAAAAAAAAAACGTGCTAAAAAGCAGCAGAAATTTCAAAAAAAGGAAAATGTAGCAATAAAGGAAACGGAGGAAATAAAAACATAACAACCGAAGCCGACATCTTCAGGGGGTACCGGCCCCGGTAGCCATAAAACAAAACCTTTTCTATTGAGAGAGAGGCAAATGCCGAAATAAACTCCCCCAGTACCCCAAAGGTTTTGTACCCTGGACTTCTATACCAAACCTTCGGGGTATATTTTTGAAAACTTTAAAATGGTATAAGTGATTTTCATTATTTTAAAAATGGATTTACTTTAACAGGGTACGTAGCCAAATTATTCAACAAAAAATAAGCACCTTTTAAGCATTTTTCAAGCACTCAAAAGATATTTTTAAGCACTTTAAAAAATATCATAACTGGGCAGGGTTGGGGATAAAAAAAACTTTTGGCATTGTTTTTGACAATTGTTAAAAATCGTGAAGTTTAGAATCATATAAAACGAATGGCGTTTTCATACGTTAAGGACCAACAATATGCCGAAATAGATTGGGGCTGAATGAATTGTGAAAACGTTGAACAGAACAATGTTTTTAAAATCAACACGGTAAAGTAAAAATCTAATTTTGAAAAAGGGAAAATTAAGCACTTTAAAAAAAACAAAAAAACATATAGATTTTAACGAAAACGTGCGCAAAAAATGACAACTAGTATATTTTAGTTCGCGGGCCACAATAGAAGGGTTAGCAGACAGGATGCGGCCCTCGGGCCGCCAATTGGAAACCACTGGCCTACGGTATAGCTGGCATTCCATTCCAACTATAGTTTGATATAAAAAATCAAAATATTAATCTAGTAAAGTAAAACTGAATAGCTAAATAAACACTTTTTTAAAAAAATATTAAATTTTATTTTTATTCACTTATTTTCAAAATTTTTCAATGGAATTTTACTAGGCATTTTTGTGTTCCTTTTTTACTCTTATTGTGAATTGAAACTAAAAACTGAGCAGAATTAAATCTGCACAATTGTTTCAACATATAATTTTAACAACATTAATATCTGAGTTTTGAAAATTCAATTTTGTTTGTGAGTTCCTATTTAAAAAATTGTGTGTGTATTAAAATAAATTTGGTTACTTATTTAAAAAAAATTAATATTACAACAATGTGCAATTTCAGTTTTACTTGCTTGTTTTTTTCTTTCTTTAAATTTTAGACAAATTGTATAAACTGAGTGATAAAAAGAGGAAGAATAATCAAATTTCAACCTAAGAAAAAAGTACTGAAATTTCAATACTCTATTTAGATTAAAAGTTTTATTGATCGCAGGCACAAGATACACAAAAATGAATTCATGTGTTATTTAAAAAAAGTCGCCAAAGCAAATTTCTAAACCATAAACAATTTTTTTAGATTAAACATAAAAATTATATTTTAAAATGTTAAAGAAAAAATATCTATTATGTTTTTAAATCATTATAGAGAAAATGGCGCAGCTAAGGAAAATAGGTGTATTTTTATAAGTTTACTTTCTTTATTGTCCTATTCTGTAATTACACATAAGCAAGGTTGGCAAGTTTCTGCCGAGGTGGTTAAAACCACTGGTAGAAACCGGTTAAAACCGGCATGGCAGAAATCCTTTTCTGCCACATTTGTGGCAGAAACTGGCAGAAATTCCGAAAATGACATAAAAGTAAGTACTGAGATTGACATACAATGGATAATTTATAGCTAATGCTAAACAAAAAACATAATGCTAAACAAAGTACAATTTATTTACAAAATTATCACCATTAAAAATCAAATATTAAATTGTCTGCAGTAATCTATAACAAAAGACAAGTTTTGATGCAGTTTCGAAACCTACACAATTTCTCAATTTGCTATGTATGAACAAGAAATTTGAGAAGATTCTCTCAAGTCCAGCAGAACTAGCAGGCATTGCCATCAAGGAACAGACAAGATTTGTGAAACTTTCATCTATTGCATATTTTTTTTAAAACTGGACCACCATGTAGCAGCTGGGGTAGTTGTCAAAACTTGTCTGGAAAAATAAGTTTCAGGAAATGGGGCTGATTTGTTTTGCAAAGCTATGACATAAGGTACAAAATCTGGGTTAATATAGGCAAGTAAAATTTTTGCACTTTCTTCTTAAGCACATAATTTCAATCCCAAATACTTTAGATGCAGCATATAAGCTAGCAAATGATAATCAGTAACTGCCTGTAAGAAATCCGTATGTCACTTCTGTTTCATAAACAGCCATAAGATTCTCTTCCTTTGTTAGATTAATCCAAATATCACAAGCATCTGCAATTGAGCAGTTCTCCTTTTGAACTAAATCATGGGCAATAGCGATGGGTTTTATCTGTAGCAGCAGGTGTCTTCTTTATAGATGGAGTTACATTTTTCAGTTTACTTAAACAAAATGTCATTAAGCAATTACTAGAACTAATATAGATGTTTTTTTAAGTTTCTGCCGCTTTTTACCGGTTATAACCAGTTTCTGCCACTGGCATGGCAAAAACCAGTTTCGGCTGGCAAAAAGTCAACCCTGCACATAAGTGAAAAATACAAACATGAGTCATAGTTTTAAATTATTATGTGATTGCTTAAAAAATTCAATCTTCCCAATCTTTCTTAGGCTTAGGGTAATATATAAATATGATTGATAAAGATATTTTTTTGCATTGAAAAAATAAATTTCTTTAATATTTCTTCAAAATTCTAGCTACACTATTTTATTAAAAGATATAATTTTTCAACTAGATATTTCAAAGGCTTTCCTACACTTATTTATTAATTCCTAATTCATAGAACAAAATTAAATATTTTAGTTATGTGCTTAAAGCAGTGAAGAGACAGTAGTTATATCGTTCCATGTAATAATTTAAAACTGTCACAAAATTTTTATTTTTAAAGTTTTTCATTGCCAGTATTTGATATGTATACTTAAATGATGATCTTAATGTAAAAATTATCAACATTAATTATGAGATTAATTTTTCATAATTGCCTTAGTCCAAATGTAACTTTTTGAGAAAATCACCTTTAGATAATAAATATTCAATGTCCAAGACTAAATTTAATTTATGGTCATTGCATGAGCCTGCACATCTTGACATTAATTGTTCAGGAAACATGTTAATCCACGGTTAATCAACTTATGATAACCTTGCTTTCTATTTAATTTCTTAAAATAATGAAAGTAAATAATGCCTCTCTGTTTCTTTAAATTTTAAAATTGTAGATTATGTGCTGATTGGAATCTTGATCTCTTTTGCAATTTCTTTTTTCAAATCATAGAAATTCAATCCTAAGCATATTCAATTTTCCAATATGAATTATTTTGAACAAATTACACACAGAAGTTCTTACACAAATGTCTCTCCCATGTGCTGTACTAGAATGGGAGACATACATATACAGTTGAACCTGTTTATCTCGAACCTCTTTATCTCGAAAACCTCTTTATATCGAAATTTCTAAAATTCCCTACATTTACGGTCTAAAATCAATGTATTTTCCAAGTTTATGTCGAATTTTTTTTCTTCAAAACTTCAGTTTCTCGAATTTCTAATAATAGAGCACAGATGTCAAAACTTTCTTTATCAGTAGAACTCATAGACAGAGATGAATTCCGTGAATCCATAGGAAGTAGGGATGAACAGGTAGGGGGTGTTTCTTGGAATTTCAATTACTATTCCTGCACTTCCTTAACTAGAAAGGAATACAATGATTCTGGCAGTGTATAGTGACCATCATGGGTTAGCTTTTTAACATAGATAAGAAAGCTATAGAAAACAGTTGGTATGCAAACTTGTAGATGCCATCGATGAAACAAGTTAGACACTATCAGAATTACTGTTTTGCCTGGAGAAATGTGTCTCTAAAAACTATACAAAAGGGTTTTAAAAATAGCTGTGAAGATGATGAATAAGAGGATGAAGGCATCGGTATAAAGAAGAAGAAAATTTTAACGCTGAAAATGCAGTGCCAGATTTGCCAGAATGGAATGCAATAAAATCTGGATTAATTGTTGACATTAATTTTGATGATTTTTACAAGTGGACAACTGCCTGGCAACATGCGGAACATTGGCAGTTGCGGAAATCATAGATAATGTCAAAGGAATATCAGATGAAGAGGAAGAAACTGAAAATCATATTGATGAATCAAAAGGGAATGCAAAAGAAGAAGAATTCTTATAAACTACTCTTGAATTCCAGGAAAATGTTGGCTATGAGGAATTTGCGATCTTTCTAACCTCAAAGGAATAATCGGAACAAATAAGGTTATACATCAGAAATCTTCGAAAAATTATCTTCAGTGTTTAATGTATGCTGAAAAACTGTTATGTAAATAGATGTATGTGGTATAATTAATTTAAAGAAATGTCTATATTTTCTACTAAAAACAAATAAAACAAACACTTTTAATAGAATTTCTTAATTAAAATGAATTTTTTAAAGAACCTGTATAACTCGAAACCTCTTTATCTCAAATTTTTTGCCTTTCCCCTGAGATTCGAGATAAACAGGTTCAACTGTAGCATATACATTCACCTGTTCTTTCTTTCCCAAAATCTACAGATAAGGAATTCTTCAAAACCACACAAGATGACTTGCATATAACAAGCATTCAATCAATCAATCAAAGCACCTTATTCATACTCATTATTCTCTTGTCAACCACACCCCCTCAAGAAAATAAAATGTAATAAGTAAAATGGGTGGTCACTGCACCTGACTGGGTAGTTGTAGTTCATTTACGTCGCACTAGAGCTGCACAATGGGCTATTGGCGACGGTCTGGGAAACATCCCTGAGGATGATCCGAAGACATGCCATCACAATTTTGATCCTCTGCAGAGGGGATGGCACCCCTGCTTCGGTAGCCCAACGACCTGCGCGCGAAGTCGAGCACTTTACGGTAGCACAGTTTAACGAGGACCAATACCGCACACCCTCGGTCCCTACGCAGACTGATCCAAGTGGTGACCCACCCGCACACTGACCGCAGCCAGTGATGCTTGACTTCGGTGATCTGCTGGGAACCGTGTCTTAACGATCAGTCCACTGCGGGACGCACCTGACTGGGCATAGATAAGGAAACAATAAGCAAGAATTTTAAAATCCACCAAAAGAAACTTGGTTTTCATAGTGTCCATTACATACCTTTATATTTTTAAGTTTATGCAGGATATTCACAGCATATTTTTTAACAACATCCCCTTCACTCTTTCTATATCCACACATACATATTAATAAAAATTTGGAAAGAGTTTAAGAAATTAGAAAATTTAACAATGAAATGAATTTAATTGTTATTCTTTTATAATTTTTCTATTTTCTTTTGTTATTTTCCTCAATAATGATAATAAATAATTTAATTTTACTATTTTTAATTCCTGTGTTCCTTTTATCATGGGCTTTATGTACTTGTCACCTATGAGAAGTTACTAATTAAAAAAAAAAAAAAAAAAAAAAAACAATTATTCTTAAATTTTTTTCTTTCATTCCTAATGATTTACTATTTATATTTATGTAGAATGGAAATTTTTTTATTGTACTTGCAGTGTTCTCTCAAAGCGTTTTGAGAAGGGCAACCCAGCTTCCATGCCTTTTGATGCTCTTTTTGTAAAAATAAGCCACCACTCCTTAAACACACCGCTTTTTTATTCATTTATATTTAATTCATATTCTATAAAAAAATTAATTCACTGTTCAAATAATAATTATACACTGGTAAAATCATTTGTGTTCATAGGTTTGATTCTGATTACTAATATGAATATTTATTTTGTTAGTATTATTCTCAACTGGTCAAATTTTTATAAGCATTTTTTTTTGGAAGGGGGGGGGGGATATTAATAAATTTTTAAGTGGTTTTAAATTTTAAAACTATTTAAAAAATGCACCTTTAAACATTGTTCATTCTAGACCTTAAAAAAAGAGCATGGTATCAAACTTTACAAATATTTGCATAACTTTGACACCCAACAGAAACATTTTTTAATCTTATCATTAAAAAAATCTTTTTTTAAGATAATTGGCTTAAATTAAAAACAATACCTCAGAAAATTATGAAACGCTATAAATTAGTTTTAAAATGAGTGTTATTCTTGAATTTTGAAAATGCTGCATGTCGTAATAAAAACATGTTGTTATATCGCGATATAAAAAACGATGTCCAAATAAATGAAAAAAGATAAGCAGTTATAATAACTGCAGTTAAGAGATCGAAAATTAATGTTTATTACGAAATTACTGCTTATATTGTCGCAAATCAAGCCTATGAAAATTTTAAATTCCCTAGCCATATAACATCATATTAATTACATCAGAATTAAAAATAAGCAGAGGAAATAGTAAAGAAATGACAAACGGCTGACCAAAAAACAATCCATAAAAGACATGAATTTATGATAAAATATATCTAAATTGAGCATGTTAAAAAGTGACTCCTTCAATCAGTAACTGCCTGTTTAAATCTGTATGTCACTTTGTGGTGTAACTACCACTATAAATATTAAATACCAATTCACTAGTATATAAGCATGTAAACTCGGTTCTATCTTGAGGTACCTTTTGATAGATGAAGGTAGACATAGTCGATAATTTAAATCCCCTCAATGGTGACCTGCGGATGAGATATGAACTCGTCAACATCGATATGGATGGTCCACATATAAACAGTTGATTTGCTTAAAAAATATAATGCTCAAAAGAAAGAAAGGGAAAAAATCCGGTGAAGTAAATCAAGTCTCCCGGTCAATAAACAAAAATAATAAATAAATAAATAATAATAATAATAATGAGCGAAATGCTATAAAACAAAATAACGAAGAAAAAGAAATGAGCGAAATGCTATAAAGAAGAAGAAAAAATATAATGAGCAAAAATGATAAAAATATATATAAAAAAAAAGAAAAATAGCATGAATCAACTAGTAGTAATCATTCATCGAATTCTATCTCAGATAAAATTCTGGAAGGGGAGTAATGTGGTGTAACTACCACTATAAATATTAAATACCAATTCCCTAGTATATAAGACATGTTAATTTGATTCAATCATGAGGTACCTTTTGATAGATGCAGGTTGACATAGTCTTTAATTAAATCCCCTCAACTTCGTTCTCATAAGCAGCCATAAGATTCGCTTTCTTACATTTTTCAGCTTACTTAAACAAAATGTCATACTAGAACTAATATAGACGTTTTTTAGTTTTTGCCGCTGTCATAGCAAAAACCAGTTTCTGTCGGCAAAAAGCCCACCCTGCCTGGAAGTAATGTAGATGTAAGATTCATTTGTCGCGAATCTATTGAACACCTTAAAAAGTGATAGCTCAAATTTCAAATTCACATGTCATAATAGTATCAAATATATCAGAGTTAGGAAGGGGGGAAAAAAAAACGATCACAAATGTCAATTATGGCGGAATTTTCGCAAATTAAAAGCCTGAAGAAGTAATAACTCAAATTCAAAATTGTAATGTCATAAAATCTTTAAAAAACCAAGTGCAAAAGACCAAAAAAATTTTAAATCACTGCTGAAAGAACTATTCGGTTGTCTAGAAAGTTTGTGCCAACATATTATAGAATCGGTAATAACTTTCTGAACGACAGGAAATTACAAAGGAATCGAACAACGTAATAACACTGTATTAAAAATATCGGATTTTGAAAGATCACTTGAAAGTGACCGATAAAATCATAAATATATGCTGAAAAATAAAAGGTCATCACCAAACACTGTGAAATTGGGATAGAAGTCACGAATCGAACACTTAAAGAAGTGATAACACAAATTTGAAATTCACACATCATATTAAAAAGTATCTAATTTGAAAAACCGTATGAAATAGCTTTTGAAAAAATTATCATCAAAACAACCTAAATTCAAGAAGGAGTCGCGTCAAATTAAATATGGATAACTCAAATTCAAATTCGAAAGTGACAATGTCACTGTATTGAAAATACTGAATTTGTAAAAACATGTGAAAAGGGCCGATGAGATGATAAATAACTTCTGAAAAATTATCATCAATAGACTAAATATTATCCCCAATAGAAAAGTTAGTATGGAATAGTCACAAATCGAACATTTCAAAGAAGCTACAGCTTAAGTGCAAAACGTGCAGGTCGTAATAATGTATGAGAGATATCGGATAAACAGAAAAACAATAATTCACGACTGAGACACTTATTTATTATGCACTCAGGTTCACAGGAATTGTGGGGTAGAATTATTTTCTAGTCAAAAGGTAAATGGAATTGACAGTCTAGAAGGAACCCTGGGATATTGACACACAAATTTTTCAAAAGTAAAACAAAATTTATATAGTAAAAGGAATAGATAATTTCAAAAACTTTCTTTCGGGACCACCTGACATGAAGAGAAATAAGGTGAAATAAATGTACCAATAAAGAGAAATAAAGGTACCCACCTTTTAACTTTGTATAAATTAACACCTATTTATTAGTAATTACAGAAACTATAATATACACAATTAAGATTTCGAGGAAGTTTTAAATGAGAAATGAAAAATAATTATGCATCAGTATCAATTATTTTTGCCAAGTCACCAAAGGTTTAGAATTTACATTTAAGGGAAGAAAAAAAAAAGAACATATCTAATGGTCTTCCTGTGGCTTTGAGTTACATTCTTAGAGCTAGCTCACTTCTATGATTTTTTTCTTGCTTTAAAAAGCCACATGTCATAGCCTGTTACTAGATTAAATTTTTGAGATTTTTCGAACAGAAACCAATGAGGAAATCTTTTATATAAAAAAAGCCACAATACCATGTTAACCCTAAAACTTCCTTTATAATTTTTGACAAATGCTATTAAAATTTTTTACACCAATATCCTATTATGTTATTGGTAGTTATAAAAAATCAATTAAATGCATCTATTAGAATGTGCATTCTTTAAATTGGTGTATTAAGAAAATGAAATTTTTTAAAAAAAAAAAAAACAAAAAAAAAAGCAAGAAAAATAGTTTCAGCACATGCAACTTACTAAAACGACTGCCAAGCTTATGAGATAGGAAACTAGTTAGGAAAACAAAATAACGGAAAGAAGCTGCAGGGTTTCCACTTAATTTCAGGAAGAAAAAAAAAACTGCACACTTTTCCAGGTATATCAGGAATATTACAATGAAAATCCTAATAATAAATTCATATGCATTGAGCAAATATTAATCAAATAACTGAATTTTATGTGTAATGTCAAATATTAGATTTTGTGAGCAAAGAAATATCACTGAATGAGGACATAACCATGGAAGTTTTATTAAAATATGAAATTTTGACAACAAATAATTGCAATAGCTCTAACCTCAATAACTGATAACTGTTACTGATAATTCTCAGACTGGATACTTTCAAGTTCAAGGTATAATACAGGAACCTTAACTTTACTTTTTTTTTTTTTAAAATTACAATATTTTCTGTTTTTAAGAGGCAAAATAAAATTATCAGACAATTCCAATTTTTTTTGTAAAACTTTCCCAGACTCATGGGGGTCTGTACAGACATGTTAATGCTAAGCCACTAAATACTTTCCTTAATTTATTACAAGTACATGAATATTATAATTACACCAGGCTCTAACAGCAATTGTAATATATCTCTATACAATTTTAAAATATCCAATATACATTTTTAATTATTGAATTAAGTATATTTTTTACATACAAACTGTCAAAAACAATTTAAAGGAGAACTATAGACAGGGTTGGGTTTTTGACGTCAAAAAGTGGTTTTTGACACGACAAGGGTATAATACTGGTTTAAACCGTCAAAAACTGAAGTTTGCCAAGAAAATATATAAACTTCAAAACTACCAACAGTTGCCATGCATTATATTGAAATTTAATTATACTATAGGTAATCAGCAGGGTTTTAAAATATTTTTTAGTTAAAATTAAGGTAAAATAACAGATTTAAAATCTCAGAAATTTATATTCAAATGCATGTGCAGAAAAATTTTGCACAAAAATTGTTTAAATATTTATATTTTGAAAATTTTTTTTTTTTTATATATTTAATAAAATTAAAAGTTTATTACTATGCATTTTTGACACATAAGGAACATATAACTAATATTTATAATGATCTTACAAGTTATGTTGTATAAATACCAACTTGATACAAGTGTATAAAAAAAAAAATTTAATGTTGTACCGAATATCTTTATTATCCAGTATGTTAATTTGAATTTAAAAGTAGTTATATTTATGAATAATGATAAATATATATCATATTGTTTATTATATTTATTTATAATTATTACACTTATCATTTTAAAACAATTTTTATCTTTTAATTTTTTTCTTCTTCACTTGTATTAAGAATACAAATAATGTATATCTTGAAAGCAAGGAGTAATTATTCAACAGCTGAATATTTAGATATTCAACAAAACTATATAGTATTCAGCAAAATGAAATTCACAATTATTTGGATAAACTAAATTTTCAGCATAGTAAATGAATAGGCTGAATAGGGTCAGGTGGGGGAAAGTGGTGGGAGGGGGGAAAGTGGTGGTAATCTAAAAAAATGCACTTTTTTCACAATAAATGTACATATTTTTACTTTTTTTTCAATTAATACATAATTGGAGTTTGTGACAAATATTTCTATTAAGATTTGTAAATCTAGCAACAAGTTTACTGCTGTTTATCTTCTTGTTTACATATATGTGCAGTTTGTTCTTAACACATCGTATTGATAAACTTTGTTCTTGATCCTTTCTCACTTGAAAAAATTAGTGTATTTTGATACATTTCAGTAGAAGAACTTCTTAGAAACAGATTCATGCATCAAGGTAAGAATTATTTTATTATTTCAATTTTTTATGATTTTTTTTCTGAGGTGGGGGAAAGTGGTGGTATAGTTAGGCTTAGCTCAATGTTGTATGATGATTCAATTTTAGACTGTAGATGTGATTAATTTTTAAAAATGGGCTGTAATAAAAGTATTAATCTAAAAAAAATAGGCTTTATTTATAAATTTTAATCTTAATATGATAATGCAATTAAATTAAAAGTTATTTTTTACATATTTAATCATGATTTAGAATATTTTTTAATATCATTAGAATAAATTTAATTCTTTTTTTTTTAAATTTTGATAATTTTAATGTGTGACTGTTCACTGACATGTAATTTTTTTTTTCCAGCTTAAGTATGCCTAGAAACTACATAAAAAAGACTAGTGGTCCTAAGTATACACAAAATGATCTTCAGATGGCTATAGCAGAAGTTAAAAATGGAGCATCTATTTATTCTGCATCCAAGAAAAATGGTATTCCTGAACAAACTTTAAGGAGGTGGATTGTTAAAAGTCCATCACATCAAGGACCTGGCCGATCGCCTTTTCTTAGTCAGGAAGAAGAGAAATGCATCGTTGAAGCTGTGAAATTCCTGTCAAAATGTGGATTTCCATTCGACAGAAAAGATATTCTTAATGTTGTTGAAACATACTTGCTAAGCAATAAGGAGCTCAGCAATCTCTTTCCTAATGGAAAGCCAGGAATCGAATGGGTGAGAGGATTTGAAAAGAGATGGAAAGGAGAAATTGGGAAAAGAAAGCCAGAACTTTTAACGAAAGCCAGAGCTAAAGATATGTGCGAAGAAACAGCAAATATGCTTTCTTTAACATATATGAAAATGTACTGCTTAGCAATGGTTTGCTTAAGGAGCCAGGAAGGATTTTCAATTTGGATGAAACAGGGTTGTCTACTGATCCCAGATCAAGCAAGATTTTTGTTCAGAAGGAAAGTCGAACAGCTTACTTAAAGTCCGCCGACTGTGGTAAGGCCATGTATACAGTATTATTTTGCATATCTGCTGCTGGTGAATATTTACCTCCTTTTGTTGTCTACAAAGGACAGAACTTATATCAATCCTGGATGACTGGAGGGCCACAAGGAACTCTTTACGGGTGCACAGAGTCTGGTTGGATGCAGGATTTTTTGTTTGAAACGTGGATGAAGTTTTTTATCGATTTCGTCAAAAACTTTAAAAAGCCGGTATTGTTAATATATGATGGCCATGGAAGTCACCTAACATATAATTCTATTAAGCTAGCCATGGATAATGGTATTATTTTACTATGCCTCCCACCTAATAGCAGCCATGCACTTCAACCACTAGATGTTGGAGTTTTTTCACCAATGAAAAATTCGTGGAGGGACGTATTAAAAACGTGGTATCGAGAGAGCAGGTTGCAAAATGTTTCCAAAGCAACCTTTCCATTTCTTCTAAAGAAATTATTTGAAAAAATGAAGGCAACAAATGCTGTAAATGGATTTAGAGGGACTGGCCTTTATCCTCTCAATAGAAATGCCATTCAACATCGTATAATTCCTACAGAAAATAATCCAACAGTTGCAGCTACAAATAAGAGCTCGGCGTCTTCTAAAGTTTCTGCACTACTAGATTCACCTATGAAAGATTTGAAAAAGGCAATTCTGTTGACAGTATCTCCCACACCATCTGCAAACACGGTTCTAGCTATGGATAACTCTAAGAAAAAAAGAAAAAGGGTGCAAAGCAAATCTGGGGAAATTTTAACTCAAGAGAATGTTTTAAAAAGATTAGCACTGGAAGAAGAAGACAGAAAGAAAAAATGCAATTTAGGCCAGGTTCCTAAACGAAAACACCAAAACAGGTCTGATATAAAAATAAAAAAAGTCACCAGTCCTACAACCCCTCTCGATACCAGAAAAATCAATCAAGGTTCATGGCTTGAGGTAAAATACAATTCCAAAAGAATTATGATGTGCTCATTTATCGGGCAAGTTGTTGAGAAAAATGGTGATCTATATCATGTTAAATATCTTACTAAGTCTAAATTGGGAAATTATTATACTTTCCCAGAATTAGATGATGAAGATAATGTGGAAGTTAGCAGCATTATTCGCATTTTAGATGAACCAAGATTTGACAGTCATGGACATTATTTTTTTAATCAGTAATTATAATAAAAACTATGCAAGAAATTTTATGTAAATTGGATACTTTGAATATAGATTTGAATGTAAATCTCATAGCCTTTCCTTTATTTCACAGTTAAATTTTGAAGAAATAATAAATAAAAACATATTATACCCCCACTTTACCCCACCCTGGGGGAAAGTGGTGGTATCAAAACATGCCTATTTTAAAATGAATCTACAAGAAATTTTCTTGGCAAAACTTTATATAAACACAATATTTCTAACCTATATAAGTCTAATGTATATAATATCTACAAAAAACCTGATATCTATTGCTTAAAACTTACTGTTATAAGGATTTTTTAAAAAAAACCTTGATTTTACCACCACTTTTCCCCACCTGACCCTATACTGTAAATCGACACTAACTACTCTGTGTATTTAACAGAAAGCACTTAAATTTGTATTGTCTTATGTTAACTATGAATTTAAAAAAAATTGAAGATTTAAAATTCAGAATTACTGATTTTTCTGAAAAACTAACAACCAATCACAAAAGTCAAACTAAACAGAAGAACATTACAGTCACTGATCCATGAAATATTTAAACAAATTATTATGGAAATTTTTTAATTATCCTAATAAATTGATTGTGAATGTTGCATGTGCCCAACCTGTTTAAAAGATGCGTCATGATGCGTCAAGCCAACTACAATCGTCAAGGTGCCAAATAGATTTTAAACTTGCACATTTTAAAAAAAAAAAAAAAATTTAGATGTTTGCCAGGGGGCGCCTACAAGTTATACCTTTCGAGTTGGTCCCTTTCTGTGATATTTTTCTTAGTTTCTTGTGGGCTGTTTCCAAGACTAGGCGATTATTCTGCCAGAGATCACAATACGGAAATCTCTTCAATATCTTTATGCCTTGATCCACATAAAAAAGATGGAATACAATAACAAGTTAGAGAAAGAATTCAAAACTTACCATTACTGGACTTTAGATCACGATGAATAAGTGATATGCGTGCTTCAGAATGGAGATAATGCATCCCTCTAGCAATTTGAATAGCCCAACTGACTAAAACATTAGGAGGAATTTTTCTACCGCTCAATACCCTATTCAGTGAACCTCCTTTCGCATATTCCATCACAAGGCACAAGTTCGGTTCATCTAAACACACACCTTTGAGCGTCACAATGTTAGGATGGTTCAATAACCAAAATAATTTAGCTTCTTGCCTCACATTTTCAATTGTTACGCTGATATCTTCATCAGGATCTTGGCGTGCGGCTTTCACTGCTACTTCTTGCCGACGCCAATATCCCCTGTAGACTTTCCCAAATCCTCCAACACCAATAACTTCTTCCAGTTCAAGCTCTGAAAACTTGATAGTAAAAGGTCTCTCACGTTCAATGGGTTTGACATTATTAACATTGAGCAAAGTGACAAAATTGCTAGGAAATATTCCAACTTTGTCACATATTTTTCCAGTCCACCATCCTTCGTCTCCGGATATTTTGGAATCTTTCGACAACACCTCCACTTGCTCACCGCGGTGAAGTGACAATTCGTCTTCACCTGATGCTTCATAGTCGTAAATGGCTGTCCACAGCCGAGTTTTGTCGGTGATTCCATAATTTTCGGTGATATTAGAATGCAGAGATTCCATAGAAACTCGATGACAGTCTGGCATCCGAAGACAAGTTAAGGAAATCGAGAAATTAACCTAAGTCATCATGTGTTATGAATCTTTAGGCCTAAAAATCGCATTTATTTCGATAAATATCGTATCGATTATTTTCGAGTTTTCTCGCATTCCATGCGAATATTATAAATCTATAGCTGAAAGGAGCATTTGGAAAACTATAATAAATGATCTAACCTAAACCATTTCAACAACAAGATAGAACCCTGACACCTCTTTGATCACCTCCATATAAACTAGCAGGAGCAAGTTTACAAATTTAGCAGTTGCCAGTTTCTATCTAAAAATACTTACAAAACAAACAAGTAAAAACATTCTTGCAAAAAATCAATTATTAAATATTTAAATGTGCTGATATTTGTACGAACTGTTAAAATCTTGCATAAATATTTTTATAGTCGTTTAAGATAAGCACGAAGGTCATTAATCTTAGAAATAGTTTTAGTTACTTTCAAATGGCAACAAAGGCATTTCTGGAACTGAAAAAGGTTTATTTAACATCTAACATGGCAGTGCATAATTCCTTAGTTCAATGTTTATCAATTATGTACAGATTGCTAGCTGCTATATTCATATTTTTCACACATTTCTTAACTTAACAATCGAATGCCGTTGTTGAGATGAAATATGGGATACCAAACTTTAGAAATACTTCGGCAGGGTGTTTGGGCATCTTTTACTGGTGGTTGGTTTTACGATCCGAGACAGGACCACTTTATAAATATAGTTCACCTTTATATATGGTTAATTCTGTTATGCCTTCCTTTTGGATTGTATATGGTAAGATGTATTCCATATTTAAGTTATGCATCCTAATTTGTAACAAAAATATGCTATCTAAATATTGTATTTATCTCTTGTATCATGACGGCTGAGTTACAAAGTAAACAAATGTGTAAACATTGATCAGCTGAAAGCTTTTATCTTCCCTAACTACGAACTAAACAAAGAATGTTTTTTAAAAAACTATTTTGATTATGAATAATAGTAAGGATTTTATTTAAATTTTATTAAGAGGTCATAATTTATGTTATTAAGTATCCTCATACTTGTTTTTTTTCTTCCGTGTATACTTAATATCGTACAAAGTGGTATTATTTATTGTATCGAAATAACCACTAATGTAACTAATCACTTTTCCAATCAGTTCATAGAATTGTAAATATTAGCTTTATACTTTATTATGTTTTTAAAGTATGAACTTCAAATAGTCTTTTTTTTGTTTTGTTAATTTAAAAACTAGATTGACTAAAGACTAGATTATTTTTACTATTAATTACCAAAAATGTATGAAAGTTCTACTCTTAACCACTAATATGAAATTTCAACTTTCAATTGCTGTTCAGTTTAGAAAATTGTTATTAAAGAAATATAAATGTACTGTTTAAACTATTATTCTTATTAGAATACATAATGCATTAATTGTAGAGTATTTAAAATCACAATTTTAACACATGAATCAAAAAGATATTAAAGCAGCTTTGAATATTTTCATTTATCCAGCATAATGTTTTTTTTTTTCAACCTGGAAAAAAATTTATTTCTGGGGAAATTTTTTCAAGAATAAAAGAAACTAGCCAATCTTATCTAAACTAACATGCTAAAGTATTGAAACTTTCAGATTGACTTATATTTTTCACAACCGTAAAAATCGTGCTCTATTTCTTTATCTTTAATTAATAATTATGATACATAAACTTGGCCAGATAAAATTGTTAAAATACTGTCCATAACTTTAAAATACAACATTACATCAAAACTAAATATGGATTAGATCTGAGAAATATTTATAGTAAGGAAAATATTAATTTTCATTTGATAAACTTTCTAAAATAAATATTTTTTACTTGATATTAACATAATGGCCCTGATCATTCTGACAAATGAACATTGTAATGTAATGTCATACCATGAGGGCCGAAAATAACCACAAATATTAACTCATAGCTGGATAAATTTTTACAAAGGAATGCTTTACTTTAGTAAAAAATTATGTGACTGACACAAAATTGGTAATAACACTACTTTTTTTCCTACATTGATGTATAACATAAAAATACCATTTAAAATAATACTTCGTAATTGAAAAATCCATTAAGGATAATATGCTAATTCGGGGTTGTCATTTTAAAATAAACATAAGTCAAGATAATGGTAAAGACTACACTATGTTTTAACTTCAAAATAAACCACACAAAGGGACTGACATATCACAAAAAGAGTGAATGCAATTTTCAAACAGAAAAAGTATTGATAAATTTATTGTATACTTTAAAAAGAAGGTTGCAAAAATTATGAGTGATCATAAATTACTGTAATAAGAATTTAGGAGATCATTTCACTTTTCTTTCTTTCAAAGGGGTTTCAAGGTGTTATTGTGTGGCAATATCAAAAGAAACTATGTTTTAAATTAAAATAAGTTTTTTCAAACTTTTTCTATAACAAATGACTACATTTGAGTTTTTGTTGGAATGAATGACTCAGTGTGGATATTCTAATGAATGTTAAAATAATAATGCATCTATGGGATAGCTAACAAGACTTTAGTTATAATATGCCTGATTGTTTGAAAGAGGTACGGGGGAAATTCCAGTTACCCTGGAGAAACTTTAGGTTAATTTTTTTGAAAAAAATAGGAACTGAAAGTCAGACTGGAAAAGGCTGCTGAAAGTGCTTCGTTGATGGCTGCTAACAAACAGAAAGCATACAGTGACTATTTTAATAAAAGATCGTCAGAACGAAATTTCAATGTCGGTGAACAGGTAGTGCTTTTAATGGACTGGTCCCGGAGAAATTGTCAAGCACTGTTCCCCACATTCTTATATGGTCAAATTACCAGATGGGAGAGTAAAACAAGTACATGTAAACAAGATAAGGAGATTTCATGCTAGAGTCAATTCAATTGGAGTTATATTTGAAAATGAGGACGAATTTGGTGAAATTATTACAGTACCTGAAACGAACATTGGAAAAGTTATGTTTAATTCACAATTGGAATTAGAACATTTGAATGATGATCAGAAAAGAAAATTAATGTCTTTGCTGAGTAAACATCAAGAACTTATGACGGGAAAATTGAAGAAAGCAAATGTTGAAGCGCATAAGATTCGACTTATACCTAACAGTGAGAGGAAAAGGCCTTATATATACTGTATTCCGGATGCTTTGAAAGGAAAAGTAGATGAACAAATAGAAGAACTTTTAGATGCTGGTTTGATAGAAGAGAGTTCAACTGAAATTTCGTATCCAGTAGTATGCGTTAGTAAAAAGGATGGAGGGATGCGGATGTGTATCGATTATCGAGCGTTGAATGCTGTGACTATAACTGACGATTTTCCATTGGAAGATGCTACTGAGTTAATCCATACTATAGGGAAAGCTAATGTAATCTCAAACCTAGATCTGCTAAAAGGTTACTATGCTATTCCTATGTAGGAAGCAAGTTATGATTTAACTTCCTTTAAAACTCACAATTCTCAGTACAGATTTCGAGTTATGCCATTTGGATTTCGGAATGCTGCAGCAACGTTCCAGAGAGTCATGAACAAGGCCCTAGCACCATTTAAAAGGTTTTCACGAGCATATATAGACGATATTGGTATATTTTCTAATAGTTTTGAAGAACATCTAGTACATTTGGAGTTGATTCTGAAAAGATTAGAAGAACTCAATTTCACTGTTAACCTGAAGAAATGTTCTTTCGCTAAACCAAGTATCAAGTTTTTGGGACATATCATCGGTTCGGGAGAACACCAGCCCGATCTAGAAAAGGTTCAAGTCATTAAAGAACTTCCAAGACCCAAGACTAAGAAAGAATTGAGAAGTGTACTTGGATTATGTGGTTTTTACCGAGAATATATTCCGAGATATGCTGAATTAGTGTATCCTCTAACAGAATTGACAAAAAAGCGAGTGCCAGAAGAAATTCCCTGGAGTAAAGTGCATGACTCTGTGTTCTCTCGTCTCAAACAAGCCCTTGCAGAAGCCCCATCACTTTACACACCAGAGCCCGGTAAGCCTTACATCATTTACTCAGATGCATCACAGATTGGAATAGGAGACTGTCTTTCTCAGCGAATAAAGGGTAAAACTGTACCAGTGTCTTACGCTAGTCATAAATTGACCAAAACACAACAAGCCTGGTCAACTATAAAACGAGAAGCTATTTAATATATTTCGCTATTTAAATATATTTATGTATAAATTTATTATTATAATGAAAGAGTTAAGTCTATTAAAGATACTCCGTTAATATGTTACACTTTAGTTAAAACAGAAAAACAAGCAAAAACAGTTCTAGAAGCAAAATTCAAACAACAAGCAAAAATTAAATAAAAAATGTTCTCCATTTTTTTAAACATAAAATGTTTAAACAACGAAATTGGCTCTCCTGAATATAATTAAAGAAAGATAAATCAGCATTACAAAATTCATGGTGTCTTTTTGTGTGTTGCAGTGATGTTAAAGGTAAAAATTGTGCTAATTTTGATACATAACAAATCACTGGCAATAATTTGTCTAATTTAACTTTTCAACAACTAATACTATTTAATTTTATTTCCCATAAATTTTATTATATTAAATGTATTAGTCAATTTAGTGATAAATTATGAAGATTAATCTAGACAGATCTAATGGCATTAAATACAACCATAACTCTAATTTTAGTGCAGAATTTTCACATTTAAAAACGAATGAGTTTTCTCACACTACTAGTTAAATTTTGATGTAATACCTAAAGACTTGGCATTGAAGATCACTATAGATTAAAATTTAAAACTATAATACCATTGAATTTGAATGACTTCTCTTGACACAAGATCAATGAACTTAATTCTATCCTGTATTATTTTAATTAATATTTGTTTCTAATTTATTAAAATTAAGTTTCCGAATAAATAAAATAAACAAATGTAAAAAATGCAATAATGTATGTTAAAATAAAATGTCATGTCACAACAAAAGAATGGGATTAACCAAACTTCAATATCTGATTTTGTAAATAAAATTTTTATCGTTGATTCTTCAGTTTGTGATTCTAACTAAGACTTGGCATTGAAGATCACTATAGATTAAAATTTAAAACTATAATACCATTGAATTTGAATGACTTCTCTTGACACAAGATCAATGAACTTAATTCTATCCTGTATTATTTTAATTAATATTTGTTTCTAATTTATTAAAATTAAGTTTCCGAATAAATAAAATAAACAAATGTAAAAAATGCAATAATGTATGTTAAAATAAAATGTCATGTCACAACAAAAGAATGGGATTAACCAAACTTCAATATCTGATTTTGTAAATAAAATTTTTATCGTTGATTCTTCAGTTTGTGATTCTAACTAAGACTTGGCATTGAAGATCACTATAGATTAAAATTTAAAACTATAATACCATTGAATTTGAATGACTTCTCTTGACACAAGATCAATGAACTTAATTCTATCCTGTATTATTTTAATTAATATTTGTTTCTAATTTATTAAAATTAAGTTTCCGAATAAATAAAATAAACAAATGTAAAAAATGCAATAATGTATGTTAAAATAAAATGTCATGTCACAACAAAAGAATGGGATTAACCAAACTTCAATATCTGATTTTGTAAATAAAATTTTTATCGTTGATTCTTCAGTTTGTGATTCCCCCCCCCCCCCCCCCCCCAATATTTTGAGACATTTTTTCTTTTAAAAATTTCCAATAATAAATAACTTTTTTAAAAAATTTATATTTTTATGAATAACATTAATAGTGTTATTTTTCATACTTATTGTAAATGATTTCACACCACAACAAAAGAATGGGACCGACCTTCAATATCGGCTTGTGTAAACAAAATTTGTATCCTTGAATCTTCAGTTTGTAACCCCCCCCCCCCTGACATTTTAAGGTGCTGGTTGAAGTTGACTTAAAGTTATTGTTTTAAAAAATGAATTTTATGGCAGGTTACAATGGCACAAATTATTATAGATGGCACATTTATTTTACGGCATTAATGCTCACAAAACATTAATGATGCTGAGGTGAAAATTAAATAAAGATATAAATGGCTCCAAGAAAAAAGTTGGTGGTGTAACTCAGCAATTTAAGTAAGAAGATATACAAAGCTTTTTTTTTTTTTTTTGTAAAAAATAAACTGATAAAATTATGAAAAATACTTTTTTTTAAGAGAAAAGTAATTTAAGTCATAGGTACAATTTGTGAGCCATTTTCATGGAAAATGAACTATAAATTTCTGAAAAATAGTACTAAATAACACAACTTCAGTATTTTTTCACTTCCTATAACCTTTCACTCTACAAAATATTAACTTTAAGTTATAAATTTTGATTGAAGTTTAAAATATTCTGAAAATATTTTGGTTTTAGTTATAAATACTTTACTATCTTTGTAAATGACCTTTTGTGAACTTAGATTATCAAAAATAGAATTCCATTATTTCAATGACTCTACTATTTATTTTCCCATTAGATTTTAGAATCAAACTCTTGATAGATTTAACTTTTCAAATACACTTCATAATTTAAGTTATTTTAATATAATTTAATTTTATTTAAAAAGAATTAATAATAGTTAAAAAAAAATTTCATGTACAAAAGTCTAGCAAATATGATTGTAAAATCTTTGACTATAATGAATGCAACATTAATGAGTACATAATGACATATAATGACCATGCAACATTATTGAGTATATGTGTTAACTCTGATTTCTATTCAAATTTTGTTGATTGGAAATGGGCCCTATCTTTCAAATTTCAAAAATCTCTTCTTGATAATTCTCATTTTATTAAATACTGTTAATTTAAGCTTATCAATCATTAAGCTTCTTATCAATCATTTAAAATTCACTAGGAAACACTTTATTATTTTTCCTATAGATAAAGCCTTTGGAAATTATGATAAGATAATTTATTTAGATAATTTATATTTCGTTATTAACTTTCAAAACTCTATTTTCAATGAGATTAAATTTCATAATATTTTTAAAAAATTTGTTTTCATTGAAAGATTTTAACATGATTAAAAGCTTTAAAAATAATAAATCTCTTGATAAAACTATTTTTAATTATAATATTATTAGTAGAAGAAATTTAGGGAAATGAATGTATGCTATTATGAATGTCACTCTGAAGAAGGGAAACATTTTGAATTTGTTGATTAACATTATTACTAGCAGTTAAAATATTATAGAAAACTTAGAACTTAAAAAGATAATGCTAAAATTCACAATATTTAGACCCATTTACCATACATTTATTAATAAAATTCTAAAATACTTCTTAATGATGTGAATAATTTTTGTTTAAGGATATCAAATAGATCGTCTTAACCTTTAGGTATGTTAACAGAATGGAAATGGGCTGTTCGTTTTTACTTAAAAAACTGTTTTCAATAATTATGAAAATTTAAATATCTGACCATGAAACAAATTTTTCTAAAATTGATTGATCATTTAAGCAACCACAAAAAAAAATTTTAATTATGATTTTTATTTTTTTTTTTCTTATCTTTAATTATTTTCTTCTTTTTTTTTTACAATTTTAATAAAATGAGATTATTTCTTATAATTTTATTTCTTAAATAATCATAAGTTCATAATAATTTCTAATATAAGCATATAATAATAAATTGATAATAGTATATAATAATTCACAATAATTATTGCTTAAATAAATTTCTCAAACAAAAATGCATACATTAATTATATATTTTATTAACCAATTTTTGTAGAAAGCTTGTTTTCTATATTTTAAGTATTAGTAAATTGGAAATTTAATTTTTTATATAATTCAAAAACTGTGTCACAACCTTTTTTTTATTTTAGAAATGTCAGTCAATTGTACATTTTAGACTTTTTACTTCATTCATCCTTAAATTTGCTTTCACTGTATCATTTATTTTTATTATTCTTCCTTAACCCTTTTTTATAATGTACCTATTATTTTTTTTAAAAAAATCTGAACTGAATCTATTTTTAACTCTATATTGTTTAAGTTGTGTAGATATTTTAATTTGTGAAATAAAAAAGGCATTTTATTTTCTCTCCTAGTGTTGTACTCCCTCTTTACTTTTATGGATAATTTATTGTTCAATTGTTGCGGTGGTTTTTACTGTTTTAAAAGTTGTGAATGTGCAGCTACACAAAATGTATGACATCGGAGACTACTGTGAGGAGTCCAGTGACGAATCTGCAAAGTCTGATGATATTGAAAGAGATACAGTCATTTTACCAGAAAATGTCCAAAAAAAGTAGGTATCTATCTGTGAAGGAAAGTAAAACTTGTTTGATTGCATAGGTTACTTTCAGATTAAGTCAGTCTGTGTGAAAAATTCTTGAAACATATTTTTAACTGTATATGATCATTTGTGCAGTGCATTAGTAAATGCATAAATCTTGAATTTTAACATGTCACTCAATAAATTTCCGGTTTAGCTAAAAAATATTTTTTTAGAAATTTGACTTGATTCATCAACATTCTCCCTTTAGAGAGTGATGCTTTATTCAAATATTTCTCTAATTTTTCAATGTTTTTTTTATATTTTTTTTATTTAGAAAGACTTTTTTATGTTGTCAAAGTAAGCCTCGATTTCAGTAATAACTTTTTTATTTGAGCCAAATGTCTTTCCCTGAAGTGCTAGGATCCAGATCTGGAGAGTATGGTGGGTACAGAAGTAATTCATTCAATTCATTCATTGTTTTCATCAACTTGTGACAAGTGGCATTGTGGTCAAACAAAGAAAAAATTTTCTTCGCATTCTTGATTCGCTCATTCAACTAATCCAATAATGCAATGTAAAATTCACTTTCGATAGTTTTATCTTTTTCAAGATAGTCATGTGAAAAGTATTGTACGTGTTCCAAAATATGGAAGCTATAACTTTGCCAGCTGACTTGTGACTTTTTGGTTGGCTTGAACAACTTTCACCACTCTGCTGATTTTTTATTCATTAGTGTAGTAGGGGGTCTATGTTTTATCCACTGTCACACTGCGACAACAGAAATCCTTTTTATCTTGCTTTAACAGTTCAAAACGACATTATGAATCGTCAACACATTGCTCTTTGCGTGAGTGAACGTAGCACCCATTTTGAAAGCAACTTGCATATGCTCAAATTTTCTTGTAAAAATGTAAACACACTACCTTCAAAAATCTTTTATGTGCCAGCTATCTCAGGCAACTTCTTTTCACGGTCTTTCAAAACTATTTTCTTTAAAAACTTTTTTAATGTTTTCTGGAACAACTGCTGATTTTGGACGACTAGAGCATTTAGCATCATCAGTGTCTTTATGATTTAAATTCACCATATTGGTCAATAATAGTTGATTTCCCTAAGGCAAAGTCTCCATAACACTTAAAAAGTCACTGTTTTGCTTAAACAAGCCATTTTTCCACATCAAAAAATAATGATTTTTAATCAATACACAAAATTCTTTTTTATAAATTGTTTGAATAATTATAAAATTAGGGGCTCTAAAATCACTTGTAACCTTCAAACTAATAATCAGAATATCATGAAATTTTGACACTTATTGTTTATAAGTTGCTATTGTTCAGAAATCATATGGTTTTGTTAGCAGTGATGTCATTTATGTGTCTTATTGAGTTGTGTGATATGCTATAAAACTTTGTATGCAGAAAGAAAGAAATAACTACTTGCTGTTGTTCATAAAAACTATTATGAGCTGTAAGTGCAAATTTTAATTTCAAAGTTAAAATATGTTGCAAAGTAAAGCTTGTGCTAAATATCTCTGAATTTTTAAGTATCATTAGAACAAATGTATCTATTATAATCAACTCTGTCAAGTGCTGATTATCAACAATATATTAAGAACAGAAGCTGATCTGGTATAATTTGACAACTTTTAAAACTAACTAAAGCAATACTTTTTAGGTAACTTTTTCGAGGCTTCCGACTGGCTGTTGTAAAAGTACATATTGTAGCATATTACATAGGTGTGTTTTGACTGACAGAAAAAAATGCAAGTAGAGGAGAGAGTTTCCAAGAAAAATATAGTGACTAAGCAATTTTTAAACTCCCCTTAAAAAATCTGATTATAGAAAAGGCAATGTTGGTCAAAGTGCTAACTATCAAACAGGCGTGTTGATGGAGCTAGACCTACGTAGGTCAACTATATTTCATTGTGAATTTTTCTTTTTTTTAAAAAATGTTTTTTAGTTTATGAGTTACCTTGTACATTTAATAATTAGAAATAGGACTGGGCGATATTAGAAATTATATATCGTGATGCATCGTCAGTTTTGCATCGCGATATAGTACTTTTGAATTTCATTTACTTATAAGGCACAGAAAATCAGATTTCTATCAAAACTCCATACTCAAATTCATTTAAATCAATTTATAAATTTGAAGATATATATGTTTTGCTTAAGAAAGATATTAAATAAATTGACTACAATAATGTACAAATCTTACTTAAAATATTTATTGAAAAAATGTGTGTAGATACAATATTTGCACCTCTTTATCGTTTATAAAGTATAAGCAGTCTTAATTTAAGTTGATACTTTACTAAGCTTTTAACTAAAAATCAAAGAAAGTTTAAAACGATAGATTTATGAATTTATTTGGAAATCAATTAGTTTAAGTGAATTAAATTTTGAAAAAAAAAAGTTTAAAGCTATAAAAAATAATTTTACTAATGAGCCATAGCCAATTGAGCGAAATTGAAACTTCATATGAAATTTATATTTTGAAATAAAAATATATCAGCATTTCCGAATGTTTAAATGATAAAAGATGCTCTGATTTTTCGAACGACATTACCCCCAGGACTAAACACCCTCTCTGACGCTTTTGAAACATCACTAATTTTTATTTACTATTATTATTTCACATAAATAATTAAGTTCGTTTGACTAGTGCAAGGTTCGAATTTTAAACTAAAAAGTAACCATAAGTTTTGTTATAATTTCTTAAAACTTTCGCTCCTTGAAAGATTTATCTATTTAAAAATAAAAAGGGAATTTTATAAATATATCTAGTTAAAATTATTGAAAGAAAATTTAGAAAATTTAAAAAAAAAGTTTGTTAAGAAATTCATTATACACTTAAAGCAAAGTGTTAAAAACTTTGTTTATTTTTTTAAAAAAAGCGTTTTTTACAAATCAATATATCTTTGTACTAATTTGCATAAATAATTACATAATTATTAAGTTCGATCGTAATCTTCAAATTCTAAATGAAAAAGTAAATGCAAGTTTTGTTACATTTTCTAAAAATGATCACGAAAATAACGAAAGATTTCTTAATTTAAAAATAAATACAATTGAAATTTATCAATATATTTACCCAACAGTAAAGAAAGAAAATTTTAAAAAATAAGTTCGTTAAAAAATATTTGTATGTTTAAAACAAAGTGCTAAATAAATTTAAAAAAAAAAAAAAAACGCTTTTAAAACACTATTTTTTATTATTATTATTTCACATAAATAATTAATTTAAATTGAATAATGACCGAATTATGAACGAAAAACAAAGTAAGCTTTAATTTCTTAAAAATAAAAACAATAGAATTGTGATATTTGATAATATATTTTAATTAACTAATAATATTAAAGGAAAATTTTAAAAAAAATTATCATACTCTCTAATAAAGTGCTAAGTGACTAAAAAATGAATAAAATTCGCAAACCTTTCAAATTTTTTTGAACAAAGAAAGTTGATTGACTTATGTCCCCATCCAAATGACAAAAAAAAAGTTTTGTTTTAACTTTATTTCTAAACATAAAAACAACTCAAGATTTATAAATTTAAAATAATGAAAACCCATTAGATTATTAGAAGTTTATCCAAAAAGTTTTTAATAAATTAAAAAAAAAGTTTAAAAAAATAACCGAACAATTTTAATTACCTTGTAATTTAATTCTTTATGGGAGCCTTAAATTAGATTTGAGATAATTTTCACATTTAAAAATAAAAAAATTTTAAAAAGCTTAGTAAAAAAAAAAAATACTTAATTAATGAAAAAACTCTCTATATATTCTTTTCAATAACAATTGCGTTCGGAACAAGGTAACGGCAGCGATCACGAAATTAGTCCCACTGAAAATATTCTACAAGAAACGATATCAAGTCGCGACAAAGGAAAAAAAAAAAGCTAAGAGGTGCGAAAACGATATACGATATATGTTCTCAAAACGAATTCTGATTCTACCGCTCATCAATCAAGGCTGTTTCAATAGAACGAAACAAACATCGTCTTCCACAGAGCGAGTTGGCATCGGAACATAAGAGAAGATCATTGCGTGTCTTGTATCGTTTTGCGTTCGTCTTCTTTACTCGACGGCTTAAATCAGATTTCTGATGCATCGCCTGGAACGAAAGTCACTGTATCGGCCTGCCGATATAGGCGTTCAATCGATGTGTCGCGATACATCGATTTATAGCCCAGTCCTAATTAGAAATAAAAATTAATTAATACAATGACTATGCATCTGAGATTATTAAATTTGTTTAATTTCAGAGAAACAGAGCATATAGAAATGACTGTTTTAAATTCTCGGCGAGAAGGTGAAACTCCTCCTGTGCAATGTAGCTCACGCAACTCTTTCACGGAAGGTCCAAATAAAAGCAACATGTCCTCTCACGTAGACTCTATGGAATTGCTGAACAGGCTCATAATTTCACAATTTGATCCTAAACCTTGTGGAAGCACTATAGGTATTTTAATTGTTTTTACCAAATTGTATGATTTATTGTTTTAAATTTTTATTAATTTAATTAATTAGTTGATTGGCTTTAAAGTCAACTATATTAAGCCACTTTGTGCATATTTATTTTTTTCCTACATGGTGGCTCTGCCCCCTGCTCATACCACTTACCATCAGTAGTTGATTCTTGTTTATCAACATTTCTTTTTCTGAAAAGTCCATATTGTTTAAAGTAATCAAATAAAATATAGTTAGTCTATGTAACGAACTCCCCTAGCCATTGGTCTAGAATAGTGACAGTGAGCATGGTTACAAGATTTAACTATTTCAAGTAGGGGTGTTGAGTCATTATTTAAGACAGGTTTTGGCGAGGGGAGTTCTTTCTATAGACAAATTTTAGACCAGCAAAACAATGTATCATAAAACTAAGAAAAGTTAATATAGATTCGCAAAAAAGCAGTTGAAATTGAAACAAATCATAATTTTTTTTTTTTTAAAAAAACTATTATAAGTTCATAAAAAATGGCTCTTCTAGTGCATTGAATTTCAACAATGTAGATACATTTCTGTGGCCTGTATAGATAGGCTTGCATGGTATTTTTTACACTCAGTTTATCAAATTATAAAATACTAATAATCGAATGTTAGTTTTTTTTAATTATATACTTGTACATTTTTCAGCTCACCTGTTTTTCAAGTTTCTAAATCTTAGTTTATGTGTAGCAAAACATAATGTTGAATACTCTTCTTACTATTATTTAATATCAAGAGATAAAAAAGCATTTTCTATCTCTAAGCATTTTCTTAAATTTTTTCTGAAAATAAAATTAGTATTTGATAGTTTGATTGAAAAATCTCACCTATCGTTTTTATGAATGATAAAAGTTTGATTTTTCCCCCTTTTAGCAATTCAAGTTTTGTTAATCACATTGTTAAAACGTTGTTTTAAGAAAAATAAAATCATTTCAAAAATATATATTCAAAAGGTTAATTTGAGTTTTGAAACTGAATGGTTTATTTGAGTTTGAATGTTTAAAACTGAAGAGAAAATTTGTTAGATTACCTTTTGTGTTCTTTGTGCTCTTTCTAGTTACTGTAGTTAATATTTCATTGGAGATTTATTTTTATTTTTAAATTACTGTAACTAGGTTTTATATTTGAAAGGCTCCAATAATTTGAAATCTTTTAAGTAGTTTTATGTGTATCTTTTGTATAAAAAATCTAGTGTGTGTATATATATATAAAACAATTTATGAATTTTAAATTCACATATTCGACTCAATATTTAGTTTTGTTCATAGTTGGTATTCACCATAAATTCCAATAATTATAGCTCTTCCAAAATTTCCTCTTGCCTTAATAATTTTAAAGTTGTTTCTCCACTTTAGGTTGTCTTTGTACTGATTTATTTAAATTTTTAGATTTAGAAGTGGATGTTCACCATCGAGAAAGTTCTGGAAGCTCGGGAGCTGCTTCAGTTAAACAAACAGCATGTGATGGTTCTCTCCAAGAAAAAGATGCTAAAGATGGTCTTTCTTCGAGTCTAGTAGCTGAAGTAATGCAACAAGGTAAATTAATATTTTAAATTTTCTATGTTTTGTTTATTAGTTAGTAACTATTTAAATTTTCCTATTCTTGTTTTTGTCCCATGCTGTGACCCAATACAGGGTTAGCTTAAAATATTTATCCAGTTTCTATGCACTATTTACTTTCAAGTATACATCATACTAAGACAGATTACACATGGAAAGATACATCCATTCACCAAGTTTTTGGTACAATGTGTGAGCTCTTTGTCACCTAGCACATATCACAATGTTAAACTAGTTCTGTCCATTTATTTAATGTATGTTTCTTTCAATGTCCATCACAGCACCGTTCCTGCAGTATTTGGATTGCAGTGTATATTGGGTTTTCCAGTGGACTACTGGATTTTGCCAGATTTTCCTGGTCTACTGGCTTACATAGAGATGTTTAGGTGACACTTCTCTATGTTTGCAAAAAGTTTTACAATTTACCTTAGTCTACCCATTTTGCTCAGTAATTATCTTTCTTCCTCTCTTTCTATTTCATTTAATTATAACAATGCTTAATTAACTTACCTGGTACCGTGTGGCCTATACTAGCATCTTACCTTTAAACTCAACGTTCAGTTATATTGGTTAAAGGAATTTTTTTGCCTTTCACAAAATTATCTCCACATTTTGCAATTAAGATTGAACAAATAATCTTCAGTGAGCTTTATTATTTTTCTTCCAGTTGCAGCTTCCGAGGGTAGAGTATGGACTGCAGAAGTTGCCAAGAAAAATATGCAGGATATGTCCTCTCTTATGTTAGCATTAAATAGCAACAATGCCTGCCAAGATCAAATAGGTATATTAATGCTTGTTATTGTTTATTTCAGTACTTACTTCACATGTTTTTGCTTGAGAAAACACTGATGTTAAGCCTTTATCATTTTAGATTTACTTATTTCATTACTTCATTTTAGATTTACTTTATCATTTTAGATTACTAGATTTTTACATTTACTTATCAAAATTAATTCAAATGTTCTATTACTGCTAGGACTGGGCGATATTAGAAATTATATATCTTGATGCATCGTCAGTTATGCATCGCGATATAGTATTTTTGAATTTCATTTACTTGTAAGGCACAGAAAGTTAGATTTTTATCAAAACTCCATACTCAAATTGATTTAAGTCAATTTATAAATTTCAAGATATATATGTTTTGCTTAAGAAAGATATTAAATAAATTGATTACAATGTACAAATCTTAAAATACTTATTGAAAAAATGTGTGTAGATACAGAATGAAATATTTGCACCTCTTTATCGTTTACAAGGTATAAGCAGTCTTAATTTAAGTTAAATACTTTACTAAGCTTTTAACTAGAAATCAAAGGAAGTTTAAAACGATAGGTTTATGAATTATTTGGAAATCAATTAGTTTAAGCAAATGAAATTTTGAAGAAAAAAAAGAAGTTTAAAGCCATAAAAAAAATAATTTTACTAAATGAGCCATATAAAAATAACTTTGATAATAACATAATTATTAAGTTCGATTGTAATGTTGTTCAAATTCTAAATGAAAAAGTAAACGCAAGTTTTGTTTCTATTTCTAAAAATGATCACGCAAATAACGAAAGATTTCTTAATTTAAAAATAAATAATAAAAAAATAAACAAAATTTACATTTATCAATATATTTACCTAACAGTATAGAAAGAAAATTTAAAAAATAAGTGCGTTAAAAATTATTTGTATGTTTCAAACAAAGTGCTAAATAAATTTTTGGGAAAAAAAAAAAAACGCTTTTAAAACACTTTGTTTTATTATTATTATTTCACATAAATAATTAAATTAAATTGAATAATGACCGAATTATGAACAAAAAACAAAGTAAGGTTTAATTTCTTAAAAATAAAAACAAAAGAATTGTGATATTCAGGAATATATTTAGCTAATTAACTAATAATATTAAAAGAAAATTTTACAAATATGATTATACTCTCTAATAAAACAAGTGCTAAATGGTTAAAAAAAAGAATAAAATTCGCAAACCTTCTTGAACCAAATTTTCTTGAATAAACAAAGTTGATTGACTTATGTTGAAATCCAAATGACAAAAAATAAGCTTTGTTTTAACTTTATTATTAAAAATAAAAACAACTCAAGATTTATAAATTTAAAATCAGTAATAAAAACCTATTAATTTATTAGAAGTTTTATCCAAAAAGAATGTAAAAAAATAGCCTAACAAATTTAATTACTTTGTAATTTAATTCTTTATGGGCGCCTTAAATTAAATTTCTGATAATTTTCACATTTAAAAATTAAAAAAAAGTTTTGTTAAAAAAAAATTTACCTAATTAACGAAGAAACTTTTCTTTATATATTCTTTTCAATAATAAATTGCTTTCAGAACAAGCTAACGGCAGCGATCACGAAGTTAGTCTCACTGAAAATAATCGACAAGAAACGATATCAAGTCGCGACAAAAAAAAACTAAGAGGTGCAAAAACGAACATGGAAGATCACAATATATGTTCTCAAAACTCTGATTCTACCGCTCATCAATCAAGGCCATTTCAACATAACGAAACGAACAGCGCGAATCGGCATCGGAACGTAAGAGAAGATCCTTGCGTGTCTTATATCGTTACATCGTTTTGCGCACGGCGGTTTAAATCAGATTTATGATGCGTCAAATTTCAGATGCGTCACCTGGAACGAAAGTCACTGTATCGGCTTGCCAATATATGCGTTAAATCGATATGTCGCGATGCATCGATTTATAGCCCAGTCCTAATTAGTGCTTAATATCATTTAAAATTATATTATAACTGGCATTTATAACTAAAATGGCTAAAACTATTTTGGTTTTAATTATCATAAAATAATCTTTAAAAAAAAAAAATCTTAGTTATATTTGTAACTCAGCATTGTTTACTCTTGAGAATTTGTAAAAACAAAAACAAAATTTGTCTGTTACGCTTCAATGAGGAATAAATTAATTTAGATTTGGAAACATAATGAATCAATTATTTTAAATTATATCTTCCTTTATTTACTGTATATATAATAAGCTCCAAAAGCTATTATGTTTAAATAAACATAAAATAACTAGGTATAATTGAAATTTGTTTATTACATTGGCAAATTCTTATGCATACAGCTAAAGGAAAATTATAATACTTAAAAGCCATATTTAATCCTTTTTAATTTTTGTCTTACATCAATGATTTTAATAATTTTTACTTAGTTTGCATTGTTTTATTCCTTTTGCATACATTTTTAAGTATGCTAATTTCTTATAAACATGCTATTTACTAAGTTCTATCAATGCAGTTGGAAAAATTTTGATCCTTTGAAACATAAAGTACATTTTTGTAAAATTTTTTAACAAAATGAAACAGCTAAGTTATTATCCTCTAGGAATGGTTATAATATTTGATTACTTCTTTGTTGACTTTTTAAAACTTCCAATCTTAGTTTATGTAGAAAGCTATTAATCATATTTTAATGACATGCATTATTAAGGGAAAAAGAAACCTTGTTACTAAAAGAATGGGAAAGGTTATAAAGAGCTTCAAATACAGTTACTTAATCCTTTCTTTTATTTGTTTTAGGATTTTAATTCTTAGTCTATTAGATCAGATATCATTTGCAATGTTTGCTATTTCTTTACTGTAACACATTATTTTCACTTATTTCACAATAAATATATTTCTGTTCTCTTTTTAATCAAATTTATCCTAATATTAGAATACACATATGAATACATTAGATAGCACACAATGCTGACCACATTACTGCTATCGTGTTGTAAGTCTTTTGGTCAAATTATGGAGCTGTGACTCCCTTGGCCAACAATTCACAGTGAAATGTAGTTTATTTTCTTATTTGAGTTTATAAATAAGGATTTCTATCAAGAAGTTTTCTTATAATTATTGAAAGTGTTATCAGGTTTGCTTCAAACTTTAATTCAGATATAATAGCTTATTAAAATGTTATTTTGATTAGCAATTTATGTAATTCTCATACTAGTTAAAATTTTTAAGTATTTATTTTTTTAAATGTACATATATTTGTTTTGCTTCAAATATTTGTGTATAATAGTTTTCAATATGCCCTTTCCTGACAATTATAATTTTTACTAATATCCTGTATGTTTATTTTGTGTTAATGGAGGTTCCTTAAAAATTTATTTATTTTCACAATTAGGACATTCTCAAGATGCTGCGGTATCTGCTAGCTCTGTGTATATCCTCTCAGATTCTCATCACCATACTAACTATTTGCCTAGCACTCTGAGCTTGTCATCTAGTTCAAGCTCAGAAGCTTTATTGAAGGGTACTGGATCTGTAGAGCTAGGCTTTATGTCCCAAGATCCGAGCATACGAGCTGCGGAAATTGCCAGAAGCAGGAATAGAAGCCAAGCTCGACAAGAACGAGACAAACGAGTCGTAAGAAGAGCTCACAGTGAGTTAGAGACGTGCCCAGAAAAACCTTCTCCTAGTGTACCACCCTCCCATCCTGTAAGTTTAGAAATGATTGGAAGAAGTAGTAGTAGTAGTAGTGGAATCGGCGTCCGGCCCGTGATGCCACTGCGAAGTGTAGAATTTCTACGCCCTAGTTTTAGTGAAGCAATAAAGCCTATTGTTGAACTAAGTGATGAGCATCAGGCTTGTTGTGGCGATAATAATCGGACTGGAAACTCCTCTATTCCTTGCTTCGAGCAATCTTCTCAGGAAGAAGAGAATACGTCTGCATCTAATTGCTCGTTGGTCCGGCATCGATCGCTGGAAACTGCCAGCACGTCCAAGCACATACGAACTTTTTCAGCTCGCAGTAGTAGGTCTTTAGGCTTGTCCGAAGACCACTATTCAGATAGGCAACTGTGCCATCCCATATCTGTGTACAGTGAGAGCACTTCCAGTTTTAAGAGCCCCAGTGGGGAGAAACTCTTGCCATCTAATGTAGAGGCTGAACTTTTAAAAACTGTGAAAGATAATTCTGCCATTAATTTTGTGATTCATCCAGTAGAAGAGCCTAAAGTAGATAAAATGGCCGGCAGCGAGGCATCGTCTGTTTCCAGTGAGACGCTATCTATATCGATTCCAGATAGTAATGATAGTCATTATACTCTTGTGTACAAACCCTCCCAAGACTATGAAAGGACTCAAATCCCCTTTTTAACCTGGAGTGATTCAAAGAGGTGCCCATCCCCTTCTCCGTCAGACGAAAGCAGCATTGCTGGATTTGACTGGCTATTTAATACTGCCACTAATGGTTTGTAATTATTTTTATTTCATTTTTATTATTGGGTAGATAACTTTGGATTGATTTTTTTATTGGCTCATATTATGGATAAAAAAAATTTGTTTTTGCTGTTTAACTTTGGCTAAATGAGTTCTATAATGATTTTATAACAAAATTACGCTTCACCCCACTTGCATTATTTTGATTTAACCTTCTTTTTTTTAAGTTATTCGGGGTAAGTAAATTTTGCTTTAAAAATGTAAAAATCATAAATTTGACTTTTTGAATTTCTTCCTTACTTGAATTATGAAATGGGAATTATACCTTAGAGCAGAGGTCGCCAAAGTGGTCTATATAGACCCCCAGGGGTCTATTTAGCAAAAGCGGGGGTCGATCTGAGCCAGTGGGTCGATTGGGGGTCGAAAAAAAAAACATTTCTTAATACGCAAATCACACATACCTAATTCAGTGCGTAAAACTTTAGAATTTTTTTTTATAATTGACTTAATATCAGTTTCTTTATAGAACATAAATTAATAAACATATATTCGGGTGCAACAAGTATTTACGTGCCTGAGGCAGCTCGCAGTTGCGCGAACTCTGCACTTCTTGTTTATAAGTCATATGCATATGTGCGCTTGTCCAAATGTCACGTGTGACGAGCATTGTAGCTACAAACGCAAATATCATACGCAGTTTCAGCTATCTTTGCTAACTGTGAACAGTGTTTAATATTTGCAGTGTCATTATTAAAAGTTTTATAGTTTTGGATAATTAGTTATTATTTTGATAAAACCATTTGTTTAATTTAGCTATCAATTTTAATTATGAATACATGTAAAAAAGAAGGTGAACATTAATAATATTGATTAGTACAGACAGCGACCAAACTGCAAGATGAGCTAGTTTAATTATTATCGGATCTTGAAGCAAAGACGCTTTTTAAAAATTTAACAATAAGCAAATTTTGGGAAAATATAAATATAATGCAAAAATATGTAAAACTTTACGAAATAGCTCAGCCATTTATGCTAACATTTCCAAGTTCCTATATGGTTGAAGCCCGTTTCAGTCACGTAAATTCAATCTTAACTAAGTACAGAAATAAATTAAATGTGGAGTTTCGAGGGGACTTAAGATTAAAATTGACTAATTTAGAACCCAATATTGCGAACCTTGCAAAAAAAAGAGCACACCCATCTCATTGATTAAGAAGCAATAAATCACTACTGTTACACAATGTACTATTACTTTAATAAATGTTTAAAATCGTAAAATAAATGTACAAAAACAGTATCTAATAGAGTTTTATTTTAATTAACATGAAATTACTTTTATGGGGGTCGTGGAGATTTCAAAAAATTATATAGGGGTCGATGATCAAAAAAGTTTGGTGACCCATGCTTTAGAGGTTTTTTAACTTAATCAATTTTCTAATTATATTTTTAGGAAGCATAACTAATAAATATTAAGGATTCGTATGCACCGCAAATATCAGGAAAACTGCGAATTGTCAAGGAAAATAAGATTTGAAAAAATTGGTCATGGGAAAACGTACTTTTACTCTCTGGGAATTTGACACTATCATATTGCGGGATTATACTCCTCCATTTTCAACTGTAATTTGCTCTTGCTCAATAGAGGATTAAAAAAAAAATAACCAGACTTTTTCTTGACTGACTGTCATCTTCAAGATTCTATTTTTCTTAAGCGTTTCTGGAGTATTGTCAATTAAATGTCTGAGACTTCTACCTTGAAGTACTGACATGTTAAGTTTTTTTATTTCTTACATGAACTTTTTTTTTTCTCAATTTTCGTTATCCTTGATTTATTATGACGAATTACTGTTTTATAATTTTGGATAATACATTAATTATTACAAGCAAAATGTTTTTGTTTTTTTATCAACAGCCCTGTTTATTTATTTGATGATGTCTATTCAAGAAACAATATTTTTTGATGCACTGAGAAGCAGGAAGCACTGAGAGATGCACTATCAATTGCAAATTTTGCCTGGTGTGAAAACACATCTGCTTCTGTTAAAAATTTTCTGCTTTTATAATATTTTTTCCTTTTATAAAAGGATATTGTTTATATACAAGCATGCAATTATATATATATGTATTACCAAATTCAGACAATTATTTTCTGAAGCAGATTGCAGCTTTCTCTACATTTCTAATTCCTCTATATTTTGAGGGTTTTTTCTATTTGCAATAAATTTTATACTCAATAAATAAGCTCCTATTCATAGATTTAAAGATAAAGATTTTTTTTAAATTCAGTTCTTCTCATTATATCTTACCTTGTCCCTTGTTTTATCGTTTCTGTTAGGTAATTTTTAATTGTTTTTAATTAATTTGATTAATAAGTTTTCTTTCTTTTTTGACCCCCTCCCTTTGTATTTAGGTATGGAATAATTGAATTTCTTCATTGATTTTGTTTTATATTACTTAATTTGAGGACTTTAATAAAACTTTAGTTGATTATAATCTGGCTTAACTTCAATTAAATGAGTACAATTTATGTATAAAAATTGATTTGATATTTATCAATAAAGTTCTTTTTTTTTTTAACATTACTTTCATGGTTTTACCATCTTAATTTATATTCTTCTATCCATTTATCTATCTTATTTATTGTTCCTTTTTTAATAGAAAATCTAACATATTGCATTTTTATAGCAAATTTTTCTTCTTATATTCTTATGAAACGTTCATGAGTTGTTTAAATATGATTTAAATAAAATACAGATTTGTATAAAATTTTTATTAATTTAGTTTTTTTGTTATTTTTTTAGGATGAATTAGTTGTTAAAAAGTTGTTCTTTTATTTTATTGATTAATAAGTTTTTTTGTTTCATAATTTATGATAATTTATTTATTTATTTATTTTATAACTAAGGATTAAATATTTTACATTTTTGTTGTTTATTTATTTATTTTTGCTTGTTAGTTGATAAGAAGTACTATTTTTTTAGTTATTTATCCTATTTAGTTTAACTTAATAAATATGGATTAACTTTAATTAAATATGGATTGTTTATATATTTCTAGAATTCTTTTTTAAGATGGTTTGATACTTTATGTTAAAAATATGTTTTAATAAATTTTGTTTTAAATTAGTATCATTCAATAAAATTTTGCACTATCAAAATTTATTTTTTATACGATTCTAATATATTAATTATTTATTGCATGTTGTGTTATATTAGTCTTTTATTGCATTTTTATTTTATAAAATGTTCTTGCGTTGATTAACTACAATTTAGCTCAGCAATTAACAAATATACACAGAACTTGCTTACATTTATATATTTTTGAAATTTTTTTATTTCATATTGCTTAGTAAATTCCCTCAGTCTTATTTTCCCTTCTTGTCACATTTATAATTCTGAAATTTTTTTTTTCTAAACAGAATTGTCATAATTTTAACTACCTGATTTTTTTCTAATAAAAATAATTTATTAATGTTTTTTTAGAGTTGCATATTTTATTTATAATTTTAATTTACGTTTTTAATAAATATAAATTTCATTGGATTTTTTTTTTTTTTTTTTTTTTTTTTTTTTTTTTTTTTTTTTTTTTTAAATTCCTAGAATTTGGTGTAAATCTATATGATGGAAAAGTCAGGGGAAAAAATCTCTTCTTTTTGAGTGTGAATCCGTATTTCACACAGATTTATATTTCAGTATAAATCCGTAATGTGACTTGAAGGTTTTGAATCAGACGGGGCACTTAAAAATGGCTAAATTTGCAAAACATTATGTGTGTCAAATTTTGCATTCCCTGATATAATTTGCTCTAAATTTATGGAATTGTTAACTTTTAAGCTATAAAATATGAGATTTTCCTATACACTATCGAATAGGGGGGGGGGGAAATCTTGTTAAAAACAAACTTATAACACAAATATAAGATACCCAAAAGATATGTGTTGTTTACCATTTGCAATTATTTATTTTACATTACTACATTATTTTGTTGCATTTTTTAAAAATAATTTACAAGGAATTTTATAGAAAATTTTAAAAATTTAATTATTTTATTAATTTTAATATTTTTTGTGCTTTCTGTATAGTTGATCTTTTTTTCTTTAATAGTAATTGTATTAATAATAAATTAGTGTTTCACTTACCTTTTAAGACTCCTCCAAACTTATTTTCTATTTTGTTTCGCAGTATTGCCATCACAATGCATCAGCAATGATGATGATGTTACAACTACATTAAGTGCAAACAGTCAATTGTTGCGAAGTAATTTTGATGGAAACTCAGACAGTACAATCTCATCTCCAGATGAGACAACTCCTCTCGAAACATCTTCCCGTAGATCTCAAGGTGCCATCCCCAAATATAGAAGAAATGATACTTCATCAAAGGAAAGAAGTATGACCATATAATGGATCTTTATTTCTTCTTTTATCAAAAAAATTGAAAATAAGTGTTTGTTGTTTTGAATCTTCCTTTAATTTTTATTAATTACACCATGTAAACTACAAATTTATCAAAGGCTTCTGAAAGAAATGCTTATTATTTTTTTTTCAGGTACCAAGCAAACTTTACAAGGTCCCATGTCACCAGCAGAAAAAATTCTTCTGAGTCAACGCTTACTAGAGATATTGAGTAAAACTGACCCTAATGAATGTGAACATGAGCTTCGAAAGTTAAAACAAGAGTTAGACATGAAAAGTAATTATCTTTAAGTTTTTGACAGTTTATCATAATAATCTGCAAATAAAATTCTCTGACTGGTCTAAGAAAAATCTTATAAGGCACTTCCTTAAAAGTGCAACTATACTTTTGATATTCGTCATTCATACACATTTTGTGAATGATTTAATGCAGTTATAACATTTCAACACCTCAAAAGCTAACACAGCATTTGCTGAAAAAGAATTTAACATTTGAAAAGTAGAAGCCCTAAAAATAATGACTCTTCTTAAAATGCAATAAAATATCTGCTTTTTTTTCTAAAGAGTGATAAATAATTGAGCTAGCAAATAATATAAGGAAAAAATTGTGTTAGCATTATAAATTAAATTTCTTTTGTTTAATTTTTAATCATGGAGTTAATCATCTTATTTTAATTTTTTTGTTTCAGAGAATAAATGTAATGTCAATGTTTGTTTTTTTTCTCTGCTCCCTTTGACTTTGAATTGTTTTACTGTATGTGAATATAAACTTATTCTCCATATTTATGTATCATAATTTAGCTATAAAACCTAAAGATAAGTTTTAAGAAATTTTATTTAAAAATGCTCTGTTTCAAGTAGTGTTTTAATAAGATAAAAATAAGAATTTGAATTAGAAAAAAAGTGGAAGCAAATATTGATATGTTTTAAATATTATTAATTGTAGGAAAATTGCCCCCCAGCTGTAGTGCTCAAACTTCAGAAAGTAGCCGAACCAAAGGTGAGTTCTACATTTGTGACATAATGTAAAAAGCCTAAAATTATGCATAAAAGTGTTGAGATAAAATTTTATTAAGGATATAGATTTTTAGTTCACTATAAGGGAGGATATAGCAATAAACTTGTTGGAAAGTTAGAAAAGACATTAGAGTAGTTAATTGTAAACACTTATTAGACTTTAAATATCATACTGACTGAATATATGGTTTAAAATATCACAGCTAGTGTACATCATATTATGAAGTATCTTAAATATTATTTTTTTTTTGTGGTGGTGTGCACAACTACCAATGCAAACCTCTAAATTAATATCCACTTTCATCTCAACTGGCCAAAAATTATGAAAATTAGTCTAAAAATGATTGAAATTTACAGATTCCAACCATTTCTTAACATTTAAATTCCTGATTTAATAGGTTGTTTAAAAAATAGTATATGGAGTGTTAAACATGTGTAGGTAATAATTTTCACTAATCTTATTTCAGAAGCCTCTCTCCCTAAGAGATCTAAAGTTGTGGCCAGGAGGAGAAGGACGCCTGATGGTCTTCCAGAAGCATCATCTTTGTTGCCTGGAGCAACAGATGATGGGTGAGCTCTTTTTAAATGATTTATTTTCTTCCATCTTGATTATTGCATGAATCTGCTCTTGCCTTCTTCAAAACAACATAGGTTCCCAAAGCACCCTAATGATTCCTTTTGTTTGTTTTCTTCCGAATAAGTCTAACACTTTTTGTTATTGTCCCCTTGAGTATGTAATGCTGTTTGTATTTGGCAAAGTATTTTCTTTCCTTGTCATTAAACTCTATATCCAATAGATGCTCATTCACTTTTTCATTACACGGCAAAATACCAACAAACGAACCTAGTTGTCGTCTGGTAGATTTTAATGCCCATTCCCACTTCTCGATATGATAGCATTTGCAGGCTTACAAACTACAATTATATTTTGTTTGAAAAACTAATTCACATTATCATTTGTTTTTTAATCTTTTCTATAGGTTATATGTTTTATTATTAAAAACTTATGATGTCCATTTTCAGGGAGGATAGCGGCAGTACAAGTTGGATGTCTCCCAAAAAGATATCCACTCAAGGTCCTCCTGCCTATCTTCTTGCCAATCTGCTTTCAACTCCTGGTACACACCTTGCAAGCTCTCATAATGACACATCACCTGGAGCTATTCATTGCTTCCAAGATGAGCATGGTAATTTTTATTCATTTTCTACAGTTATGCAAAGTTTGAGAATAACTTTCAGATTTCAATATGCTTGCCATCAATGGCTATAAAGAACAAAACTCGCTGAGGTATTGGTTTGCTTACAATCGATGGTTTGGGGGTTATTAGCCTAGATTTATTTTTTTATATCGTCCTACGAAATTCCCAAATTTCTTTTAAGCTATTATTGCTCAATGATGATGGATATATGCCTAGAAGTGCTGTATTTTGATTGCATCACTGAAAAATGAACTAGGAGAGTGTGTATGTGTAAAAATAATTTTTTTCTTATGTAACGTCCATTATATGAGCATAATGTACATTATATAATAAGAATAAATAAAGCAATGATGAATATACGAAATATTTATTAATGAAATATTGTATTAAATGGCAATTAAAATGCAAATAAAAGGGGGTATATTATAAAAATTATACACATTATCTGGTTTATAATGCTGTAGCTATAGCCAATTCATATTTTGATAAGTCCCTTTCATAGAAGAGTTCATTTTTGGAAATCATCTCTTGACTTGATATCATATTATTCTTTGTTGTAGGAAATTGGTTAACCTATACATTTGATGAAAACAGCACTGGAATTGCTAGGGGTCTAAGTACGGCTGCTGATGTTAAACTTTTGGAGTTCATGATGGATTCTAAATGGTAAATTGTTTCTTTAGTAGAACATCAATAAGTAATTATAGTAGAACCTTGCTAATCTGAATTATTTAATCCAAAATTGCTGTCTGTTTCAGTAACTTAAAATTCCAAGATTCTGTTTGTGTTTGATGTTTCACAAAATTATGTTAAAATAATAGGCAAAGTTGTATTTTTCATTGCAGTGTTCTCCCAAAGCGTTTTTATAAGGGCAGTCTGCCCTTTGATACCTATAAATGTGCCCTTTTTGTAAAAATAAAATGCCATCTCTTAAAAACACTGCCTTTTTATTCATATTCCATTCTTGAAAAAAATTATCCATTAAAATAATTACACACAAAAAGGCTCATAGGTGTAATTCTGATTACTATTACAAATATTTACTTTGTTAGGATTATTCTTAACTGGTTTAATTTTTATAAGTTTTTCTTTTTTTCAAGGGGGTATATTAAAAAAGTTTTAAGTGATTTATGCACCTATAAATGTTTATTTTCTAATAATTTTCAGTGTAAATTATAGAGAAAAATCTTTTAAGCTGTTTATCAAAAAAAAATCTTTTTTAATAATATTTATTTAATTATTTATTTTTTGAAGAAAAAAAATTATGCACAGAGATTGTCTCTAAACATGCCTTTAATTATTATTTATAAACATAAAATAGTATATGACGGTAACTTAAAACTTATTCATGATCAAATTCAGTTATTACATGATATTACACATTTTGATAATTTTTTACGGTGTTAAGTGAGTGCCCTTTCAAAACTCAAAGTGTTCTTTTCTATGAGTCAGCACCCTGCCCTTTTTTATTCCTAAGGAGAACTCTGTTTTATGCATTGCATTAAGGTTTCTGCCTATTTTTTTAATTGGAGCACAGATATTTGTTTGAATGTTTTTGCTTTGGGCTTTTTATTATTTTAATGATTGAAGCAAATTGTGTTGTTAGCTGATCACTTTCATAAGTTCTACCATTAGTCTTAATCACAAGACAAACAAATTACAAATAAGTTGTAGTTATTATGCTTTAATCCAATTTGCAGAGTTTATAGTTGTCCTTTTAGTCCTGATTTTTGCATGGGTTCATCCCATTTTCTACAAATGCAAATTTTGATTTTAAACAATATTTTTGCAAAATCTAAAGATTTTTATTATCAATCCAACAGTTATTTTTGTGTCTATTTTATTGTTGTCCTCACCTTAAATTAAAATCCAATAATCCAATAATAAATTAATCTTCCAATAGTACTATTCATTGAATGGTTGTTTTTTCATAGTTATTTTATGAATATTCTTTTCATTTGCAATTTTTGAGAAGTAGCATCAGATCCAAATTATTCCATATTTGCAGGGTATTTTAAAGTATATTTAGTGAAATTTTAAAGTATATTTAGGTTTTCTCAACCAGAATAGGTATGGGTAGTGAATTGGATGATCTACTGCATTTCATTGAGTTTATAAATTTGTAGTATAGCAATTTTCTACTGAATTACAATGTACTATTGAAAACACTGTACAATTTGAAAAATATTTTTTAGATGGAACAAAGTGTTTTGCATATATTTTTTTACTTGATGAATCTGTAATTATTTTTTGTTTACCATGCACCATTTTCACAAAAATCTACCTTTTGGCTTTGGCATCATTACATATTTTAACAGCACACAATAGGAACTAACATGCAAAGGAAATATGCTTGTCAGCCTGGTGACATTTTTGGCAACAAAAGCCTTATCTACCTTTTAAAAATTGTATGGTTCTAGATACATTATGAAGCAAGATATGCACAAACTCACTAGAAGCTTGGCGAAAGCATTTCCTTTTGGTCTCCTACAAAAACAGTGTGTGGTGAGCAATTTTGATGTATTAATCAGGCCCCTTTTATATGTACAGAATCACAATGTCATCTAGAGTATAGAATAAAGCACATAATTCAAATAGACCTGAAAATTTAAATTTTCAGTTAGTAGCCAGTAGACTCGAATGACTTAGCCACTTTTCCTCAGCCACTTTTTCCTCAAATGTAATGAATCTGTGACCAAAATCAATAGGTCCTTTTCATTTTACAGTTACTTTTTGCAAACTTATTTTTTTACTTGGATAAAGTTATCATAGAAACTATCTATGTCTGTAAAAAGTTAATTTGACTATAAAATAAAGTACTTATCTTTAAAGTAATAGTATCTGGAGTGGAAAAATACATTTAATGTATTCAGAGTTCTTAGGAATAAAGAAAGGCAAGGCGCTACCTCTCGGAAAAGGGCGCTTGGCGCTCACCTATCACCGTAAAAATGTATCAAAATGTGTAATATTATGTTACAACTTAATTTGATCCTCAACAATTTTTAAATTACTCTCTTATACTATTTTATGTGTATATTTTTAAAAATAATTTTCTCCCATTATTAAATATGAGAAATATTTGTAGTTTATAAGAATAATTAAAGACATGCTTAAAGACAATCTCCATACATAAATTTGTTTCAAAATAACTATAAACTAAAATAAATGGTTAATTAATAACTTGAAAACTTTTTTCGATCATTTAAACTGAAAATTATGAGAAAATGAACATTTAAAGGTGTATTTTTTGAAAAAAAAAGGTATCTAAAAAATAATTTTAAATCATTAAAAATTTATTAATACACCCTGTTTTCCCAAAAAAAGAGATACTTATAAAAATTTTACGAGTTGAGAATAATCCGAACAAAGTAAATATTAGTAAAAGTAATCAGAATTAAGCCTATGACCACAGTTAATTTTACTGCAATTACAATTATTATTTAAGTAGAGAATTATTTTTTTTTCAAAATGGAATCTGAATAAATCAGCAATGTTTTTAAGGGATGGCAGCCTATTTTTACAAAAGGGCAAACAGGGTATATTAATTTATATTGATCAAAAGGCAGGCTGTTCTTCTAAAAACGCTTAGGGGGAACACTAATGTATACATTATAACTTTGAAATATTTGAATTGTTACCACCCTTTCCTTCCTCTTGAATCTTTCCACCACAAATTGATGGATTCCAAAGGATCAAAATTTTGAATGGAGAGATAAAACATTTTAAGGAAAATTTTGTTTTTCTGAGTCTTTCTGCATTGATTTACTTTTATCATTAAACAATCTTCAATAAATAAAAACGATCGGGGAAAATGACCAGTTGCTTATTAAAATTAAGTCATCACTTTATTTAGTTGACATTTATTTTCATGCTTAATTTTAATTTTTGTACATTGTAATTTTAAATACTTTTATCTTTGTTTTGCAGGGAAACAGCTTCCCACTCATCCTCTAGCTCACGTTCGACAGTCATTCTAGAGAGTCCTGCCTCTGTCTTGCACTCCAACAAAGGAATGAGTCCGAGAATTTCATCTTTAGACTTTCCTGCCCAAGGTCCTCATTTAGTGCATTCTATTAGAGGGGGCACCTACAGAATAGATGGAAATGGAGAATACACAAGGACTAGATCTATAAGAGCCCCCACACAAACAAGTAGACACTCAACAACTGTTATTCCTGCTACACTCTCCAATCTCTCCCAAGCAGCCAGCTCTCAAGCTGGGACAGACACAGATGTCGGGTGTGCAGGGATACGCTTCTCTGACATGACAAGAATAAGACCGCCAAAACCCAAGCACTACTATCGTTATTGGGTGCTTCCTTTTAAGTTTATTAAAATACGATTTGATCGTCTTGCTCTGTTGGCCCTGCTGGACAGGTAATAATATTGCTAGTAATCAATGTATATTATTATTATAAATCTTTCTCATATTATGAGTGTTAAAAATCCACAACTTCATATGTTTTTTTTTTTAAATAAAAAATGTGGTACGCAGGGCTCCAATGGGTCGGGGAGAAAAGGGAAAGCCTGGAATTGTCAGGAAATTTTATTTTAACTGTAAAAAGCATGGAAAATTGCAATTTTTTACAGAGAAAGAACTTGAAAATTCCTGTATCATTCCTGGAAAATATCCAATCTTAGAATAGTCAATAACAGTAAACGGTTATTGAGAGTCGATTTAAATAATTCTAACATCTATTTGAAACATACAATTAATTTATAAAGTTCCACCTTTTAGTGAAGTTTTTTCAGGTTTCAAATCTCATTTTTTTATGTTTTTGCTCATAAAATCTAATATTTGATATTACAAAATTTAAAAAAAAAAAAAAAACGAAGTTTTCTGATTAAAAAATTTCATGTTATAGATAGAATATGGTCGGGATTTTCATTGAAATTTACCTGATATACCAGGAAAAGTCAGGGAATTCTTTTTCTGAAATTAAATGGAAACCCTGATGAATGTTTATTGTTTTTTTATCTTTAAGACATTGATACATTGATTATGTTCTTATTCAGCCCCTGAAGTATATCATAGATTAACAAAACTGAAAGGAAAAAAAATTGCAAAATTCTTTTCTTTTTTAATTTTTTTTTTTTTTTAGTTGTACTCTATTACTGAAATATGCTGATCCAGTTTAACTTTCATAATTAAGGAGAAATTTTATTTTACCAATATTAAAAATTTAATTTCTAGGTAAATAAAAAGAAATTGGCTTTCTGTTTTTTTCCCCATTTTTGGTAGGCTTGTTCCTGTAATTTGTTGTGATTAACTTTGTATTCTTATAACTATAAATGCCACTTTCAGATTTCAGATTATAAAGCTTAAATTCATGAGCCATTTTATTTTAAGTTATCAAAATATGAGCTATAGATTATTTAAATATCTGATAATATATATTTTTTCAGGAACCTTACAGTGACTGAAAATGTGATATCTATAATACTGGCAGTGCTGGTAGCTGCCCTTGGTGCTTTAAGTCTCTCTAGAAATATGTTTGAAGACATGTGGTCTTTTATCTTTTGTTTCATCATCGCTAGTTGTCAATATACTTTGCTCAAGGTACTCTTTCTCATCTTTATTAGAGTACTTTATTTATGTATGTTTTTTTTTTTTTTTTTTTTGTAAATTTTGTTCTCTAAATGTTTTTTTTTTTTATATATATATGCATATAATTTTATTCTCTAAATGTTCTCTTTTTTTTCCAATTATAAAAAAACTTATAATATAATTAAACGAATGTAACTAGATTGGAAAAAATACTGTTTCAATTCAAATAAAGAATATACAAATTGTAAAAATATTATCATTTAAAACTATTCTTATAAACTTAAGATTTTTTTTAACTAGTTAATTTTTAAATAAATTATCAAGGTGCAATGATTTGAGCATCTGTTCTTAAGAATTGACTTATATTATTTAAAAAACAATTATATCATTACCTTGACTGTAATTTTGTACAATATCAAATGCTAAAAAAGCTGTTTTTTATATTTTTGTTTAAAAAAAAAATTTTTCTTTCATTTTAGTGCAAAATATTTTTTTTTTCAACATAGCATCCTGATAAATTTTTTTGGTCATATTTTTGTATAGTTTTTAAGATATACAAAAATAAGACCATCATCAAAACTTTTAAAAATGGAAATACAGTGCAACCTGGAAAATCCGGACTGCTGAAGGGTTTGGACGGTCCGGATTTCCGAAATTTCCGGATTTTAGATACCTTACTTAAATTGATAAAATTATCTAAGTTACGAATTCGACAGGCTGATTTTGCGAATAAACGCGCTTGTGTAGACCTCCGACGTCAATTTTAACAACTTAACATAAATATACACTTTAAATAATAAATAAGAGTCATTAAAAATCAAACAGAAACAAAAAGTAGCTTAAAATAATAATATATTTATATCAACACAACTAAGTAAGCGTTAACTAAATTATCTCTTAAACATATCAAAAATCGTAAGTTGTTTCATATATTTTATTCTATGATTACTTATTTTTTCTTTCACTTTATAGAGTAACATTAACTCATGTTCATCAACAATGTCTCTCTTCTCCAAACCTTTAAGAGCATTGTTCATATTTGTTAACATTTCATCCAACGAAACTAGTCTTTCTTCATTTGGATTTTCAGTTTCGGTATCGCTGTTGTTTTCTACACGACCATTACTTAAAACGGCCCTTTTTATTTCATTGTCAGTCATGTGGTTGACTATAGGTAAATCGTCGTCGCACATCATGACCTCCTCGATGTCATCTTGATCGATTTTGAATACGCACTTTTTTGCGTAATCGAGAAGTTCATTAACTTCAAGTTTCAAATTTTGAAACCTTCAAAATCGTTTTCATTTTCAAAGAAAATGGTAGAAGGCAGCAGATTGTGCCAACCATGCCTCAAAGTTTCAGGCGAAACATTCCATGCATTTGCGGCACAGTAAAGGGCATCCTTAATGTCAAATTCCTTTACAAATTCTGTGATACTCTTGCTCTGATTGAGAGAACGGAGCATTTTCTCTAAAAAGTCTTTTTTATACTTACATTTTAAAGATCTTAATATGCCATTATCCATAGGTTGAATGAGAGAAGTGCAATTCGGAGGTAAGTACATTACTTGCACTCCTAATTTCGATAAAATTTCAGCTGGAGGATGTGCTGTACAATTATCTTAGAGGAGAATAATTTTGGCATCGCTTGGAAGCCCAACAGCATTACAATGAGCCCGAGCTTTCGGAACGAAATGATCGTTGAACCACTCTTCCGTCAATTCTTGCGTAATCCATGCCCGCTTGTTCGCTTTGTATACAACGGGCAGACTTTGAACGTTTTTTAATGCTCAAGGTCTAGCACTTTTGCCGATTACCATCAGCTTGAAGCGATGAGATCCGGAAGCATTAGCGCACGCTAACACAGTTAGCCTCTCCTTTATGTCTTTCACACCGGATGGATTGCTTTCATCTGCAGTGGCTAAGGTTTTTCTTGGAACATAGCGCCAAAAGAGAGCAGTTTCGTCGGCATTATATATCTGATCGAAGGAAATATTATTTTCAGCCACAAATTCGGAAAATTCATTAATAAAATGTTCGGCAGCTTCAACGTCAGCTGACGCCTTTTCCCCGCAAATTCTTAATTGCCTTATTCCATGACGTTTTTTAAATTTATCTAACCATCCTGAAGAATATTCACAAGGCGTTTCAATTTTCAAGTCTTTGTGGTAGAGCCTTGCCTGTGCCATAATAATTGCGCCAGTCAAAGGCACTCACTTCTTCGTTGTCGTACCCATTCTATCATTATGCTATCCAAATCGTCATTGTTAGCTCTGCGTATCGTTTTTCGTTTATCCATCTCTAACGGAACATCACTTTTTTCGAAAAACTGCAGTACTTTATCTTTCTGCTTAATGAAATCATAAACAGTGGATTTGCCGAGTTCGTATTCTGTGCAAAGATTAGCCTCTGAAGTTCCTGAATCATGTTTTCGAAGTAATTCTACTTTTTTCAAAATTGAGAGAGAATTATGTTTCCTTTTTTTCGAACTTTCATCATTTTTTCTCGTAATCGATCTTTTAGGTAACATAATGTTAGATAACAATTCGTTAGATAACAATTAAAACTAAAAATATAGGCTTTTAAAACGTGAGCTGAATTTCAACTTATAACTGAAACGGATGCTTCTAGACTAGACTGTAACAGCTGATACTAATCCTTTCTTTGTTGGGGGATGAAAGAATTTGTCCCTGCCTCCTACACTTCAAGGTTGAGAAAGAACCAGTTTTCTTTCTTCACAAGAGGGAAAAACAAGGTGGTAGAAGAATTTCTCCTCCTACACACCTTATCTATCAAAGAAAATAGAGGGGATTCCCTCTCTCCAGAGGGGAGTCCCCTTTGTTCTCTATACAGAGCTGATAAGAATGACTGGAATTTCCTTATCAGCTATGTGCTTTCATTCACTCCCCACCCCTACCTCTTCATCTACTGCTTCTTTGTTGGAGAAGAGTTGTGGCTTCACACTCTTACATTTAAATGTATTTTTTTTTTAAGCGTTTTTTTTTTTGGAAAGTTTTTTTTTGATGAACAGAACGTAAGAGTCCGGATTTTAGAGATATCCGGATTTTAGAAGTCCGGATTTTAGAGGTCGTACTGTATCTAGATTCATACTATGCAGTATTAACTATAGAGTATGAAGTTTATTTCTAGAGTTTTTCTTTAAATGCAATTTAAAAATATTATTTTTCATGTATCTTTTTTAATCAATATGCATGCTATGCAACAAATATTTTGTGTATTCGTATTCTGTATTAATATTCTACATTTGTCCTTTTAAACCAAATGCTCAGTTTGACCAAGTACAATATTCGACCAAATAATTCCCCAGCAGAATATCAAAAACAATATTATTTATAATAATATCATTAGATGTGTTGTAAATAACACAACTATTTGTTTATATATTTATGTATTACACACCAATGAAATTTAAATGTTCACTGAATTCGTAATAAAATTTTATTTAAAATATGAAACATAAATTCTTTTGGAATTAAATTGAATTCTAAATTTTAGAAAAATTGATTATATAAAATGTGAAATGCATGGAAAATAATGTTATAAATAATTGTGCTGTTTCATATGGCTGTTATTTTGAAAATTGAACTGATAATAAAGCTTTATTTATTTTTTTAATCTGTAGAAGCATTTTTAGAAACTGAAGTCTATTCTAATAATTGAATAACTTACCAATTGAATCTCATAAGAATACATTAAAAGAGATGAGATAATTCAAATTTTTTCGTGATAAAATATTTTACAATTTAAAAGTTGATTAAAATTTAATTGCAACATATATTTAATGCTAAGCATGTTTTATAAAAACTAAATTATGAAGTATTTTGGTTACAATTAAAATTTATGAATCAATATTGAGCTAAAAAAAAATTTTTGTATAACTATTAGTTATCAAGAAACCGTAATTAAATTTTGAATGAAACAACCAGCCTTAAAAATCCTCTGAATACTACTATATAGTTAGTCCAAGTTCAGTTTATTTATAAACTGTTTCATTCAGAAGAAATATGGTTTCTTAAACTTAATGTATTCAAATCTTGTATTCAATGATTTATGAATGGACAAAAAATGATTGTTTTCTTAAAAAATGTTTTGTCACATTTCTTCTTTTCTTAATTTATTCATTTATTTTATTTGCAGAGTGTGCAACCAGATGCAGCTTCTCCTACTCATGTGAGTTTTCCAATTCCATTAAGTTAAATTGCTGTTACTATGGAGAATCCATTTATTTAAGTTATATTTGTTATTTAATTAGGGCTACAACAGAGTGATATTGTACAGTAGACCTGTTTATTTCTGCATTTGTTGTTTGCTTTTGAATATGTTGCAAACAAGTATTGACTACAGATTGACATTACCACCAGTTACACTCTATGGGATCGCTCTCCTCTCCACTGATCTTATCATCAAAGCCAAAGATATAGTTGTCCGTAAGTTTTTTTTTTAATTAATATATTTTGAATGTAAACTTCAGCTGTTAAATTAGTTTCTACCATGTCTGAGTGCTTTCAACTTGTAATGATTCAAAACCTTAATTCTTAATAAAGTTGCGTAAGAGAATATCTAAAGAAACTCTTCATAGCAAATCCTTTTTCACCTGCATAAGTGATCTGAAATTTAGGTGTATAAAAAGGAAGTTCAGGTTAACCTAGAGTAGGGATTAGCAATCTTTTTGAATGAAGTGCCACATACACAGCAGATTGACTAATGAAAGGCTACATGTATGTTTAGTCATATTGACGGCAAATGTGTTATTTTTATGTAAACACTAGTTCTAAGCAAAAACTTTAACTAAAAAAAAAAAAAAAAACTGTCATGCTTACAGAATGAAAGTGTGAAAAAAAATACATACTTACATATTTTAATGAATAATATAAATTTGAATTAAATATTTTAACTAAAAAAAATTTAAAAGGTTATTTAAAATTTAAAACCAAAATTAAAACAAAACCATTATGGTACAAAAAAAGAGTCAGTATTCATTTGTTATTTATACTTCAGATATAATTTCTATTTCTTGAATTATTAGAAGTTTAATGAATTTTGAATAGAAAATATTTTCTTTTTCGTTTTTTCCCAAAAAATTGCATAAGCTTCAAAGATTTTTTTAAAAAGGTTCAAACAGTGAGCAGTTTAATAATTCACGTTTTCCTCCACTTTCAAATTTTTCATGCTGCTATAATGTATTAAAATATTGGGATTTTAAATACCGTGTGCATGACGTTAAATGCTGAAAAAACTATGGAAAAATAACTTATATTTACAATGAACTAAGCACAAATGAATTGTATCTAAACTTGATTATTCGAATGCGTGATTAGAAACTCGTGTGTCGTAATAACATCAAAGTTAAAATAACGGTATCGTCAAAATCACATTAAAAACATACTAAAAAATAATCGTTTAGATTTATTTTGAAATCAGCCTGAATAAAGTCCACCAATAAATAATTCTGTAAATGCGTGGTTTAAAATTCGGATGTTGTGATAAACGTCGAAACTTTTAAAACCGTGTGGGAATGCATCGCAAGATCTGCCTAAAAAAATTATTGCAAGATAACTTGGACTTACGATAAAATGGGCAAAAACAAATCGCCTCTAAAAGGGATTACTTAAATGTGCAATTTTAAACTCGTGTATCGTGGTAACAATAGGGGATTTTTAAAATCACATAAAAAAGTGTAGCAATAACTGCCTTTAGAAAAGGAAAAAATAATCAAAAAGTCATTTTGATTTGCAATGAAATCGGCATTAATAAAGCACGTTAAAAAGTTCTAAATTAAATGCACGATTTATAACTTATGAGTCGCAATATCGTAATTAATGTATCAGAATTTACAAACCAGATGGAAATTAGTAGTTATAAATGCAATAAAAAACAATCAAAACATTGCTTGGATTTATGAAACTCGCAGGCCGTATGTGGCCCGTGGGCCACACGTTGTGTACCCCTTACCTAGAATAAACCGAATTCTAGAGGAAAAATTTTAAGGCATCAAAGTGTAAAATAATTATAACAGGATAACTCAAGATTATGCTGCGGAGTAATTCTGCAAAAATTTATTTGCATTTTGATACTATAAGAAACATTTTTTTCAGCATTTTAAACTTAATGGTTTACTCTAGGTTAACTTGAATTCACTTTTCTTTGAATTTTAAAATACCAATAGACAGAATTCGCCGTGAAAAGTTTCTCTTTTAACCTCAACGTTTTTGTTTTTTAATCACAACAAAATTTTTAATGAACTGTAGTATCATCAGTGTTCTCCCTAAGCGTTTTTAGAACGGCAGCCTTTGATCCTTATAAATGCCTCTTCGTAAAAATAAGCCGCCATTCCTTAAAAATGCTGCCTTATTATTCATATTCCATTTAAAGAAAAATTAATTCATAGTTTTAAAGAAAAATTACACAATGGTAAAATTATCTCTGGGTAAGTATGTTAATTCAGATTACTATTACAAATATTTATTTTGTTAGGATTATTCTCAACTAGTTAAATTTATGTTCCTCTTTTTTTTTTTTTGGGGGGGGGGGTATATTAATGAATTTCTATCTGATTTTAAATTTTAAAATGATTTTAGAAATAAGTACCATTTATTAAATGCACCTTTAAATGTTCATTTTCTCATAATTTTCAGTTTAAGTTATAGAAAAAAAGCTTTCAAGTTGTTTATTTATTAATTTTTTGGTTTACATTCTTTGAAAACAATGTATACACAGCAATTATCTTTTATCATTTGTATAATTATTTTTATAAACTATAAATTTTTCTCTTTTTTTATTTTTTTGATGAGTGAAAATTACTTTCTGAAATAAACACATAAAATAGCAAAAGAGGGTAAGTTAAAAATTGTTGATGATCAAATTCAGTTATATATTACATAACATAGCACATTTTGATAAATTGTTACTGTGTTTAGTGAGTGCCCTTTTCTGTGAGGAAGCCCTTTTTCAAGGAAAACTCTGGTATTGTTACCTATTGCCCAAATTTTACATTAGTGTTGTGATTTATTTTCACTTGAGCAAAATTCTGTTTATTTGAATTTTAAATATCCAAAATGTTTTATGAGTTACAGTACAATAGCAATTAGCTTAAAATATGAAATTTTGTGTTTTATTTTCAATGTTGCAAAATTCTGTTTTCACATAAAATTCATACTTAATATTTTTCTTGAAATTTTTAAACAATATCTTGTTTAATTTTTGTACAGTATAAATCAATGGAAATTATTAATTTGCAACTTTTTTCTAGTTTTTGTGTTATTTTTTCCTGTGATCTTCAGTTTGGGATTATTGCCCCAAGTTAATACATTCCTGATGTACCTGATAGAACAAATTGATATCCATTTTTTTGGTGGAACTGGTATGCCTTTTTTTAAAAAACATATATAATTGATTTTATTTAATGCTAATTAGTAAAATGTTTCATCTTTGAGTGTTAAATAATGCAGAATTTTTTTTTTCAGCCACTACCAGTTTAGTATCTGCTCTGTACTGTTTGATTAGAAGTGTAGCTACTATTGCTGTATTATATGGATTTGCATGTTTTGCATTAAAAGTAAGCACCAGTGTTTATAAAATGTTTTAGAGTTCACTCCTTTGTTAACTTTTGAGGAGTGATTTTTATAGTAAGGGAGCTAATTTCAAAAGATAGTGCTTGTCTGTCATTTCATCATCATTATGGCGCAAGAATTATTGCTTGAATAAAAAAACATTATCTCACTTTATTTAACCTTTTTTATTCATTCTTTACAAGTTAAATAGACTAAGGTATCAAAAAAGCAAATAGTAATAAAGTATATAGAATTTAAACCTTTTTCCTACTATTTTACAGCATCTTCGATATTTTTGTCACATTTCAAAGAAAAAAGGGTCTGTTAATAAATTGCTCCAAAATTTAACTTTTTAGAACTATTTTTAGTTGCAAATTTTTTTTTTTCTGAAGCATCTGCTGCTATTGGCAGCATTAGAACAATTAATTTCCTGAAGGAAGTCATTCTATCTGACTGATTTTCTAAGGCTTTTTTTAACAGCGGGGAAAGAAAATAAGTAACAAAACATTTACTAGGACTATTTTCAATCCAGGTAAAAAATTTGAGGTGTAAAACTAAAATATGAAACTTGTATCGAGATATGTATTGTCGATGTATGGTATGCACTAACATTTTTAATTTAGAAATTGCACTTTTGTGTGCTCTATAAAATTAAATACATTTTTATAAACTGAACATTCAAATTTTATCTGGGAAATTATCCTACAATACATTTTATATCCATGTATTCTTATTTTAAAGGTCTAGTTTTAGATATATTTGTATTTTGAGGAGAAAATCTATGTATGTATGTTCAAAGCTTTTGTTATGGCATGATTTAGTTTGTCAATGAAAAATATCAGACTATTTATATCCGATTGAGAAAAAAGCTTTTGATGAATATTGCACCTATTTTGTTGAGAGATAGTTTGCAATGCACCTTAAAAGAAAGCAAAAACAAAAGAAAGAAAAAAATTTATATTAAATTACTATTTTTTAATGTTGAATTTCATTTTATAATTTTTGAAAAAACAAAATTTATTATCAAATGAATGCAAAAAGCCTTGATGTCTATTAAACAATTAGTGCAGGCCTATCAGTTAAAAAAAGAATCCATGAAAGTATTTTTAATTAAAAACAATATTAAAAAGTTAATATGGTTCTCCTTTTTCGAAAATTGGGTAACTTTTTTCATTGATAAACAAAAATACACTTATTGATAAATATTGTTTATTGTAGTTAGGTAATTTTTTAAATAGTTATGTAAATTATTAGTTTTAAAATATTTATAAGCATTTTATACTTACTGGCTTATTTAAAATTTTGTTAAGGAGGCATACAAATCAATAATTTTTAAATGCCTCCTTCAATGGATAGTAATTTATTCATTTATTTTTGCAGGAGCCAAATAATCCATCTCAAAACATAATGTTTTCTATTTATTGTGGTCTTCTAGTATCTTTAAGTTATCACCTGAGCCGTAATGCAAGTGATCCTACTGTTTTGTGGTAATTACATTTAATCTTGGTTTTCAATCTGTTCATGTTTATTTTTTTCCTATTCTTTTTTAGTTAGTTATAAATTTAATGCAAATCTGTTTTCTCAAACAGCCCATTAAGGGCCAAAGTCTACACTACCAGTTTTCTTGAGCTCTGGGTTGCTGGAGCAAATGTTTGGGTCGGGTGGTCAGTCGAACACAGAACTCCCAGTGTTTAATCCCCATTTTTTAACCCAATGAAGGTATGAAAAGCTGAATCAGCCTTTGTTCGGTCCAAAAGTTTTTTTAATTTGTAAAGGTCTAATTTTGATAAGCCTACCAAGCATCAGAAAAATATAGATTCTATCATATAAAGTTTTATTTATAGTATTTTGTATATTTAAACATCTGAATGATTTCTAGTTTTTGCCGGTTTCAAAGTGTATTTAGTTTATTTTCTTGTGCACTTTTTTCAAAATTAAGTTAATGTGAAGACATCAGTAATTGAAGATTTTAGTTCCTATAAATAGTTGATTCTATTAATATAATATAAACTTTGCGATAGACATTTAATAATGTAAATTACTGAAGTTCAATTATAAGCTTAAAAAATTTTAATCGGTTAGTGTACCTATTTATTGTTAATAAGTTTTGAGATAATCAAATGAACGTATATTTTTTTCATTGATTACTCAATGCTAGTAAAGGTGAAAGAAAATATTTACTGTTTATTTGAGTACTAAACAAATTAAGCACTTTTTTTATTCTCTTTGAAAGGAAAGATCCATCCACTGCATCTGACCCTCCCACATTCTAACAAATCTTCATTTGCTGTTGATCGTTCATGCATGAATCATGACATCATCCCTTATCTCTTAAACAAGAGTATTTAAGTTTCTGTTGAAGCAGATTATTTTGTATTCTTTCTTTTTGTTGCTGATTCATCATTCTGTTTGTTAGAGTATATTATGTTTGTATATCAGTTTAATATGCTTATAAAATAAATCGTTCACTATTGAAACTTTGACCTTTTGCGACAATCTCTGCTAACGCAACTTTGGATAAACAACATGAGACTGAAAATCCTTCTCAACTTCAGCTAGAATTAATGAACTACTAAAGTATAGAAATTGATAATCTGAGGAGTAAATCTGAAATGGCAAACATTAAGAAGAAAAGATTTTTTATCTTCTCATTTTATTTAAGACCTATATTTTAATGCGTTGTAGTTTTGTTGCAAATTCCATTTTGTTTGAAAGTTGAATATTCACTATTTGACACGATAAACTCATTTTTATCGATTAGTTGGGAGTGATCAATATTTATTTTCACAGATTTTTAAAAATCTTGAAACACACATTTAATTAACCCCTTTTTTAATTATTACCGTAGAGTTCAGTTTTTTTTTTCAATTATTTCTTTGATATGATGACGACTAAGTGCAAAAAAAGGAGGAATAAGTAACTTTTTCAATATTTATATTCTTTTATGTATGCATAAAAATGACAGTGTTTTATTTATCTGCAAAAAGATTAAAAAATTAAGAATAAAAGAAAATTGATAAAACAAATTTCAGATAATTTCTTTTTCCAGCTGTCTGGTGATTCTCCCTTTACAGTGTCATACATGAGACAAATCATCTTTCCATATAAATAATGCAAATCAGTCATTGAACTGAATTTGAAACTTCCATTGTAATTATTAGTTTTATTGTATTTGTATGATTCTGCTGAATATGTATCAACATTAATATACAAATGTATTTCAATTTACAACTACAATCATTCTGATTCCTTAATTAGGTCCTTAATAAAGTGCCATTTGTGGTCAGAGGATGCTCCCAAGAAAAGTAAAGAAGATAATGGGACTGAGTTAGTAGACCCATTACCCTTGAAATTGCAAAATACTGTGGTGAGAATTTTTTTTTTTTTTTTTTTGTGGAATAATAATGTCTTTGAAATTTCACTGAATCTTTTATTTAGTTCTGAGTTATTATTTCTTTTCCTGTCCTTTCAAAAAGTATTCACATTCAATTGATCGTCTTTATATAATTATTGTAAACAAACAGGCAAGAAACTGCTATTTTTCCTACAATTTAATTTTTCTTTACAATTTTTATTGCGATATTATATTAACATTATGTTTATTGCAGTTAATTCGATTGCGCTCAGATGCCATCCTGTGCGTTTTTATTGCGGTACTCGTGTTTGCCGTTCATGTCAGCACTGTCTTCACTGTTTTCCAGGTAATGAATTGAAATTCACTTAAAAAAGTATTGCTTTTAAAAATATTTTTATTGCATCTACATAATTTCCTTCTTTCCAGCCATACTTTCAAATGGTCCTTCACATTGCAGTAACTGTTTGGGGATTCTTACTTCATTATATCATTCCACAAATGAGGAAACAGTTGCCTTGGCTCTGTTTTTCTCATCCTTTGTTAAAAGCCAATGAATATGACATTTATGAAGTTCAAGGTGAGTTTCAAACCTTTATATAGTGTTGATTCACTTAAGTTTTAGGTTATTATGATAGATTACTCATCATTGTTGGCCAGACAGCCCAATGTGGGCCAATACCTTCCGCTAAAGATTTCTCCATAATGACTTTGGTCTCCAATTCTTTTCATTAATTCCAAGAAAATCGAGACTCCATCGAATCAGCGCATCTCGACCGTGGCCTTCGCCGCTTTCTTGTTCCAGTGGGTCTAAAAAGCGATAATATAATTTTTTTTCTGTATTGTCATCACTTATTCGTATCATGTGGGCCATCCAATTCATTCTACTTATTTTTATGCATTCAATAATATCGGGTTGTTTATAAATCTTGCACAGTTCAAAGTTAAATCTCCTTCTCCAGTCATTATTTTCATTTGCACCACCAAATATACTCCGCAAAATATTTCTCTCAAATATTGCGGTACAATTTTCCTTCAGTTTTGTTATTGTCCAAGCTTCAGAAGCATATGTCAAGCATGGGGCACTTTTTTTCAAGTAACATTCCTACTCAATGATTCATTTTGATTTTGTCACTGAAGACAAAACATTATGACTAATCATTTCATTTACTTATTTTCTTAATATTATGCATAAGTTGTGAAATATCAATGATGCCATATTTGGTATGTATGAATGCAGAGACCTTCTTGACATCCCAGCTTGTCTTTATTTTTTCTTCACCTAGTACTTACATTACTTAATATTAATTTCATCGCACTTCGGGTGCTATTCCACATTCTGTTTAAACTTTCCATTAATTATTTTGTTTCTATCCATGTTTGAAGTTATGTTAAAACATGTCTGTTGTCTTCACTGCTCAATTATCTCAGCTTTCAACAAATAAAATGGATCCTAAACTATTTTAAAATGATATTCCTTTTCTGCTGATGACCTTGACACATGATTTTTTAGTTGTCTATTTCTTTACATCACCTACCCAGTGTCAAAAACTTTTTAAGATTATTATTTTTGTAACAGAAGAATTGTCATGTTTAGGGGCTGAATCACATGTTATATAATTTAAATTATCATCATAACAAACCAAAAAATGTTTTCTTGTGGTTTCCTTGATAATGACAATGTGATTGACGATTCGACAGGAAAAGGTAGAAATCATAATATGCTTGTAACTACTTCAGAGCACAAATGGTATGCAGATGGCCAAGTGTGATATTTTATTTTTTCCTGAGCATTGCGGCAGTGATAGCTTTGCTATCCAGCTGATTAGTTTGTTTCAGAAAAAAAGTAACCAAATATTATTGAAAGGATTTAGAATTAATTTATTGTCAGATTTAGATAGTTTTAAAAAAAAATCTAGATATAGGTGTTAGTTTCAAAAGCCCTGTGCGTAATCCTTATTTAAAAACGTGTTACACTTTTGGAGCCCTAAAATTTAACAGACAATTCAACAGCTGAGGCACATCTTGCACTTTCGTAGAATTTTAACTTGTTCACTTTTAGATGCATACCAAGGTTATACAACTGTATAAACATCTTCTCTTTACTAATGTTCTGCTTCGTGCTTTTTTTTTTTTCTCTAACTGAATTAAATATTTTTGTTGGGGCTTTCTATTGCATGTATTTTTTAAACAAAAGGCTACAAAGACTGAACAAAACTAGTTTAATATTTTCAGCTTCTGGCAGATTTAGATTTTTTTATTCATCAGGTGTTACTTGTGGATCATCAGTTTTATAGACTTAAATTTTTTTTTTCTTGTGAAAATAGCAAAAATATTTCTTAAAATTTATTTTTAAACAAATTGTGATTAAATTATATTAATCCATTGCAGCTGTTTTGCATTTAAAATATTATTTCAAATTATTGGATAAAAATCTGCATTTAGAATTAGAAATAGGGAAATAAATTTATGTTTTGCTATAAATAGTTTATGTTGCAGTTTTTTTTTTAAAAAAAAAAGGTTGTAACAATAGTTTTCTGCCAAAAAAAAAAAAGTTTTTAAGTCAAAAGAAAAAGCAGTACCTTCAAGGCAGTGATCACCACCCAAATCTATGATTTTCTGCAAAGTTTTCAAAATCTTCAGCCGATAAACTTGGTAGCCTCAAATCCAAAAACAGATCAACCTGATTTGGAACGTCCTGTGTTGAATGTATGGCACCAGCTAGATGTAGCTTCAGGTGTGATAAAAGATAATAGCCTGGTGGAGCGATGGCAGGATATAGGGTGGTTGCGGCAAAAATCCCATTTGAGTCCTTACAGATTCCAACCGGTGAATGCAAACATATGTAATCTTGCGTTCCCAAGTCAAAATGCTTCATGGTTCCATCAAAAATTTTGATGGTTTATGTTGCTTTCAGTGTGGTGCATGATGGTCCAACATCATTTGATCATCACCATCATCCAACATTTTCCATTATGCATTTATGGTGTTTTCTATGCCAACAAACTTCCACCTTTCCATGATGGAAAATGCTTATTTATTACTGTGATGGTAAACCATCAAGAGAAGTTTAATTCACATGAACCAATAATCCTTGATGATCCGTGATGGTTTAATGGGAATTCTTGATGGTTCTTGGGAATATACTATCCAAACAATTTAGTTTTTTTTATGTTGGCCCATCATAAATCAGTCCAAATTCCTACTATGAGATGATGGTGGTTCATGATCGTTACAATATTTGAATTCTAAGAAACTGTGATGAAAATTTCTAATGGTTCAACATGAACAAACCATCAAAACAAGTTGCTATTCATATGTTGGACCCTCATAAATCAGCCTGAATTCCTACATTGGGGTGATGGTTACTTATGTTGTTTACTATCAATTAATAAAATGGTTCCTGATGGAGTTATTGATGGTTACCATCACTATTATGTTGGCCCATCAATAGAAAACCATCAAAAATTTTGACTTCGGCTATCTTGATGAAACATTACCTTTTTGCTTAGGAACACAGTTCAATGTTTTGCCTTGATAGCAACATCAAAATATGCTGTCAATGGTTTTACCTTTTTCCAGATGCTCTCTGTGGATAATACAGCTGCAATCCCACCAGATACAAATCATGATCTTTCTGTTAATCAAATCACTGTTAGTCATTGTTTCCCTATCAATTTTTGTTATGTATCTTCTGCAATTTTAAAAATTGGAATTGGAATGGTCTGATATACTATTATTTCTAACGAGAAATAATTCAATTGAATTGTACTTATGATCCAAAAATGCATTTAGTTTTACTATCATAACATTCTATTTATCTTGTTTTGTAGTTTCAAAAATGAGGTTAGATTTTGTTGGCAGAAAAGTTTTTTTATTATTTATTTTATTAATTTAAATTGCTTTCTTCCATTGCAGATGCTGCAAAGCTGATGTGGTTTGAGAAAGTACAAGTATGGATGTGGTTCATAGAGAAAAATGCTCTCTATCCTTTACTTTTTCTGAGTGCCTTGACTATAGATTCATCTATCATCATTGCTAAATTTGGAATTTAGTTAGTATATATTTTAAATTAAAAATTTTAGGTAATGTTATGGTATCTAATTTATACCTAAGGCTCCCATGGAGTCAGGAAGACCTATAATTGAATTTGATGGTATAATAAGCCTGAGAAATATTTCCTTTTTTGGCCGAAATTTCTCAAACATATAAATTAATCAATCTTAAAATTATCAGTATTGGCAAGTAACCAGTGAGATTTAAAGCAAATAAATCTTGCATATTTTACCATGGTTTGATTTTTGATGTCAAATGTTGGCTTTTGATGTGACAATAGTTAAAAACTGATCCCTGATAGCAACTGTTTCAGGACTCCAACAAGTCAGAAAGAACCGAGAATTTTATTTTTAACTCTAAAAAGTTGGGAGTAATGTAACACAGGGGAAAATGTAATTTTTTACAAAAAACCTGGAAAACTCATAATACCGAGGAAATAACCAGTCTTTGATTTGTCATTAACAGTAATAAGTTATTCAGAATTTAGTTAAATAATTCTAACATCATTGCAATTATTTTGTAAAATTCCACTTTTTAGTGAAACTTTTCCATGTTTCTATTCTCATTCTATTATGTGTTTTTGCTCACAAAATCTAATATTTGACATTACAAAAACAAAATTAAAAAACTAAGTTTTCTGATGAACAATTACCTGGTGTAGATAAAATATGATATGGATTTTCATTCAAATTTATCTAATATGCCTGGAAAAGTCAGAATTTTTTTTTCTTTCTGAAATTGAGTAGGGACTTTGTTTTAAACCGTCAAAAACCTGAAATGCTAGTCAATTAGTTGCTGTATCATAATATATGTTAAGTAAGTTTTTTTTAATATATTTACAATATAGGTGTATATTTATATATAAATATATGCTAATATATAATCAATATGTATATATAATCAAAAATATTACATTATCTAGAAATGATAGTTTTGAGCAGAAGAAATTTTTTTGTTGTTTATCTTATATTGTTTTATTTTATTTGAAAGTTCTCTATTTCTCATAGAAGTTTGATATAGACTCATTGAAATCTTAACATAGTGCAATTTAAATTTAGTTTTTTATTATTCAAATTAAACTTTATTTCATTCTTGTAATTTTAGTTGGTTTTTTTTCAAAACTTTAAAGTTATGTTTACATTAAATTAAAAAATATAGTTAAGATTTAAATTTTTATACAATAAAAGATTTCTAACCATTTCCACTTCTCCTAATTTAATTTAAATGTTCATATTACCTGGTTTTTTATATAAGTAATGAGGATATTAGTTTGCTGAAAAAAATTTGTTATATTTTTATTTACCATTGAGGCAGTTTTTTCTCTATTTTTTCAGTGGTGGTTCTTTAGTTGTGGTAGTGTGCAGTTTCAAGTGCCTGCGCAGTGCCTTTTGTAACTCTTCTCGATTCTATTTAGTCCTCATATTTATGACCCTCTTCTTTCAATTTGATTTCCATGGAAGCAAAGAACCTTTTTTAGTCAACTTTTTTGTTTCATCAATTGTATTCACAAAGGTATTCTTTTTGCATATTTTTTAGGAAATATAAAAATTTAATAGTAATTTTTGGTAATTAGTATTTATCCTAATTATTTGCATACTGACTTTTTTATTGATATACTTTAATTGAAGTTCAATGCAATTTTAACTTGTAATAGTTCTTTTTTTAACCTTGTATTTTGGTAGATTTTTTAGTTTTTTTACTTTAATTTTTTTATCTTTCACATTATTTTAAAGTGGTAAAATTTTTAGATTTAACATTTATTTGCCAGACGATGTAATTGGTGCTAATTTTTTATTTGACGAAAATTTAGTACATTTTGCGTTTTGGCAAAAAACATATTATTCTATCTTTACTGTCCATAAATGGTATTAATGCCCATTGTGATTAAGTGTTATCAGTTTTAAACTCATAATAAGAAAATTAAAATTGTACACAGTCGGTATTTTATGAAACAACATTCGTTACTTAAATTAAAATGGATATGAGGTTGTTATACTGTGAGTACACAAGTTGAACACAAATATTCATCAATTCTGTCACTAATTTTGTCAATTTATGAGTCAGGAAACTGACTAACAGAATAGTGGATAATAGCAGCACAATTAGTTAAATACATAATTGATTAATTAATGGGAAAAAAATAACTACACCAAACGCAAGTATTATTCCATTCCTGTTCAGTGTTTTCAAAGGTCAGTTATGTGTCTTGTCATTCAGTATTATTTCTAGATTTAGTTTCTGTAAAATATACTTATATTTTACAGAACCTAAGTATATTTATAGAGTTACTGTCAACTTATAACTGTTACTTATAACTTAAGTAATGAATTGAATACCATACCTAAGAATTTGTTAAGAAATATTTTGAAGAAATATATTTCCTTATGAACAGTTTAATTTTTTTGAATTTTTATAAAAAATTATTAATTGTCCTTTTTTTTTTCTAGTGTAATTGTAAAATACAAAAAAATGCTTGATATAATTTTTTCTTTCAGTGTTATGAGTTTCTTCTAAAAGTAAGATTTATTATAATCTACATAGCACCTTGGCAGATTACATGGGGATCTGCTTTCCATGCATTTGCTCAGCCATTCAGTGTGCCTCGTATCCTTAATGTTTAATTCTTTCTTTTGTTTTAATTATCCATAAAATTATTAATGCATTATGTGACAAGTAAAAAAATGTGAGTGCAGCAAGATTATGCTTTATGTAAGTGGCATACAATAATACGTTACTGGGATTTCTTCTGTGGGTCACAATTCTGTTTTAATTTAATAAGCTTTAGTTTGTTATTACTCAATTTATCTTCGCCTTTCATTTATTCATATAAATTATAGTATGTGTGCTATACTGCTGTAAATTTAAAAAATCAATGTAAGAGATAAAAATTCAAAATTGAAATTTTTATACATAGGCATTTTTGTATTAAAAAAGCTCAAAAAAATTTTTTTTTTCAAAAATTAATTTTGTTTTATCAGTTTTCTGAAATTTTATTTTAGCATTCATAGCATAAGCAATAGAAAGAAAATAGTTGTCAAGCCTCTTTATTCCAAACCTATCATGAATCACTTACACTGTTATTTCAATTGCACGGCAGTATAAAATTAAGTTAATAGTCACAACAGGGTGAGTAATTGGCAATTAAAAAATATTTTGCCTGTCTCCATCGGATCACCCTATTTTTCTTTAAAAATGAACCACTTCTGCGTTTTATTATTTTTTTTTTAAAAAAACATGGAGATATAATTTATATAATCCTGGAAATGACTTTATTTCATGCCCATTTTTTAAAATTTTTCTTCATTTTAGAATAGATCCATATTGTGAAAAATGCATCTAAAGAAATTTCTTACATTCATTATATATACAGTTTTTTTTTTATTTTTATTTATTTTTTTTTTTTTAAATTATTTACAGGGGTGATTTTAGGTGTAACCCGGAATTCTACAGGGCATATGATTTTTTTAGAAATATACAGAACTTCGAGTTTTTTAATATTACTTGTCCCACACTATCTAAAATTTAAACTTTTGCTAAATCCCATTAATGAGATGTTTACATACATAAAATTCTGGCAGTTTGGTGAATTTTTGCCGTTTTGAATATTTGGAACTACCCACATAATCTGCTAATATCGCAATTCTTATTCTCATGATTCTAATATTCTATGATTCTAATTATATTCACATGATTTTTTAATCGAATAGCACAATTCTTGCAACAACTAAGATTTTCCTTAAATTAGATACTCTAAGTGCATGATATTCTTCATTGGTAGGTAAATTAATTATAAATCTAATTTTAAAAAAGTATGTTAAATATGAAACACATATTTTCATAAAATTGTTATCTTGATATCAATTTTTTGCACGTAAAAGTTTCTTAATTTTTCACTTAATTTATCACCCTTGCGTTCAAAACATTCAATTTTTGAAGAAGTGGTCTTATATTTTAAATAGCAATCGTTATTGAATGTGCTACAATTGACCAGTACTAAAATTTTCCTATTTTTACCCTGTAATGCATTCTGCTAAATTTATCATTGAAGATTCATTTATTTACACAAGCACTCTTTTGCAACTGTTTTTTTTTTTTTTTTTTTAAAAAAACAAATTTGCATTGATTTGAATGATCACATCAAAATTCATCCAGAATCACATTAAAATTCATCCATTGTTATAGGGATGATGGTGCTCCTGAAAAAATCTGGATTTCCGTATTTTTCGCTAACAGTGATCCGGCGATCGAAGATCCAGACGTTTCAAAAAAACATTAATCATAGGAGTTTCCGGAAATCAAATTTTCAAAGGTGGAACTTAAAAACACAGTTTATTTTATTTGTTTGTAAGGGAGAGCCAGAGAAAGAGATACTTTATAAGCTTATATTCATGATTAATATTCATTTTTTATCAGTAAATAGTTATTATAATCATAAACTCAAGAAAGAAAGACACATTTGTAAATTTTAATTACTTCTCCAGGTCATCATAGGTATGTGTAAAATTTTAAATATATTTTAAGTAATCTAAGAAATATTGAGAAAAAGGAGAGAAAAAACTTCATTAAAATTTTTTCTAATTTTTCAATTTAAACTTTTTTTTTTTTAAACTCAAGAAATTTTCTGGAATTTTGACTTGGGCTCACAATCGCCCCTGTTGTTACGAACATCAGCAATAACACAAATCTGCAAATTTTAGTTATCATTTTAATTGAAATAATATTTATTTAAAATAATGAGTATTAACTTTATTTTTATCTTATCCCTTTAATTGTATTGTTGATATTTCAACATATTCAACTATTTTTCAAATGATATAAATATTTGTCACTAATATATTAATTTCTATAGAAAAAACATTAAAAAAAATTTGTGTATTGTTAATCAGATTTATTATTTTAATACGTTAAATGCTGAAATGTATCGTTTATAATACTGTTAAATACTTTTAGAGATATTGACTAAGTGATGATTGTATATGTGTAAAAATTGTGATTTCAAATGGTTGCAACTATGAAGCTGCATCTCTACTATTTTTGCAACAATTTTTCTTTAATTGTTATAAGATTCTGCAATGTTGTTTATACAAGCAGCCATTTCATCTGTTTTATCAACACCTTTAAGTCCAATTTTAGGCAGTGCAATATTTTTCACATCTTATGTGCGACCCATAAAGTTTTGGGAGAGAGATTACAAGTAAGTATAAGATACTGCATAGGAAGAATTAAAAAAATAATTTTTATAAAGAAAATAACTTCCAACGGCCCAGCATTGCTCTGTCCATTATCCATGGGCTGGGAACTGAAGTTCAAAAACTATAAATAAATAGTTTCAAAAGGTTTATTCAGTGTTATAAATTTTCAGAAGAGCAAGAATCTGAGAGAGTGACACACCTGAAATACATGCCGTCTCAGATTCACTTCAAAAAATTACCAGTTGTTATATATCTTGTCAAAAGACTAAATCTAAAAATTTTTACCCCAAAGTTGAGTTGTTCATTTTTTATGGCCCCCCCAAAGTTCGGAGCTCTGCAGGAAAATGTCAGCGTTTTTGCACGACATGGAAATTATAATGACCCACTGCTCTTAGCGCACACAAAGTGCCTCCAAGTAATTTAAATATCTGAAAAGTAGGGATGTTGATCTTTGTAAAACGAGTGAAAAGTTAGTGGCAATTTGTTGCCGCAGGGTCACTGAAGGTCGTAAAAAGAAGCATTTTTGATGTTTTTTGCAATTTTGAACGATCAACTACAGCTTGCGCCTTCTAGTTGCCACGGTAAATAACATGTCATTTGAAAGATATGCAAAAGCACTTTCAAAAATTACATATATATTTGAGGCACATTTAATGCTCTCTTAAGCTGGGTCTCCACCGATCGCAACGGCAACGTAGATCAAAATCTGTTGCTGCGTTGCTTCCTATCTGTTGCCAAAGTCTTTCATACCGGTAATTGGCAACGACTCTGTTTCTTGTCTCGCGCACGCTCAGAAGACTTATCACGCGGTACGGTTGCGTCATCTCCCGTTTCATTTCATCACTTTTGTTTTGTTTGAAAGCGCTAAAGTTCTATTTATTAAAATGGAAAGAGCAAATTTGAAAAAAGTTTCTTTTTTAATATGCATTGTATATATTTTTTTCATATTATCTTGATTTTTTGTTTATTTTGTAAATTATATTACATATTTTGAATAGATTTTTTTATTAAACTCAACATTTACTTGAATCTTGACTGAAAGACTGTGTTTTTATCATATTATTAAAGATTTCAGCTAATACGAACTTTCTATTTCATTGTGATTTTTTTATAGGATAATGAAGTTTTTATAAGTCATTTAGGTAAAAATTTTAAATGCTAGGAATAGAATGTAAAATATATGAACCTTTTTAATAATTCCATAATGGTTACAAGTCATTACATAATTTAATATCTTTTTCTAAACATGATTCCATAAAAATAAATGCAATAATTATTATTTTGAATGGAGAATTTACTTTATCTTTTATTTTTATTTACAAATTCGAAATTAACTTATTGTCTTTCACAATAGTTTTACAGATGAAATTATGTCTTATCATATACAGTTTAATTTTTGTTAGTATAGTGTTCGGTTCAACAATATCTGCAAGATAGTTCTTTCCACATTCTCTGCAGTGATCAGTTTTCTTTCTTTTAACATAATAGAATGATATACAGATTACATTTTTCTACCATTTTTTTTGTTGGATTATCTGCTGCAAACTATTGATGATATAACTAAATACCTGCATAATCAATACGATTTAATCTTCACATAATCAAATATTTTGCAGCCGACAAAAAAACACAATTTTTTTTTCCTTTTTTTTTTAGTGCCAAATCTGCAATTTAAATTTTAACTTAAAAAGTTAATTTAAATTTTGAGTTACTCCTTTCAAAAAGACTGTCTCCTCAAATACATCTTTGGGTCTTGTTAGACTGATATTTGATAATTTAATAAATGGATTTGAATAAAAACACTGTAGAAAAATTTGGTAAAAAATTTTATGATTTTTTTCTTATTGTGTAAAAATAAAAGGAAAACACTCTTTGCTACAGTAATTAATAATTTGATTGTTAGAGAACCCATTCGACAGCAAAATAATCGTAATTGCTTACACCAAAAAAATAGATGAGGTTATGCTTTGAAAGCCTAAGAACGAGAATTCCAATTGCTTAGAACACAAGTTTTAAAATACTGACATATTCCTTAAAAAAAAATTTAGGTGAAAAATATGTCCTATTTAAAGATAACGGCTATTTTATTCATTCAAGTTATTCAAAGGATTAAGAAGTTTGCAACAAAACTCTATATATTTTTTTGTTATTGACACTCAAACCTGTCTATAGCGAACTAATACTAAATCTAATAAAATCAACTACACAATTCTAAATACAATAGAGAACCATTTATCCGGTATCCAGATAACCGGGAAACCAGAAAACCGGGGGGAAATTTGCTCCGTTTTCCCGCCATTTTAAACTAGAACGATTATAAAAAAATGCGGAAATTGGACTCATCCTTGAAGTTGAGTAGAGGAAAATGTGAGGAAGGGGAGAATTTTTTTCAGGCAGGGAAGGGATGAATGTTTCTCCTTTAGGCCGTCAATCAAACTCAAAGGAGTGGCATGCTGACTTCGTTTTCTCTGATTTATGAGGGGGTGGGGAAAATGCATTGCACGTGCATATCAGTTAACCATAGTGAACAGAAGATGAAAGAAAAATATATTTATATATTTGACATCGATTAATAAAAATAAAATATTTTTCTTTTGAATAAATTCTGATTCTTTGGTATCATTTGCAAGTTTTTCTTGATGTGGAATCACATCTGCTTTCGTTAAAAATCGTGTTTTTATAAATAAATAAAAAGAGAATTGTTTATTAATTTAAACATACGATTATTTTATGAAGCAGATTGCAGTTTTGTTTTTCTGATTCCACTTTGCTTGATTTTTTTTCACGGTAAATTTTGCTCTTAATAAATTAATTCTTTTTATTCATAAATTTTATCATTAGGTTTTTCTTTTTTTAATTCCGTTGATCTTGCCTTGTTCCGGGCTTTAATATTTATGTTAGTGCCTTTTTTAACGATCGTTTCGATTCGATAATTTTCGTTTTTTTGATTTAGATTAATAAGTTTTCCTTTTATTTTATTGTTTTCCCCCCTGTATAATTAGGTATGAAATATATTGCGTTATTTAATCATTTCAATTAATCAATTAATTATTTTTAAAAAATAAATATGAGAATTTTGTATTTTTTAAACTTGTTTATCTTGTCTAAAGTTGCAAATTTTTCTTATTCTTTTAAATTTTATTTTTCAACCATTTTTTTTTTTTTTAAATTTAGGATTGCTTACCTTTTTTCTTTTACTTTAAAATGTGTTACACTTTTTCCTTGTAATTCGGGTTCGATAAAACATCGATTAATGACACTTTTTGGTTGATCCAGAAAACCGGGAAATTCAGACATCCGGGATAGCGATGGTCCCGAGCATCCCGGATAATTGGTTCTCTACTGTAGTATTTTATTCTTGTTTTAATTCATCTCTTACTAAATTTAATAGTGTTTTAATATGAAGATCAATATTTTTTCACTTTTTTTACATGTCTCAGATAAAATTCTCACAGCTATAATTATATAACCACGAGCTGTTTCGCGCAAAGTCAATCAATCGCTCTTCCATTTTTCTAAATAATAAAATTGAAAACAAATTATAAAATTCAAATTGCTGCTTCGCTTTATTCACGTGTTCTGTTAAACGGATCAAAACACGAGGGTTGGGAGCGGAAACTAACGACGAATCAGATTGGCTACTAGGGTTGGCAACAAAAGTTGACTCGTTTCCAACTCTTGAACTGAAAGCAACGGCAACATGGAGAAACGGCGTTTGTGCGCCGGCGCGCAACTTTGGCAACAAGATTCCAGTTGCCGTTGCCCCCGGTGGAGATCCCGCTTAAATTATATGAAGTTGAAACTTGAAAATTTTCAAATGTTACCAATATTTTGACTGACATAACTTTCTGCGGCATAAATATATTGAAAAAAAATTTTTGCCTTTATTTTACTTCACTATTAGTCTATCCAAAAAAGTAAAATTTATTAAGGCATGTATCTTCAAAAAAATTACAACATTTTTTTAACATACCACGTTTTAGCATTTTCTTTCTCGAAGCACCTTACTCGAACAACTATATTTTTATATACATTTCAGCATAAAAACCAATATTTTTACCATTTTATTGTATATAATCTTGTTGGTTATCCATTTAAAAACATATTTTAATATCATTGACATTTGCAATTTGTATAAAACAGAAATATATAAAGATAATGCTGTAAAACATTTGTTTTGTTGCTACAAAATGTGCGTGAATTATTTATTTAATAGTTCCTTGTGCAACAGTTGGATGTCTTTTAAGCTTGGGACAGTAAAAGGATCCACACCGGATAATTGTATAGGACCAAAGAAGATGGTGCTACGATGTACAGTGCCAATGTCATCATGTATCGGCCATTTAAAATCTGGTGTAGAAATTTCATCTCGAATGAACCATTTCCACAGTACTATGATTTCAAAATTGCAAGCAAAAATATTATAGAATACATGTGGCATATAATGAGGGGAGTTCAACGAGAAAAAGCAAAGGCAGCAGCACTGCAAGAAACAGGCGAGGAAACAGCGTTTTGGCTTCAAGTCTGGTGGCAAAAAATTTTGCCACAAAACTATCGTTAAAAACAACAGGAATATTTTGGTAAAAGGGGCATGTTGATGTGTTTGTTACACAAATTAATGGAGTAGTTGATAAACAAACTTATTTTACTATTCTCGAATTTTGTGACCAAGACGCAGTGTCAACTTTGTGTAAAGACTGACAATGCAGGCTGTTATGCTGGCAATATGTGCAGCAAAAGCTGGAATCTGGTGGCGAAGAACCTGGGGTTAAAAATACTTGGATGTGACTATAATGAACCTCAGAGAGGTAGATCAAGCTGATCGAGAGAGTGCAATTGCTAAAATGTTTATTAGAACATATATGTCATCACGTATTGGCCATTTAAACTCTTGAGCTCCTCTCTGGTGTAGAAATTTAATCTTGAATGAAACATTTCCAGACTTCTAGAATTTTTCCTATGTAAAATCTTCTGTCATACATTACTGCATAAAATGTATGAGGATGAAGTTCACTGTTCTTTTCTTCAAAAATTTTGATTTCTTGCCTAATATTCTCTCTTTCTGCTATCTGAAAATCCCAAAATTTATTGGAAAGTAATATTACATTTTTTTTAAAAATTGTTAACTGTTGAAAACATTAAATAAAGCAAATTACATAAAATTAAAAACATAACAAACCTCATTTTCTTCAGTTGAAGTTACTAAAAGATGGTCATCATATTCATTTTCATCTTCTTTCACAGTATCAAAATCTATATCTTTTCCTTTTATTTTGTTGAAATAAAAAATGACTTCTTCATTCGTAAGATATTCTTCCCGGAATATGAAGTTAACACACTTACGGCTAAGAAAAATCGATTTATAATTTTGATTTTTGTCTAACTTTTGTTTTGTTCTGAATGGGATTGATGATTGATTGCTACAATTAAATTTTATGTTGTTATAAGGAACTTTTTTTCCTGGACCAATTTCAAAATATTTCCAAAATATCTTTTCATTAGATTCAAATTTCACAGAATGGTATGACTATATTTCATGTATTTTAACACTTTCAACTGAGCATTTTTCTTTATTGATTTCTATAACTGATACTTTAGTATTTTTCATTCTTCCTTTAAAAATTAGGGCATCATACACATCTTTAGCTGATGTTACATCATGACCTACACATAAATATGTTCTAATAAACATTTTAGCAATTGCACTCTCTCGATCAGCTTGATCTTTACCTCTCTGAGGTTCATTATTGTCATGTCTAAGTCTTTTTTAACCCCAGGCTCTTCACCATCAGATACCGGCTTTCGCTGCATATATTGCCATCATAACTGCCTGCATTGTCAGCCTTCACATGTAGTTTCTTCATGCTTGGAAGCTCTACTGTAAACTGCTTTAATGTATGCTTTGACACACACAAAGTCGACACTGCCTCTTGATCACAATATTCGAGAATAGTAAAATAAGTTGGTTTCTCAACTATTCAATTAATTTGTGTAACAAACACATCAACATGCCTCTTTTACCAAAATAGTCCTGTTGTTTTAAACTATAGTTTTGTGGCAAAATTTTTTGCGACCAGTCTTGAAGCCAAAAGGCTGTTTCTTGCAGTGCTGCTGCCTTTGCCTTTTCTTGTTGAACTCCCCTCATTATATGCCGCATGTATTCTATAATATTTTTGCTTGCAATTTTGAAATCATAGCACTGTGGAAATGATTCATTCGAGTTGAAATTTCTACACCAGATAGATTTTAAATGGCCGATACATGATGACATTGGCACTGTACATCGTAGCACCATCTTCTTTGGTCCTATACAATTATCCGGTGTGGATCCTTTTACTGTCCCAAGCTTAAAAGACATCCAACTGTTGCACAAGGAACTATTAAATAAATAATTCACACACATTTTGTAGCAACAAAACAAATGTTTTACAGCATTATCTTTATATATTTCTGTTTTATACAAATTGCAAATGTCAATGATATTAAAATTTTATTTTAAATGGATAACCAACAAGATTATATACAATAAAATGGTAAAAATATTGGTTTTTATGCTGAAATGTATATAAAAATATAGTTGTTCGAGTAAGGTGCTTCGAGAAAGAAAATGCTAAAACGTGGTATGTTAAAAAAATGTTGTAATTTTTTTGAAGATACATGCCTCAATAAATTTTACTTTTTTGGACAGACTAATAATGAAGTAAAATAAAGGTAAAAAAAAATTTTCAATATATTTATGCCGCAGAAAGTTATGTCAGTCAAAATATTGGTAACATTTGAAAATTTTCAAGTTTCAACTTCATATAATTAAGAGCGCATTAAATGTGCCTCAAATATATATATAATTTTTTAAAGTGCTTTTGTATATCTTTCAAATGACATGTTATTTACCGTGGCAACTAGAAGGCGCAAGCTGTAGTTGATCGTTGAAAATTGCAAAAATGCTTCTTTTTACGACCTTCAGTGGCCTTGCGGCAACAAATTGCCACAAACTTTTCACTCATTTTACAAAGATCAACATCCCTACTTTTCAGATATTTAAATTACTTGGAGGCACTTTGTGTGCGCTAAGATCAGTGGGTCATTGTAATTTGCATGTCGTGCAAAAACGCTGAAATTTTTGTGCAGAGCTCCGAACTTTGGGAGGCCATAAAAAATGAACAACTCAACTTTGGGGTAAAAAATTTTAGATTTTGTCTTTTGACAAGATATGTAACAACTGGTAATTTTTTGAAGAAAATCTGAGATGGCATGAATCACCCCATAATGTTAGGTGTGACAGTTTCTCAGATTCTTGCTCTTAAAAATTATTAAAATTATGTAACTAAAATTTAAATTTTTAATTTCATTTTTTTATATATCTAGCACGATAAAGACAAAAAAAAGTTAATTGAAAAGAGAGAGAAATAAAGAAAATTAATAAGTTTTATTTTATTTTTATTTCATTAATCTTTATTATATTATTTTTTGTATTTTCTCTATACTTTTAACTTATATACATATATATATAGCAGTAGCGCTTCGCGCTGTCGTGCCACAGGTCCCTGGTTCGATCCTCGGGCCGGGCAAGGTCGACTCAGCCTTTCATCCCTTCAGTGGGTCGATAAATGAGTACCAAGCATGCTTGGGAACTAAACACAGGGGGTTACGCGTTCGGCTGACCTCCTAACCGGAACATCTGCTCCTGCACCCCAGAGCCCAAGGTCAAGGAAACTGAGATGGGCACAGTTGGCCTTGGCCCTCTATGGGCTGTCGCGCCACTGTGTTTAGTTTATATACATATATAATAATGGCAGTCGTGCGAGCAGAACAAACAGGCACAGGATTTTCAAAAGAAATAATTAATTTTATTTACTCATCATAATTAGAAAATGAATATTTAAGTGACATAAATTGTTGTGCTCCTCAATAAAAGTTAGGGAAAGTTTTGCGAAGGAAATCTTAGTAATTATAACTGGTCTATCAAATAGGTAGAGTGAAATTTACCTTTCTCGCGCTTAGTTACAGGGATTAACGTTAAAATGTTAATTAATGCATGCTTGAACTAAGAATAGATTAGGAAACAGGTGTGAATATTAAAGTGTGAAAAAGAGTGTTCTGTTTTGAATAATAAATAAGGTAAATTATTTACAAGTAAGGAATAGCATAAAAAGATTAGTTGGAGCTTTTTATGTTAATTCCCCATAAAATAAATTTAGATTAAATTTTAAGAAACTTTTTTTCAGGGAAAACTTGTGTTAAACATTTTGTGTCAAACAGAAGTTTAACTATATTAAGATATGGTGACAACACCTGGTTTTTTTTAGGTTGCCATGCTATTTCAGTATTACTTATTTTTCAGTAACTAAATTACTTATTTATTTTATTTGTTAACTTATCAGTTTAATCTTTAGGTAGCAGAAATCCTCCAGCACAGCAGCGAACGCTGAAGATAATTTTTCATCTAAATTTTATTTTTAGGAAGCTAACTAGCAATTTAGGTTGCTGAGACTCCTTTTTCAAACATTTAAAAATTTGTTTATAATAAAAATTTAAAAGATGAATTGTGAGAACACCACGAAAAACAAAGATTTTTTTGTTTTTTTTTTTTTGTTTTTTTATAACAGACTTAACAGCTATATTCCATTTTTAATATCATTGCATTAAAGTTTTTGTGTAGACCTTATATTTTTGAATTTTACTATGAGTATGTTAAATTAAGATGAATTTTTACTCTGTCTGTCTTCATTGAGGTCGCAGAATCTACGCAGGTAATGCTGCAGATTGATTCTGTAAATTTTATTATCGAGTTAAACCTAATTGGTTTTTTTAAACATTACTTGTTACAATTATTTGAATTATAACTGAAAAAAAAATTATTTTTCAGTACAAAAAGAGTTGATCATTCAAACACCAGACTGTCATCACAACTGGAATGTAATCCTGGTAATCATTTTGCTCTCACCTTGCTTACAAATAAAATAACTATGAATTTCTGATGTTTTATAACTATGATTGCGTTATTATTTTAGGAGCTGATGACAACAACCTGAATTCTATATTTTATGAACACCTGACTCGCTCACTTCAGCATTCGTTGTACGGTGACATTGCTCTTGGAAGGTGGGGCTCAGTGGAGCAAGGAGATTGTTTCGTTTTGGCATCTTATAACCTAAACTGTTTGGTTCATGTCATTGAATTGGGGAATGGATTAGTAACATTTCAAGTCAGAGGCTTAGAGTTCAGAGGTAAAAAAAAATTTCTATCCAAATATTTGTGTGAGACATTTTTTATAATATTTTATAATGCCATACTTTTTGTGTGGTTACAATTAGTAAAACTACTGTAGTCTCTACGTTTTTCTCAGTTTGTAATGTACTTTTGTTAAAAACAAAAGTAGTGTGATTCTTAGCAACATAATTCACCCCAACTGATATTCTGAATCTGAGTGGTGCACCAGAGAAATATACACATCTCTCAATCTATAGTATTTCTTAGAGGAAATTAAAGAGACATTGAACAATATCACTAATATTTGATAATTTTCTAGCTTTATTTTAATTTAATTTTACTCATCAAGAAAGACAGGCATAAAATTGAAATATTTATCTTTAGGTTCTTATGTGGAAATTGATGGACGCCCAGTGATAGTATGTCGCACTCTCGTGCCACGGGTTCTATCCTCGGGGCCTGGCAAGGTCGACTCAGCCTTTCACTGGCTGGATTGAATGAATACCAAGGATGCTTGGTCACTAAACACTGGGGGTTCCGTGTTCGACTGACCTCCGATCCGAAATATCTGCTCCTGCACCCCAGAGCCCAAGGTCAGGAAAACTGAGATTGCCTTCTATGGGTTTTCACGCCACTGAGTTTAGTTTTTTAGCAAATTGGTGACCTGCAATTTCCATCCTCTTAAAAATGAGTAGGGACTGTTTTTCGAAAATGATTTGTAAATCGTTACATTTAAAAAATAGTTGTAAACTTAATTTGCAATAAAGTGGTTGTACTGTACACAACCTTTTATCCAGTATCCAGAAAATAAAACAATTTCCCTCTATTTTGAACAAAAACGATTGAGGCAAGATGCAGAAATTCTAGTCATCCTTAAAGTTGAGGGGGAGATTTCATCCTGTTTGTCGAAAAAGTCTCCCGTGTGTCAGTGTTGAAGATATTTGGGTTGAAAGGGGGGGGAGATCTTTTTTTCTCTCCTGTGTATTGGAGAGAATCAATTCATCAAACTTAAAGAAGTGACACGCACGTTTTCGTTTTTTGTTTGATTTACGAGGGTAAAATACATTTCCCAGTGAACAGAAGGTTGTAGGGAAATTACAAGAAATATTCCATTCTTTGCAATATAAATATTTTTAAGTAAAAATAATGATGTGAAATTACAAATTTTTAATTATAATACAAAGATGGCTAAAAAACAGCTATTTTTTTTTATTTATTCTTTCTTTTTTTTTTTTTTTGGAGTAGAGATGTATTTAAGCTGTATTGAATCAATTTTTAGTGATTTAGAGAACTAAGAAATTCCGACTTTTTGGACAGTGATGGGCCCCAAACATTTTGAATAATGGGTTCTATTTTGTATGTTACAACAAAAAAATATAAATTTTCCAACCGCTGATATTTTTATTGGGTGTCTATGGTTGGTGAGAATCTCTCATTCAAATCCGTCTTGATGGTTCTGCTACATATTGCTTTTCTTTTTATTAAAAAAAATAATGAATTAAATTAAATTTTCATGATTTCAGAATTGTATAAGAATTTATATATGTATTTAGACAGAAATTCATGAAAACCTAGAGTTTGAAATGAAACAATGTTTTCAGGAGTAGTAGACACCCTGTATATGTCTTTACATATATACAGGTTCTTTATTCCTAAGGTACTCTATATTACTTAAAGTTTACTACCAACTAACGCATTTAGAACCTATAGTAAAATTAAATACAGAAGTAATTCTTTAGTGTATTTGATCACTTTTTCTTTGATATATTTAAAAAGATTTTATTCTGTTCTTAAGGATAAAATGTTTCTTATTCCCTTACCTGCCGAGTAAAATTTACGTGGTTCAGTCCCCAGTGTCATAGTTTTTCACTCAAGTGCGCTTTGTTACGCGGTGTTTTGGTGGAGGGGAAAGAAGCATGCGTTGCAATTTAAAAACAGTTTACTTTCACAAGAGAAGAAAAATAGAAAATACAAAACTTAAATTAAAGAATAAAAATACAATATAAAAGATGTTAAAACTTAGCAGTTGTATGATAAATCCTGAAACATGGTTGGACACATAAATCAACATCACTGATAGCGGGATTCACAACAAATACACACGGGAAATGAAAGAAAAATAAACCCGACCTTACTCAAATAGAAACACACAAGCAAAAAATACGATGATGTCACTTTTCCAGCACATCCCTTTCCCATTCCCCCTCCTCCGAAATTGGTAATACATTCTCAAACACTTTCAAGGTCATTTTACTGCATTCAGAAGTCGGAGGTGTAGTTCTATTTATAGCAGCGCAATGCAAAGCATCGTACTTTCGGAAAACGTATACGCCTGCAGCAGTTGACGCATCGTCTAGCCGAGACATATATATGCGCCCGCGGCAGTTAAGGGGTTAATGAAAAAATAACTATTAAAAAAAAGTTTACAGCTTGTTTTTATTTTCATTATGAATATAGTCACTATTCTTTTAACTCTCTTTCATTCAACTCTAATTATTTTTTTTACACTCTATTGTTGCACTATTGTTGAATGAATAGAAATTTACTAACAAGTCTTAAAAAAATTATTTATTTTTCAATATCATTCCTTCAAAATATTGTATATTTGAATTACTTTTTTAGGAACATACTGCCAACAACGTGAGGTTGAAGCCATAAGTGAAGGGGTGGATGAAAATGAAGGTATGCATTTCTCTTTTTTTTTTAACCTGCAGTCTTTTTTTTTTTAACCTGCAGTCTTCAATAAATTGTTGGCTATAATAATGTAAGGCATACCTTTTGCAGCATTTCTCAAAATATGGTAAACATTAAAAAGTTGATTACTAAACTGTAGGAAAATGTTAAGAAACTAGTTAAGAATAAAGTAGTATTCATAATAATTCCATATTTATTAAAAATAATAATAAAACTCATTGTTAATGAAAAATTATAGACTGGCAGTCAATTATTTAATCAATGTTTGTTATAATTAGTGACTTATGGTGATTGTTAATTTTTCCCCTTTCTCTACCTCTTATTGTTCATTTGAAAATGGTGCAAGCTGTATTTGAACTATATTCTATATATCTCTCTAAATAGCTGATCAGTTATTTTTTTTTAAATGGAAGAAAATATCCTGTATTTGGAACATTTTAGAAATGTAGCTGCTGCATTAATTAACAAACTTAGTTGCATATGTGTGATTAATCGAACAAAGTAAATATGTTACTGTATTTATTAACTGCTACCCTGATTATCCCTAGAAAACTCGGACTTAGCAAAATTTGTCAGTGTGGTTTGTTTTATCACTGTTTTACTCCGACAGAAGTTTAAAAAAAAAAATGCTGTGATTGGGAGTTTTGCTGTTGAATTATGAGATCGCACGCATGTTTAGTGGGATTCTATATACGATGGTTGCTGAATTTACGTGGGGGAAAAATAGTTTAAAAAAAGGCGTATCACTTCACTGGCCTTTGGAAAGTATCACTTTGTGTTGTCCATTATTTTAAAAACTAATTTTAACTTTTTTCATTTACCCGAGATAACTGAGGATCGTAAACTGATAGTAAGTTAAATGTTTTTTATACTTAAAAATATATATATGTTTGACTTGAAACTTATGTATTATCTTTTGTTTTAGTTCCTTGTATTTATTAATGTAATAAAATAAAAAGAATGTTGATTTTTTTCATTTGTTTAAAAAAAAATTGGTAAGAGAAGCAGTTAAAAAAAATACTTTTTTATTTAAAGAATTTAATTAAGAAAAACTTCATAATAAATTATATTATTTTATTCATTGAAGTGCAAAATGTAATGAAGTGCAAATGTTTGCATTAATTCTCTAATGCAAATAATTTATTTAAAAAAAAAAAACTTTAATGCAATTTCCAGTACATTGTGCCTTTTTATAGGATGCTGCTGCTGTGAGCCTGGTCACCTGCCCCATTTACTTTCAGTCAATGCAGCCTTTAATCAACGCTGGTTAGCATGGGAAGTTACTACTGCAAAGTACGTTGTTGAGGGATACAGCATTTCAGATAACAATGCTGTATCTATGTTGCAAGTTTTTGATTTACGAAAGGCCCTCATCACTTATTATGTCAAGGTGAGCTTCTCTCTTTTGAAAAGTACAAAAGTCTCCTTGTAATGTAAATGCAGGTTAGTTCCATCAAAAAATTGATCTATGAATTCCCTTGTCTTCTGGATTCAGTTCAAAATTACAAGGCTACAGAGTTTAACGTTGGTAGTTGTTAACCCAAAATTGGGTTGGCTGTTTAACGATGATTATAAAATTTCCATTCCTCTATTTAAAATTGTGTTATTTCCTAGTGTGTAAATTGATAGGTATTAAGCATTTGATTAATCGAAGAAAGTTGTGAAATGCATTTATACAGTATAAATATTAAAGCCTGTATAGGAGGTTTTTTTTAAAGATTGAGTTTCAATGTTCAAATAAATTTTACCAATTTTTATTTTTTCAATATATGAGCTGCATATGCATCTCTCCATAAGCTTCAAAAGTATGTTGTACTTTATGAGATTGTTTGTTATAAATATATGTTTGACATACAGACGTGTTTCACTTTTTACATGTTTGAAGTTTGTAATTGCTGAGCATCTGAATGTAATTTGCTCTAAAATTTCTTTATTGATTTCTATTTCTGTATTGCATAACAATGAAAACGGGAGAAACCTGTTGTGCTGATAACAAACTATTTTTTATACTGAATTGCGTTTAAGAACTCCTTAAAAAGTTTATTGTTATATTTTTCAATTAAATCTCAGATTATTTTAAATATCATATATAAAATTGTACTTGAGTTTTAGTTAAAATCAGATACAATTTTATTAAACTAAATCATTATTTATAGCAAAATCTAGAAATATAAACATCACATGCTTTTTCTCTTGAATATCAGTTTTATGACTATGATGAATCCTACTAATTCTACCATTTACCTTTTTTAATGCATTTTCCCCCTTCAATTTCATTAGATAAATATTTTTAAGTTTTATCAAAAATTATTTTTTTTTTTTAAAGATGTGTGCTATTTTGTTGTTTTTGTAAAATTTATTAAATCTTATTCAACTCAATTTTATTTAAGTCTATGTATATTCTAATTAATTATTTTTAAACTTTTTATATATATTTTTTGAAGAGGATAAATAAACAAAATTCATGAAAACAGTATACATAGAGGTAATGTTGATGAAATGCTAACTGTAATTAAAGCAGTGCACATAAATTTACTCCAAAGTAGTGTTATGACCTATCAAATTCCTGTTTGTTTCTTCTCGTAAAATAAACCCACTCCACTGAAAAGCTGATTTTAAAGTATTTTTAAAATTGAAGATAAATCTAACTATATTGCTAAATGCAATTTAAAAAAAACTATTTCATTGTAATATTTTTTATATTAAATTCAATAATAATCATAATTATTTCTTATTAATCTTATGAACATTGATAATTGTCAACAATATTTGCAATAAAACAAAAATTAATAGGATAGCTTATGTTTTTTTTTTTAAATTTGAAAAAATAGTTAACGACTTTCATTTTAATGAATTTCAAATTTGTGATAAATTTGCAATTGAATAACGTTTTGTTTTCATTCAAGTATGTCACTGTATTATACACTTTAATTGTTTTTCAGAGTGTTATTTACTACACAATTTGTAATGCAAAGCTGGAAGAATGGCTCCAGTCTGACCACATCCAGGAAGCATTGAAACCCACCCTGGATAAGAACTATGCAGATCTGGATCCTGTTTTCAACATGACGGTTGACGAGGACTATGATTTCAGGGCTTCTGGGGTTTCTAGAAATAGTTTTTGCAATGTCTATAATAATTGGATTCAGTTCTGTATCAATAAGAACAAATTAGTGAGTAAATAAATAATAACAAATATATTTTAAAGATTTTTTTACGTTGTTCGATAATTTCTAGTAGAAAAAATTCTGACAAGACGGTTAAGAAATTTCCACTTGCAAACAATTTTTGCTTACTATTTTGTGTGGTATATCAACATGAAGATAATAACAGTTGCTAATTATCATATTGGATAAACATAATTTAAGTTTTTCTAATATTTTTGGCCTTTTATCGATTATCTTCCTAGAACCATTTAAGAATGGCTGTTGTTATTTGTGAAGAACATCTATCTTCAATTTGACAGTGGATTAGAAAATTCATGTCCTTAAAGATAAGTAAGTCAGGGGGTCAACTTGAACACCAGTAATAATGCCAGAAATTTGTCTATCATGAAATATCAATGCATTATAAAACTGTGTTTCACTCCACCCTTTTCAAAAACCATTTTTATTATATCAAATAATTTTTCCTTGTTGTATTTCCTTTTTACATAAGGAATTTCTTTTTAGAAATGATGCTTAAAATATGTTTTGAAAAAAAAAGGGAGGGTTCCCTATGGGTCAGGGAGAATAGGGAAAATTTGGAATTGTTAGAGAATTTTATTTTAACTCTAAAAAACAATAAAAGTTGCTTTTTTTTATTTTTTTTAACTGAAAAATTCCTATATACATCATACATGGAAAATAACCAGTCTTAGTATCAGTAACAATAATCAGCTATATTGAGATTCAAGTTAAATAATTATAACATTCATTACAATTATTTTATAAAATTCCACTTTTAGTGAAACTTTTCCATGTTTCCATTCTCACTTTATTATATGTTTTCGCTCACAAAATCTAATATTTGACATTACAAATTTAAAAAATCAAAGTTTTCTGATAAAAAAATTTGCATGGTATAAATAAAATATGGTATGGATTTTCATTGAAATTTACCTAATATACCTGGAAAAGTCAGGGATTTCTTTCCTTCTAAAATTGAGTGGGAATCGTGTTAGAATAAGAAAAGTTAAGATAATTTATTCAAAAATATTTCACTAAGTATAACACAGTGAAAACTTTTCAAACATATCATGAAGTAACACATTTAAAGATTCCAAACCAACATCTGTGTCGAACTCAATAACGTAAGCAGTGTTGCTACACAGATACCACACTGCAATGGATGCTGCTCATTTGCTGAGTCCCACAAAATAATTGTCCTCATTCCCATTTAAATTTTACAGTTTTTTTTTTTTTTTTTTTTTTAAGATTTTGGAATAGCATTTTAATCTAACTTTTAGCATGCATCCAGTTTCATTTGACTGGTTGTCTCACATCATTTGTTAATTCACCTTTATTTGAGAGGGTGCCTCAGAACAAATATATCATATCCTAAGAAAACATTGCGAAGTATTTTTATTTGACAAAATTTTGTAGACTTAATTTTTTTTAATTTTTGAAATTTTTATATTTCTTTTTTTTTTTACAGCGGTCAACTTACACTACTGATATACCAGAAATTTGTATCTCATAATAAGAAGTCAACTTATAGAACGGATCGACATATACAACCGAATATACAGTATTTTTAATTTGAGTTTCTTTTTGTACAAACATAAGTTATTTCCGTTTCCAGCTGATATTAATACTTTATCCGAACACAATAAAAAGATCAATTTGAAAATTTAAAAAAATAAATAAATACTATAGATATGATTTATATAAATAAAATTCTATTTATAGATACACATGGTACAATAGTACAAGCTCAAAATCTTATTGTATTTCCAAATTTTAAGCAATGAGAAATCATCATATTTGTCTTACTGATAAATATTCTCAAGTATAAAATTATATTGCAGAACTTTCTACGTTTCTTTGAATGGTGTCCTCATTTAATTTATCAACAATTTATAATGTATTTTTAAACTGATATAAAAAAATTTATGTTCAAAATATTGACTTTAAATGATTTTATATCACTTTTTCAGCATTTATATAAATAAAGTTTGAGTATTAATGATTTATAATAAATTTTGTTTCAGTCTATTAATTCTTCCAAAGATTCTGCAATGATGTCCTTATGTTTCGGCTTAAGTCTGCTGGCAAGACGCGTTCTGGGCACTGCTTCTCACAATTCTTTCGCTAGGTTTGTTTTTAATGTTATTTTGAAAGTATGGGTGATAACGTTATCATATCTTAAGCTTAAAAAATGAATAAACTAATTAATAAAAACTTAATTACTCAGTTTAAATATTTTTCTGGTTGTAACAATGTTTCTTCATAATTACCATTTTTCAATAGATATTTTATGTTTAATTTAAAATTAAATCATCATTTTCCTATCTATTTATTTGGTAATTGCCTCTCTTTAAATTTTGTACTGTGTATGCATTCCTCACAAGTCAGAAAACCTATTTTTTCTTCTGGTTATTGAATCTTTTTATTTTCAGTGAAATCAAATCATTTACTTTTCTTCTCGAATGAGTATTGATTTTTTTTTCTTCTAGCGTTGATTATTTGCTGTATGGTCTACATGCATTATTCAAAGGTGATTTTCGCATTACATCAGTGAGAGACGAGTGGGTATTTCAGGACATGGATTTACTCAGAAGGGTTATTGCACCCAGTGTTCGAATGGCTTTAAAATTGCACCAAGTATGCATTTTTTCTTTTAATTGAATTCCTTTTTATTTTTGTTTACATTTATATTTTTGTGTATTGTTTTTAGCTTTTTTCTTTGAGCTATGCAATTATAGTTCATTGGGTTATTATGTTACTCTATATTCAATTAAAATTTTATCTTTCGGGGTTCCCCCGGTCCTTAAAAGTCCTTAGAAACTGCTTAACTTTAATTTTGGAAAATAAGGGCCCTTAAAAGTACTTAATTTTGGTACAAGGTTTTTAAAAGTGCTTAACTTTTCAGCATACTTGATAAGAAATTTTTCAGTTCAATGTTTTAAAACAAAAAGTCGTTCTTTTATCAACTGAAATTTGACCATACACAGAGATTAAAGCATTTTAGAAAGACACGGAGGGATGTCTGTATCAGAAATTTTTTTTTTACTAGAATCCATAACGAAAACTATTTCCAAAAATCTTGGAATAATTAAATAAATTTGTATAGTATTTCAGCGTGTAATAAGTAATTGTAAATTTATGAAAAGCAGTAACATTTTTAAAAATTCATGATTGTACTAAAATTAAACAGATGTGTAATAAACAGGGTTTGAAAAATCCCATGCCCTCTAGGTTTTACATCGAAAACCTGAGATTTATTGGGTTTTCGGGTAAAACCTCAAGTTTTTTCAAAAATATTTAAAATTTTTATTCTTGAGTACTAAATAAGAATGCATGATTTGCTCCTAACAAGAAAGTTAAATATTTGGTAACTGTTTATAACTTGTTTTGCTGCAATGTAAATTTTTAAAAAAAAGTTTTAGAATGTTACGTTATTGTTTTTATTTCTTAAGAATGAGCAGATTGTTACATAAAAATTTAAATCTACTCAATTAAAAGTTCCCAAACTTTTTATTATTAATGTCTATTAGAATAAAATTCAAACTTAGATTTTAATAATCATTTTTCTCAGTTAACATTGCAACTTAATATACTGTTTATATATATATATATATAAAATTTTTATTTAACTTTTGGTTGCTTTAAAATTAGTACATGTTCTTTGTTAGATTGTTTAGTAATATTATTTAAAATTAATTCCTAATATCAGTTTTGACTGGAAATAATTGTAAAGCTCATCATAAAACTAAATTTAACACATTTGCTGTTGAGTAATAATTTCAAAATGATTAAGTTACATACCCTTTTCAATATGTTTTTTTTTTTAACTGTTAATTCACGATAAAAATTAAATATCAAATCATAATAATAGTAGAGAAAAATATTAAGAATGATAGAAGATGATAAAAAAATATTACAAGTAAATATCTATAAATGATGAAAATATAAATAATTTATCAATATTTGTTAATTAAGTTACCTTGCCAATTTTCTGGCCCTAGGAATGTGTCGATACCTTTGAAAAATCATTTAAGACCCTATTTATATGTTCCACTGAGAACTAATAAAAAATATATTGGTTTGAAAATTATGTTTATGTTTATTCTATAAAAATTTTCATAAAAATATTTATTGCAATGAATTTATGTATATATATATATAGTGAAAACCTGTTATGGACACTCCTGCAAAACGGACGCCTCTCAATACGGACATATTTTTAATTCCCCGGGAATCTTCTATGAATAAACCATTATGTACATCCTCCGCAAAGTGGACACTCCCATAACCGGACGCGGACAGTCATTTTGGCCCCGAAACGTTATTTTCTATCTCTTCAAACCGGACACTACTTTTTCTAAATTTGAAAAAAAAAATATATTTCTGCTTTAAATTGCATGGGGAAAAATTAAACTTTTCGCCATTTATTTAAAACCTATAAATTTTTTGCCTTATCCATAACTAAAAATATTGTTAAGTTATTTCACTACTGAAGAATCAATCTTTCTTCTGTCACTTTGCCTTATCGCTGTAAATAAAGGAGAGAAAATGATATCGCTCTCATGAAATAATTTGGACAGCAGTACCTTTTGATCGTTTCATCTGGACCACACTGGTTATGAGACCTCTCAAGTTGAAATGACATCTTAAATGTTCTCAATACTTCTTCTGCATTGAAAATTTCTTTAATTTTCTTATCAATTTGAAGACTGTATTCTGAATTGAAGACTGTAAATGAGATCAGAAATATGATCTTTGATGTGTTCATATAAATCAGTGGTTTCCAAACTTTTTTGACCCATGGACCCCTTTTTATAATCAAAACTTGCCAACAGACCCTCAAGTGAAAAACTGCATTCATGTACGGTATAAAAATTACAAATTTTAAAAAAAAAATTTTTGTTGAAGAACTATTTATTGAAATGCTATCTTTTGTTTAAAATAAAATTTTAAAAAATTACTTACTTGGATGAACGTAATGAGATTTTAAGAGTGTATTTATGTCCGACTCAATGTTTGTGAGCACTAATTTCTATTAATTTATTTATTATTATTTTGTGATGAAGTTCACTAAAACTGGGAGAACAATATCCTCTTCCCAAGTTTTGTTTATACAGAATAAGTTTTGCAACAAACGCAGTTTTGCGATTTTAGTTTTGATTAAATTTAATTGTTCATCTTGTAGTTTCAAATTAGTAACTTTAAGTTTGGCAAATGTACTGAAAATACATTCGCTGCAGCTTGTTTTAAGTTAGCCAGAAAACCTCGAAATCTTCCTACCGTTGCCGGAGCACCGTCAGTAGCTACAAAAATGATATTAGTCAAGGGTATAGTTTTTAATTCATTCAATAGCGTTTCACCTTTGGTATCGCTTTTCAAACATTCAGCAAATAACAATTCTTGGTAAAATTTTTATTGATTTAAAAATCTTACATAAGCTAAAAGTAAAAGCTTCGTTTCCTGGATAAGTGGACTTGTCAAGCTGTATAGAAAATTCAGATATTTTTAAGTACTCACATAAAGAATTTTCTACGCACTGAGATATTTTGTCAATCCTTCTTTGTACATTATTATTACTCCTTGGAATTCTTTTTACAATGTTAAAAGCTGGTTTGTGCAACCCGGTATTATCTCACTTACAGCTAGTAAAATAAGTTTTTCAATAGTGTGAGGATTTCTGGACTTTGCAATCATGTAATATATAGAAACAAGCGAAACTATGAGAAACATGCAATCCATCATCACCTTGCTAGATGTTGTCCCTATAAGTTGTTGCAGTGACAGTGTTTTCAGATATTTTTCTTTGACTGTTTGAAAAATAATTAAATCTTTATCTTTTTTCACTGTGGATTTTTATCAATTGTTCGTTAAACTTGGAATGTTTCATTGAATCACTTGTTATAGTTTTATTACATAGAAGACACATAGGTAAAGTACTATTTCCTGGTGAAGAAATAAAGACATACTTTAAATATTCAACACGGTATTTTCGGTGTTTTTTCTTCGACTCATTCATACTGTTATCTCTTAAAAAGGGAACAAAAGATATAAGAAAATTGTATATCAACTGTTTAATTTGTAACAAACCACTGTTAATAATTATAAGCTCCCACCTTTATTTATAATTTACTTAGGACGTAAAAATCGCTGCTATTTTATTTATCGTAATATCCATAATAATAAAAACCAATCACAATTTTATTATTTTATATTAAACCTCACGCGAACCCCCTGACGTTGTTCAGGGACCCCTAAATCAGTTTTTTTTTTCACGGACACACTAGATGTTACCCCGGGTCCCTGGGGGTCCATATGGACCACTTTGGGAAACACTGATATAAATGAAACACTTATTCAGACACTTGATAGCTGATCAATTGTGAATAATCAACTCCATAGGTCCTCAAGACTTAACTGTGAATCATGGGAGGTTTACTTTCAAGAAGGTATTAACCATGTTCCCTATCAAATGATAGGTAGGTGTAAGGGGATGTAAACCTAATAATTGAATCCGACTGAGGACTGAAAGCTCTTATTCGGTATCATATGTCTGACTTGAGTATCTGTGCTTAAAAAAATATATATTCATTTATCTGTAGCTACATCTAGAATTATGTATTTATATCAAACTTCTTTATATATTCGTTTTTATCTTTTTTAAAGTTTAAATAAATATTCCTGTAGATAGTTATTGCATGTTATTTAATTATTTCTAGATACGTCGTAGAAATATTCGAAAAACAATTAACGGTGTTAAACTTTGTTATTAGGGTACTCTTCCCGTAAGCGAACAGCTCTCATGAGCGTACAATTTTTTCGGTCCCAAGAATGTCCGCATGACGGAGGTTTCACTGTGTGTGTGTATATATATATATATATAGTTAAGCCTAATGAAAAAAAGTGGAATGATTTAAGGTGCTTAGATATTAGTAAGACCCGTTTTGACTTGAATTAGGACATAATTTAACCTGACATAGTTAAGGAAACTACTCTCATGCGTAACTCTAATTCAACTTCTTAGTATTAATTTTCTTTTAATATATATCCTTTTAAATTAAGCATTTTGTTAATAGAAAAAAAAAATTTTTTTGGCGTAACTAAATATTTACCAAGCTGAGCAAGTGAATATGTGATGCATGTCTAGTAGCAAAATATAAAATTATTATAATTTGTAATAATTTTTTCAATATGTATCCTAAGGCCAGAATAGTCTGGTCAGTAGAGCGCTTGGACCATGTTTAAGAGGTTGTGGTTTCGATCCTAGCCGGCCGAAGACTCCCCATGTAGTAAGTGGTGACTGATGCACATTAAATCCATCGAGTCTCAAAGTCCTTCATGTTCCCATAACAAATCAATATCTCTGGGGGTACTAATCCAGGAGTTTTCTTGTCTTCTGGATTGGTTCAAAATTACAAGGCTACGGAGTTGAACATTAGTAGTTGTAAACCCCTGAAATTGGGTCGGCTGCTCAACGACAGTTATAAAATATGTTTCCCAGAGCTGCGATGGCTCAGGCGGTAGAGCATTCGTCTTCCAATGAGGCAAACCAGGTTCGAATCCCAGTCAATTCGAATTCTGCATCCGGCTTGCACCAACCACAGTGCTGACGTGAATATCCTCAGTGGTAGACGGATCATGGATTAGGGTCCCCTTGCCGTCAGGCTAACCATGGAAGGTTCTCGTCGTCTTCCTCTCCATGTAACGCAAATGCGGGATAGCTTCATTAAAGAAGTCCTCCACGAAGGCAAATTTCTCCCAATACTCGATCCAGGAGTTCCCTTGTCTTCTGCTTTGGGTTCAAAATTACAAGGCTACGGAGTTGAACATTAGTAGTCGTAAACCCATAAAATTGGGTCGGCTGTTCTGCGACTGATATAAAATACGTTTCCCAAATTTCTTTATTTACTCTTTTTTATTAATATATGAAAAAAATTTCACGTCTTTATTTCTGCATCTAATTTTACAATTCATTTTGAATAAAATGATTAAAAAGGGAATACTGATAATTTACATCGATGTCGTTAATCCTTAACAATCTGAAAATGTTTTTAAAAAACCCAACCTAGGTTTGCAAAAATTGTCTTGTCCTACTTTGGCGAGCCCTGTTAATTAATACAATTTTATCAGTACTTACATTATAATAAAATTGTTTTTTTATTATTTTGTTATTTATTGATTTTTTGAGAAAGTTAAATAATTAGCACTCACTGATGGTATATATTTATTCAATGATAATAAACAATTATACTACTTTTATGGTCCTTAATTTTTCAAAAAAAGTGCACTGTTAAAAATGGTTTGATCAAATAGTTGGATCTTCCTGCTTATTACGCTCTTTCCTTACTTACCAGATAATGAAATCTTAAGAACAAACTGTCATTTTTATAAAACTCTTTAAATGTTTATTTTAAGGAGTAGTATATATACAACTATTGTTCTTTTATGTTAACAATATGCAGGATGCCTGGGATATTATAAATTGGTTCATGATGTAACCACATTATGTATAAATAACTTTGTTGTCTTTTTTTATGGATGTTCATATTATTGTTTATGTTTGTCAAGCGGCGGTATGTCAGCTTGTTTATTTGTACAGAGATGTTATAATGTTTATTAATTATGTATTTTTTCAAAAGGTTCTGTACTGTATAAATTTTAGAAAATAGTTATATTTATATTTATTATATGTTTTATTTTTTTATTTATATTCCAAAACAAAATCTGATCTTTTATAGAATAAAATGCTTACTCTACTTATGTAATTTCTTGATTTGTCTTAATATTTTACATAGGATCATTTCATGTCTGCTGATGAATATGAAGAACATGCTGCTTTGTATGATGCAATAAGCTTATATGATAAAACAATGGTTATTACTCATGAAGCTGATCCTGCTTGGAGAAATGCTGTTTTATCTAGTGTTCCTTCACTTTTGGCACTCAGGTAAAAAAAATTTAAAATTTATGCATTTAATTAAATAATTATATAAACAAAGAATCAATCTAGACTTAGATCCGCAACTTCTAAATTTATGCATTGCTTTTTTTACTAAAGTAGGATCCTATTTATAATCAAATCAAATATTTTATATGAAAACAAATAAATTTGCACTTCAAATAATGTTTCAAAAAATAAATTTTTAAAAAATGAGCTTAGAGAAGGAAGAAGAAAGGGTGATCTGCAAGATGAACAAAATTATATATGTAATCAACAGATGATAAATTCTCTGCCTCTATATCTATGTATTTAAGTACCCTTTTATAATGATTTCATCTATTGATGAACAAAAGTAGAAGATAGTTATATTTAAAATAAAGGTTTTAATTATAACTGATCACACACTTGCACAAGGAAAAGGAGAAATAAAATTTTATACACATAATTATTTTAATTTCCTCCTACTGCTTTTCAAACAGAAAAAAATATGTATTTGTGATTTTTTTTTTTTTTTTTTTTAAATTGATTTCTGTTATTTAAGTAAGAAAAGGATCAAATAAAAAAAATTATCAGCAATATAGTTTTTGTTATCAACAGTGTAGTTTTTATACTTAAAATAAATGAAAACTAATTTAAAAAAATTTAAATATCCAGGTAAAATAATTTTTTTTTTCTGCCTAACTAAATTTACAGGCATGTTGTTTCTCAATGGGGAATTACACGCCCCCTCTGCTGTTTTTTGGGTATTTGATGCACACAAGTGAAATTGCTGATATAATTTATCCTCTTTTTTGAATTTCAAGAGATCTTGTAAATCAACCTTGTTACTTAAATGAAATTTTAATTATTGGATGTATTAAATGGAATGGTGTGTGTGTGTGTTTGTGTTTGTTTTGAGTCTAAGTGACAATTTTTATATTACAAAAAAAATTAAAATTGCAAATATTAGTAATATGGGAGGAATTCCAAATCTTAGATAAGTTCATAGTACACTAAATTTGTATTGCAGTCACCCATGAAGGTAGAACTATGCTGGAATGAAATATTCTATGTTGTTCATCATTTCCTTATGTTTATTATTTTTTTTATGTCTAACACTTATTTTATCCTAATTTAGGCACATTTTTGAAGATGGTTGTGATGAGTATAAGATCATCATGTTGAATAAAAGATTTTTGAGCTTTCGTGTTATCAAGGTTCGTTGAAGAATTTTGATTATATTATAATTTGAAAATGACTCACATTTAAAATGTTTACATTAGCATAGTGAAACATAATAAGGCTCCCACGGGTCAAGGAAAACCTGGAATTGTCAGGGAATTTTATTTTAACTAAAAGCAAAGAATAATGAGGGAAAGATGGAATTTTTTACAAAAAACTTTTATGTTTTTATTATATGCCTGGAAAACAACTAATCTTCGAATTGTCAGCAACAATTATTAATTATTGAGATTCGAGTTAAATAATTCTAGCATCTATTACAGTTATTTTATAAAATCCCACTTTTTAGTGAAACCTTTCCATGTTTTCATTCTCCTTCTATTATGTTTTTGCTCACAAAACCTAATTGTAATATCAGAATTTATTATCTTGCCTATTATTTGTGTTAATTCAGAGATGGCGCTGCCATCATATTGCTTTTGGTAGTTCCCTCCTTCATAAAAGGAGTAATTAATATTCTAACCGGCAACGGGCAAGGTTGTCCGGCTTAAGCTCATTTGTTTATGTTTTGTTTTCCTAATTTTTAATAAATGTTATTAAGTTTAATCTTGAAGTTTATTCAATAGATCCATACACTCGAACCACTGATACCACACTGTCGCACCCGTACAGGATTTTTATGGATCTATTTGAACAATTATATTTAATTTCGAACTGCTTATATTGATAAATAAAATATGACTTTCCTTGCGAGAGGCAAGAAAGAAGATTTGCTGACTATTGCCAACGAAATGGGCATTGTGAACGCTGAAAATTTGAAATTATTTGAACTTAAGAAATGCATAGTGGAAAACGAAAACTACGAGGAAGATTTGGTGAAAGAATTGTTGAGTTCACTTATAGAAGAGAGAAAACGTAAGGATGAATTAGTAGAAAATATACGAAAAGAAGAAGCTGAAATGGAAACCGAAGAAAGAAAACGAACCCAAGAAATAAATTTTGAATTAGAGAAATTGCGTCTACAAAATGAATCAAGAATTAGTGAAAATGGAAGGAGCGAAAATGATCTTCTGATAAAACCGAAACTGGAACTTCATAATATTTTACAAAAGTTCGACCCGAAAATGAATGACATCAGTCTCTATCTGGTATTGTTCAAGAGACAAGTGAAACGAGTAGGAATAAAAAAAGAACTGTGGGTATCGCATTTAATAGGATTACTGCCATACCATGTTGTCCAAATTCCAGTTTTGCGTTTGAATTTTATTTAAAAACCCAAACCCATAACTTGGGGGAAAGGTGTAATATCAGAATTTATCATCTTGCCTATTATTTGTGTTAATTCAGAGATGGCGCTGCCATCGTATTGCTTTTGGTAGTTCCCTCCTTCGTAAAAGGAGTAATTAATATTCTAACCGGCAACGAGCAAGGTTGTCCGGCTTAAGCTCATTTGTTTATGTTTTGTTTTCCTAATTTTTAATAAATGTTATTGAGTTTAATCTTGGAGTTTATTCAATAGATCCATACACTCGAACCGCTGATACCACACTAATATTTGACATTTCAAATAAAAAAAATAATAAAGTTTTCTGATGAAAAATTTCACAGTATAGATAAAATAGGGTATAGATGTCCATTTTATATATACATGATATACCTGGAAAAGTTAGAGAAATTTTCTTTCTTTTCAAAATTGTGTGGGAACTCTGCATAATCTAAAACTGATTTGTACTTTGAAGATAGACCAAAATTGCTCAATTGCCATCTTGAACTATTCTTGACTCTACTTTTGTAGTTATTTTTAATCTAGCTCAGAAACAGTAATAGTCCAGATCAGTGATCAGAAGTAGCAAAAATACTTTAGTTGCTACTTTTTTCCATTGCTTGTAGTGTTGTGCCCTATTTTTTAAAAGAAGTATTGTAGTGAGTAGTGCGACACAAAAAACAGTGGTACATTTTATATTGTTGACCTACTTTTGACTATTCACAGTACTATTTCTCCATTAATTCTGTTTTTCAGTACATTACTTTTTTTTCAAATACTGTTTATTACTCGTGATAGCTATGGGGATAGAGCAAGAGCGTGATTTTGCCTTCCAGTAAGGTGAACCGGGCTCGAATCCCAGCGATCGCTGGTTGACACAAATTCCGCATCCGGCTGCTGATGTGAAATATCGTTATTGGTAGACGGATAATCCGTTAGAGTCCCCTTGCCTTCAGGCTAACCGTGGGAGGTTCTCGTGGTCCTCTCCGTGTAACGCATGTGGGTTAGTCCCATCAAAAAGTCCTCCACAAAGGCAAATTGCTCCCAATACTCGATCCAGGAGTTCCCTTGTCTTCTGAATTGGGTTCGAAATGACTAGGCTACGGAGTTGAACATTAGTAGTCATAAACCCTAAAATTAAGTTGGCTGTTCGAATTACAGTTATAATCTTCACCGTGCGATTCTTAATTCTATTCCACTATACATCACCCAGATTGTCCCCACAATTCAAAAATCTTAAGATGCAAAAATGACATGTTTTCAGATGTTTGCATATCAAATAATTTAATTTTAATCAACTTTCTATTATTTGCTTCACAAAATTATGAAAAGATAAACTCATACACTGTAAAACCCATTTGTTCAAAATAAGGATGTAAACCTTATATCAACCATATTCAGGGAGGGGATACATTTGTTGCAGGGCCACATTCTGTACAAACAATTTAGTGTTCTTTGGTGAGATTTTTTAAAAGAAAAGAGCTGTGAATTCTTTTATATCTATACAAAAACTACGATTTTGAATAAAGGATCTTAAATTGTATAGTATGTTAAAATAAGACTCTTTGAGGGAGGGGGCTGCAAAATTTTCTTCCTGGGGACTGAAAAACCTGTCAAACTCACTGATTTTAAATATAGTAAGTATACTCTCGATTTATCGAACTTTGATATCTCAAAAACCTTGTTATCTCAACAACAACAAAATGTCCTTTTTCATTATATATTCACCTAATGTTAATTTGAATTCCTATGTTTTCTCAAAACCTGTTATGCTGAATTTTTTTTTAGATAGAAAATTAATTTTTTCAGAAAAATCACAATGTAAGTTTATTGTAAACCAATTTTTTTTTCTTCTATTTAATGCATAATTATTTTTTTCTTACTTTTAAAAATAAAATTAAAATTGTTGTATTTTGACTTATAGTCAAATCATTACATATATATTTATTAGTACTTATTTTGTTTCATGGCTCTGCTTCTTAAATTAATATTTTTGGACATATTTTTCTACTTTTTACAAGGTTGGCAAGTTTCTGCTGAGGTGGTTAAAACCACTGGTAAACTGGCATGGCAGAAACCCTTTTCTGCCACATTTGTGGCAGAAATTCAGACAATGACATAAAAGTAAATACTGAGATTGACATACAATGCATAATTCACAGAAAAAACAATTGAATGTTAAACAAAGTACAATTTATTTACGAAGTTATCACCATTCAAATTCAAATATTACATTGTTTGCACTCTGCGGTAATCTAGAACAAAAGACAAGTTTTTATGCAGTTTATAAACCTAAACAATTTCTCAATTTGCTATGCACGAACGAGAAATTTGAGAAGATTCTCTCAAGTCCAGCAGAACTAGCAGGCATTGCCATCAAGGAACAAGCAAGACTTGTGAAACTTTCATCTATTGCATATTTTTTTAAACTGTTATAATAATTGGATTGTTGCCATGCAAATTATGTCTTGGAAAAAAAAAAAAAACTATTTGAAAATAGCTCTATTCAGTTATGTTAAGAGTTAAATGATAATAATTACTGAATTTCAGAGTTTAATATTATAAACTAAAATCTAGTATTTATATTTATTAATTACTTTATTTTATATAAATATTTGATATACTGCACTCCTTATATGTAATATAAACAAATTAATGTATATTTACAAACAATGAATTAAAAAGTTTGTTAAAGTTACATGGAGTTCCATTTTTCAGTTTACTTAAACAAAATGTCATTAAGCAATTACTAGAACTAATATAGACGTTTTTTTAGTTTCTGCCATTTTTTACCGGTTATAACCAGTTTCTGCCACTGGCATGGCAAAAATCAGTTTCTACCGGCAAAAAGCCAACCCTGACTTTTTAGAACATATTTAGTTCTGAATTTGTTATCTCAAAAACGTCCCTTTTTTCCATTAACTTTAAGATATCGAGAATATAACCACTGACACTTTAAGTTTTCAACTCATTTAATTGATTTAATAATTTCCTAGCAACTATTAAAAGTTTCATTGTCAATTTGATATTTTCATTTATAAATTTGATTTTATATTAAAAAAAACATCCTTTTTACAGATAAATCGGGAATGTGTGAGAGGTTTATGGGCCGGTCAGCAACAAGAACTGGTTTACTTACGTAACCGTAATCCAGAGCGTGGGAGTATACAGAATGCAAAACAAGCCCTTCGAAACATCATCAATTCCTCATGTGATCAACCCATTGGTTATCCCATCTATGTTTCACCACTAACTACTTCTTATGCCGAAACTAGTGATGTGCTGAGTGGCATAATTGGTGGTCCTCTCAGCATTGGATTATTTAAAAACATCTTAATTAATTTTTGGAACAGGTTAGTATCATGAAGTGGAAGTACTTTTATTCTAATGATGGGAACTCATTCTTAAAGGTGGGAGAAGGTGACCTCAAATTTGCTAATTAATTAGTGCTTATGATATTTTAAGTTACGAAATCAGACACAAAAATTTACTTTATCTGCATTTGTACATACATTTTTTTGACGGATTCCGATTTCTAACCCCAAAATATAGGGAGTAGCAGCAATCTAGGAAAGTCCCCATAGTTTGGACCCCTTAATGTTAATTTTACATTTCGGATATTTTGTCATATCTCAAGAACTGCTTAATTTTTCACGTAATAGTAAAATTCGTTTATCCAAAGATAATTTCATGCAAAAAATGAATTTTAGTAGATATTTAATATTTATTATTTTATTTAAAAATAGTAAAAAAAAAAAATTAATTGTAAGGTATACAATATTTTACATCATTTTAAAGTATTTAATTTTACACAGCAAAATCCAAAATTTGAACGTAGTTGGTGAAATAGTTTCTGAGCAATTAATTTTTATGTATAAGACTTTTTTGAAATCTGATTTCTCAGGAACTATTTGACTGATTTTGATCAAATTTTGTATTTTGCCATGCGAATTCGAAGATCCGAAGATTTTTGAATGTGAAGATCCGATCATTAGATCAAAAGTTATTCAGGGTAGTGACTTTTTTTTTGGTACACTGTATATGTTGGAGATTTTTAAATGACTCCTATTTTTAGGATTTTAAACATGATGCAATCAGTTGATAGATTCATTCTTGCAAAATGCCTTAGTCTTGATTCTGCTTTACTTAATAAAACTGACTTCTCTAAAATTATTGATGTATATCATTAAACTTGTCTATCCACTTAGCTTTTTAAATATCATCAGTTAAGTATTTAGAAACTACGGGACTAAATACCAAAGAATCAACCATCTTTTGATTCTCACTGACAGAATTTTTTGTAAAACAGTAAATAAAAAAATATCTAAACCCTTAGCAGTCACGTGACTGCTTCTACTGCAAAGAGTCTCGTTGTATTGAACAGTTCTTTTATGTGAAGTTTTGGAAAGTATATAAAATTTATTTTACAAATCAAATTAAACACAATTTATTACAAGTGTTAAATTTTGTAAAAGAAAAAAAAATTCTTCATTATCCCTGCATTTTATGTTTGTGAAATAAAAAATTAATGCCACCCAATATGACAAATGTGTGTAAATTTATACAAAAGGAAAAGGTTAAGCAAAGTGTATAATTTTTTTCTTTTTAAAAATTTTTTATTTCCAATTAATAGAATAATTTTAGGGTTTGTTTTTTTTAATTTGTTTGTATTTACATTAAGAATGCAATTTTAATTTTGAAGTGTAAAATTGATGTGATTTATCTATATATATATATATATATATATATATATATATATATATATATATATATATATATATATATATATGTATATATGTGTGTATATGTATATATATATATATTCAGTAGTGTGGTGAGTGCTTCAGACCTACTGTTCTTGTTTAATCATTTTAATACTTTATTTATTTATATTTCCCAAAGATCAATTTCCCGGTTTTCTCAAAAATTGACTCAAAAATAATGTTTTTCACTTTTGACTTCGCCGTTAAAGAATTCTCGACTCCTCTTCGAGAAAGGTTTTACTTCAGCTTTGTAGAAAATAATGTAATAATTCATATTACATGAATTTCTCATGTTACACGAATTTCCCATATTTAATATGTATTAAAGTAACGCAATTTGCTGTTGGATTTTTTTATATTTTTCTTAATTTTTTTATTAGCCAGTATCTTAAACTATACTCATATCCAAGTTATTGAGCGATTTGTAATAGAATCAAGTGTTTTATAACAGTGTTGAGAGAAATTTTTCAAAAAAAGTGCATTTCAGCAAATTTATGTTTACATTAATTTGAGTAAAAGCTTATTTTACTGAACTATTTTGGAGATAACTAATCTCTTTCATGACGTATTAGCCATTCATACTTTATTTATTTGCTCATGCAAATACACATAGTGTCAGTGCTGCATTGGTCAACCTCTGTTTTTGTTTACCTTGCACATACTTCTGATCCTTTCTAATTTTATAAAAATAGGAAAGAAATGAACCCTAAGTATAGCTTTTAACGGATCAACACTTTCCTGAATGGAATTGCATAAAATAGTAGTCATTTCGTAGCAGTAATAAAACCAGTTGGAAGACAATAACATCTTGTTATTTCTTTATTCTGATATTTAAGTCTGAAAAAGCTCATATAAAACATGAGTTATCAACAATGTAGTGTTTAAGAATTTTCAAAAATTTACATTCTTATACTTAAAGCAATAAAAAAAAACTTAAACTAATTTATATATCTTGTTAAGGTTACGTACAAGATGCGGTGAAGGATGTTCCAGTGGAGGTACTGCTAACTGTAGTGATGAAGGTATAATCCGAGGTTCTGGAACAGTCGGACCTGTCTCGGCTGTCGAGGGCGTGCCAAATCGAGGTAAGAACTTAGTTTATGTGAAAGCTGTTGCCCAGCTCTTCAGTTTGTCAAAGGAGCTATTTTCCTTCACCCTTTTAATGAATCAAAATGCATTTTAAAAATTTTATATATATGTGTGTGTGTGTGTGTGTGTTTTTTCTTACGAAAGGTTTTGTCTGCACCATTATAATGGGGGCATTAACCTTTTCACGCCAACTGTCACAAATGTATTCCAACGTAAATGATAAACTGGTAACCAAAGTAATTAGTTAGCAGTTTACTTGTGGGCACCATTGTGATAGTTTGATTTATTTAATTCATCACTACTTAGTTCAAAATAAAAATTATGTAGTTTCACTTTAAACTAACATTGCTTAAATAAGTGATTAGACTGACATTGTTAAAGTGAAAACAAAACAAGTCTGTCAAACTAACAATTGCTTTCTCTTTTTTTCCATCCTGATCCAAATTTTGAACAAATCAAGATGCATAGCATTTTTAAAAAATTCTTAAAGGAGCTTTTATTTGTTTTAAAAGCCCTCAAAGGTACTTTTTTCTTCGAGTATTAGTGAAAAGTGCTTAATTTCCTTTGCTTGAATATTTTGAAAATCATACTTTTTCATTCATACAATTCTCTTCAAAATTATGCGAGAAATTTTTTATACTTTTTTGGAATGCGTCGTATGAAAGTATTAATTTAAATGCTGATATGTTGTTTAATTTTAACAAACTTGTCTTAAAATTATAATTTTGTTATTAATTAAAAATTGCTCCAATTTCTTTTTAAAAATTTTATTGAATAATTTTAGAGTTATAAGAAGGAAAAAAAAACCTGAGACATAATTAGTTTTTTTTTTTTTTTTAATGAAACTGCCCGTATCTCCATAACTATTCAAGCTAGTCTTATGAAATTTTATATTCAAAATTATTACCTATTAATAGATAAATGTTGACATTGATTTCTACTCTCCCCACATCACGCCTACTATGATCCTCACGCTGTTGCTTCTCAGTTTCATTTGCACACACTCCAGTTATAAGACCAAGACAGGAGGGATCACACACACAACCATGATAATACAGCTTTCACGACAAAGGCTTTAATTTCTGTGAGCTTAGTACAACTCCCACCACAAGCACTCAAAATCTAGTGAACTTAATACAGTTCTTCCGGTCTTTCGCAATACGGTAACTAGTGGTAGCCGTTCATCGATTTCTATCCCTGAAAAAATTCTGGTATGGGAGTATTGTGTCCTAATTACAACTACAATTATTAAACATCAATTCACTTGTATATAAGACATGCTAACTCTACTCCATCTGGGGGTACCTTTCGATAGATGAAGGTCGACGTCGTCGATTTCGACTCTACCCACAGTATCAAAAAGATTGGCTGTCCATTAACTACATGTTAAACATTGTTGCTCTTATTTATTTAATGTGTTTTTTTCTATCCTTGTTGTAAAAATGTTATATTTTTAGGTCGAGGCAGTCATTCCAGTGGCCAAAGTGGTTCACGTTCAGGCAGCCATTCTGGTGATGCAGCTAGCGATGTTGCCAGGAGCACTGGCCGTACCAGTGCTACCAGTAGCGTGGGTCGCGGCAGTAATGTCGGTAGTCTCGGAAGAAGTAGTGCTTCTTTCACTAGAACTAGTTCTGGCAACGTAGCCGCCGCTACGGCCAGCAAGACTTCCTCGACTACTTTAGTTAATCTCACAGCCTTTCGTCCTTTTAATGGTGAACTTAGTGACTCTGCAACTTTTGGAAGCAACGGCATCAATGCTGTTGCCAATTCTGACGGCCTGGACGACCCTCGACCCGTCACCTACACGCTCATCCCTCCCAGACAACTGACAGAAATTTGTCACGTATGACTCCAGGGAGTGGAGTTATAAAGCACTCAAATTGGTTACAGTGTGTTAAATGTGCAGTGCATATTTATTTCTGTGTCGAGATGCCCTAGTACATTAGTACATCTCGAGCGAAAGGGAACCTAGATTCCCCCCCCCCCTGATCTTATTGACAGGCCATGACTTCATAAGGTGCCTTTGTCTTACATAGTTTCTGAAGACATTAGAGAGGGAATTTATATCATGATTTCAGTTTTAATACTACAAAGAAATCTAGTATTGCCAGTTTAAGAAACAGAAATTTGAGTAATACTTTTGTTTTATTTTGAATATTAGATGTGAAATATTATTACCACTTACAAAAATCTCACTTTAGCTAATTGAGATTTTATTTAATAATTATTTTATAAATGGTGAGAGATGATGATGTGCTCCTCTTGTGCAAATACTAGTCATTGGCAGCGATCTGTATATTATCAATAACTGGTGATGTTATCTTATGATGAGCTTAGCACATTTCTGAGGTTCCTTATTAGATGCCAAGACAATTGTTTTTCTTCTTCTTTAAAAGTTTTTTTTTTTTTTTCTTCGCGATACTACTTCTCTTATTTCTGAAATTAAAAATTATAGTATTAGAAAAACAAATGTTAATAATGTTAGTATCCCTTAAAAAGTTATGAATCTGTAATTGCAGTGGATTTGTGGAAATTTCAAAATGTTACTCAAAGGGGTTTAAATTATTACTTTTTTCAAATTATTGAAAATAAGTATGTTTTTCTTTCTTTTCTTTTTATTTTTTTTTTGTATGAAAATTATTTTTTTCTATGTTCATTATTCTTTTTTTATCCTTCTAAGTGTGAAAAAAAGTAATGTTTTATTTACAAACTATTAAATCTCAATTTATTAACTTGTGTTGTTTATAGTTTTTATTTATATATTTACTTAATAATATGTGGATGGATATCTTGTTATGTGTTATTCCCTGCAAAAAAATTTACTTTATTAGCAATATTTTACTATTAATTAAGTAATGTATACTCTCGATATCTCGAAAATCTTGTTATGTCAAAAAAATATTTTTTCCCATTGCATTATATATCAACCTAATGTTAATTTGAATTCCTATGTCTAAAAGTTTAATCTCAAAACCTTGTAATGTCAAATTTTTTTCAAATAGAAATTCAAATTTTTCGGTAAAATCACAATGTAAGTTCATTGTAAACCAACTCTTTTATATTTAATGATAATTATTTTTGTCTTTTTAAAATAAAATTAACATTGTTGCATTTAGACTTATAGTCTATTATCATTACATATTTATTAATAGTTTGCTCTTGCTCTTATGTTTAATGTATCAACTTTTTAGAACATATTAAGTTCTGAACTTGTTATCTCGAAAATTCGCTGTCTCAAAGTCTTTTTAGCGACCCTTTAACTTGGAGATATCGAGAGTATACTGTATATGGTACTCACATTATCAGGGAAACCTAAAGTTATCAGAAAATTATATTTTGGCTTTAAAAAAAAGTCAGGATTGCCCTTTTTTTTCTCTTAATTATTAGTTTTTACTTTGAATTTCTGTCATTCCACTGCATTAAATATTAATTTTAGAAATTCACTGTGTTACTAGCATCAGCTTGATGAATTTTAACCTGGCATCAATCATGCCACTTTTTACACTGCCTATAAAAATTTTAAGTTCTTAACTAACTAACTAAATATGGATTTTTTCTGGATTTATTTTAAACATTTAATTATGCTTATTATAAATTTACTAAAAAAGCAGTTGTGTACACACTGAGTACCTTATCTAAAAGATACATATGGTTGAAATAATAAATGAATTTTTTATTCTTTATATATTTATTTATATTTATTGCTGGTTAATTAATGTATTCTTTTATTCCTCAAAACTCTTATGTTCTGTCTCTCTATTGTATTTTGTTCTTTTTTTTTTATTGTAATAACTTTTTATTGCACAGTTATTTAATATTTGCAATTTTACTAGTTAACAAAAATTCTTATTAAGGGCGGTTAAATGTTAATCTTGTAGGTTCTAACTTAAAAAAATCTGAGCTCTGTAATAGTTCTAGTGAACAAAAAATTTGAATCGTGTTAATCTTGTAAGATCTTTAATAAAAATGGTTTTGCTGAAAACTAGGTTTTATTGCAAATTCTTATTTTATGATTAATCTATCTATATATATGTATGCTATTTTATAGTTTATAAAATAGCTATTAAATAACAAAATTTTAAAACTATTAACCCTCCAAACTCTCTGGGGGGAATTGAACTGAAGGTTTCCTACTTGGCGCTACTCGCCCTTTGAATAACATGGGGGAAACCAGTTTCTTGGTACTGGAAAACCTGCAGCTGAAAGTTTGAAAAAACCGGGACTAATACTTAAAGGGTTAATACTACTTTTTTTCTTTCTTTTTTTAATAATGTTGGTTTTAAGTTCAAACAATTTGTCTGTTTCTTGTATGTGGCTTGGAATTATACTCTTTGCATATAGCATAGAAGTCTCAAGGTTACGTAACTTCCCCCTCTCTGTTTCCATGGTTTTGACAAATAATAGGACTGGTTGGAGGGCACTGGGCCCATGTCTAAGAAGTTGCGGGTTCGATCCCTGCCGGCCGAAGACTCCCCGTGTAGTAAATGGTGACTGATGCACGTTAGATCTATCGAGACTCAAAAGTCCTCCGTGTTCCCATAGCAAATCATACTTCTGGGGGTACTGATCCAGAAGTTTCCTTGTCTTCTGGGTTGGTTCATACCCACAAGACTACAAGTTGAACATTAGTAGTCGTAAATCAATGCTATTCAATGACAGTTATACATAATGCCATGACAATTTGGTTCACCAAGAAATTGGAATGTACTTACATGGGGTAAAGGCAAAATCACAGAGAGGAGGATATTGCTTAAATTTAAGGTGCCTGTTCTATTTAAGTTGTAAAATCTTTGAGAGATGATAACAATTAGTTTAGGATTAAGAATAGAAAATAAAAATCCCGATCAATGTTAAATTTTCTGTAGGGAAAAAAAAAAATTTATTTCCCTTTTATGTTATTTTAGTCTATTTCTTGCGTATAAATTTGAACTCTCTATGATTGAATTCATTTTTCTTTTTCAAATCTGTTTCAAACCTTTAAGTATTTTGTTTCAAAGATTTATAGAGTAAAACTTAAAAATTCTTATGAAATTTAATTTTAGTAACATTGAATTACAAATAATTTCTTAATCAACTGGGGAATTTTTCCCATATATTTTAATAATATATATAATTTTTGACTTTTATCTTTATTGGAAGACACTTTCTTAAAGGGACGTTGCACAGTAATACTAAAGGACAACTTCTACTAATATATAAAGGAAACATATTCAAATAGCCTTGCATGCTAATTTAATCTAAACATGTGTACCTCAAAGTTATGTTTGATGTTGTAAACATTATTAGCATGGTTTATTGTAAATATATTATTTATGTTTAAATTTTTTGTGCAATCATACAAAAGAAATATTTATGACTTCTTTTTTTTGTGTTATTAAATGTTTTTTGTTATACTTTCATTTTCAAATCTTTTTATATAACAATATTGTAGATCTTATTGTGTCTTTAATTTTTTTCCCTTTGCAATGTGTAAAAGCTGTTCAAATGAAATGTGTTATCTGTGATTGTTTTTTTCTCTCTATGTGTGTGGAATTTTTTATAAAATGAACAAGAAATCAGGTTGTTTTGTTCGATTTCTTGGATATGTTAATAGTGTTAGTTTCACGCTAGACACAATTGTACACTAGAATGCAAAATTATATCAACTCTCTCCAATCATCATTTTTCTCTTGCACTCAATGAAAAATTTAGATCTATAAAATGTCAGCATATTATGAAAATTCTTCATTAAAGCTTTTAAAAAAATTTATACAAAATGTATACAGACTGTCTTGTATATTATTTTTTTGCTTCTTTGTGTGTGTGTCATTGTCTTAAGTGTTTACTTTAATTTTTGGCTCGGTTTTGGTCATTTCCGACTCTTGTATCGTTAAACCAAGGCTGTCATTGGCAATTAAAAAAGTGACTATTTTACTGGACGACTACTATGATGACTGTTTTTGCCAAAATATAGGCAAAAACGACTATTTTCCAATCAGTTGCACAAAAAAAAAACATTTTTTACCCATTAAATGACTATAAAAGAATAAATTTGATTTTTTTTCCCTTCGCTGCAGAAATGTACTGATAATGGTATTTAAAAATTGGTTCTGTGCATGTAAAATTTTATTCATCAAGCTTTTAATTAAGTAGTTGTAATTTCATTTTACGTAATTATAGTAGGTTTATTGCGTAATAATACTCATTTGCACGTAACTAATATTTAATTTAGAAAAAGAGTTAGTTCTGGTCTGCGTCACAATGTAGTTTAACAAGGTCGCTGTTTTATGAATTCCTTACTATTTTTTAATTAATTCTTAGCTATTTTTTAACTGATTCCTAGCTATTGTTTAATTAATTCTTTGCTAATTTTTATTAATTCCTAGCTGTTCTAATTAATTCCTATTAATATTTATTTAAAACTTCAGTTAAATGACTTCTATTCATTCATAAATTACCACTTTTATATACTACTCTTAAGATACTTTGATTGCATTATTTACAATATGACAGTCAATATTCTTGTTAAACTTATTTTGTTAACATTTAAAAATTGAAATAAGACGCGTTTCTTGTATATTTAATTGTTAAATAATAAAAATTGATGTTAGTAGAGTATCACATATAAGAACTGATTTTTCATTGAAGGGAGCTGTTGGATGCTTATGAATGTTTAAGTTAACTTTGGGAAAGTCAAGAACAAGTTAGTTATTATTATTTTTTTTTTCCAAATTATTCTGTTAGTTGAGCCGCAAATAACATATGTTAATAAAATACTATTAAAATGGTGTATGTGATATGGAATATATATCTTTCATGTATATGTTACTGTGAATGACCAAAATGGGTGGTTGTTGTCTTCCACAGGTGAATGTTGGCAATCACATAGCCGTTTTAGTAAATGTCCGCTAGTTTAGGACCACTACCCGCTATACCCTACACTGATGGTTTTTTTTAGGTTCAATGTCAATGGCTGGCTTACATTTGCCCGGTATACCCTTCACTGATGTTTTTTTAAGATTCAGTGCTACTGCCCAGTATGTACTTAACTGGTACTCCGAACATTGATGTTTCTCCTAATCTATCCCCAAGCAGATATTAAAATATCGAATAAATATAATAATATCAATGAAATAAATTAATATCAAATTGGAAATAACAAATATTTAAGACATTCACCAAAGCGACTATGTGATTGTTGACATTCACAGATAAAGGTCGACATTCTCTCGATTTTGGTCATTCACGGTAACATATGTGCGGTAATGAATATATATAATGAATAGGATCAAAAGAATTGTTGGCTATTGACCAAAACATTTGTGTGACTATGGGGGAAAATAAACATTCAGAAAAGACAATAATAGAGGAGGGAAACTATTTTGGAAACTAATTTATGCCTTTAGCAACTATTTTTCATTTCTGCAGCATCTAGAATACAGTGGCAGCCCTGTTCAACTGACCTGCAATCTACTCATTGTAATTCAAAACTTCTATATTATATGATTAATGAGAATGGCTCAAAATTATATTATTTTTTAAAAGCTTTGATTATGGTCTTTCAAGATGTGCTGACATTTTTGGGGATATTATTTTAGGTAACCAAAACTATTTTGTCACTTAGCTTATGAAATTCCAATTAATGTAGATTATATACGTTTTATGTAAGTGAACCTTTCTTCTGATGTTAAGAATCTTCAAAACCACATGTATGTTAATGATTGTCTGTTCTTTTTAGTCCTGGTGCATTGAACTATGGAAATACCTTAGTGTTGTACCTTTTGGTACTCCATTTTCTTTTAATGCTATCTATGCGTACAAGGGATCTCTAAAATGTTTGGAAAATGAAGCCTTGTACACAAATTTCTGTTTTTTACCCATAAAGTAACGTGAGTTATCTGCAATACACTTTTAACATGAATCTGTGAAGGCCTCTTTTTAAAAAAAAAATTATCAAACCACGGATGTTGCATCTTCTATGAGTGCACAACGAAATTTGAAACAGATCTTAAGCGTACTCAAATCATTGTAAATGAGCTGTCTTTACTAATTCCCGATTTATCCACAATACACTTTTGACATGAGTCTGTGTAGGCCTTTTTTTAAAAAAAATGGATCAAACCATGGATGTTGTGTATTCTATGAGTACACAAATAAATTAAAGCAGATCTTTTACTTACTCAAATTTTTTTGAATGATCCTTCTTTACTAATTCTCGATTTCTCTGATATCCATTGGTAATATTGGAGGAAATGAGAGAAAATGGAATGCAATAGTATAGGAATAGCTTACCTTGCCAAAATAATGAATCCTGATTGAGATGTATGCAATAAATTTTTCTTACAGTGGCAAAATTTTATTGGTTACTTAATGCATGACTCCTGCATACTTGGTTGATAATTGCATGCAAATAAATTTAATGGCTAACAAAGGAAAAAACTATGCTTTCTTCAGAAATGATGGATTGTTTTATATTAGCTTATTTTTAATAACAAAGTTGGAATTTCTTTAATGATATTGAAAATGTGTTTAATCAAACTCAGAACATAAAAAAGAGATGTATATAGATTTTTTTTTTTTTTTTAATATTGTTTGAGTATCTTGATCTTTGTGTGCAAGAGAATATTTTTATTTTAAAGATTAGAAAATATTAAAAAAAGGGAGACTTATTAATATTTTTTCTAAAAGGTCTGAAGTTGTAATAAAATGTAAATATATAAATAATTGTGTGTGTATAAAATAAGCTGCATCTTTAATGTTGTTGAATGGTGTTATTTAAATGCTTAACTATGGAAGAGATACAACGATTAAACTGACGCTGTTTTATAATTTTTTAAAGGAAAAACTAATATCAATGCCTTTCGTATTAAATATTCATCCAAAATGTGACAATCTTTTTTTTTTTTTAAATTTTTAACCAGTACTCTTTTTCAGGGTTCTTTTTTTGTAAGAAAACTGTGCAGTGATTGTCTTTAAAGTTTTAATTACCATTTTGTCTCAAGATAAATTAACCACGATGCATACTTTTAGTAGTTAGTATTATTACTTACTGTGTGAATTGTAATTGCTAAGGAATGATTTATCTATATGTTGCTATGCTTGAATGTTGCAGAAATGAAAAACGTGCTGAATGAGGACTTTGATAGGCTTTAAGGACTTAAAAAAATCTTTTCTGTCACTTTTACACCCAGGTAAAATACATATTAAATAGGCATGTGATTCTTTTATTATTTTCAGGATCCGAAATTAATATTGAATTTCTTTCAATTGGTATCATTAGTCCTATTTGATGCGGGGGAGAACGGACTGAATTCAATGTTATTCTAATAAGTGAAATATATTTGTTTATCATCTCCGTTACGAGGCAATTAGTTAAAGATTCATATATCTGCTAAATTAAGTCAAAACTTTCAAAAATGTATGCAATTTGATTTTGTAAATATAGGTTAGCTGATTTATTCGTTTTTAGGTAAGTTTAACGTGTAAGTTAAAAAGAAGAAAGAACCCTGAAACTAAGAATTATCAATCTTTCTAAAAGCTATTTAAAATTTGTTCTGCCTAGAAATTTAGAATTTAATCTATAACACTATCTTAATGAATAATTTTCAATAGAAGTTGTAATGCATTGTATAAATCGAATGCCATAGGAAGATTTAGAGTTTCTTCCTATTTTAGTCACTATTCAATTTTTTTTTTCTTTTTTAGGTGACGAAATCATAATGTTAATGTAACGTAAATATTGTATTAGTGTTTGCAAGTTTAATTTGTTCTCTTGTAAATAATAATACTTAAAATGTCTATATTGTTGCCACAACAGAAAACTGAGAACTCGTCCAGTCATGAAAATATATATAAATATATATATTGTGATACATATTTAAGATTTTATCACATTTCAACTTGAATAAATGGTTTTGATGAAAGAACGTTTATTTTATTTTTTATCATGTTTTTATTTTTTAGAGTTCTGAATGGTACTAAATTATCTTTACATTTTGTGTAAATCAATGAAGTGAAAAAGGATTTCAAGTGAATAACTGTTCTAGCATTCATTCATGGTAGCATAGCTGCCAACTCTACTGAATTTTGCCAGTTTCTCCTGGTTTTTATATATTTTAGAAAATTCTCTAAAACTGAGTAAATTTTCTTAAAAAAATCGTAGGATGAAGAAATAATACACATATAAATAGGGGGGGGGTTCACAGCTTGATGCCCGTAGTAGCACCTGAAGATAATTTTTAAAAAAAATTTTACAATTTGTTGGGGAAAAAATTTTTTAAAAAATCGGAAATTTTGAGTTGCTCATTTAAGCTTTCGACGTGTCAAATTTACAATGTAGTTTTTCGATCTCTTTTTTTTTTTTTCTGTAGTTATCGCTACGAATTTCCAAAGCTTTAGAAATCTCACTGTTTTTAATACGACAAAAATATGATGCAATAATTTCAATTTTTTGTAATCTATTTTAAAGCACTTTATTTAAGTCAATTTTATTTGACTTTTCGATCGTGTTCGCGGAGGTTAACGTCAGATTTCCACGTCTTTCTTAAAATCACGATCTTTTAATTACGATATTATAACTACTTTCTATGTGCTTTATTTGTGACAATGTTATCGTAAATCCAAGGTATTTTTCTATCGTGTTTTAGTACTACGCATTTCTACATAGTTTTGAAACTCCCGATATTTTTAACATGCATTAAAATGACACTCGAATCGTGTATTTAAATGAAGCGCTTTATCTGTACCGATTTAATCGCAAAACTAACATAGTTTTTTCAACTGGTATTGTAACTTGAGATTTTTGAATCGGGCAATTTAATCATCACATTTGATGTGCTTTATTTGTGCCGATTTTATTGTCAATCAATGTTTTTTTTTTTTTTTTTCTTTAATTTTGGCATTTTTTTAATGCAGCAAAGCACGAAAATCGAATGCGGTTTTTTATTCTGTTGACTGTTTTTGAACTTAGATTCTAATATTTTTTAGCTTAAAAAATATTTTACATTTATAAATAATACACGCTTTACTATTCATAAAATCTCTGTAAGTGAAAATTTTCTGAACTGAATGTTGTATCGTATTTTGAACTATAATGCGTTCTGTAAAATCATTTTAGACTCAAAACAATTCCTTAAATATTTAATTTGCATTTATGTCGCTCAATGAGATATTTTTCAATATTCTATTTTTTTACTTTCCTTTAAGACCATTACAGTTTATTTTTAAACAAACTTTTGTGTTACATGATGTGGTAAAAAAACATCACTTTTTTTTCCATGTTTATATCATTTTCGATAAATAGATCTACTTTTATTTTGAAAAGTATTAGTTAGGTTTTTTAAGTTTTGAATGAATTTTAAAGAATTTGTGTCTGAAACACATCCTTTCACCTCTCCCTACATAAATTACAATAAAAATTATTTTTTACATCACTTTACAATTTAAATTAACCCTTCGTTTAACTTTGAATATAATTACATAAATTTCATATCAATGGTAAGTGTATACAATGTTCCAATTTAGTATATATATATATTTTTTTTAATTCCACCTTTCCATTTCAATTATTAACTCCTTATTAATATTAAAATAATTTAAATTAAAATAAAAGGAATTATAAATATCCGAATGTCTATTAATATAGCGTTTCTCTCTCATATATTATAATTTCAAAAAATCTGTGTGAAGTACAAGATAGAGCACATTTTTAAATTTTGCAGGGGGGGGGGGGTGGCGCTTCCACGTCTATGTACGCCACTGAATGCATAACTTTATGATTGCATAAACTAAAACGAGAACCGGAATTTTTTGGATGGTTGATTAGATTTCAAAATCGTTTTTTGGTAAAAAATAGCTTTTGAATTTATTTTTTTTGCCAAGTTAGTTGTATTTTCAACTCCAAACTTACATAGTAAGAAAAGCACATTTATAACCAGTGGATTAATTGAACTGAAAACATTAGTTTTAATTAATTTCATTTCTTGAGGGAGGAGGGATATTCTTTAAAAACTTTTATTGGTATCAGTTTACCAAGAATTGGAATTCTCTTTCTCTCGACTGCAATCGAAGGTACATTGAATCACGTGCAGTAAGAACAGTAGTAGTAGTTCATTTACGTCACACTAAAGCTTCACAATGGGCTATTGGCGACGGTCTGGAAAACATCCCTGAGGATGATCCGAAGACATGCCATCACAATTTTGATCCTCTGAAGAGGAGTGTGGCACCCCCGCTTCGGTAGCCTGACAACCTGCGCGCGCAGTCGAGCACTTTACGGTAGAACAGTTTAACGAGAACCCATACCGCACACCCTTGGACCCTTCGCAGACTGAACCAAATGGTCACCCACCCGCACACTGACCACAGCCAGTGATGCTTGACTTGGGAGATCTGCCGGGAACCGTGTCTTAACGATCAGTCCACTGTGGGACTAAATTATGTGTAAAACATTAAGCAAGACATTGTACTGTTATCCTTTATTGTTGAACTAAAAACTACAATAAAATGGTTTTGCCAATATAAACAAAACTTTTACATACATCTGCATAATAAAGCTCATTATAAAGATCACAGGGGTAGTAAAAATTGTTTCTACATGTTCTACCAAAAAGAGAAAAATGGATAAGTACATTAGAAAGTAGTTAAACCATTTAGCAATAAACCAACTATTTGTATAAACATTAAATACACCTTAAATTCGAAACATATTTGATATTTTTTTTTTTTTTTTGTGTTGGAACAGACACACATATATACATGAACTTGTATATATACAAACACCATACGAGATTTTTAAAAAAACACACAGACGAGTTATAAATACAGAAACGTACATGAGGATATAAAAGATGCTTTCCACCATAACAACAATGCTTTTTACAATTCTTCATTCTAATTATGACAACTAAAAATCTATGCCTATAAACATAAAACTAATGGTAAATAAATAAATTTCATTCAGAGAAATATCTTACCACAGACACTGAGAAAAATTATATATTGTTTATTTCTGGAATTCTACAAGTATGAAATTTTCGTAAAATAATTTTTCCTTTTATTTTTTTAGAATAGACACTGGGTCAAAAAATGACATTGACTTGAAACATTAAAAAGATAGAAATGTACAGTTAGTCAGCATTCTGATTTTGAAAGCCAATTAATTTATTCTCTTCAAGTTTTAAAAAAAAATAATAATAACTAAAGAACAACATTTTCTGCTGCATGTCAGAACATTCCAACTTAAATACTTATAACTATCAACTTTGTCTTTAAACTGTGTCTGTCGTTTCGACAAATGGTTATTTTGAAACATTGTTTAACATTTTACTCTTAATAACGCCATCTGTTGACGAACTTAGTAACGAATTTTGAAAGTTTTTGCAAATAAAAACTTCATTTCCTAAGTAACCCTGTACGTTTCTATCTTTTTAAAAGATTTTTTTTTCTTTTTGATTTTCCCAAACACCAGCCATTTTTGGGACCTCTGATTATAATCATACATTGAATTGCAGGAAAAAGAATTTTAAAAGCCAGACTAAACTCTAAAATGTTCCGACATTTATATCATAAATATTTCGTGAAAGATCGCTTTTTAAAAAAAATGTAAGCACAATTTAAAAAGAGGAAATTGTTTAAGTTGGATCAGTGATGTTGCTGACATATTACTTAACAATGAATAAACTGCCTATAAGGATACAAACATTCATTTGAATAAAATCAAAATTATTTTCTTTTAAATAAAAAAAAAAATTCAGTTCAAATCATAAAACTTTGTTAAGTTTGGAATTAGTAACAAGTGCCCCCTTCATAATATTTCTTATTCTGTACTGAATGTGTGTATTTTATAAAAAAAATATCACCATACAAAGAAAAAAGTTATTTTTCATGAAATTTTATTTTATTACAATTTCTTTATAAATATTTTTAAAGGTATTATAATTTATATTAAAATAATTTTTGTTCTTTAAATATGAAATCAGCAATTGAAAAAAAAAATTTTTTAAAAACAAATCTTTAAGAAATTTTGTATATATATATATATTTTTTATTTTATTCTTTTTGATCTTCACTTCTTTTTTCAGAAGTTGTACTTAAGAAAATAAATTTTTGTTTACAGTTTTTTAAATTAAAAAAAATAATAATTTAACCCATTTAGTAAATTATCCAACTATATCATGTTTTCTCCAAAACGATCACGCTAGGTGGAGTTCAATTTATTTCAATTTTCTGGTGGTAAAGTTGGATATGAACTAAGAGGATGTTAAATTAAGAAAAGAGAAAGTGCAAATTTTTTAAACACCATAAAAAAAAAAGAAACTTAACCCGATCATTTATGTTCAAACTAATCTTGAGTACTAGGTAGGTAAGTACTTTATTTACATCGCACTAGAGCTATTGGCGACGTTCTGGGAAACTGCAGAGGGGATGACTCCCTTGCTTTGGTAGCCCGACGACCTGCACGCGAAGTCGAGAGCTTTACGGTAGAACAGTTAAACGAGGACCGAAACCGTGCACCCTCGGTATCTACGCAGGCTGACTAAAATGGTCACGCACCTGCTTACTGACCGTAGCCAGTGATGCTTGACGTCGGTGTTCTACTGGGAACCGTCCACTGCAAGACAATTTGAGTAAAGAGTTTCAATTTGCAAATATTTTAAACTTAAAAAAGAGACTGAAGCTAATTTAGATGTATGTTCGACATGTAATTTTATAACATATTTTTTATGAAGTGAAAAAAAAATGTTTGTATCCAGGTTAAACAACATCACTGATAGCTAATTTCTACAAAGTATTTTATAATTGCAATAAATTTAAATGTGTTGTCTTATTTTTTCTTTACCAACTTCATAAGGCACAAAGGTAAACTATTTCCCTCTTTGATATGTGCTTTTATTTAACTAATTTCGACTGCTACTAGGAACAACTTTTTTTTAAGAGATTCTTCATGTCTAGAAAATGTGCCTAATAATCGTTACCTCGTGCAAAATTTGTAAATGTATAAGTAGCAAATGCTAAAACTTTTAAATACTGAGATTCTTTCAATAAATTTCAAAACAAGTGGTTCATCTCAAGGAATTTCATGTGTGTAACACTAGATTTATGTTAATCTCACTGGACAAAAAATTAGTACACCTCTTGAAAATTCACGAAAAACGTCATTGCTGTAAGAAAACAATTTTGCTATTAGCCTGTCGTTGCATTTTTGAAAATGGCCACTTTTTAAAACATGCGACCACTTTTTCAAAAACTGAAAGTTTTTAACAATTATATGAACTTAAGTGTTAATAATGTAAGGCATTTCTTTTAAAGCATTTTTCAAAATATAGTAAGCAATACAAGATTCATTTATAAAATGAAAAAAAAAAATTTAAAAAACAAACATGAAGAAAGAAATTTACAGATTATAAAATACTCATAATTCCATATTTATTTTTAAAAAAAATTATAACAAAATGCACATGAGGTGCATTTTGATGGAAAATTGACAGAATTTTTTAACGGCCATTCGTTATAATTAGTCGCCCTGTTGCAACATTTGATTTTGCCTTACACATTTATACAAATTTTAAATTAAGGTTCCTTTTTTAAACTTTTAGTTGCAAAATAAAGAATGGTAATAACTAAACAATAGAGAGTCATTTTTGACAATACCAAAAGAACATTTGTAAGAAACTTGTTGCAGCAATTAAGATATAATTCATCCCTTGGACACAGTATTAAAGTATGCTTTTCAGGGTACCCTTAGGGGTGATTCATTTTTTGTTCAGTGGACTTTGTTCAGAATTAGAACTAATACACTGCATGTGATTTCTAAAATTGAAAAAAAAAATCATTTAATAAATATTATTTAACTTTATCTACAAGGCCATGTACAATAGGCTTAAATAGTTCATAAATTACTTGTGGAATGTTCATAAGGATTGGTAAATCTAACATTGCACAAAAATCAAGATTTAAATATCACAAAATAGGGTTAAAAAAAATTTCGAAACATAAATGATACATGTTATATTAATACAATAAAACATATTTAGTCTTTATATTTTACATAAAATTTAAAATATATAGATTTATTTCTATTCTCTTAGTAACCTCTTTGACAAATTCTCAATAAATTATATATATAGTTACTTAGACAAAATAAAATTGAATTTAGCAATTTTTCATCATCGATCAAGAAGCAATAAATTTTAGAAAATTAAATTGAAAACTGTAAACTGAACAGTTGGACTGAAAGATAAAAAACTTGAATTTACTGATATGGAGCCTCTGTATACTGTTAGATAAAAACATTTGTAATTAACATTTAATTTGTACTTATGTTAATGAATTTATTTAAAAAATAACATTATAAATATTTGGTATTGTTTAATGGAAAAATTTACTGAAAGTAGTAAGAATAAAAATTGAAAGATTAGTTACACGAAAAATCTTTTACTAATTTTACCAAATGGTTTTTACTTAGAAAATGAGAAATGTTTTGAATCTTCCTTTAAAAATTTTAAGACTTAGCTTAAAATGAAATCACACATAACAGGATAAAGTATAAAATTACAACTAAAGTTTTAAAAGAAATTGCTGATAAAATTGGACTGATAGAAAAAATAAAAGTTCTAAGTTTCTTCCATACAATTTTTAATGCTTCATTTTGCAAAAAATATCAATAGGTAAAATAAGAATTTTCTGAAAAAATTTATGAGATAAAATAATTACAACATTGATTGAACTAAAATTTTGAATTTATTTTTTTTAAAGTTTTTCAAAATTCATTTAAATAGAAATCCTACGTAAAGAAATTGTTGAATTTATTATAAATTACTATGTTGGATGAATCAAATAATTTTTATTTTAAATTTCCTATTGATTTTTTCAGAAAGAATTTCCATAATGCACTAAATGTATAAAAATGGATCAATATCAAATATTTTACACTTAAAACTAAAAATTATTTCAAAAGAAAAAGCACCAAGTGATTATGGAACTTTTCAATTCTTTTGAGAAGTTTAAATATACATTATTTTCAACATGCGATTGCATCGTAACAGGAAAGAAAAATTTGATAACCAATTTAAATAATCTAAACAAATATTTAAAAAAATGGAATGTACTGAACATGTTAATAAATATAATTGAAAGATTTAAATTAAATAAACATCAACTTCTCAAAATACAATGGAAACATGCAAAGATCTAGATAACTGCAAGTTGGAATAATATAAATATAGATGCACATATTAAATAAATGGAAAAACTTCTATATACTCTACAACAATAACAAAGATTGATACAACAATCTAAGAAATATCACAAATACAAAATTTTGCCACTCCCCTAAAATCTAAAAGCTATTTTTAAATTTTTTTTAAGATTAAAAAATCTGAATAAATATATTTGAAAAATAACCCAACAAGCATGTAACATTTATTTACAAGTACAAAGCAGGAAGAAACATTTCACTTAATAATAATAATTAAACAAATAACAAGAATGACAAATCTTTTTAGTATAAAAAATGAAAGTAAAATAATTCACCATTTTAGTAAAATAATTCACAATTTAAAATTTTTCACCTATAGCTAATTCTTCATCAAAAGAAGAAATCTCAAATTTATAGATTTCAAAATCTACATAACTTAAGACTATCTTAAATTTAAAGACTTCACTTTCTTCATCACTAGAGAATATTCTAAATTTATAAACTTCAATTTGATAAGTTATAAATTTAAATTTTGTAATTCTGAATCATTTTTGGGACATCTGATAAAGAGATAACTTCTCATAATTGTTCTTAGATTAAATTATTCTAGTTATCTTTTCTATAAATTTAAAACTAACTTGAAATATAATATTCAAAAGAATAAATTAACGTCAGAATTAGAATTTTTATAACAATTTATATCTATTGCACGATGAACTGCAATTTTATTTAATTTATTTCTAAGGTTTCTTTAAGAAGAAAATAGAGATATTTTGCAAAACGCTTTACTAATGTATTCTTAACGCTAAACCTTATTTTAGACCCTTTAGCAAAACTAAAAATTCTTGCGCATGTTTCGTGAACAAATAGTGTTACTTAATTTCGCTATTGTTTTTGTCAATTGAAACAAATGAAGAATAATAAAAATGCATTTTTAGTGTCTTATGAACATTGAAGTGACAAATAACTTTTTACTGACATATGAGAAGTCTATCAGCTGCCATTTAATACTATTTATCTTATCAAAGTCTTGGCACTTGAGATTGAAGAAATAAGGTTAAAATAAATAACTACTTTATAAATATACTCTGCATAGAAATAATATGCAGGTTATAAGCAGGTATTAAATTTTATGGATCAGCTGTGACATCCTGTTTATTTTATGCACCTCTTGAAGTTGCATAAGTGAAACTTTATCAGAAAGAAACCATAAATCAATGCAAACCGTCTAAATATTTGTGACTTGCTTCAACCAGTCATAACATGATGTTTAAATGGCTTCTGTGTCAGGAAACAATTTTAATCCGCCACAGGTTGATCCCGCTGAGGGAACTCAGAATGAAATTCCCATTTTGCAGTATTTTCCTACTGAATAACACGGGAAAACTCTTCTTTTTTATTTTTTTGCAGGAAAGCCATTAAAGTTTAGAAAAAAGCTAGGACTAGCATTCAGAAGATTAAAGTTATTTTTTGAAGAAGCGTTTCAGTAACATATTGAGAATTTGGTCTTGTTTTTGGAACCTTTTTTTTGTTAGTTTTTTAAATAATAAGAAGTGTTTTTTTTTTTTTTAATTCCTTGCCTTATCTAAGAAAAAAAATCAAATTAATGGTCTCAGTTGGCTCAAAATTGGCTCGCTATCAGTCCTAAATGAGCACACACCGATTGGCCAATATTGGGATGTCTAGAGTTTTTACCATTGGTCCTATATAGGGCCAACATCGGCCTATATACAACCAATATAGGGCTTATATTGGCGGAATAATGACTATAAGACATCGGGTGATTCTGACAACTCTATATAGAGCCGATATGGGTTTTAAAGTGGCTGTAAAATACCGGGTGAATAGGACAATTCTATATAAGGGCAATATTTGAGCCCTTATTAAACCAAGATTCATGAATATTGGTCAAATGAGGAGGACCCAAGTTATTTTGTAGCTAGGGATGTATGATACAAAAGAAAGGAAATGTTGTATCCAGCTGTAATTGTAGAGGAAAATTTCTTCTATTATTCTATTTGATAGGCTGTCAACATATGTTGATAATATAATTAGCAATTATCAATGTGTGTTTAGAAAGGGATCGACAGTCAAGCAAATCTTCTGCCGAAGACAGCTTTTGGAAAAGTGCAGAGAATACAGAATAACCTTCTTATAGATTTCAAAACTGTATATGATTGTATTAATAGGTAATTCCTTCAGAAAGCTATGCATGAACTGGGCATACCAAGATTTTCAGAATTATTGTTATTCAAATACAGAGTTAAAATTTTTTTTTCCATTTCTGTAGTTAGTTTAAATTTTGTGTTGATTAGAAAGTCTGAAAACTTTGAGCATAATATGGAGAATCAGTTTTAACACAGAAAAATTTCCAAGTTAGCTGCGATTAGAAGAAATAAAAAACTTCCTAATTCAGTTAATATAATGTTCACATAATCTGGTACACCCATAAGTTTGAGTAACTGGCCCAAGGATATAAACAAAATGCTTGAATACCTGCATTTAAAATATAAACAATTAGTTCAAATAACAGTTGCAAGGATAAACAATTAGTTGGAAAAAATGTCTCTGAGATAAAAACAATTAGTTTGAATAACAGCCTTTAAGACATGAACAATTCTGTTGAATAACGGTCTCTGGGATCCAAAAAATCAGTTTGATTGACAGTTTCTAGGATCTAAAAATATAAATCTCTAGGATATAAATTGTTAGTTAGAATAACTGTCTCGAAGATTTAAACGTTAGTTTTGAAAAAATTACAAGTACATCTATGTGAAGTGAATTAAAAAAGAGTTATTTATATCACAAGATGCTCTATTTTGCTGAGCAAATTTGTATTGCTTAAGCATATTTTAACTATGGCATTTATTAAAATACAACAGGTATCTAATTTTGAAAGTGGAATTTTCTATTTTCAAAGGTACAGTTGAAAGTGCTTTTTTTTATGTTACTAAGTGCACTGCAATTGAGTAAACAATGGGAATTATTTCCCTAAGCGTTAATTTTTGTAGCAAAATTCTGGCACCATTTTCGATGTCCTATCATAAACTAACCAATAGTATCATACTTTGTGCTTCATAGTTGATATTTACAATATTTTCCTTAAAGTGGACTCAAATAATGACACATTTTAACAACTTATAGAAATGAACTATATTCAATTATTTTTCAATCATAAAAACAAAAATATTTAAATAAACAAATATAATTATAAAAAAATGAATATTTTATATATTTAATTGATTTCAGTTTAAATACCATAAAAATATTTGAGAAATGTTTAATACACTTTCTACATTTGCAAACAAAATACCATAAAATTAAAGTGAATTATTTATTACATCAAGGATTTAGTTATTACATAATTTTTATTACATGTAAAATTTAGAATAAAGTTTCTAATTCTTTAGCATGGAATTAATCACTAAAAGTTGAATAAGGATATACAATTTAAGTTATAAAATCTTTTGTTCCTTTTTCTAACTTGATAAATTTATTATTTTGTTCATTAGCAGAAACTGGTTTTAATGTATAAAACAATAATAATGAAGTAAATCAAACAATTTTAAAATTGGCTATTTTAAGATCTAATAATTATCAAGACTTGAACCCATACTTTTTTTTTATCAGAAAATAAACACAACTTATATAATGTGCATATTTGATATTCAAACCGTTTCCTAGGATTGATATAATCAACAATACTATAACTTTAATAAAAATGTTACAAACTGTCAGATTTAGGTTAGTATTTAAACTGTATGTTTGAAAGTATTATACACTAATTATGACAGTCATAAAAATCTTTTTCACAACCCATCATTTTTTAAGTAATGTTAAGTATAATTTTGTGGAATGTTTTAAAATAAAGTATAAAAGTTGAAACACATTATTAAAAGAGATTAACAAACCCATAAACAAAGAAATGATCGAGATAGAAATTCCTGTTACATGTATTTACAAAAATTACTTTAAACCACACTTTCATTTATGCGTGTATAAATATATGACCAGGAAATATTTCTTATGAAGAAATGCTTATTTAGATAAATAATTGTGAAAAGGAAACAAAAAGTATGCCAACTATCTTAAAAACTTAATATTTAGCTGCTTAATACAGACTTAAAAAAAACCTAACTTATTTTTTGTGATCAAAAATTTACAGTAATAAAAAGTAAATGAAATTAAGGGATAACGAAAACTGTTTAAACTTAATCCTATTAGGATTTAAAACCGTTAATTTTTCTTTTATAGCTTTCAGAACTTTTCCACTTATTTCTAAACAAAAAAAAGAAAAGACTTAACTTTTATTATACATCATATTCTAGCATATAGCAGATTCCTTAGCATTTAAATTTAAAAAGAATTTCATACTTTATTTTGTTTTTTAAATGGAAATAAATTCATTTAAACTTTTAAATTTACCAAATATTTCATAAAAAATTCCAACATAGAAATTTTTAAAGCAATTAAACCAGCAGTTCCCAATTTTTTCTAGGTACAGAAGACTACATAATTGTCTTTCTTTAGGCAGGAGCCTCAATTAGTAAATGAAATTCATCTTAACCAAATAAACACTAATCATTTACTAAATTAATAATACTATAATAATAATAAACACTAATCTACTATATTATCTACTACCATAATAATAATAAACAATCATTCAATAAATAAGTTTATTTATTTTCAAAATATTAACGTTGATTTTTTCATCTTTTATGAATATTATTTTAAAATTAGGTTTCATTTTAGACAATTTAGACTGGAGCGACATCCAGTCTAGTTCAGAATTTGTTTTTGGTGTATAAAAATGAATAAAATATGCTGAATAACAGTTTTTGTTTAAATGTAAATTACATGAAAATAAATAGTTTTACAATCGTTACAAACATTGAGAATGGTTAACAGAGAAAAACATTTCTTTATTGTTGAATTTCTGTTATTTACTTTGAATTGAAAAGTTTGATGGGAAATGCTAGTATATTTTTTTTCATAAATGTTGATATTCTTTTAATTCATTGAATATATTGCTATTCAAAAATATTTTATTAAAAATACTATTTTCTTTGACTGACATTTTGTCTAAATAATTTCATTAACATAACCAAAATATTAAATAAATGGATTGCTGAGTGGTTATAAATATAATTGCAGGTTTCAAAAATCATTACTGATTTGAAAAAAAAAAAAAAATTATAACCCTCGGAACCCTTTTATCCGGACACCTTTTGGGAACCGCTGTTTTAAACACACAATACTTGAGAAATTTAACTTTTTTTTCCTTAAAAATAAAATTAAGTGTTAGTAAGTTTCTTAGTTTAAAAAATTCATATAATTAAAAACTCACGTTAATATTTGTAAATATTACATTCTTAACAAATTAAAAATTCGCATCATGAGCATGCATCACGAGCAAATTAATAAATTTAGGAATTTTTATAAAACTTTCTGCAGTTACATACAAGATTATTAACTGCAATATAACTTCACATAAGAGTACAGTGTGCAAAAAAAAATAAATTTATAAATAGCTTTTGATCTAAATGAACAGAATTTTGCATACTGAGAAACAATCTTAACGATTTGAGAAGTAGCTCTAAATATATAATATATAGCTTGAAAAATATACTCCAGGCAATATTTCATATTGCAAATTAAATTAAAATAATTAGAACAGATTTTATCATAATAACAGATTTTTTTCTCAACATTTTAGCATTGTTGTTTAGCAGGTTAGCATTGTTGTTTGGCAGGTTAGCATTGTTGATCCTCAAAATATGATTAATATAATTTAGTTAGAAAATTAGTTAAAAATTTGATCCTATGTGTTTCAGACTGCAGCTACTCCAAATATTTTTTTCGGATTAAAAACTCAATTCATCATTGATTTCATAACTTGAAAGATTATCTTAATTCACTAACAATCACGATAAAACCGACAAGATTGCATGTTAGTAAATGTAAATCTGATCATCAGATCCTGGTGTTTCGTTTTGCAGGTTTTTTTTTTTTTTTTTTGCACACTGTACTTTAATTACCCTTTAAGAGTCTTAAAAATGAATACTTCAAATGTTTAAACGTTTTGAAACTTATTAAATTCCAAACAATTTAACTCAAAACAATTATCCGCAGCACGTTAATTGGCATGTGAAAACAGTGCTGCAGTAGTTGGCATTGTTTATTGCACTTTTGTGCTTTAAAGGCGAATTCTCCCAAAGAGGTTATTGTTTGTTTCTTCTTCCTTTTTAGCTTCTGGACAGGGCATCAGCTTGGATGGAACACGAGGTAAGCGGTCAGTCATTCTCTCTTGGGGAACAGCTGGAGGAGGGGGTAAGTTGTGCTCAAGGCGGTAAGCTTCCCATCTCGCATCGTCGGATTCGTGCGTCAAATAACGCCATCCTACTTGGCTTTCAAGTTCTCTGAGATCACACCAAGTTTGATAATCCTGATAAGATATGAAACTATTTGATAACAGTAACTGAATTAAACATAAAATATAATTCGATCTTGGTATTACAACTTCGAGTTATAGCTTGATGTTGTAATTTATTAATGAAATTATAACATCATTAAAACTATGTAAAATAGAACGACATGGGAATATTTAAATAAACCTTATTGGATAGATATTAGTCAGGTAAAAAATTTTATATTAGTTCATGAAACTTAAGCAATTTAGAATTCAGTTATAATTCAATAGTAATAAATATAGACTAATCTTTGGAGCACTCAGTCTGCCAAATATTTATTGAATCTATTTCGCATAGGAGTTAAATAATGATGAATATGATTAACAAAATTCTTGATTAATAAATTCTGATTAATAAATAAATTATTAATGATTAATAAATAAATTATTAATGATTAATAAATAAATTATTAATGATTAATAAATAAATTATTAATGATTAATAAATAAATTATTAATGATTAATAAATAAATTATTAATGATTAATAAATTACGGTTAAAAAAAAAAAAAATTCATTTACACATACTGATATAATATTTTAAATATGTCAATATAATAATTTTAAAAAAATAGGAGTTTTTTAAAAAAAAAAAAAGAAATTATGTTAACAGATATCATATTTCATTATAGGTACAGGATATACCAGTCTCAATTTTAGTAAGTATAATAACATTTAAAAACTCCATCAATTCAATTTTGTTAATTAAAAAGAAAAGTGAAAAAAAATTCACATTTTCATGAGAAAGAAGAAATTATCAGTTTAAAGTAGTAAGATGAAAAGACTTAATAAACAAGAACTACATATTTAAAAAATAAAATATTTTGTTTTACGAGTATTTAAATTTAGAAGAGAAGAGAGTTTGGACATCGTAAAAATGATTTAATAATGGCCATTTTTGGCTGCTGAGATCAGCTCTTTGGCCTAGGAGAAAAAAAGAAAAAATTAGAATAAGGGATTTTTGGGGATATTTAATGGAGATTCTGGGATTTTCTAGAATTTCAGAGTATTTTAGGAATTCTGAGCTTTAATGATGGATGTTTTAAAAATTTTTTTTAAAGATATGCAAAAGGATAATGGGGATTTTAATGACAGGAAGCAGCAGGCAGATGTGATTCAGCATATGTAACATCTCTACTTCAACAGAAGGGTTATTCTGACTTAATTTGTGCAACTTTTATTATAATTTTAAATTAAAAAATTTTTAATGCTCTATTAGAAATGTATTAATAATCTTTTTGAAAAATGTCTCTCATGCATAACTGACCACTGAGCATTAGTCATGAGCAGACAAAATGTGATGCAAAGATAAATTTTAAAACAAATTCTGTGTTATTAACTTGGATAGAGTTGTTACTAAGAAAGAAGCTACTCACTTGAAGCCATGAATGAGCCAAAGACTTGTCAACCGTAAATCGCTTCCTAGTTTTCACTTGGAGAAGATTATTAATTAAGTCAATAGCTATAAAAACAAATAATTCAACATCAATTTATGAAATTAATCAACAAGAATAAGGAAATTTTCAAATTATGTACTGAGAGGGTTGGCCACTCAAATCTCCCTGTACATATTATACACAATATATAAAGAGAAAACAACAATTATTCTGCTCTTGTGTGAGTAATATGGGTCTAAGAGTGAAAAAGGAACAGCTGAATATACTTCAACAATGATATAGTAAACAAAATTGTTTAGTATAGCTGAAATATTATCCTAAAATATACCATAGATTGTGTTTTGAGTGGTCACCATTTTTCAAAAGACAAAAAATAAGAATAATTCCCCGTATTTTCTCAGTTTTTAAAGAAAAACTGGAAATTCCCTGCATTTTCCGTTATTTTAGGTGATTTTCCCTGTATTTTTCGGGTTTTCCCTATTCTCCTTGTGGAGTGGCAACCCTGACTGACTAATTAAATTTAATTGGGTTAATTTTATTTTATTCCCAACGTTCAATCAAATTTATTATAAATTTCCAGATTACATTGATTTTTGAAATCTTTCATAAAGCACAAGGTAATCAGTTATCTGATTTAAAAACTTTCAGATCTAACCAATAATTTTTAAATGATGCCCAAAAAATAATAATTATAAAAAGAACAATTTGTAATACCTTAAACTTAAAGCAAAGCTTTAATTTACATATTACCCTGCTGAAAAGAAACATTAGTACATTAAAACAGGCACATAGCTTAATTATTCAAAATATTAAACTCTTCTTTTTTCTTTTTTTTTTTTTAATGACAATATTGAAATCTAGATGAAAATTGTTACAATAAATGTACTTTATATTTTGTCAGGTCCAAACAATGCAGCATTGGTTTAACTTTTTAAATAATAAAAAGTCATACTACAATCACATTTCATTTTCACAAATTGTGGCTTTTTTTTCAGTATCATAGTTCGTCCCATAACGGTAAAATGCAAAGGCTGTTGTTTTAACAAAGCTCTTCAACAATTAGTCTATCTTCATATGAAATGACTTTTATGCAATCATACTATTTTTATAAGGCAAAAATTGTATGTTTCACAACTTTTTACATTATATAAAATAATAATGCTTTATCTTTAACTTTTAAAGGAAAAAAATACATTCTGCAGTTTTAAGATACAAAGAATTAAAAGAAAGACTAACACAACAGTAAGAGTGGTGTGTTAAGATTAACAGAACCTAACAATCACGAATAACTGTTATAAATTGACAACTATAACACATTACCAGGACTCTCATCTACATCTGCAATAAAACTGCTCTGTTTGGATGTTGAGTTTGAGCCCAAGAAGACGGTAAATACAAGTAAATCCATAACCATGGTGTTCTTTTCTGTCAGTTCTTTCATAGTGTGTTATGTGCTAATAAATATGTCATTCGCCTATTCATTAATCTTTGAAATCCCTTCCATTCATACCAATAAAGAGTGTCCCAAAATTTATGCAAAATTTGAATAAAACTTAAAATTGAATAAGTGTTGGCTAACAGGAAAAAAAGAATACAGTTTGGAAGCTGGCAATATAGGGCTAATAAAAATACAGCACTACACGAAAGAACAATGTGTTTTCAATAATATTTCAAAGATAATAAAAATTTGGCTACTACAGTTTGGAAATTTTGTAAAAATAGGGTCAGAATACGGGTATAATTTTGTCAACTTGGAAAAGAGTTATTAAAGAATTTAAAGAAACTGGTTCATTTGGGGATGCTAAACATACTGGCTGTCCAATACACATGTGGTTTCAATAAGTGGGTAGCACACCATACAGTCCATAAACCAATCGAATTACTGCCACGAAACACTTCCTGAGCATTTACTGTTTCCTTTAAGTAATCAGAATTAGCCTTCTATATCATGTGACTTAACACCATGGGATTTGTATTTGAAGTGTGTCAATAAGCTTTGTGCATTGAAGGAAGAGATTTATGCTGTATCAAAAATCCAGCCACAATATGTTATTAGCTGCTCTTTGTTTCAATAAAAAAAAATCTGTGTTTTCTACTCAATTCAAATCCTGCATCAATTTTGTGACACCCTTTATTAAAAATTAAATCTGAAAGTCTTAAAAACATCACTTAGACTAAGTAAGGTTACTTTTGTAACACATTTCACATTTCTCTTTAACCCACTGACAGTTATGCACGTAAAAAGTCGTATTTTAACCTGCAGTCTTCTCTGCATAGCAAAACCGGTTTTCCCATGTTAATGGATAGGGGAAAAGTGGGTAGGGGAGAAACATTCTCTCAATTTCGCCCATTTCCTTAACCGCCAGTGGGTTAATGCTCCTGATAGACATAACAAATTCAAAAAGTTTTATTGTTTTAAATTGCTTTTTTCTTTCAAAATGCACAATAAAACAATTTAAAAAATGGATTCAATTCGTCATACATTAAAGCATTTAACTAAACTGAGAAAACATTTTTAACCTTCTGGAGATATTTCTTTCCAGGGTGATGGGGGATACATAAAAGCTGCATTCTGTATTTGATCATTAATGTCTTCATCTTCATTAAAAGGGAATGTTCCACTTAAGCTGAAAAGTATAAATCAAATTATTAATTGAGATGCATAGGCATCAAAATACTTTCATTAATTTACAAATTTAAAAAATAACTCATTTTAACAATGAAATTTGTACTGCCTTCTGAATTTTTAAAAGTTGCTTATTTTACTTTAATAATATACTTTTACACGTTTTATAGATCCTTCACAATACACACATGTGAGTTGAGAGATCGTCTGATCACAAATGATTTTCCCTTAATCTTAATTGTATTTTTAATGCTACATATCTTTAGATTAGGGCAGGTACAAGTATGGATGTAAAACACCCAGATTTTCATAACTTGAAATAAATACCCTAGGTAATTATTTGGGTAGGAACCCGAAATTACAAATATATATATTTAAAATTTGTATTCAAAATTCAATGGTTATGTTTTTATTTAAGGTTTTACTAAATTATATATTTATTTAAGGCCCAATTGAGCTTTGCGTACATTGCCAATTTGTTATTTACTCGAAAGAAAAATTGATTGAATTGAACATGTTAATTGCTGTATAATCATAATTTTTTAGTTTTCTTTAGTTAAGAGTAATTGCAATTAAATTCTCCATAAAATCAGATAAGTATAATTTTATTTATTAAACTGAAATAGAAATAGCTGAGATACGTGTTCATAGTTTCTTCATCCTATACTATTTCATATTACCTACTATAAGTTTTAGATTTAATACAAATCACAAGATATTCAAATTTAAAGAAATATTCAATTAAAAGAAACATTCAACTAAAAGAATAATCAATTAAAAGAAATAGTCAATAACTAACTAATGTTATCAATGCAATTTAAAAGCTTGCAACGAAATAAAATTGTAGTTACAAAAAAAAAAAACCTAAATTTATTTCTCCTTAGGAATTGTTGCAAATTTGTTAATGTACACAAACTAAAAATAAACTAAGTATACCAATTTTCGTTTATATAAGTTTGTAATATTAATGAAATATAATTTATATTGCTACCAACAATTTCATATTTTAATAAGAATAAAAATACCAAACAAAGCCGAAACCTACCTAACATAAATAATAACTCCTACAGACCACATATCTAAAGATCTGTTGTAGCCTTTGTTCCGTAATACTTCAGGAGCTGAAAATATTATTTGAAAACAGTTATTGAAAAATTATTATAAAAAACAGAAGTGAATGAACAAAAAAGTTTTGAAATAAATGAATTAAAACTATTAGGATTTCTTTAATGTGAAACTCGTATCACTACCACCTTAATTCAGAAAAAAAGTAGTGTTAATATATAATGATATAAAAGGTTGAATTAGCATAAAATAAAGAAATTAACACTAAACTTTATTATAATGAGAAAATTTGGAGCAGTTGGAGTTGAACGGCATAATTGAGTAATTAAAGATTGTGATGAAAATGACAGTTGAAGATGAAAACTGGATCCTAATTATAATAAAACTTTTATTCAGTAGTATTTGTAGAGCTCAAGATACAAAATTAAAATCCATAAAACTTTCGAAGTGAAATAATAAATTTTGCATCAAAATATCAATAAAGACAGGCCATGGGAGATAAATCCACCATAGCATGTTTAATCAAAATCCAAATTAAAAAGTGATTGAATTGCTCCCAACAGACAGTTAGGAGCATGGGAAGAGATTTATGGTTGGCAATTAATCGAAAGATAAAATAGTCAAAAACAAAGCCAACCCTTCATAATCAATATTAAATTTGAAAATAACTTGGCTATAGCTAATCGCCAAAAAGGAGCGTGAGAATTAGTACAACCCTGTAACTGAAACTTTTACATAGTTATAAATATATTTTGATGTTCAATCTAGTCGCAACATTGAATTAATGAGTTTTACATTTGTATTGAATTAAAAAGTCAGCCGTTACATTGATTGTTAAGAAGAGATATTTTAAAAGTTAGGAAATATGTAATGCCTATGTGAGACCTGGACAATGACCCGTGGAGATGAAAATATGATAGCTAGATTTGAGAGAAAAATACTGCCACATTGTAAAAATGGAGGATAGCAGGACAACCATAAAAGTTTTCAGTGCTAGGCCACCGGGTACAAGAAAAAGAGGACGGCCAAACCTAAGATTTTTAGACTGCCTTGAAAAGGACCAACAAGTTTTAAAGATAATAAACTGGAGAACCTTGGCTAAGGAAAGAATGTCTTGGCATAGGCTTGTTGAGAAGGCCAAGGCCCATCCTGGGCTGTCATGCCAATGAGAAGAAGAATTATAACATCACATTTATGTTATTAAATTAAATTAGCAAGCATTGGTGTTGAAAAATGAAAAGAAAGAAAATATTCAAATTCCATTTTAATAACAAGTTCAAATACTGTAACATTATATTGCACCAATTACTGTTATTAAGGGATAGTTCAAATATTATGTAAGCATTTGTTTGGAGATTTTTTTACCAGTTCTTGTCAACAAATCACAAATTGATAAAAGAAAGTCGTAATTAGTATTTGCTTTAATTTTGACTTTTACTGTAGCAACATAGATTAAGGATTAAATTCAATTAAAAAGATGCAAGTGCCATCACACAAAGCTTACGTTTTAATCCGTGTAATGAAACTTTGAATAGAATATTCTTTTAGAAGTTTTTATGTTTTCTTTAGTGTTTTAAAATTATGACCTCTTAAAAACTCTTTGAAGCAATTTTTGCTAGTTTTTTCTTCCCCTGAATTTTTCTCGTGTAAGTTTTTGGAAAAATTTTCAATTTTGCTTAAGAAAATTTTGAAAATAAGGAGATTTTGGTGACTTACGTAAGCACTACTCGTGCCACTTCTACCCCTGGTCAGCAAAAGTAAGCAAACCACAACCATCGATAGGTACTTGCATAATATTTGAACTGCACTTTTTAAGTATTTTTTTTAAGTTAAAAAAAAAAAAGGGAAGAAGAAAAACACTCAACCATAAAATCAATCAGGCAGAATTCTATCAGTTAAATTATTTTCTTGTAAATGCAATTTAGTAATTGAAACACTCTTAAAAATTACACAGAGAATCTATATGACTCTTTAAAGAGTTAAGAACTGTAATACTGTTTGTTATAAAGAGTTTTGAAACAGAATAGTATTATTAGAATCCATCAACATCAGACTAGTTAAATGTTTTTTTGTTTAAGAAATCTTGTTAAGAAAATTTTTTTGTTAATTTCTTTTAAGAAACAGCATTTGGTATCAGTTTCGTTTAATGAAATGAAAAATATTGCAAATAAGTTTTTTTAGGATATATTACTTGGTATCAGTTTGATTTAATGAATTGATCAATATGGTAACCTCTACCAGTATGACTATGCATATATGTTAATTACAAGAAAAAATTTAACAAGCATAAAAAGTATTGTTTGCATTGAAAAAAAATTGAAGTGTTGCAGGTTTAGCATTTTACTAAAATATTGCCTAAAGTATTTGGAAAAATTTATTACAGTGCCTAAGAAAACATCTTACATTACTTAGACACTGGTATAAATAAATACCAAATGAAACAAAAGGACACAATTTATGTTATTTTAAAAAAAAGGAGAAAAAAACCTTTACAAAATATTATTTTAAGCAATTACTGTTTGTTGTTGCCGTAGGCCATTTAAGGCAAGAAGTGCGATTGTTCTTGTTTTCAAGTGACGTTATCTATGGCCAAGAATTTGACTTCTGCCACACCCAGATTTCACACCAGTTTATAGAGAAGACCCATTCACTCATCCACAGATCGTAATTTTGACCAGAACCGGAGAACAACCAATCTCCAATTCAGTACCCCCAGATGTATAATTTGTTTTGTGTAAATGGAGGACTTTGTAATCCCATAGATTCAACGTGCACCAGTGACTATTTACTACACGGGAATCTTCGACCGGCTAGATTCGAAGTCCTTTTCTCACAAACGTGAGTCCAGTGCCCTGCCAACCAGGCTATCCCGGTCCACTTTTGTAATTACTAAATAATTGCAGTAAATGTAAGTAATTTCCAAAAAATTTAAGAATGAAATTATATTCAAACCTAGATAAGCAGGTGTTCCTACGACAGATCTTCGAAAAGATTTCTCTCCAATAATGCGGGCAAATCCGAAATCACAAAGCTTAACCTATTAAGAGTGCAAATTGGAAATATAAATTACCAAATTCTGACATATTTAATAGATAATACTATAAAATTTGTTTAGACATACTTGTGGAAAATCTGAATCTGAAGACAAAAGCACATTTTCTGGTTTTAAATCACAGTGAACAATATTCTTAAAGTGAAGATGTCGTAAAGCAGATAATATCTACAGTAAATGAAAACAACATTTTATGCACAAATACTCAGAGTGAAACATTATTATTAATGAGAAATCATAGTATAAATATTTCACAATCATTCAATTGCATTTATAAAAAAAATTTTAAAAAGAATAATCTGTTTAAAACATAATTTTATTCTAAAAGATGCTATCACCAAAATATTTTATGTATTTTTTGTCAGAGTATTACATCCATTTCAAAAGTAAACCAATTTTCCCATAATTTTTTTTTTTTTTAAAAAACAAAAAAAAACTTAAATTTAAATATCAAATAACAAAAGTCATAAATTTTTTATAGATAGAATCAACTGGTGTTACTTTGCCTACTGGGGTTATTTCACCCATTTTATTAAAAATAATTATTACGTGTCAAAACAATTTTATTTTAAAACCGTCTATATTAGCTAACCTAATTTTTAGATTTACGACTACTAATGTTCAACTCCGTAGCATTGCAATTTTGAATCCAATCCAGAAGACAAGGGTACTCCTGGATCAAATATTGGAAGGAATTTTGCCTTAGTGGAAGACTTTTTAATGAAACTAACCTGCATAAGCGTAGCATGGAGAGGAAAACCAGGAAAAACTCTTACGGTTAGCCTGACAGCAAGCAGACTCTAACCACTGAGGATATTTAACATAAGCACTGCGGTAGGTGCGAGCCGTGTGCGGAATTCTTATCGACCAGTCATCGCTGGGCTTTGAACCAAAACACTTGGTATGCCAACCCGCATAAACTCAAGCAGTGCTTTTTAAAGAAGCTTTTATAAAAACATTTCAAACAATCTAAGACATTTTACATGCCTAAATTAATCTTATTTTTTTTCTATCATTTTTACCAATAATTGTCTACTAAAATTTTATGATGACTATCTAACAAGTATATAAATAAATTTTATATCCTAATTTATCTTTATTTATTTCTATATTATTTATTAAATAATTATTTAATATATAAACAAATTTTATAAATTATATATATATTATACATAAATGAATAATTTTTTGAACACAGTTATTAAATTTATTTTTGCTCATTTCACACTTACAAAAAAAAACATAGGACATAAAGCAATTTTAGGAGCAATTTCAATAGAAAACATCGAGTAAAATATCTCTGTTCAGTTAAATTTTTCAATGAAGTTTTTGAATTTTAACTGACAGCGAAAATATATTTTAACATCGCAAATCACCTTTATAAGCCCAAAAAAGCCTAGATTTATTGTCTTTTCTCCAATTGATAGAGGGGTGCGCAGTTTTTTCACTAAAAATTTTACATTGGATAAAATAACATTTGATCTTATTTTAAAACAGATTTTTAATGTCTTGACAATTCTGAATAAAGTTGAAAACAAAGACTCATAATAACACTTTTTTAACATATAATGCTAATATCACATAGTGGCCACTCTCCAGAAGAAGAAAACAATTTCCTTCCAAAGATTTCCAGAATAAAATTTTTAAACATTTTACAGAATGTTGTAATATAAATAAACTAGATTTCAGTTGTAATTTAAACATTTACATATAGATTCATTGAAGTTTTACAATAAATGCAAAAAATTGTTCATTTCTTCAACCAGAATTTATTCATTGTTTTGCACATAAAAGTTTCACAACATTAAATAAATAAAATGATTAAGAATTTCAATTCATGAAAAATGTTTTAATGCCTAATAAATAATAGATTAAAACGCACTGAGTGTCTGACGCTTAAATTGCCTGTAATTATTAATTGCTAATACTCTAAGAATTTCCAGAGTAGACTTACTTTTCCTGAGAATTCCAGAAAATATCCTGTTTCCAGAGAGAACAGTCACTTCGTATTAGCAGTCACACATTAATCACTTAAAATGTAACTTACATTTTCGGAATAAAAATTTTAATAGTTTCATTGGTTGTAATACAACATTATCTATTTTTTTCTCTCAGGAACTTAGTTATAAGTCAAACTATAGATAAACAAATGACAATTACGAAAAAATACAGCAAATAGGCACATGAATTGAAAGTTTCAAAAAGTAATCTTTACTTGGAAAACTAAAAACTTTGTTATTCTTTCAGACAACCTCCTCATTTCACTTGAAAGGATCATCTCTAGCATGTCACCTTTTAATTTCTCCATCACAACAAATATCTACAAAAGAATAATTACATTCATTCTTAAAAATAAAAGAAAAATGCTTCTTTTTTATATTTATTAGTATAAATTATAATAAATATTTATTTATACAAACATATTACATTAATATATATTTATGAATACATGGGTGAAGTGGCAACATTCACAGGTGTATTCAAGATTTAAGTTAAGAAGTTGCTATTTTATTTATGTATTTTCTTATGTATTTGTGTAACTCCAAATAATATTTTGAGAAAGAAAGAGATGAAACTTCACCTTTCTTTTAATTTGAGTGCCTGTTCACCAACAAAAAAAAAATATATCAGGAAAAGTAAAATTCCAACTGTATAGATAGTAGGCATCAAAAAAAAGTAAACTTTTGGCTAGATTAGACATCTTGCTACATACTATGATGAATAACTTTTGATCTTATGATTGGATCTTCCTATACTGGACTCAATTTTAATGGTATGAGAGCCTAACTTTAAATATATTGATTAATTTGTGCTTGCCATATTTTAAGCTACTTTCACAACATAAAATGTTCTAATTTAAATTTTGTTTTTTTAACATAATTCGCGTAAAAGCTTTTTTTAAACCAAATTTTTGAATCAATGCATATTGCTGTACTTACTGTTCTACTTAGTTACATTTTTAATTTAAGACTCATTACACATTTTTTTAAAAGAAAAGATGTACCCTGATTACTGTAATGCCAAACTACTACAAGAAAAAACTAATGGTCTCTTCACTAAATAAATAATCAAATCCAAATTTATTGCTGGATTTTAAGTGAATAGTTTTAATAAATAAAATAATTATAATAGCATTTTATATTTAAATTTGTATGTACTTTTATTTATTTATTTTTTTAATTCCTTGGGTGAGAAAATTAAAGTCAAAATGAACAAAGAAATATACATACAGATGTATGTATATTTCAGATAAGCTTAGGCATTAATATTTTCACAATAATAACCTAAAAATCAGTATAAAAAGCTTACTCTTTCAGGTGTTTCAAACATTTTTTCAAGATTAACTACTCCAGGATGATGAATATTCTGTAAAATAGATACTTCATTTTTTAATTGAGCTTCTTGTTTCGTAGGAAAGCGAATTTTGTCTATCACTTTAATTGCTACAGCTCTGCCACTAGTTCGATGAACACCTGAAAAGTACCAGATATTTTTTGTTTTTAAATGTTGAAAACTCAGCAGCATTTAATGCACAGATATCTAAATATTTGTAAAAATTATAAAATGTTAAAAGAGAATTGATCAGTTGATTAGAAGCAAATACAGGCTAAATCTCTATTTAAGTTACATTTATTTGTTTAAAATCATTTGACAAAGAAAGAATCATAACCTGCAAGCATGGCATGAAATAAATAGCCAAAATAACCTGTCATTGAAGTGATTGCCATAGAAATGGATTGAACTTATACAGCATTTAATGGCAAATGAAACAAAATCAGCCGTAAGTGTCGAGCTTGACTCTGGCATTATGTACTAAAACTTCAATGACATAAACAGAGACAAATGATAAAGCACAAAAACAAAGGAAAAATCAATTAAAGTACCTAAAAAAATGGATGCCATGCCAGTTTAGCAACTTTTTTGCAAAAACCAAATTTTTGGCAATCTCAGGTTTCTCAATAAAAAACCTTATTCCACTACTTTAAAGGTATAAAAAAATTTTAGTGAAGCATAAATACATAAAAAAAATTTATAATTTTTTTTCAATTTTAAAACATGAGCAAACATTTTGTGAATGAAATGCATGAAGTATTAGAAAATATTTTCCTTCATTTAAAACTTAAGATAGAGTTCTCCCTAAGAATAAAAAAGGGCAGGGCTTTCTGAGAAGGTCACTCACTCAACATCATAAATATTTATCAAAATATATAATATTATGCAATAACTTAATTCTATCCTCAACAATTTTTAAATTACTCTCTCATACTATTTTATGAGTATATTTCAAAAAGTAATTCTCCCTCATTATCAATATAAGGAGAAAATTTGTAGTCTATAAAAGTAATTAAAGGCAAAGGAAAGGAAATTTCTGCATTTTTCTTTTTTAAAAAAAAGTTATCTAACAAAAAATTTATTAATTGATAAACAACTTAGAAAGTTTTTTTTTTTTCATAATTTAAACTGAAAATTATAAGAAAATAAACATCTAAATGTGCATTTTTTTTAAAGGTAAACAATAGTTTTAAAATTAAAAACCACTTAAAAATTTATTAATACCCCCCCCCCCCCCAAATACTTATACAAATTTAGTCAGTTAAGAATTATCCTAACAAAGCAAATATTTGTAATAGCAATCAGAATTAATCCCATAAACCAAGATAATTTCACCAGTATGTAATTATTATTTAAACAGTGAATCAATTTTTTTCAAAGTGGAATATAAATGGAAAGAGAAAAAAAAAAAAAAGGCAGTGTTTAAAGGGATGGCAGTTTTGTTTTACTCAAAGGGCAAAGAGGGTGCATTTATTGGGATCAAAGGGCAAGCAGACCACACTGCCCTTCAAAAAACACTGCTTAAGTTATTAACATTTTGTAATTCCTGTGGGTTATATATAACAATTTTTTTTACTAAATAATTAAATAAATAATTGTATTTCTGAAGTCAATGAAGCTTTTAATAAGGTAAAACATTTTACTAGATAGAAAACTTTTAAAGTAAACTGTAAGATCACAAAATACAGAAGGTATTTTTACAGATAAAAAGTTACTACTACTAAGAAATTATTTTATGGAAAATATTTAAATTAAAAAATATATATGGTACCTCCATATACTACACCAAACTGTCCAGAACCCAAAACTTCTTCTGGGAATATTTGATACTGTAAGCTTATATCCTGAAATTATAAGCACAATTAACTAAGTGATATAAGAAGGCAATGAAAAAAAAAATAAAAACTAGGTTGGTACTAAAGTACTTTTTTTTAACCAAAAAATTCTTTAAAATATGTAACTTATGTTGAATTAGTCTAATTTTTATCTTAAAGATAAAATTTTTTGAACAAAGATGAAATGGCCAATTCCTTCAGACAAAGGGGAAAAAAACGATTTGGTTTCAATGTGAATTTTAGCTGATAAGAGAATGAACTACAATACTCGAGCAAACATATAAGCAGAAGCTGTTTTTTCCCCACATAGTAAATAAAGTTATTAATTTGCCCAGCAGTTAATAAGAAAAACAATTAAAAAAGAATTCTGCAGTAATTCCTTATTCATTCAATTTTATTTTTCTCTGACTCAATGATTAACAGTTTTACTTTATTATTTTAATTATATTTTTGTTTCTTTTAAAAATAGATATTAATTATATTATTCAGAAACCTCTCCTGAAACATTATAATGAGCTAAATAAATGTAACCATAATACTTTTATATAATATTAATACCATAACTCATATTTAAGTAGGCAGATGACATCGCAACGTACATATTGACAAATGTAAATCAATTCTTGTTCATAAGTACAATAATATCTGGATTATCCAAAGTAATTGAGATTAAATTTAATTTAAATTATCAAGAGTTCTACATAACTGAATCAGTATCTTGATTATCTGAATCACTTTTCAACTTCGCTTGCTTTTCGCTCTATGTTAACTCATTCACATGAAAAAAAGAACCTCGTTTATCCAAATCTTGTTATGCTCACATAACTGATAATCAAACTACCTGAAACCTTTATCATCACCCAGTTTTTTTTTTTAATTCAACCCATTTTTTACTTTTAAAAAGCACATTATTAACAATGAAAAATGAAGAGGAATTTTTGAATTGAAGTGAGATTTTCAACAACTGAGACTGTGTACTAATTTCAGGAGATAAAAAAGTACAAAATTCATAAATGCTCAACTCACAATTTAAGTCAAATTAGTTGATTTATAATACATGTAAAAATATTTTCATAGTTGTATTGTAATTACGAAAGCAAATTGAATAATAAAACTTATCGTTTTGAATTACCATCTGGATCTTTGAAATGAGTAGAATTTCTTTTTTCATAAAAAGATTTTAACTCTGAAAAAGCATTTGTACTACAATATTTTGTGAAAAAATCAAATCGACTATATGTATCTATACATTATTGTACCTTAGAGATATATAAATTTTATCTTAAAAATATTATACTGTGATTAATACATATGATTTTGCATCTTAAATATGCATTTTTTAATTTAGAATATAAATTTTTTATGATGAAAATGATTTCGTAATTACATTGCTACCTTCACTGCAATGCTTTGGAAATTGGATATGAAGCAAAAAAAATAAAAATAAAAAAATACATAAGGAATAATATCTTTAAAATTAGTAGTAGAGAGATAATAATAATTTAATTATTTTCTTTTTTATGATAAAAGTTGCTTTAAACAAAGTTATGATCATCAGTGAAATACTTTCAAAATCAGCTCAGACACCTGGAAAATTCGAAGCAAACGGCAGACTTAATTTAAAAGAAAAAAAAATATTGAATATATTTTAGCTAAAAGTTAATAATGGAATAATTTTTTTTTCATTAGATGGATGATGATTCAAAACTTAAAAGGTTATTTACAATTGCTAATTATTATAATGAACTTTAGTTAGTATATTCTTAGTTAGTGCATGCTTCTATACTGTTATGTGTTGTTAGCAAAATAGAATTTTTAAGAATATGCAATTTCACAAAAAATTTAATTTCTAAAAATCTGATACAACATTCAATTATCTACATTTTCCTTAACAAGTAACAACAAATTTCAACAGATAAAAGATTCAATTTTCATAACAATGTTAGATATGGCAACAAGCACTTTTAGTATATATTTGTACTCACAAAATTAGGATGAATCAAATTTTCCTGGTTTTTGATGCTGATGGCATTTTTATTATTAATTTTTGAAATATGCCTTATTTATGCATATAAAATAATTTACAAAACACTAATTATCTGTTAGAGTGGGAAATTTAAAAAAAAAATTTACTATTACAAAACAGATTTAAAAAAAATTGAGGTTTTAGATAAATAAAATCTGAAAAAAAGCAAGCAGGAAGGTTGGAAAAAAAATTCTTAAGAGGGCCAAGGCCCACTCTGGGTTTCCGAGCCATTAACGATGATGAAAACTGAAATTAATACCACTTGTGAACAATGTCATTTTGAAAGTAACAGACTACTTTAATAAAAGATAAAAAATAGCATTGCGCAGGAACCAAATGTTTCTTTAAATTTCACAATAGTATTAAAGAAATAAATATAGTCTTATACCCTGTCTAAGCCCCAGGCTGCAGTGAAATTACAAAAGGTTAAAAAATCGTTTCATTGACTATCAACCACTAAAAAACAATTGACATAATTATAATCCTGGGTTTTTGGCACAAAACATTGCTTAAAAAAATTAGGCTGTATTCAAACTAAATCTAACAAGACGATTAGACAAGAAGTACTTTACCAACATCAACAAATTTATCACTTTAAAAACTATATCTACAAAAATGTAAAAAATTTAACCCTTTAATTGGTTAAGATTAAAAAAAATCAAGAGCAAATAATATTGTGATTTTTCGACAAAAACAAAGTACATACATCACAAGTTTTTTTTTTTTTAAAAAAAGGAAATTAAATTAAATCAAAGAGAGTATAAGCTCATTGAATGTAATAGCATATATTTCAGACAAATTAAATTACTATCCATAAGATTTTTTTTGACAATTTAACTACATTCTGTGCCAATTAAAGGGCTAAGTAAAACGCTAGAACTAAAACTAAAAAAAACAAAATGAGAGGGAAGTAACGTGAAGATAAACCCTTGCTCACAATGTTTTGTTCAATATTTTCTACCTTGCCATTCTCGTCACTTTGAGGACCTGGAAAAAAATAAAACACAATCAGTGAGGGGAAAAGAAACAGAAATTAAAACACAGATTTAAAAGGAGTACAAAATAACAACAAATGAGTCCTCTTCTTAAAAAAAAAAGAAATTGTGAAGTAAAATAGATATTTGAAGCGGTTCTTGTGATTTGGAAGTGATTTTTGAAAATAATATTCACATTATTTAAGCATATTTTATTCAGAATTTATTGGAAACAATTACGATTACTGATGGAAAAATTATTTAATAAATAATTATAAGTATACTAGAACTAAAAAAAAATTAAAATAAAAAAAATTCAACACACTTCTTGTTTTCCCAAAATTTAAAAATAAAAGAAAATAAAAAAAATCAGAAAATTGAAACAATAGTAGAGTCTTTCTAAAACTTATTTTTAAAGCATTAAGAGACATTCAAAATAATTTCTTAGTGAGAAGTGGTTTTCTAAATAAGTATTTTCCAGGCATTTATTTTTTCAATTTTCTTCATTTTTTGGGAATTAGCCTTTATAATTTTGATTTTTGTTATTTTATGGTATTTTTAGCCCTTTATCTTTTTTTTTTTTCTTTTTTTTTTCCATTATACTACCATATAACAAATTATCTCTCACACATTTCTGTTTCTAGAACTAGAAACAGTACATTGTTCATTTCGGCCAAAGCAGAGGACAACAGAAAGCTACCGAAAAGAAAATAGCTTTTCAAACATCCCTTCATAATTATTTTATTCCTTCATATTAATTTTTAATTAAAAGTCCCAATTACATACTTTTCAGTACATTGCATCAACTACTTTGTTACACTTACTTTAACTTTAAAAAAAATTTTTTTTTTTTTAACTAGAATCAATTTTGTTATCGAAAAACTTTGATGTGTGTTTGAAAAAAAATTTTTTTTTAATTTTTTAAAAAAAGAAACTAATAACTCTTAAATTTAAGATCTTAACATTAGGCTATAAACTCAGCATTAATTCCAAAAGTCAACTACAAAACAATTTAGTAGTAAAATTTAATCGAAGCAACATTTTTCTTGAGTCATGTGATGTGCAAAAGCAGAAAGTTCTTCAATTTGTTAGCTTACTTTTGGCTTCTTTGATAAGAGTGATAGTAGTAGGAGCATTAACAGGCATTAAAGCTTGCCTAATAGCAACTTCCCATCCTCTGGACATGTCCAGATCTTCACCAATGTAATAATCAACATTGGCTGTTCTCAACTCAAAGCAGTAAGTTTGACCAGACTCTGAACTCTGCTGTTGCTTTGTGGCTTCAACAGAGAGAATTTCAGACAAAGGAATCTCCTAAAACACAAAATTTAAATATTCATATTTTTAACTCAAAATGACCTAAAAAAGAGGTGTGTCAGTTATTAAAAAAAATTATTATTAGCACAAAATGCATATTATTACATGCATATCTATTAAGGCAATTTTTCGAACGGTTCGTCGTAATATGAAATGACGCTTTTTTGCAAATAACATGCTATTTTTATAGCCACTGTGAGTCTGCAACTGTTACTCATGACTGTTAGGTCAAGTTTAGCCTATCTAAAGCCAGGTTTACGTTTATTTTGAAAATGGCGCAAAATGTCAATATGGAGAAAAAACACAGTTTTGCGAAAATGAAAAGCGTTTGTGTTCCAAATTTTTAGTATTTAAAAACTTGCTCCAATGCTGCATTACGTGGGGTCATAAAAATTTGGAAAATCTGAGAATACGGCAGTGATTTTGATAATTTTCATCAAAGTGGGAAAATGTTGCCAAATTGGTGATTTTTTTAAAAGTTAAATAACTTTTAAAATATATAGGTTATTTGTCTGCCATAAAGGTCAGATAATTCTTCATGGTGAGATTATACATAATAGTTTAAAATCATCACTTCAAGTGTAAGGCACTTAAATTGTGGCTTTTTTTATTTTCCTCGGGAACATAGCTTCGAAAAACAACAATAAGAGTGAGTAACAGTTGCACTTTTTTTAAATATGCCATGTTTTGAATTACAAATATATTTAATTTATAAAAAGTGCATTAGGTTGCTCTGAAAATAATTTTGTCTTTTTTATGAAAATGAAAGATGAGTTTCTTAAAGTGAACAAATATTTCATTAAATTATATACTGTCCATTTTGGTCCAACACCTTCGGCCATCATTCATCTTTCTGGCAGGAGTGTGATTCTATGCTCATAAAATTTTTGAACCTAAGCAAAAAACTGAGTCTATTGATTTTTGACTTCATTTGAAGTTAAGGTTTAAGGTTTCTAAAAAAATTTTCTGAGTGGAGCAAATAATAATCAAAGAGTGACAGATCTGGAGAATATGATGTTTGTTGTGATATATCCCATCCAAGCTGTAAACTTTGAAATGAACTTTTGAATGTTAATATAATTAATCATGTCTGAGTTTTTGTAAATTATTTAAAATACTGTATTTGCTCTTAATAAATATTGTATCATAATATTGTATTAAAATACCTAATATAAAAAACTATGAGGAAATGAGTTTAATTACAGAACAAAACTCAAAAATTTATACGGAATTAGGGGTGAATTAAGAGTATTTTTTGTAAATAATATTTAGCACAAAACTTTTATATTTTTAATTAGCGATGAATTCAGTTTCCCTTTTGAAGGTGCGAGATTGCTGAAGCCAGAGATACATATGAATACTTCGAGACCGAGATATACAATATTGAACAAAGGCCAAAATTTTACAGTCTTGCCAGTCTGCCTTTCATGTCTAAACAAGGAAATTAGTCATTAACTTTTTTTTGCTACAACTAATAAGAACCAGAGCACTGTAATTGTTTACATTTTTATACATAACTGAAACAAACATTTGTTTAAAAGTAAAAAGTTTCATGAAAATTTTATTTTAAGTTCCAGCCCAAAAATCTCTTTACAGTAAATTCTATTGGTATAAATGAGGTATCTGAAACAAACAATCGACCATTCTGAATTTTAGAGGTTATACTATCAATGTAAATAAAAATAGAGAAAATTAAATGAATGAATTAAATTTAGTGGACTTATTTTCAATTATTTAAATTAATATTTTATGAATTTATTTAGTAGATATGAATTTAATATTAATAGTAATAATAAAAAGTAATATTGCTAAAGTATATTATAGCCTTACTTTATAATATTTTGTGGTAGTCTCATTTTGAAAAAGAATGATGGACTTGGTGTCTAGTCTCCAGTAATGACGTTTTTTCTGTAACAAAAAAAATTTAAGAATTCAAGTAAAGCATAATTTACATTCATTATCGCAAAAACATTTGCAGTAATGCAAGTAAACTGGCAACAATTATCAAAAAATAAGATCATGCAGGATTAGTACAGAATTTAATACATTAAATTCCTGAAAAAAATCTCTGAGCGGTAAATTTTTAAGGAATGTACACAGCCTCACAACACATAAGTTAGATTTATTAATAACAGGGAATAAGAAAAAAAATTACATTCGTTTAGAGAGCTTTAAAAAAAACAAGTTTTCAGTCTTCATACTCTCCCCAAACTAGCAGTTGCTTCGAACTATCTTCAGTACTGTTATCTTTAATTATACAGTCTCTTTATCTCAATTAACTATACAGTTACAGTTATCTCTATTAACTCTAGTAAAACAGAAAGTTATTTAAAAACAAAACTTAAATTTTTTTTATTGTGCATAATATAAAAACAAACTAATCTTCAAGGAGTATTTTTTGAGTATAACAAACCTTTGAATTAATTGCAAGCAAGAGAGAGAAATACATTATTCATTGTTAGTAAGATAAAACTAGACAATTTTTTAAGATCAGTAAAAATAAAAATATTAATATAATTTATTGTAAATAGCATAGCATAGTCAAAATCTTTAGGTATTTTTTTTTTTTAAGTCAACCTCATTTGCAGTTATAATCTGTCTACTGATAATATTATTTCACTATAGAAATAAATGCAGCTCTTCTAACTCTGCATTAAAAATTTAGCGTTTGAGAACGCTACATTTATGCTTGCCAAAATACCTATAAAACAAAGTTTGAGTAAGCAACGTATTTAATTTCAAGCATCATAAAATAAGAAGTTTCAAAAAATTATGCATGAAAGTTATATTAGGTATTGAGGGAAAAGATTTAAATGAGTGAAATAAATTGTATATTGTTGTTGGATGAAAATTTACAAACTAAAATATGTAACCAACACAAGGATTGCTACGCAATGTGGAAAATTTCTTCTATTAGTAGTAAAGTTTATCTTTTAATGAATGATTCTTAGTTTTGCAAACTTTATTTAATTTTCCTTCCATTACAAGTGAGTTCAAATAAAATGTCACTTTTCCCACTGCTTTTGTAGTTTTTAAAATATTAGCAAAGTTAACCAAAATTCTTAAAGTTAAGTTTTTAATTTTTTACTCCTAAAGTAATTTTAGAAAATCATAGCAGCCTTTCCAGTTTTTGACTTTAAGACAGATGTTTCAAATTTAGATACTCTAATTTTAAGATTCCTGTTAAATTGACAAATGATTTTTTTTTGCAGAAAAAAAAAACACATACCGTTGGAAGGAAATTCTGCAATTAAAACATTACATTTATAAATTAATCTAATAGATTTCATTGAAAACCAATATACTTAAGGATACTGACCTTAACTGGGCAAAAACTAGTAAACCCAAGTTTGTGTTTCTAAAATGGAAGGATGGTAAAGAAAAGTCTCAAAAAAGCATCATACTTTAGGTATGAGGACAGAAAGAAAAATCATAAAAAGCAGAATAAATAATATAAATAATAAAAGCAGAATAAATAATATAAATAATAAAAGCAGAATAAATTATAAAAACAAATCTTAGATAAATCATAAAACAGATAAATAACAAAAATGAATGAATGATGTGATATAAATAAAACTATATATCTGAAAGACTATCATAATTGTTTAACATCCTGAACTTCAATCATTATCATGAAATTAATCACAAAAATTCTGTTTATTAGAAACTGTTAATTCTGTATATTGAACTTTTAATATACAGAATTAGAATATTAAAAGCTTAACCCTAAAAGAATTCTTATTAATATTCATTATTCCTACTATATTTTAAATAATTAATACAAAATAAATAATGAAAGTAGCAAGAAAGGAAATTGACTTTTTACATTATTTTTAAAAATAATCAAATATCTTTGGTAATAAAACATTAAATACTTTTTAAAAGATAATTTATATAAATATATATATACAGGACTTGCAGTATACTCAAAAACTAGGATCATTCATTTACTAAAGTTCTTATATTCTTTTTATATATTATATATACATTGAAAGCTGACAAAGGACTCATTAGGAATTACTGCTCATTTGCATGTTAGAACAAGATTCCTGCAGATTCAGCTTATCTGTACAAGGTAGAAATGAACTATCAACACTATGATCGAATTCTAAATGAATGCTTAAAACAAGATTCCCGTGATTCTTACCAACCACCCTTGAAAGATGCAGCTTATGAGTAGTAGGTGCTATTGAACTGCCAATATATATACTTGACTTCATATAAATGCTTAGAAATTGTTAGCAATGTCTTGAATGTGATGACTGATGGTAAAAATATGTTAATATAATGATCAGTTAAAATTATTACAGACACAAGAGGGGCAATTTTCTTTTTTAAAGAAATTAATCTATTTGTACATATGTAGATGTGATTATTTATAAAAAGAATGAGAATTACCATATTGTCTTTGCTCGTGAAGTGAACCATCCATCCTTCTTTGAGAATTTTTGATCCTTTTCTTCTCATCTGTTTTATGCTCTGTACTATTCTCATTAAAGGGATATTATTACTTGAAGTCACCCTTTAAAACATTACATTTTTGTTCTTAAAATATAGGAGAAATTTTAAGCATAACAACTTATTATCCATAATTATATGTAATGTATTCATAATTAAGAAAATCCACAGTGTCCATAATCAAAGTCCAAAATTTATGAGTACAAGGTTGATTGTGAGCCAAACTCCAAAATCCTGAAAATTTCTTGAGTAAAATCATTAATGACGCATTTTAAAAAATGAATGTCTTCATAAATTTAAATCATTGATATTTTTGCAATATGAAATTCTAAATGAATTATATGCAGCATAATTTAAATTAATAATTATGTATAAGTATAATCACATTTATTATTCTACTAGAAAAAAATATTTACAAATGAAAGAGATGCCAAGTATAAATTCTAGTTCTAATATTTTTAAATAAAATATACAAGAATTTTTATACATAAATGTGATCTATGATTTCTAGAAACTTCTGGACCGTGTATTTCTGTAAATTTCTGGATTACGGTTAGCGAAAAATACGGAAATTTTTTCCGGAGCGCAATCACCTCTGTGAGTAGTCTGTTTCAAAACCAGTCAGCAGATTTTTCAGGAAAATCAGGTAGGCATACTAAAATGATAGAAATTTATATTGCAATAAAAAAATTGGTTTCAAAAACCACCACTAAATAGCTTGTCATAGCTCTGTCAGAACATGCTACAGAAGTTTTAGAAGAAAGGAAGCTAAATCTTGCACAGAAATTTAAAACTTTAAGAAGAGTGCATTCCAAATTAAACTATAATGAAAATTACAATTAAAAAGAGTTATAGTAAATAAAAAAATTTTATTATAAAAAAATATATAAATATATTCAATAGTTTTCCTTTACGTTTCATGATTCTTCTGTTAGTTGTTTTAAAATGCTATTGCTTTTAATTATTTTTTAACTCTTAATTGGAATCATTTTTTTACAAAAGCAGTCTGAAGATTAAATGTTCTGCTTGCAAAATTTTAATTTGATTATTTTTTTTATTTTTAATTCACGTATTTCACTATTTCCAAATTCAATAAACATTTTTGTAAAGATTAATTTGTGAAAGATTCTTCAGTTTTCTATTTTAAAACTTTGTAATTATTTAACTGTTAATCAAATTAAAATAATTTAAGTATTCAGTAAGAATAGATCAATTCAAGTTTTTCAGAATAACTCCAATGTACAAGATTTAATTTCATTTACTAAAAATAGTAAATATGTAGAAATAGTAAATAAGAAAGACCTCCAATTCTCCACTATAAAATTTTATGACAGGAAAATTTTTTCAACAATCTTTTTTTTATAATATTGAAAGCATTCTGAAACAACAAAGTGGTTAAAATTGATAAAATGCTTCAATTACTTTTGTACAATTTATGAATGATCCCCCAGTTCAACACATCAAATTTCTACTATGTTAAAAAGATTTTATGATGGAAATCAATGGAAAGAAAAAAAAGCGGAATTCCAGGGATTTTCAAAACAGTGGTACGTCTACTTAATAGAGTGCAAGAATGCAATGAATAATATATAAAATTTAACAATAACCTGTTTACAAAACATGCTCAATATGATGTCGCCCATTTGGAAATATGAAATCCACTGTTTCATCACACTTGCAAATGCAAACGCAGTAGCTAAGAACAGATTTCTACCTAACACTTTTAAAAATCCTCTTGTCACCGACTTAAAATGCCTCAGAAATTAGACATCGGTAATAGCAAGACCTATAACCAATCATTTCAGAGAGATGAAGATTCTCCTGGACAATACCAGGACATATGTTCCCTGCAGAAACTACCTGGATGTCATGCTAACCCTGTAACATATTTTCGAGAGCCCAGCACTCACACCACATGTTCTGAAATTGGGAATGGTGCCACTAGAGGACAACTTCTATTCTCTATAGTAAAGAAGCACCGAAGCTGGCGGCCGCAACATTACATACCATCGATGCTCTTTGAAATTCCATGGCCTCGAAAACAACAAATCCACTGTTCAATTGTTGAAAACACTGCATACAGGGGAAAGTCGCACACACGGCTACCTTCAAGTTTGGAGACAGATCTATGAGATACCAAGTAAACAAATCTTTGAAATATGAACAGTGATTCAAGTCGAGGGATCAGAGTGACCAAGCTATAATAAAAACTGCCCTCTAGGTGTAGGGTTTGAAACTAAATCTTTTTTTACTAAGTATAAAACTCATCATGATACTATCCAGTTTACATGAAATTCCGACAAATAGTTTTTAACACAGACTGCTCACAAATGTGAAAGTATGGACGCCATTCACTTTAACACTCACTCGGCTGGTGCCTTGGAATCCTCGTCTTGATTATCTTGACTCTCACAGGATTCATTTAGCTTTTCATTTGCTTCATTTTCATTGTCAGATTCATCTTCAATGCTTTCTTGTTCGCCAACATGTTCTTCGCCATTGCGACTGGCATCAGTGGCTATTTAGAGAAATAATTCAAATGACTATAAAAATTTTAATTAAAAACAATTTTTTTAAAAAAAAAGAAAGATTTATTTGTTTTATAATAAATTGACAACATGAAGAGATAGATGTACTTAAAAATGTAATAAAATGTTGTACATCTTCGTTGGTTTTAAACACAACCCACAATTCAAAAAATTTTGAAATGTATATTAAAAACTTGGCATAAAAAGAGTAGCATACAACAAAATTTACCACAAATTTCAGAGACCACATGCTAATACAGTAAAACTTCGAAAATCACGACTGTGCGAGGATACCAACTTCGATAAATTCGAAAGATTTTAAGATATTTTTAACTTGAACCAACAGAGATGTCACAGTTACAGGTCCAAAATTATATTTTAAAAAATGTGTGCTATTTCCCGTCTTTTATAATTATTCTATAAATTTCAGTGTGATTTTTCGATATCTGAACGAAATATAACACACAAATTTTGAGATGAGTTATTAAGTAATTTCTTCTTCTTTTTTTAAGAGCTCAGTTTCTATTGATTAAATTGTAAATTCTTCTTGTCTTGTCATGCGTTTCTTGACAGGTGCTTTTATTTTGTAAAATCTTGATATTATTAAAGAAGCATTATTATCATAACTTGTAAATTTTGAATCACGCAATTAAGTAATCACTTTTAGCACTTTCTGACGCACTTGATTTCCTCGTAAATTCACTTGGTTTTTCAATTTTTTATACAGCAGTTCTTGTTATGGATTTGCAATTATTTTTGCCCTATTATAATATTAATTTAACTCATTTTTTTAGCATCACAAATTTAAAAAAGGGTCTAGGTTTTGGAAGTTTTACGGTATAAAAGGTTAAAAAAAAATTCTTTCTACAATTAGCTAAAAATTATTTGCCTTCTGCATCGCCTTTATCATAAAAAAAAATGTTAGGCAAATACATTTTTCTGTTGATTAACTGACTAAAAAGCTTTAAATGATAAACACTTTTATTTATTTATGGTATCAATGCAGGAATATGAATCTTTTTAAAGCAATATGTTTGCAACCACGGGCTAGGTTATCTTCTTAGTAACAAAAGAAAATCTCTAAGTTTTAAAATCCTATTGCATTTCAAAAGAATGCACCTTTTGATGACCACATACATCTTACTGTGAATAACCGAAATCGGTGGTTGTTGACTTCCACCACTGAATGTTGACAATCACATAGTCGATTCTGTAAAAGTCTGAAATATATACTAGATCCAGTTAAGTTCCACTGCCCACTATGCATTGAACCGGTAGTCCAAACACTGATGTTCTTCTAATCTATCCTCAGCAGATATTAAAATATCGAACAAATATAATAATATCAACGAATAAATTCATATCAAATTGGACATACCTAAGATTTTGGGCGTCCTCCAAAGCGACTAAGTGATTGATGACATTCACCGGTGAAAGTAGACATTCTCTTTATTTCAGTCATGCACGGTAACATATGGTAACATCATGCCCCCTTATTTCCTTCCTTGACAATTTACTATTAAAATTACTATTCACTTGTATCAAATGATGTTAAAAGGTATTGCAAAAACTTGTGACGATTTTGTAAGTTGTTATTCGCGTTGCAGACTTTTTTACATTTTATTAAAATACAGAGTTATATAATTCTCTCTATAATCTGTAGTTAAAAGCAGTCCTACATTTAGTTATACATTTTAAATCAAAATAGTTAATCAAAATAAAAGAAAAAGAGGTAAATCTATATCATTTTTTAGTCTTTTTACTGCTATTTTAATATTAAATATATAAATTTGATTATGATGACAACCTAACTAAGCAACAATTTTATTTGCTATTATGAATTGTAGTTATAATGGACTTAAATTACATAAAAGATAACTCCATTTTAATCACTTTTTTTACATTTTTACAGTGTTTACAAGTTTTAAAATAATATTTTGATTGTACAGTAAAAATATTAAAAAATAAAATGTACATAAAATTATGAAAGCTGCAAATTACAAAAAATTTATCACAACAATGAAGCAATGACAAAACTTCTTTAAAAAAAAAAAAAAAAAATTGAAACTCACCCCATTCTTTCGGAGCTTCTCCTGCACAATCCATAGGTACTCTATCCATACATTTTTTGTGAACATTGAATTTGCAGTCTAAAACGACATTAAATACAAAGAAAAATAACTAAATGTATGAAAAGACAGTCAAAAACATACCTTTTATTTTGATGACAAAAAATATCTTTAAAATAAATTAAGAAAAAAAAATACAAATCTCATTAAGAAAAAATATTTGTTTTCTCACTTCAAACAGTAAAAAAATAATAATAATAATAATTAACTTGCTATTTACCAAAAAAAATATTGTAAATAAATGGGAAAACATTACAAAATTGTTGGTACACAATTTTATGAAAAATGCACTTTTCTATGTTTATAAAGGATAGATTTGATAAAGTGTCTACAAATTTATCAGAAACTCATCTTACACTTATCAAAAATAATAATAATCATATTTATAAATCAACAAAGAATTAATAAAAGCAGTATTTTTTACTTTTGTCTTTAATGGAATTGGGGCATAATTATATCCAAATCAGGCAATAAATCTGATTTTGCATTAAAAAAAATAACACTTCCAAAGTTCGATCGCACAGTTTGTTTTCAGAGTTTGTGCTTTCAGAGGTGAAGCAAATAGATACCAATTTATCAATTATATTGAAATAAAACAAACACATTAGTATGAAACTTTGTAATTATTTCACAGGAAACCAAAAGAACAAACCTTTGCATTGCAGTCCTTGGCGTATCAATCCTTTTAATAGCTTTTTACAATGTTGGCAGACAGTGGGTCTGGTATATGAGTGAACTACAAAAGTGTGAGGGACCCTGATGCGTCCAGCAAGCTCTCGTTCTACCCAGGCAGGGCGTCCCATGTTGAGAGAAGGTGACCTTGCACGGCTTGGAGACGTTCCTCCTAACTAAAAATAACAATTATAAAACATGGACATGTTAAACAATAGAAATTGAAAAAGCATAAGCTAGCATCCTAGTTATACAATACATGAAAAAAGTTTCAAAATAAAGATGTGCAACATGCAGGATTTGAATGGTCTTTGTTTTCAAGCCAACAGAAGTACCATCTTACCAAATGAGCTATCAGTAATCAGAAATAAAATAACACAAAAATATATATACAGTTAGTTAATGATGTTTCACTTTCCATTAGTGTTCCTATTTCTAGTGCTAATGGTTGTCTAAAACTACAGTTTTACGAATTTCATTGCTCTTTTATTGAAGGTATCTCCCTAATCAATTCCAGAGTTCAGCAAACTGCTTTTCAATTCAATGGCTATTTCTAAAATCAAATTGAGGGTTTAACTGTGGGTAAATCCTCTTTGTGTCATTCATGCATGATTTCGAAGAAAAAGTTCTAAAATTGTCAATTCTCATGTGTTAATCATCATCTTCAGGATAAATGGTTTATTAATAGTGCCTTTCATTCAACTACATCAAACTAATAGTAATCATCAACTACTTCAACAAAATTCCATTACAGTATAGTTTTTAAACCAAGAAAAAAAATATTTGGTTTTTGTAATAGCTCAGAAACCAAACAAAATCTGAATTTTCTCTCAACACTTTTCTGAAGAAGGTTGAGTTTACTTATATTAGAATGATTTACATTTCAGGTTAATTCTAGTGTTAAAACTATATTTTAAAATTTCCTAAAATGGAAAATGCTCGAAACTGTGTCGTATGTCTTAGTTTTTAACCCCTGGGCCAAGGCCATCAAGTAGGCCGCCAGCGGCAGGATTCTGGACCATGAACGATTGAGGCTAAAACCATATAAAAAATCCCATTACAGTTCCATTTAGATTTTTTTTTTTTTAAATTTTCTAACAGTTGTAACAGCTAAGTGAAAATAAAAGCAGAAGCTTGTAATTAACTTTGGTCACTCAAATTTGACGCTCAAAACATTAGACTCAGACCACTAAAATTTGACTCAGATCACTATAAAACAATCATTTTCCTAGATTAGCAATCAATGTAAAGGGAAAGTATGCTTTTTTCCTTTTTTTAAATTTTGGTTCTGTTTTATTCTGCATTTTTGTCTCAAAATAGCATATTTTGTTACAAGTATGACATTAAACATTCTTCGTAATTTTTCTATAAATTCACTTCATTAATATTCTTTAAAAAATCCAATAGAGTGGAAACAAATAGAGATTAGTTATATCTCTTAGTTACGGGTTTTTCGGACCAGTGACTCAATTCTTATAATTTCTATAATCGAATAAAGTTATTTTCTATACAAATAATTTTCTTCATGTACATCTTGAAAACAAATGTTTCATTTTTCTTCTACAGTATCTTTTACTGATTAATAACAAATGTGTTACACATTATGTTATGTATTTTATTTGTATATCTATTAGCTAGTGAATATCAAAGTTTTTTTTTACAAAATCAGTGGTCTTCACAACTTAAAAAGTTGGGAACCTCTTTCTTTGAACAATCACAATCTCTAAAGAATAATTTATGTTTGAAGGACAACTATTTACATTCTCTTTCGTGAAAAACAATTTATACCCAAGCTGCATTATATGCTATTGATAATTTTTTGTTTCATTAATAATGCATTCATAAACAGTTTGATATTAACTAATTGAGGTTCATGTCTTCTTCTTTATGAGCACCAGCAGCCCTTCACAGTCCTCGGCTGCTTTAACTATACGCAACTTCCAAAGGGCGACTCCTCTGCCCCATTTTTATTACACGACACTCAGGTCTTCGCCAGTGTCAGTGAAATTTGGAGCGATATAAAGGGAAAAAAAACTTGCAACAGAGATAACGATTAGACTTTTCCCCCGCAAGGAAAAAACGAACAAGAACTGTTTTCTTTTGTTTAGATTGATATGAGAGTACACAACTCTAAGACAAGGAATTTTCCAGATTTTTGCAATAAAAAAATGCAACTTTCCCTGCTTTTTAGAATCAAAATAAAATTCTTTGACGATTCCAGGCTTTTTCTGCTCTCCGTGAACCATGGAATCCCTGTCAAAGATTGACAAATAACTGTTTTACAGTAACTTTCATTACATTGCAGTATCAGATGTATAACTAGTTTTACTTTCCCCTGACCAATCAAACACATTGAGGAGCTGTATACTGTACAGGGTTGCCACAGTAAAAAATGAACAAAAATAGTTGCTTTTAGTAGCCTCAAGCATGAAAATAGTCGCCTAAAACTATGAAAATAGTTGCCTGAACAGGAACAAAAATTTATTTAAAATAATAAAAAGTAGTATTGACTAATGGTCAAATTCTGTACTTAATAAATGCAAAAAAATTTTTACTTATTTATTATTATTTTCTCTTTGGAAAATAAAATTGACTAAAGATTTATTTGTTTAAAAATGATACTGACTATCTAACAAATTATAAAACAAACAAGTATTGAAAGAATTTTAATGAAAATTGAAAAAAAAAATACTTTAAGTACTAATGTAAAATTATTAAAAAGCGTCAAAACATTACTAAACTCTTTATTTAATTTTAAAAAAATTATTTGCTTTAAGTAACTGCCAAATTTTTTTAAAACTTTGTTTTCATTTTCTCAAAAATAGAAGCAAATTAAATGAAGGTAAGCTTTGTTTTAATTTTTTTATAATTAAAAACGACTGAACATTTATTGGTTTAAAAATAATCAAATTATTATACTTACCTACATTTAATAAATTTAAAAAAGCTAACTTTTTATAAGAAAGTCAAATACAAAATACCCCTATCAAATTGTATTGCTTAAAATGAAAAACAATAATTGAAAAAAATCAATGAAAAATCTTTTTTTTATTTATATTTTCTTTTCATTAATCTATTGAGTTCAAAACGAAAATTTAAGATAACAGCGATTGTGCTGCAATCGCAAAGTAACAGTATGTCTACTAAAAATAAATGACAAGAATCGTTAAATCTGGACAGGAAAAAAAATGGTATGAAATAATGCAGAACGAAACGATCGCTAAGTAGCAAAAGTCTCACTGAAAATAATATACAAGAAACCCGACAATTGTTTCCGACAAATGGATATAAAGAAATTATGCATTGCGTGATGAAACTATGCATAATGAAACTATTCATATTACAATGCTGATCCCTGCACGAAACTGGAAGTTCTGATTCAATTCGCTCTTCATCATTCAACATCACAAAACTAACATCATCTTTATAGCTAAACGCTATCTACATCTCTGCAGCTAGACGAAATCAAAATAGTCTTCGTCAGTGCGGTAACAGCGTTAGCCTAGCCAAGGATCCTTGCATATTAAATCGTTAAACCGCGATTGTAGTCTTATTCCGACAGCTTAAATCAGATTTCTGATGCATTGACTAAAACGAAAGTCATTACATCAGCCTATCGATATATGCGTTAAATCAATATTTCGCAATACATCGATTTATCACCCAGTCATTAACTATGCTCCAATTAAAACAAAGTTTTGTACAAATATAAAAGGTATACATATTAGAAAATAGTACCAAAATAAAAATCGAATTACAATAAAATATGAATGTTAATAGAAGGAAAAAACATTTAAAAATAACAAAACTGCCCCTCAGAGAGAAAAAATAACAAGTATTAAATCTAATGGAAATTTAAATTCTTGGCTTTTTGGACATAAATGATTGTATAAAAGTTTGCTTTCTTTTATTAACGTTCTGGAAAGTTAACGTTCATTTTTGCGAAAAAACTTCGCTAAGAGTAAAAAAGTCTCCTAATAGTCGCCTATTCCTGAAAATAGTTGCTTTTTTAGCCTTCTCAGGCAAAAAAAGTCGCCATAGTCGCCTAAGGCCGAAAATAGTAGCAAATAGTCGCATTTTAGTAGTCTGTGGCAACCCTAACTGTATAACATAATTTACAAACATTTTGCTCTTAAGTAAAATACAGCTGAAATTTTAAATTTAAACATTTAGGATTCTTACAAATGTATCGTCTGCAAAACTAGCAGCACTGCTTGTAGTGTGTCCTAATGACTCTGTTGGACTACGAGGATACAGGGATGTAGCAGACCGACGTCTACGAGTGTGAGTACAATTATTTGGAATCTTATAAGCACAGCGTTTATGAAAGTTTAATCCACAACCTAGTCAAAACACAAAAAGATAAATTTAATTTGGTTGATAGAAATAATTGATAAAAAATAGACCATTCAGTTTTATTCTTTAAAAAAGAAAAAGAAATTCATTACTAATAGATTAAATTATTTCAGTAAATATTTTTTTTTAATTTTAAAAAGGTAATGTTGGCAAACTGTAGAATATAAACAATATTAGCAATTATGAAAAAGATAATGATACATTTTTTTCCATACGTAATCTTAAACTTTTGAAACACTGTAATAATTTTTTTTTTTTTTTTTTTTTTGTGCAAATCCAATTGCATCTCAGTTGCATCCCAATTCAATAAATTCAGTAGGATGAAGATTTTCTATTTCTTAATTTCAGTTTATTTTTAGCGTTGGGTGCATAGGTAAAATGTTTTTGCACTTTCCAGGCTAAACAATAACACATAATTAGAAATTGTACACTATTTTAATAAGAAGTTAAAAATGTAGAGTACAATAATGCACTAATGAATTTCAAAGTTTAAATCAACGAGTCACAATAATTTACAATTAGAATGATAAAAAACTAGAATAATTAATAGTTTCCTACTTGAAAAATTTTATTTCAAATTCATGGAGCAAAGAAAATATTTATAACCAGCTGCAGAGGGAAGGGTTTCCAATGCAAGAGAGAACAATGTAAAACATCACACAATATATTAGTTTAATAATTTAATTTATTATTGATTTCTACATCAGAATCATTTAGATATAGTAACATCATACAATGTAATAGTTCAAATAATAAATTTTTTATTTATTTCTGTATCAGAACCAATAAATATACTAACATCAAGCAATGTAATAGTTTACATTTATTTTTGATTTCTGCATCAGAATAATTCAGATATAGTAACATCAGACATGTAAAAGTTTAAAAAGTAAATTTATAATTGATATCTGCATCAGAATTAGATATACTAACATCAGACAATATATCAGTTCAAATAATAAATTCACATTTGATTTATGACAACAGAATTGTTTAAGTCTATCTTTTTTTGTTCAGAACAAAATGGATACTGTAGTCAAAAATCAATCTACTAGTTTTCTAACTCAAACTGATAAAAAATGTTTTGTTCATTGAAAATTTTTGGTTCAATAGATTTTGTCTTTATTTTAATACGATGGGGGGGATCATTTCTTAGATCACGATGTATAAGAATTTACCATAAACTGATAAGATATTGTTTATCACAAAAAGAAAATTATAATTGAAACTTGCAGGAAGAGAAAAAAAAGAAATGAACATTTTTGCCCTTAGAAAATGTCTATAGTAAATAGTTTACAATACAACACTATTTTTTAATTGGGTCAAGTATTAAATTGAGAAAAGAAAAAAGATAATAACGGTGAAAACACAGAAGCTTGTCATTCCTACACAAAAATTTACAACAAAAGCACACAAAATTATTAAAGAGCTTTTATTAAAGATATTTCTCATATTGTAATCTTTTTTCAAAGAAAAAAAAGAAAAGACAAGAAAAAAATACCATTTTTTCCTTCAAAAACTACCATTTTTCCCTAAGAATACCATTTTTTTCCTACTACAGTTCAGTTTTTTAGTATTTATGAATTATAAAAAAAATTCAAATGCACAATCAGTAATACCTAAATAATTCCATCAGTGAAAATATGCTTTTGAATACTCAATTTTATTAAATGATGATTGTAGTTGTTGCTGTAGTTCATTTACGTCGCACTTGAGCTGCACAATGGGCTATTGGCGACGGTCTAGGAAACATCCCTGAGGTAGGTCCGAAGACATACCATCACAATTTAGATCCTCTGCAGAGGGGATGGCACCCCTGCTTCGGTAGCCCGACGATTTGCATGCGAAGTCGAGCACTTTACGGTATGACAGTTTAACGAGGACCAATACCGCACACCCTCGGTCCCTACGCAGACTGATCCAAGTGGTCACCCACCTGTACACTGACCGCAGCCAGTGATGCTTGACTTCGGTGATCTGTTGGGAACCGTGTCTTAACGATCCGTTCACTGCGGGACATTAAATGATGGACTTAAAATATTTTGTAAAAAGAGATTTCTGAAGACAAAAGGTGAAAGAAAGTGATAAATATACATACCTTCACATTTGAGACCTTGTCTAACAAGACCAAATAGCATTTCACCACAGAAATCACAAAATGTTGGAGTCTTGTATGAATGCACTGTGACATAATGAGGCATTATTTGAATATCGTCACTAGGATCTTTTCCTAAATTAAAAACAATAATTATGCCATAGACACATTGATAATTTAAAACAAGCAATAAAGGGTCATTAATGACCCTTTATTGCTTGTTAAAAAGGGTCAGCCTAAAGGATCAGATATGTATATATATATATATAGACAGATATACATATATATATATAGACAGATATACATATATATATATATATATATATATATATATATATATATATATATATATATATATATATAAATTCAATCAACATTTACTAGTATGATAAGCACTGACAACACAGTATCATCATGAGGCAGACATTACCATGCCATCAGTGCAGGAGCAGTTTATGTCGTTGGTGGTAAAATACTACAAACAATCAGTCAGATGAGAGTCAATAGTTTTAAGTTTAGGAAGAGAAAAAGGTTTAAAAAATGAATGCATAAAACCAAACTAATCAATTTGAAAATCAAAGTGAACCTTCAGTGCTAGGATACTCTACCATAGCATAAAGATAAGCATCACTTCTTGCTAAGCATTACTTCACCTCAAAAGGCAATCCTCTACTAAATGAAGAATCTGTCTACAAATCCAATTGAGATTGTTCAAGAGAAGTTCAAGTAGAATATATAAAAATAATAAGAGCAGATTATTTATTTAATTTTTTTTTTCATTATGATGTGAAGAATTAGCAGCATAGATAATCAGACAAGAATAATATTAAAAAAGAACCTTAAAAAATTCCAAAAGTAAATAAATCGGGTGTTATTTTAAAAAAAAAATCTATAACATGGGGCAGAAACTATGTATACCAATTAAATGCAAACCTATTAAATTATTAGTCTAACCCTGTTAAATTCAAACAAAACTAGTTTAGGGCTTATAGTGGTCAGCTGAATCAGTTCCACTAAAAACTGACAAGGACCACCAGGAAATAATTATCAGTGGTCACCTGGACCAGTTATCAATTACCCTCATTTCCGTGTAAAGGTAAGGTATGGGGTGGATTTGGATTAGTTTGTGCTTTTGTCACAAATCAGCAATCATTATCATATAATAGTGAACAATGTATATCCTCAATAATCCTTCATTTAATTACACTTTAATACAGTTACAGCAGTATAAGTAACCTGTACGGTCAGTTCTGTGCCTTTAAAATGTTTACGCTTAACAATTGAACGCCGTGTATGAGGTATGGTCAGTTATGAGTTTTTAGTCGGTAAAAAGTTGACAGGAAATTTTGCTACTCCTATTTTGACTCTCTCCACAGCTCGGTCCCAAGCTTTATTGGACTCTTTTGGCTGGGAAGTTTTGGACCACCCCTAACAGCCCAGACCTTGCGCTAAGTGATTTTGATTTTTTTCGATGTTTCAAACATCATTTTGGCGGCAACCAGTACAGCAATGACGAAAATGTTAAAACAGCCGTGACTTATTGGGTATCAGAGCAGGTTACTATGATGAGGGTATTTTAAATCTAGTTGTAAGGTATGATATGTGTTTAAGCAAACTTGGCAACAACTTTGAAAAAAAAGAGAAACATACGTAGAATCAAAAAATAAATTGGCTTTATAAAAATTTTCTTTCGTTTGGTTTTCATTTTCTAACAACCCTTACTTAAAAAAAACAGCCCTCGATTTAAACAAATCAACTCAGCCATATCTGAACAACTATTAAAATGCTACACAACCCATTTACTTATGAAGTTAACAAAGAATTGAAAAATACCTGATACAACAATTTCAACTAATGTTCCCTCAGTAACTTCTGAAGCAGCATTGATTGGCAATAATATGTTTGTAGAGCCATAGTCGTGACGAAACAATAGAAGTCGCTCATTTAATCTCTTCAAACTGTGTTCAGGAAACTGAAAAATAAAGGAGGCAGTTATCATACATACCTGAATCCAATAATTCATGGAAGGTACTACAAAAAAGCATATAATAAACTGCACATAGATAATTTCAGAGACTTTTCATAGTCAATAAAGGGAAATAAATGAATTTAAAAAAACTTTAACATATATTAGCGCACAATTTTTTCAGAAAATAAAAGTTTGAAGTTCAATCATTTTTTTAAGTCACTGTATAAAAAAAAAAAAATTATCTTGAATAAAACTAGAATTGAAAAATTATGATTTTAATTGTTATTAGTAATGCATTCACAAATAAATGAATCAAATATTATTCTAAATAAATAATTAAAAGGTTTGTAATTTTAAGGGAGTATTAGGAAAAAAAATCAAAAAAAGCACTTTCAAACTTTTCTTATACCCTTTCCGAAACTATCAGAAATACCAACTCACACACTAGATTATTTTAAATCATGGCTGTTAGAACAAAAAATTATTGCAGTACAGATGTGTTATATGTTTTCATACAAACTCTAATAATTTCTTAAAAGTGGATATAATCTTTCCTTTATAATTTTTTTCACATGAACTTCACAAATTTCATACACAAATACCTTTTAAAAGAAGGTGGAAAATAAAGGGATCACTTTAATAGATTAATTTTTAGAACTTGTATGGATTTTTCCCTCAAAACTTTAAAGCAATAAAGTTATGCAATTTAAGGTTTTCAATAAGGAACATAAAAACTGCACTTGTGGCAGTTCTTAGATGTAGTTAAAATTTAATTTTAATACTGTTTTAGCTGTCATAACTGATTTGCATGCTAAAAAAATCCAACATTAAATGCACATAAACAAGTATATTTATCAAAAATCTAAAAAAGGGCAAGTGGCGTATGCTATTTAACTACTTTTCAAAGATTTCTGATTATAGAATTGTTAGGCATAATTTAATCAGAAAAAAATTAATAGAGAATCTCAAATATTGCATATGTATCTCAAACTGCGAATGGGTTACTGCCTTGTATTTAACATGTATCAAAGATACTGCCAAATAGGGTTAATACCCACCATCAGTTTATTTGTGAAAATTAAATAAAAAGAATTAAAGAAACGGATAAAATATTATAAAAATTAAATAAAGCATATTCAGAATCTTCTGTCTTCATTTCTCCAATAGTTGAGTTAGATTGATAGAAAAGAGGCCTCCAACCATGGGTGCCATTAGCGCAGAACATATGCCTCCCCCCCCTCACAATAATTAAAAATTTTAAAAGTCCCCCTGAATATTTCAGAAAATTATATAACATTTTTGCAAGTTATGATTAATTTAATTTCTTAAAGCTGAAAACAAGAAAGAAACAAAAATAATTAATCTTTTTGCAGGCATTTAGCACATTTAAGAATTTGTTTTTCTTACAAGTGAAATTTAGAAAACTATTGCAACTGTGTAATTTAATTTCATCCCCTTCAAAAATAAGCCCCTACAACACCCAAATGCTTTCAACAAATAGACTTTTAAATCAAAAGCATAAATCCTTTTACTTATTTTTTAAAAAAAATGTTTTTAAACATTAAACTGAAAAAAAAGTAATACATTTTTGTCTTGAATATCTTTGGCTGATTTAAATAAGAACAGCATTTCATTAGCACTTGATCAATGAATACACTACCAACAAACTATTATGTATACATATATTTCTAAAATAGGACACTATTTAGACTTAATACTTTAGAGCAGAATTGAATAGTAAAAAATTACCCTTCTGTCGATAAAATTCACGGCTAAATCTTTGAGGCTTTTTAAATTCAAATCACCCACATCAACAGTAAGAGAATCTTTAACTAATCCAGCTTGCATGGTAAAAGTGACTTCATCAGGAAGATTAAGAGTGGGTGGCTCCACCATTTTTGAGCCTAAAAAGAAACAACCATTATGTTGATGATAAATATATTTGAAGATTAGGAAGAACAACTGCACATAATCAGGAATGGAAAGTTTCGTCCACAGTGTTTTCCACTGTGGAAGAAACTTGAATACCATGGAATAAACCAACACTGGTAGAACATGTTTCTTCCAACCTAAGTGGAAGAAATGAAAGAAACTCTTCAAGAAGAATTATAAAATAACTAAACACTCTTTTTAAACAACTTATAATTGCATAGATATATAATAAATAGCTTAGATATTTATACTATAAGCTGCATAATCTATCGTTTTTAATTATATAAAAACAAAAACAGCAATAGTAAAAATATATAATTATATAGTGTTGTATAAGAATACTCAAACCAACCCATAAATATCAACTAATATGATAAATGAATTTTAAAATTCTTTATGAAACTATAAATAACATAAAAAAGTTAATTTTTTAAAAGGTATAAGTAAAAAACACAGCTTTTTACTATTTATATTAAATTTATTTTGTTTAAATTTAAGCTATTCTTATAACTCTTATTTCTAAACAAATGTATTGGTTGTTTTAAAATTTCTTCCACTTCATCCAGAATCTTTTCTTTTTTTTTTTTTTTTTTCATTTTCTTCCAGTATCCTGTAAGAAATGGGTTTCTTCAGGACGAAATGCCAATCTTGCACACAATGAAAATAATATCTACAAAAATTACAAAGCTTTATTTTATCATGGTCCACCTAATTCTGAGTTAACATGTATCACCACCCATCTACCTAACCTCGTAATTTTGAACCCAATCCAAAAGACAAGGGAACTTCTAGATCAAGCATTGGGACAAACTAGCTTCGTGGAGGATTTTTTAAGGAAACTAACTCACATTTGTGTTACTTGGAAAGGAAATTCACAAAAACCTTCTAAGCTTAACCCCACAACAAGGGAAATTCCAACCCATGCTCCATCTATTACTGATAAAATTTTACGTCAACACTACCATCAGGGTGAGTCGAGAACAGAATTCCTAACCAGTAGCCATCACTGGGACTTTAACTTGAGCCACATCATCGGAAGGCGAGTGCTCCATATCCTGAGCCTCTGCAGCTAATTACAATTTTTTACCAAACAGGGTAGAGATACGCTTTTTTTTTCCTTGTAAAAAGTCTACAAAAAAAATTTATGACTTTCTGAAACCACAATGAACTTAGTTTTAATAACAATTGATAATATTTTTATTTCTTTGGCCAGACAACAATATCAATTTTTTTGTTTTTCAAATTCGAAAGGTAGAGAATATGGACAATATTTTCAAATTACAATCATTTGAAGTTTTGAGCACTTTGTCGTATTTAATTAAAATTAATTTTCTGCTGACTTTCAACTTTCTCAATGGAAATTTCTTTTTATTTTATTTATTGTAAAAAAAATTTTAATTTTTAAATGAATTCTTGGACTACATAAGTTTTGAAATTGTTTGTTTACAGAAAATTTTCTAATAAAAATTGAGATGTGGAAAAGAAATATATATATATATATATATATATATATATATATATATATATATATATATATATATATATATATATATAATATAGCAATGCAAGAAAACGATATTAAGAAGTTTAATGCCGATGTGTTTAAGGAAGTTGTAGTAATTCTTACTGTGAATGCAACTAACTACAGCGAATGTTGAGAGAATTTTTTCTACTTTTAGAGTTGTACAATCAAAATTGTATAACTGACTGGGCTTAGAAAAAGCTGCAAAACTTGTTTTTTTTGTTCAAAATGTTGAATCTTAAGTGCTAAATCCTGAACATGTTTTTCAATGGTAAAAAAAAAGTTTTTCTCTAAACTTTTCCTGTTTTGTTCCCAACCCTGTATTTATATATAAAAATTTTAATAAAATTTAGTGTGGTTTGATATAATTGCTTGTTATTTATTTTAATTGTTCTTCGAAGTAATTTTCATTTTTTAAGTATGTAGATTAGTTGAAAAAAGAATGTCAGAAAAAAACTGGTTTAAACCAAAAAACCAGTTTTTTTGGTTTTTGCCCAAAAAACCTGGTTTTTTGCCAACCCTGATATATATATATATATATATATATATATATATATATATATATATATAGGCGATTTTTTTTTCAATTAAAAGAATAATTAAATAAAAGTTCGCAGATTTCTTATGCTAGTTATACATAAATTTTTTTTCATTTTTTTTGGTTGATTTTCATCTCAATCATTTTTTGGGTGAAAGTAAAAGCATAAAGTGTCCACGAATATATATTTGTTTTATTAGTAACTTTTTACTGGTTATTTAACTGTTTTCTTTTAAAATATTTATGGAGGTAAGAATAATCGCATGCTTAAAACTAAAGAACAATCTGTAAATATTAAAAAGATCAATTAAAAAATCCTAAGAACAAAGAAAGTAAAAAAATTAGAGATTGCAAAACATTTTCAGGATGCTATTCTTTTACTTAAAATCATATTTCCCATCTGAATGTAAGCATTCTACGGAGAAAAGAAAACACATTTAGAATACTCAATATACATGTATGAAAAAAAATTAGCTGATTAACCTCATGTTTCTAAACTATTTTATACTGAGCAGTTGTGGCGTAACTATCACTATAAATATTAAACACCAATTCACTAGTATATAAGACATGTTAACTTGATTCTATCATGAGGTACCTTTTGATAGATGAAGGTTAACATAGTCTAAGATTAAATCCCCTCACAGTAACCACCTGTTAACGTGACATTATTTTACAAAAATAAAAATTCTAGCATCAATTAAAAAATCATTCAGAATTAATATTTAAAATAAGAAACAAAATAACTTTGAAGGAAAAAAATCAAAATATCACTCAAATACTAATCAAAAATTCTCACCATGATGACTAAATGAAATTTATCCTTGATTTCCTATTGAAAAAAATGGGGGAAACTAAAAGAACAATCTCAGAGAAAAGTAAACAAATCCCATCAGGAAGGAAGGAAGAGTCTCAATAAAAGACAGGTCGAAGAGAAAGTCCAAAAAATACATGACCTACAGAAATATGTGTCATGGTCCAAAGCATCTGAAAAAGAATTACTCAAGCTGATGCACTGGAGTAAGAAATAATTTATTTCTGAAGCTTAGTGCCATGCAATATCAAGCACAATCAACTGATCCATGCTTGACTGAACCCAAAACTTGTTCTAGGTCTCGCATTTTATTGCAATAAAAAAAAAGGTTTAGCACCAAGCTATCAACGATTTGTTTTTCTTTTAATATTTCTCATACACAAATCAAATTTATTACAACACTCATCTGATTTTATTTAATTCAACTCAAAGGTTTTTGAATAAAACATAATGGGCATTAAAAAAAAAAACAGACTTTTGTGTGTCAATACAAAAAAAATATCTTAAAGTTAAAAATTTGATAAAGTCAAACTGATAATAAAGCTATTAAAACTTTTATAAAATTAATTCACACATTTTAAATAAGCTTTCATGTTAGGTTGTTTTTTTTTCCAGTCTAAATACATTATTTACATAACATTGAAGTTTTCATTTTGTACGTATTTAGTAATATAAAAATAAATTAGTATGCATTAAATTTGATGGAAATAAAACCGAATTTTAAGGTTAAATATAACTTTAAAAAAATAAAAAACACAATTGCTACATAACTTATAATATTTGTTTAATAACATTGACAATTTTAAATAATTTTTAAAAATTAAACAGAAACAAGTACACAGAGAGGCAAGTAAATTTAAAACCATAAAATTTATCACAAAATTTATCTGATCTAATCAAACTTTTTTAATAATCTTTTATGTCAAAAGAATGTTCATGTAAATAAATAAGTTTAAAAAATCTTTTTATTACAAAACTGAATTCTATTTTATTAAATCAAATTTTAAGAATTTCTAACAGTGAATAACAATGAATGTTCAACAATTATTTCAATGAGTAACAGACATTTACACTTGAAAGGTCAGAAATTCTCTATAAAATAGGAACAGAAAATATAATATTGGGTTTAAATATTTTTTTTCTAATTTAGAATTCAGAATATTTAATAAAATAATTTTAATACTTTTGAGGCAATACATAAAATTCAGAATTCTAATATTGAACATTTATCATGTTTTTATTGATTAGATTTGTGTTGTAGATTAGATATAAATTATGAGGCAATATTTTGTCTGTTTTTTTAAATACATTAATAATAATGCAGATCTGGAGATCAATTTTTTAAAGTAATTAAATTTAATTATAAATGACGTTCTGAGTGGCAAACAGTGACATGTAGCTCAGAATTCGATAATGTAGTAAAATTTGTTACTAACGAGAGCACATGGACCATGACAATTTTGATGTCATGAATGACAGAACAAAAGTAACAGGGTCGAGATAACCTTGTTGGTAGAGGTTGTGAGTTCAATCCCTCCCGACCAAACACTCCCCCTGTAGCAAATGGTGACTGGTGCATGTTAAACCTGTCAGGTCATAAAGTCCTCCAAGTTCATGTAACAAATCAATACTTTGATGGGTACTGAATTGGAGATTGATCACTCTCTGATTCAAGTCAAAATTAGGATCTATGGATGAATAAATGGATATATGAATGAGTCCGCCCCATAAGAGGTCTGTGACGCGTGTGTATTTTTGACCATAGATGGCACCCATCACCATAGATGACCTAAACAAGAATCGCACCCATTGCCTTAAATTTACTTGGTTTCACCAAGCAGGCTTGCTCGTATTGGCAAGTAGCATTAGAAACAACAACAAAAGTAACTATAACTTTCTCTAAGTAACTATAACTCGTTTTGTCACTATGGAAAACATAAGTTGTGAGTTAACATAAACAAATTATCTTAATTTAAAGACTTTTTTTTGTGCATTAAAGACAGATTTTTGATATGCAATGTTTCAAATTATGTAAAATATACTTTTGGTCAAAAAAATATATATAAATTTATTTACATTTTTAAATAATTTTATAAATACATAACTTATGCATTAATAATCCTTTACATAATATAAATGCATTAATAAGTTAAAAGAAATTTTTGTTTAGTAGATAACTATACATTAGCATAGTAGAAACCGTCTAGCAGGGCTACAAGCATTGCAGATTATTCCACCATCTGCAGATTAATTTTCATCTAAGTGTAATTTCATTTTTTATTTTTTTAAAGCAAATAAACAAATGGGGGATAATTGCAGAGACTTCTTTATAAAACAAATCAAATACTGTTTATAATAAAAATTAAATTACTGAATTTAGAAAACACTGCTAAGAACAAAAAATAAAGAATTATTTTAATTACAGTACTCTTGATACCTCAAAGTTGAAGGGATGCTAAAAAAATTGAGATAGCGAGTTTTCGAGATAACAAGTTCGGAGCTAAATATAATATAAAAAGTAGAAAAATTTATTCTAAAATAGCACTCTAAAAAGTAAAATCACGAAACATAAGAATAATTATTAATAATGTATGTAATGATAGTTGACTATAAGTTATACAACAATGATAATTTTTAAAAGTAAGACAAAAATAATTATGCATTAAATAGAAAAGAATTTATTTACAATAAGCGTACATTGTGATTTTTCAGAAAATTTTTTTTTTCTATTTCAAATAATATTTCTCATTACTCGGTTTTGAGAAGAAACTCTTCGACATAGGAATTCAAATTAACACTAAGTTGATATGTAATGCGAAGAGGAAAATATTTTCTGGACGTAACAAGGTTTTCGAGATATATAAGTTCAAGATAGATCGAGTACACTACACTCGATTAATTTTTTATTTATTTCTTAAATATTTTTATTAACTGTATAAGGATTTATTCATGCTTTAACATCAATGTATAAAATTCAACTTACATTTTAAAAAAACAAAGTTCTCATGCATAATTTTTAAAAACCCTGTATTTTAAAATTTTACTACAAGTGTGTCAGCTGAACTTTTACAAAAATAATCTCTTTCTGATTGCTTTGAGGATTTATGTGCTGCTATAATGCTGGGAATATAAATTGTATCAAAATTAATCTTTCAGAGTTAGTACTGGTTGGGGAGGGGGAGTAATTGTTTCTTCCCTATCAATGTCAGAATTTATATGAACAAGCATTTGCTCAGACATTCAAAGATTCACAGAACAGAAGTACATACAGAAACTATTCAGTGGTAAGCACAACAATATATTCTGCACCATTGTGAGATTAATAGCAAAAATATTCGAGGAACTTCATTTTTTTCCCCCTCATTATTTATCCGCACACAGGTTTTTGTTTTTTAGGCTTCTTGAATGAAATAAAATTTCTATAAACTAAATTTTGAAAAGTGAAAGAAAATATTTATTTATACACTTGCAAAATAAAAAATACATAGGTTACTGATCATTAAATTAATTCAATATTAAATCTGATCATAATGATATTAGCAGTTATAATCACACAAATATTGCAATACAGTAATGGTTTCTACGAAATCTTTTTGGATATACCAATATAACAAATTACAGAAACTGATATTAAATGCAATAAAAATCTAATTTATTCGATTAACTATATATTTTTGTATATATTTTTGAAAATCCTGCATGTCATGTTAAAAAAATTAGATTTCATACAGGTCTAATAATAAATATATTTTAATAATTAACAAAAATTTATAATAATACAGTGAAATCTATTGGGAGTGACCATAGTCCATTCTAGAGCAAAATAGGGTTGTTTGTTCTTAGAGTTCACCTCCATTGACTTCAAAACCGTTATCGAAGGTACACGATTTTTCGCAGACGATTTTAATTTTAGTCAGTGTCATTTTCTAAGTGTGGAAATACCAGTTTTGTTGGCATCATGAAAAGACGGATCTACGAATAAAATTTAGCTTCTATAAAAATGATTCTGACCGTTATAATTATGTGTAAAAACAAATTGATCAATTATGAGTGATAAAACTATTTTAAATAAATAAAAGAATGTGTTTTGTTTAAGTTTGCATTTAATTTTATATAAATAAAAAATTAGTCCTAAAAGATGAGAAGAGGTTTGTTTGCTTGAGATGCCTGTTTTTTCTAAAATAACTGACTTTCTAATCAAACTTTCATCTTCATAAGTAAATCATTGATAACACTCTCTAATTATTAAATTTTTTTTTCAAAATAAATAATCTGTTAAGAAAAATCTGAAGAATAACTGGATTATGAAATTTTATTTATATACATAGTGATATTCTGACTAGCATTAGTTAACTATAAAAAAAATATCATAAATTATTTTATACCATTAAAGATATGAGAAATTATTATATAAGCAAATCTATTTGATGGTCACTCAAATTACTAGATCTCAATGCTGCAGAAAATACTAAACTGTTTAAACTTGATAGAAAAGTTCAACAACTAAAATCAAGTAACCTTTGCATAGTCAAACATTAAAAATACAAAAAAAGTAATAAATAGTAAATGTATACGTTCTCCGTAGTAAGTCTAAATTCTATTACTATCGTAACCCAGATTACACACTAATAATAAAAATCAAAGCTCGCAACTAAAAATACTTTTGACAGCTGGTAAATAATGTTAAAGATGATAATAATAATAAATGTATACAATATTAGAGTAGAGAATTAATTTAAACATGAACTTTTTTGAACTTACAAGCAAAAAAAAATACTAATTAAGGATGCAGTGCTCTAAACAAGTCGTGAATATTCGACTTTGCATACTAATAATTTTTGAAGAACTTTTGAATGAACTTTCTATGGCATATAGGAAAATTTTGTTATCAAATACATTTTTAATTCAACAGAAATGACGTCAAACTTTCAGTTGAGCAACATAATTGCAGCTAAAAAAGAGCATAAATTTTAGAGCAGCATTAGTTTCATTAATCAAATATTTAAGTCGCAAACAGATAGATAAACAATATTATATTTTAAAAAGATAAAATATTGTTTATTTAACCCACCATGCATGGGAAACGCAATCAATAATAAATAATTTCTTTATTGGTGGCTATGCCATTTTGACATTTAATGAAGTTTTCTTTTTAAAAATGTACAAACAAAATTTTACGTCAATTATTTATGGATGAGTTTGATGTGTTGCCAATTGAATGCTCTTTTTTCAAGGGAAAATAAAAATAAAAAACAAAACAAAGCGGCTAACCAAATAGCTCAAAACACTAACAAAATAAACATTGTTTTTACTGCACTCAAGTCACACGTCTCGTGCACGCAGTTTCTTCAATGAGAACATTTCAAGAGGACCAAAATGTTATTTCGAGATCTTTTGCCACTAGAGGGACAACAACCACTAGAGAGACGATTAACTCATTCATACTTAGTTAGACATGGATTCTTTGATAAAATTAATTTCTCATAGTCTGATATAACAAGGTTAATCAACTTTATTTCTAAACTTTATTTTTAAATTAATTTCACCATAGGTAATATAGCATAAATAATATAATAATTCAGCATAGCCTTTATTGTTTTCAGCAAGCCCGGACTGGCCAATAGGCAGATCGGGCAAATGCCCGGTGAGCCGGTCTGTTCTGAGGGCCGGTTGGGCAGAGCCAGTAGCGTAAAAAAATTTTTTATACATTGCATGAATTTCAAATTATATTGCGCAAATAATAATAATATTAAATAAAATATATATGATATATGTAGTAATAATATTGTTTTAATATACAGGGTGATTCAGACCATGTGTGCCGACCATTTTTTTCGAGAATGGAGCGAATAATCGATATGAAATAAAAAATCTAATAACTAAATTGTCCCCAAGGAATTAAATAGTGATATTGTTAATTCCCGGAAGTAGTCGGAAGTAACGGAATTTGAACACAATTTTGATTTTTTAAATGGAAACTTATATCTTATTTGGCATCTTTAGAGAGGGCTTTCGAAAAAAAGTAACTCTTACTTGAACTTTTTTTTAATATCTCTTACTGCTCTCAAGATAATAGATACGAAAAAATTCTGATTATTTACGTCATATTTTTCATATTTTTTAAGAGATAACAAAGCAAATCTTAATAATTTGCTATTCTGCAATCAAATATCGGGCACAAGTACGAAAGAGAAGAGAAATTTTGCAACGAATAATAGATATTATTAAATTTATTAGAAAACGAGGATTAAGCTACAGAGGCGATAAGCTAGAAGCTGCGTATACTCTGGAAGACATGTCCGTAGATCATGGAAACTTTCTGGAACTTGTTCTTCTTCTTAGCAAATATGATATTACTTTGAAAGACCATTTGAAAGATTGTATTGAGAGTAGTAAAAAACTTCACGTGTCACAAAAGAGTAAAGGTAGAGGGTCTTTGTTAACGTTTCTTTCCAAATCCACCATTAAAAAAATTATTCAATCAATTGGACAACTTATAACACGGAATAATTGTATGGAAGTGCAAGCAGCTGGTATGTTTTCTTTACAAGTGGATACAACACAGGATATTTCATGTAAAGATCAATGCTCAATTATAGTACGATATGTGAGAGACGATCGTGTATATAAAAGACTTCTCGCTGTTGTAGAGTGTAAATCTTCAACCGGAAAGAATATGTTTTCTTTAGTGGATTCAGTTTTAAAGTGTTGTAATACAGATATAACAAAGTGCATCGGTAATTCAACTCACGGGGCTGCAAATATGCAAGGTGAATATAAAGGATTTTCTTCATGGCTGTCCAAAGAGTCCCCTGGTCAAATTCATATTTGGTGTTATGCACATGTCTTAAATTTAGTTTTAGGAGATACCACGAAGGCACTAATTGAAAGTGCATCGTATTCCAGCCTACTAAATAGCGTCGCAGTATTTTTCCGTGAATCATACCAGCGCATGAACATCAAGGAACAAAGCAACGAGCAAGGGAATAAAAAAAAGGCTCGTAACTATTGGAGAAACACGTTGGTGGTCCAAAGATTCTGCATTAAAGAAAATTTTTGGTTCATTTTCAAACTCAGATTCAACTATAAAGCCATTACATGTCACATTGATTACAAATTTAGAAACTATACCACAAAATTCAAATTTCAAGCCAGATATCCGCGCAAAGGCAAAAATATTTTTAGAATCATTTTGCAAATATTAAACAGTAATCACCGCCAAAATATTCTCAAGAATATTTGAATTAACTACACCGCTCTCCCAATATTTGCAAACCTCCGGTTTAGACATCTTAAAAGCTTTTGGTATGGTATCACAAACGTGTTCAGAACTAAAAAAATTGTGTGAGATTTTGAAGGTGTACCAAAAGTTACAGATGATTTTATTATTCGCGCAAATAAGGAATTTGAAGAAACTGAAATTCAAACAAAGTTTCTTCAAAAAAGATTGAAGAAAAGAAAATTGATGCCGGGTGAGACATCGTCGAATGAAACAGTTTTTGATGATGAAACCACCGCATTTAAGATAAAACATCCATAACATTATTTTCAGCACAGTTGTAGCTTCAATGGAACGCCGGTTTCCCGCAAATGGAAAATTGTACCCCGATTTTGTCTATCTAGATCCGAAACGTTTCCCTGAAATACGTCTTCACAAGTTTCAATCTGGCGAACTAAATGAGTTAAGCAAACTCTTGTTAAAATTTGACGAAGCAGCTACAGGTGAAAATTTGCGGATTGAACTAAGAAATTTAGCTTTACATTGGGAAAAACTGAAAAATTCAGACTTAGAAGATTATAAAATAATCAGAGAAGATCATTCAAATGAATATAAGAACGGCTTTACTTTGGAAACAGAAGAAGTCTAAAATGTGAGACACACACTGCATGCTAAAATTGTGTTATTTGTTGCTATAAGATAGTACAGAGATACAATTTATTGACCAATTCTTGCAATTTAATTGGTCTAGCATTGAAATTTTTACTAACATTGTCAATAAGTCAGGTGGCTTGTTAAAGATCATTCTCCACGTTAAAAGTAATTAAAAATCAAATGAGGAGTACTTTATCTTCGGATAATTTGAATGCTCTCATGGTAATGGCAATAGAAAAAGATCTATTAATGAAATTAGATAGCGACGACGTAATCGATAAAGTGGCAGAAAATAGTGAGCTTCTTCAAAAGTCATTAAATTAAATTTAAATTTAATGACTTTTGAAGAAGCATTGATCTATTTATAAAAAAATGTTTAGATAAATCATTCATGTATGTGTAGTATAATAAATGTTTTTATTTACTCTTCATCTTTCACCTTCTTTTTGATTTTATCAACCAATGTTTCCTCATAAGAACCATGTATTTTAAACTGAAATATATTCTATAAAGGATTATTAAGCAATTTTTACCTATTTTCTTACTTCGATAAATTAACTTACGTTAATGAGAATTTATAAGTAAAAAATGCCTAAAAATGATACATTATAGGAGCCTCGTACGTTTCGCGCACGCGGTGTTTATGTGAAGTAGAAAGCCGATATCTCTAAAATGCCCGGGCCGATTTAAGATCCCAGTCCGGGCCTGCTTCTGATTTTGTTGGTGAATTTTAGAGAGTGTTGGGATCATTCCATGTAATTCCACTGGCGCTACTATCGCGGTTGTGATGTAACTGCAACTGTGTTTGCATTGTATGTTTCAGTTTCGTTCTTCCAGTATGTTCTTTTGTTGATGTGTTCTATGTTCGTATTGTGAATAAAGTTATTGTTATGTTATAAGTTATCAATATTAGTGCTATCATTGTCAATCATCCTAAATACATATCCCATGCCTTATAACAAACGGTCACAACAGTTTTGGCGACGAGGAGAAAAATAAGAAGAAATAATCAATAGAATTTCAAGATCGTTCAAAAACGAAACTTCAAAATGGATGAAATTTCAAAACGGAAATGTTTCAAGTAATTGAATTCAGATACTGTAATTAATTTAAATTTTCAACTATTTTTCAAACTTTCAATAAATAAAGAATGAATGCTGAACAATTCCAAACATTTATTGCTGCATTTAATCAGCAACAACAAGCAATGATAGCACAAATCGAAAAACATTTTTCAAAAGAAGTCTATTGATTCATCAGTAAATCTTGTTAATGTGCATCCTTTTGAAAATTATGATTCAAAACGTGAAAAATTTTCATGCTATTTAGAACGATTTGAAAATTATTGTTCTACGAAGGGTGTTATTGATAAAGATAAAATTGCTCAACTTCTATGTGTATCTATTGGTTCATCACACTATAATAATTTGGCAGCTTTTCTTGGACCAGAGAAACCAGTCAAACAATTATCACATGATAATCTTGTGAAAGCTTTCAAGCAAATGCTAATTCTTAGAAAAAATGTAGTTGTTTCTCAACGTTATTTTTTAAATATATATCAAAAAGAACATGAATCAATTTCAGAATTTGTAGCTGCTTTGCAACGTGATATAGTTGAATGCGAATTTTCTGTGAAATGTGACTGTGATAAATCAGTAACAATTGCAGATGTTTTTCTCCGGGCTCAGTTCATTCGAGGAATGCGTGATGACTGGTTGCGCGAACAGGTGCTACAATCAGATTTAATAACTTTCGATGATGTCTTATCAAAGACGATTGCTCTGGAGGCGTCCAAAATCGAAAGTAAAGAACTCACTCAAAAAGGTTCTCCACGCTCTACTTCTTACGCTTTAAGTGACAATAATAAAGTTTCCAATTTCTCAGCACGTCATAGAAATCGTTCCAGTTCATGATCTAGTTCTCAACGCCAGAAACCAAATTATAGAGCACTTGGTATTGAAAATCTATGCATCAGATGTGGCAGAAATAATCACCAAGTCAAAGATTGTCGAATTAATAAAACTAAACTAAAATGTGATTCATGCAAAAAAATAGATCATGTTAGTAAAGTCTGCATTTCAACTTTAATTAAGATGCCACGAAAGTCAATGAATTCCAGTCCCAGACCTTCTCTTCATGCAGTTTCAACTAAAGTACATGATCAAAATATTACATTTGGTGTCAACTCTATTCACAGCTCTTCAGCATGCTATAAAGTTATAGATTTATTTGAAGTTTGCCATGACTCTGACAAATATATCGTCTCTGTATACCTCAATGGGAAGCTACAACATTTCGAAGTAGATTCTGGAGCAAAGTTTTCCCTACTTTCAGAAACTGATTTTGAACGTTTAAATTTAAATGTGAAAAATCAAACATTGCTTTTCATACTTATTCTGGAGATATCATTCAACCCAAGGGGAAAGTGCATGTAAATGTTGTATTTCAAAACAAAAACATTACAGGTGATGAACTTCATATTGTTCCAGCTGGATGTGCAGCTATTCTAGGTCGTCAATGGATTCGAGCCTTAGAAATCGAACTTTTACAAATAGATGCTAATATATCAAACACTTCAATTCATAAATCACCAGTGTATCAAATCAATCCTCTCAATTCACTTTTGGAAAAATTTTCACCCCTCTTTGAAGAACGAGTTGGTTGCGTCCTTCATTTTTAAGTATCACTTCAACTTAGAGATGGAGCAAAACCCATTTTTACTAGGGAGCGTGACGTTCCTTATGCTCTCCGGGACCGCGTCAATAAAGAATTGGACTCTCTTGAGGCAGATGGAATAATATCCTTAGTGCCTGCGAGTGATTGGGGGTCACCATTGGTTGTCATTCCAAAACCAAACGGTGGCGTCCGATTATGTGTTGATTACAAATGTGGAGTCAATGAACGATTAATTCAATCGAATCATCCAGTAAGAAGGATAGATGATGTGCTTCATAGTGTTCGAAATTCAAGATATTTTTGTAAACTTGATTTATTTAAAGCCTACCTACATTTAAAAGTTGATGAAGATAGTAGCATGATACAGACCATTTCAACACATCGTGGTACGTATCGCATGCATAGGCTTAGTTTTGGAATCAAGACAGCACCATCAGAATTCAATCGCATTCTTTCTCAAATTCTCAAAGGGTTACCAAAAACAGAATCTTACTTTGACGATATTATTATACACGGTGAAACACTTCAAGAATGTACTGCAAATTTAGAAGCTTGCTTACAAAGACTTTCTGACTATGATCTGCACATAAATAAACAAAAGTGTTCCTCCTTTCAAGAAAAAATCGAATATCTAGGACATGTTATTGAATATAATAAGATAAGTAAATCGCCAACAGAAATTCAAACTGTTCAAGAAATGCCAAGACCATCAAATATTGAAGAAATCAAACGATTTTTGGGACTTGTAACTTACTACTCCCGTTTTATGCCAAATTTTTCAACTATATCATACCCACTTCGACGGTTGCTAAGAAAAAACCAGCCTTGGTTATGGACTGCAAGTTGTGAATCTGCATTCCTGAAACTGAAAAATGAACTTACCAGTGATAGAGTTCTTGTTCCTTTTGATCCTAGTTTACCAATTGTCCTGACCACAGATGCCAGCCCTACGGGAATTGCAGCAGTATTGAGTCACTCTAAACAAGGTGTAGAAAGACCTATTGCTTACGCATCTCGTTCACTTACCAACTCCGAACAAAACTATAGCCAATTAGATCGAGAGGCTTTAGCTATTATTTTTGGTGTTACACAATTCTTCAATTACTTATTTGGTAAACATTTCAAACTTATTACTGACAATGAGCCACTAACAAGAATTTTTCATTCTCATAAGGCACTACCACGTATGACTTCAGCACGATTACTTCGCTATGCTTCCTACTTATCAAGTTTTGATTACTCAGTGCAATTCAAAAAGGGATCTGAAAATGAAAATGTCGATTGCCTGTCTAGAGCTCCAATTCAAAAACCCGAAAACTCAATCGATAAATTTATAGGGGAAGAAGCAAATCAAATATGTGCCGAAAACATTTTGCAGATTTCAAGTGAAAAAATAACATCTTTAACAATCCAGTCTGAAACAAAGAAAGATCCAGAACTCAGCGAAATAATTGAAAGGCTGAACAACAACTCTGAAGATTCAGAATTTACATTGTTTGATGGCATACTTTTTCGAAGAGAAAGAGTAGTTATTCCAAAAAGCTTACGTTCAAACATACTAAAGGAACTTCACGAAACTCATCTAGGAATAACTAAAATGAAGCAACTGGCAAGACAGTATGTTTATTGGCCTGCCATTGATCGTGACATTAAGAATTTAGTCAAAGGATGTGAAGGCTGCGCATTGACAAAGTCTAATCCTCCAAAGGTATCTGTCCATCCGTGGGAATCTCCAGCAGATAACTGGGACAGAATTCATATAGATTATGCAGGTCCATTTGAAAATTACTATTTTTTGGTGTGTGTTGATGCTAAGTCCAAATGGGCGGAAGTCGAAGTCATTAAAGATGCCCCAACTAGTTCAAAAACTATCCTTTTGATAGAAATTTTTTTTTCTTTTCATGGCTATCCACAGGTTATTGTATCTGATAATGCTTCAATATTTCAAAGTGAAGAATTCCATTCTTATTGTTCTAATCGAGGAATATTCCAAAAATTCATCGCTCCAGGACATCCTGCCACCAATGGCCTTGCAGAGCGAAACGTCCAAACCTTAAAGCAAAAGTTAAAAGCTTCTTTTCTTGAAAAATCCTCAATCCCAAGTAAAGTTCAAAACATATTATTCCGTTATAGAGCAACACCTCTAGCTTGTTAACAGTCACCTGCTCAATTATACTTACATAGAAAAATTCCTCATAGGTTTAAACTCAATCTTTCCTTATCATCCAACACCATCAACAGTTTCCAGTACTCCTGTAAGATATTTTTCAGTGGGGGAGAGAGTCCAGGTGAGGTTGTTCATAAATAACCATAACGTATGGCAGTTTGGCAAAGTCGTGAAAAAGTATGGTACACGTCATTATTAGATTTTACTAGACTCAGGTCGGCAATTAAAGAGACACATAAACCAATTAAGACCAACATTAATTCCAGAGAAAAAAAAGTGTGTGACTTTTGGCTCAACCCAGTCTTTTGACATTCCTAGACCATCTCAGATCTCCTCACCTACTCAGCCTAGTATTCCAGAACCTCCAACAAATTCCAAACAGGACGTTGTGACAAAACCAAAAAGAAAGAGACAATTACCTACACGATTTAGGGACTTCATAATGTCATAAGCATATTTCAAATCTGTTTTAAGTATTTTCAATTATATATTTAACATATTCAATTTTTAAGTAGCTAATGTTTTCAATTAACTGTTATTTCAATTCTAATTAAGTGGGGGAGACTGTTGGGATCATTCCATGTAATTCCACTGGCGCTAGTATCGCGGTTGTGATGCAACTGTGTTTGCATTGTATGTTTCAGTTTCGTTCTTCCAGTATGTTCTTTTGTTGATGTGTTCTATGTTCGTATTGTGAATAAAGTTATTGTTATGTTATAAGTTATCAATATTAGTGCTATCATTGTCAATCATCTTAAATACATATCCCATGCCTTTTAACAAACGGTCACAACAGAGTGGCAAGTTTCCGTCTGTTTTCAAGGGAAGCAAGACCGCTTTCAAGTTCGGCCTTGATGTTGTTAGTGGAGGACACTGCACCAATGATGATTTTTGATGCTTTATGTTGGATTGAGTCCAAAGTGTCCTTAACACAATCAGCAGCATGTGCCCAAATGGAGGAGCAATACTCGAGTACTGGCCTGATGGCGGTGCAGTACGTATTTTTTTAATGTTGATGATCTCGAGCCCCAGCTTGTGCCACAAAGTTTTCGGAGGACATTCAACTTCTTTAGACCATTATTTGCTGTGGTTTTAATGTGTATAGTAAATCTCAGTTCTGGGTCTAGGATCACTCCCAGATATTTAGGAGGCCAAATCAGGACTGCCAAAAAGCGAGTTATTCAAAATCTAGCAACCATGTCACCTTTTTTAACAATATATCTATAAATAACTAAAACAAATTTTCACTTTAAACTCACCAGAATTACTTAATAACATTAATATCTTATGAAATGCGGCAGATTTGAGCTCAGAAATTATCTAATTTACTTCTTTTGATGAAAACAAAATTATCTGTTTGAAAATATCGCCTTGCAGAATAACATGTAATAAGCAGCTGCAAACTAGAAGGAACTAGAGTAGGCACTGAGCTCGAGATTGTTATTGTTTACATTTATATTGAAAACACCATCCATTAATAAAAATGTAAATTTTAAATTGTTGAAAGTATTGCTTATAAATAGTATTTTTACCTTTACTTTTTTACTGAAAGACTGAATAATTAATGTAATTTAATTAAAGAAGAGCAATGCCTAATAACAATAATAATAAATAAATAAATCATTAGCTAAAACAAAATAATTTATATTTAAGATTTATATGTTTTGAGAACATTAGATTACAGTAAGAGATCAGTAATATTTGAGGGAGGGAGTAAAAAAGTAAGAAAGAAATAGAGATATCTCCAGGATCTCTATGGATGGTTGATTGAATGTAAACAATAACAATCTTCCTAAAACCGAAATAAATTTAGAAAACTTCAAGCGTATTCCTCCACTTATGTCATGCTTACGGGGCGAGGTGTGAACAGACTTGGAAGTTTCTAGGAAGGAAGTTCTATTAATGTATTCTAGGAAATTTTATTATTGTAATTAGAGATTAAATTTACGCGTAATTTTGCCATTCATAAGAGTTATCTGTAATTTTACTGTAAATAAAGTGTAAGGCTTGCCATGTTTTGAACGTTATCCTTTAGTTGGCTATATTTGTGAAAAATATCAACGTTTGATATTTTTTGGGTTTGCATTATAGCATGCTTGCGAAACCTTAAGAATTCATTTGTTGTTTGTTTCGTTGAAATTTAAATTGAAACAATGCGTTTTATTGTAAACACTATTAGTATAATAATATTGGATGGCAAGCTTTTTCAAGTTTAGGCGTAAAAATCAGTCGGAAGTAGTGTCTTACGGAAAGTCTTATGGCGAATTTTAATTCCCAGCGCCATCTGTGCTTATTTTTACACACTCAACCATCCATAACCAATTTTAAACTCCTAGTGAAAATTTTTAAGTATTTCTTTATCAGTTAGAGAAAAGAGGAAATATATATATATATATATATTTTCGTCCATCAGTCTCCGTCCCTTATTCGCTCCGCTCACTAATCATCATTGTTTGCTTTTTTCCTTACAAATAAAAAATTAACAAATATATATCATTTTGTTTATAAAACATATAATTATTATAATTTTATGCACGTGAAACTTTATTAATATGCTAAACGTAACGAAATGAAAGTATGCCTGGATTTGAAATATAATTCTAAACAGTACTTGGAAAAAAAAATTAATCTACGAATGCAGAGTGGACGGCCCAATGCGTAGTAATAAATGAGAAGTAATTTTACTTTTTAACAATATCTAACTAATATCGTATAACAGTTCAAATTCGAAAAAAAGTTTCAATCTTTCTTCATAAATTATGAAAAATAATAATAGCTAAATTATGATAAATAAATTAATTATGATAAATAATCAAAAGCTAAAAGAACAATATAGCCTTCTCAGCGTATCGAATTTTAACTCAGGTAGATGCATTCCTGCGGCCTGTAAAGCAACCCTTATAGCATTTTTTACCACTAGTTTGACAGCTAATAATTCTCAAACTGATTATCGTACGTTAAGTTTTTTTTTTTATTCCACCATAATTCTAATACATTTTTCTATACACCTTTGAAGTTTTCAGACACTTAAGAGTTTTTTGCGAAGAAAACCAAATATAACGTTAAGTGAAACCCTAAGGTTCCACTGAGCACCATTTGGAAGAGAGTCCAAAAATTCCGTGAAATAGTAAAAGTGGTTTCGAGAGATTTAAATTTTTTAAAGCCAGTAATGATTTTTGAAACCTTTAATTGTATTTGTTACCTAAAAGGCTTCAACTAATCTTTTTTTGTTATTTCTTTATTCTTATTGAAAAACACTTTGATTTTGCGTCACTTGGATATTCATTCTCAGATTAAGATGGTTAAATAAAATTAATTTGCTCCTTTTAAAATCCTTCAAATGTGTTTTTTTTTATAATTTATATTACTTTCATACATTATAAATATCACAAATATTACTCTTTTTGTTTTAATTGTGTTTCTATCATAAGGGAAGTATTGCAAATAGATAATATATTAAAATTTTTAAATGGTCTAAAAAAAGTCGGGGAGGGGGGATGTAACATAAGAAGCTTTAACTAATATTTTTATGTTATTCCTTTATATAAATCTTTTCTTAATTTATTATTCTAAACTACACTCTCTTTCTCACACTTTCATATTCACATTGTGTCTTTTAATCTATTTTTGGCTTGCATTATGCACCAATTAACAGTTTTGATTTCTCTCTTTATTTGAACCATGAAAAAAACTTTTCCCTCAACCTGATTAACAGACTAATTATAATTATTAAGATTTCCCTAAAACAAAACATTTTACTAATTTATTTTGCAAGATTTTCCCTAACTTTTATTTATTGGTAAGCACTTTGATTTTGTGTCACCACTTGGATAATCTGATTAAGATGGTTAATCCTGTGCATGTTTGTCCAGCTTGCACGACTGCCAACCTCAAATATATATATATATATATATATATATATATATGTAATAAAAGGGTTAAAAAGTCCTTTTATTTGTATATAGATAGCTTAAATAATGCAGTCGTAAGCCATGTTACACACAAAAAATCTTTATTAATGGTAGTAGGCTGGTATCGATAACAGTCCACAGCCGCTTTCCACAAGGGAGAGGGTGGACAAGACTTCGGACAATTCTGGAACAAATTACCAGGATCACAACATGATGGAAAAGCTATGCGAAAAGCATTGCTCTCGCTTTTATTTACACAGATTTGAGTAAACAGGCACAGTCGTTGACATACTTGTATCCTTACGCATTAAGGAAGATCATTTCATGCTTCCTTATATGGAAGTGAAAGGGGGAGAGATTCTAAAAATAACTCAATCGTATGTTTATCAGCCTTGACTTCCCAAAATAGAATCTCTCTACGCTTATTCTTTAACAAAGGCATTTTATTAAAACGAAAGAGATTTAATTCTTTTATTAATACAAAAGTATTATACTTTTTGTATTACATCCCCCCCAAAAAAGATTTTTGGCAAGCCAAAAAGAAATCATAATAAAATTTAGAATTCCCTGAACTTTTAAAATTTATGTTGGTACGACTGTTCCTTTTCACTACTACAAATAACATTCTTTCAATTATCTGTAAAAAAAAAAACAACTATATACAATGACAATAACAAAAACATGATAATACACTTTATCTGTTTAGGCAACTAAACAGAAAGAAAAATGAAACATATATTTATAACTAATCTACTAAAATTTTCAAAAAAAATATTTTTTTTTTTTTTTTTCACACAAAAATATACAAAATTTTTATGGATTTTTATCCAAATATCACTTCTTCCCTTGAAGAAGTAAAAAATTTTCTTTTGTTTTGGACACTATTCATGATTTAATTTCAACACTTGTGGGTTGTGATATTTCCTAAGATTTGATACATGAACTATTTCAAAATTTTGTTTACTTAAACTTTTATTTTTATTTCCTATTTTTTCGTCGATGTTAACCTGATAATGTATGCACGCATTACCTAGTTCTATCTTCGAATCATTTGAAATGTTTGGCCTTTCTTTCTTTTTCCTGTACTTTTTGTTATTAACTTCTTGGTCATTCTTTTTTTTTCTTCCTATTTTTCCTGTTCTTTTTATTTTTGTTACCCCTCACATTATTTTTTTTTTTTTTCAAAATGTTTACTTTTACTGAAACATCTTAAAACTTTTTTCAAAATGTTTACTTTTGTTGAAACATCTTAAACTTCTATTTTTTCAAAATGTTTACTTTTGTTGAAACATCTTAAACTTTCATTTTTTTTTCACAATTTTTGACCTTAACATTATGAGAATTCTGTTGTCTAATGTGCAAGGATAAGTTGTCATTGTTAGATTTAGCAGAGATGATCAGTCTCTTACCAACTTGAGTAACAACTGGCCCGACACAATCAAAAAACAAACAAAAATCTTTGCAAGTCTGCAACCCTACTAAAGCATACATTAACTCAGTATCAAGTATTAAAAACTTAGCTGAGTTAACAATTTCGCCTATCGTAATAAGGGGAAACTCACACAATTTGTTAAGTGTGAAATGTCCTTTTGTTTGGGTAACATTTAATTTTTCACATTTTAATAGGAATATTTGGTTTTGACCAAGTCCGAAAAAGAAAAAGCATTACAAATTTCTTTTAGTTTTGTTTTTGTTTGAAAAGCTGAAAAATTTTGAATTTTGTTTGCCGTCACAAATTTAATTGACGTTTGAAATCCATTGGGATTTCCCCGCTCAGGTTCGTATCCTGCCGGCTTGTAATAAAAGGGTTAAAAAGTCCTTTTATTTGTATATAGATAGCTTAAATAATGCAGTCGTAAGCCATGTTACACACAAAAAATCTTTATTAATGGTAGTAGGCTGGTATCGATAACAGTCCACATCCGCTCTCCACAAGGGAGAGGGTGGAGAAGACTTCGGACTATTCTGGAACAAATTACCAGGATCACAACATGATGGAAAAGCTATGCGAAAAGCATTGCTCTCGCTTTTATACTAACACAGATTTGAGTAAACAGGCACAGTCGTTGACATACTTGTATCCTTACGCATTAAGGAAGATCATTTCATGCTTCCTTGTATGGAAGTGAAAGGGGGAGAGATTCTAAAAATAACTCAATCGTATGTTTATCAGCCTTGACTTCCCAAAATAGAATCTCTCTACGCTTATTCTTTAACAAAGACATTTTATTAAAACGAAAGAGATTTAATTCTTTTATTAATACAAAAGTATTATACTTTTTGTATTACTATATATATATATATATATATATATATATACAGCAAAATAAATAAATACAAAAAAACCAGAAAAAAATTAGGAAAAACAATAAGTATCATTTATTGCGCATAAGCTGCAAGAAACAGAACTCATAAGATAAGTGTAAAATGAAGATAAAACAAAGGTAAATTACAGACAAATGAAAAAAGGAGGGGGGGGGGATAATAATAATGACAAACAACTAGGGAAAGAATTAATTAATTTAAAAAAAAAAAAAGGATAAAGTTTTTTTAAAAAACCGGAAAGTAAAAGATATAATCTTTTCATCAGCCCACACGATTATATCCGAAAAAGAGTGCTTTCTAATATTGTATCAATATAGCCAAAGCAAAATATATCAATACAATAGTGTGAGGAGCACTCAAAAAATTTTTTACAGAATTTACGACAAAAAAAAAAAAAAAACTTAACTCAATAAGTAAAAATAAAAATAAAAATAACACGTAAAAACAGAAAATAAAATATAAAGGAAGAGCAGAATAAAACAAAATCTATAAAGCGAGCAGTGAAATATAGCGAACTTACATGAACGGGAAATTTTTCAAGAATGATTTAAAATGTTTACGTAACAAGATTGCCAGATTGCAAAATATGAAAACTATGAAAACAAAAGCGCAAATTGAGTGTAACTAGAGGAGTTTAAAGTGCGATGCATCTATTTAAATAATACTTTTAATGAAATTAATAGAATTAAAAGAATATGTAGTAATATTTATTTATCCAAAATACAAATCGATAAACTCTTTCAAAATTTGATAAAAAACAATAGATACCCAACTAAAGTTATAAATTCTATATAAAATCATTGAGTTAATCGTATATTTTGTAAATATATTTACTAAAAATTTTCATTATTTATACAATTTTCCCATGTGCAAATCCATTTCGGGTAAATCCATGGCCAAAGAAAAAAAAAAAAACTTTTTTTTTACTAATAATTTCTTCCTTAATTTGTATAATTTTTCCTTGTGCAAATCCACTTCGGGCAAATCCTTGGTCAAAATTATTTACTAAAAAATTCCTTTACTAAAAAATTCCTTTGCTAATTTATAATATTTTTCCATGTGCAAATCCATTTCGGGCAAATCCGTGGCTAAAATTATTTACTAAAATAAGTTGCTTTTCCTTCTTTATTTTTTCTTTGTTAATTTATATAATTTTTCCATGTGCAAATCCATTTCGGGCAAATCCGTGGGTAAAATTATTTACTAATAAATTTCTTTGTTAAATTATACAATTTTTCCATGTGCAAATCCATTTCGGGCAAATCCGTGGCTAAAATTATTTACTAAAAAGATTTCTTTGTCAATTTATATAATTTTTCCATGTGCAAATCCATTTCGGGCAAATCCGTGGCTAAAATTATGTGCAAAACTGGCAATTCATGTTTCTTTCTCTTTTCAATTTAAAAATTTTTTCTTAAATAAATATTTATTTTCTAAAATTATTTATAGTCAACTTCTTTAAATTATCCAGTATAATATTACCTCGCGCCCATCCGTTTTCTGACCCATCCTTGGTAACTAACAAATCAAACGGACTTCAGTAACGCACTTTAAACTCCTCTAGTTACACTCAATTTGCGCTTTTGTTTTCATAGTTTTCATATTTTGCAATCTGGCAATCTTGTTACGTAAACATTTTAAATCATTCTTGAAAAATTTCCCGTTCATATAAGTTCGCTATATTTCACTGCTCGCTTTATAGATTTTGTTTTATTCTGCTCTTCCTTTATATTTTATTTTCTGTTTTTACGTGTTATTTTTATTTTTATTTTTACTTATTGTGTTTATTTTTTTTTGTCGTAATTTTTGTAAAAAAATTTTTGAGTGCTACTCATATTATTGTATTGATATATTTTGCTTTGGCTATATTGATACAATATTAGAAAGCACTCTTTTTCGGATATAATCGTGTGGGCTGATGAAAAGATTATATCTTTTATTTTCCGGTTTTTTAAAAAAACTTTATCCTTTTTTTTTCTTTCTTTTTTTTAAAAATTAATTAATTCTTTTTCTTTCTCCAGTTGTTTGTCATTATTATTATTTCCCCCCCTCCTTTTTTCATTTGTCTGTAATTTACCTTTGTTTTATCTTCATTTTACACTTATATATATATATATGTAATAATCCTGTTAAACTTGTAATAAAAGGGTTAAAATCCCTTTTGTTTTGTATATAGATAGCTTAAATAATGCAGTCGTAAGCCATTTACACTCAAAACATCTTTATTAATGGTAGTAGGCTGGTATCGATAACAGTCCACATCCGCTCTCCCCAAGGGAGAGGGTGGACAAGACTTTGGACAATTCCGGAACAATTTATTCAGGATCAGAACATGATGAAAAAGCCATGCGAAAAGCATTGCTCTCGCTTTTATACTAACACATTTTGTAGTAAAAAGGCACTGTCTCTGACATTCTTGTATCCTTACGCATTAAGGAAAATCATTTCGTGCTTCCTTATGGAAGTGAAATGGGGAGAGATTCTATAAATAACTCAATCGTATGTTTATCAGCCTTGACTTCCCAAAATAGAATCTCTCTACGCTTATTCTTTAACAAAGACATTTTATTAAAACGAAAGATATTTAATTCTTTTATTAATACAAAAGTATTAATTTTTGTATTACATCCCCCCCCCCCCAAAAAAAAAGATTTTTGGCAAGCCAAAAAGAAATCATAATAAAATTTAGAATTCTCTGAACTTTTAAAATTTATGTTGGTACGACTGTTCTTTTTCACTACTACAAATAACATTTTTTCAATTATCTGTAAAAAAAAACAACTATATACAATGACAATAACAAAAACATGATAATACACTTTATCTGTTTAGGCAACTAAACAGAAAGAAAAATGAAACATATTTTTATAACTAATCTACTAAATATTTCAAAAAATTTTCACACAAAAATATACATAATTTTTATGGATTTTTATCCAAATATCACTTCTTCCCTTGAAGAAGTAAAAAATTTTCTTTTGTTTTGGACACTATTCATGATTTAATTTCAACATTTGTGGATTTTGATATTTCCTAAGCTTTGATACATGTACTATTTCAAAATTTTGTTTACTTAAACAATTCTTTTTATTTCCTATTTTTTCGTCGATGTTAACCTGATAATGTATGCACCCATTACCTAGTTCTATCTTCGAATCATTTGAAATGTTTGGCCTTTCTTTCTTTTTCCTGTACTTTTTGTTATTAACTTCTTGGTCATTCTTTTTTTTTCTTCCTATTTTTCCTGTTCTTTTTATTTTTGTTACCCCTCACATTATTTTTTTTTTCAAAATGTTTACTTTTACTGAAACATCTTAACTTTTTTCAAAATGTTTACTTTTACTGAAACATCTTAAACTTCCATTTTTTCAAAATGTTTACTTTTATTGAAACATCTTAAACTTCCATTTTTTCAAAATGTTTACTTTTGTTGAAACATCTTAAACTTTCATTTTTTTTTCACAATCTTTGACCTTAACATGATGAGAATTCTGTTGTCTAATGTGCAAGGATAAGTTGTCATTGTTAGATTTAGCAGAGATGATCAGTCTCTTACCAACTTGAGTAACAACTGGCCCGACACAATCAAAAAACAAACAAAAATCTTTGCAAGTCTGCAACCCTACTAAAGCCTATGATAAATCAGTATCAAGTATAAAAACTTAGCTGAGTTAACAATTTCGCCTATCGTAATAAGGGGAAACTCACACAATTTGTTAAGTGTGAAATGTCCTTTTGTTTGGGTAACATATAATTTTTCACATTTTAATAGGAATATTTTGTTTTGACCAAGTCCGAAAAAGAAAAAGCATTACAAATTTCTTTTAGTTTTGTTTTTGTTTGAAAAGCTGAAAAATTTTGAATTTTGTTTGCCGTCACAAATTTAATTGACGTTTGAAACACATTTATTTCCCTCAAAAACATTTTACATGCTTAAAAATACACTATTATATCATAATTTAAAAAAAAAGCAATATAAACACAAGAAATGCAATCAACTATTCATAATATAATATACTGAATTGATTATTCATAATAAAAATTTTTGGATCACTTGACCTACGTAATCATAAAATTAGCACTACTAATTATGAAGAGAAAAAAATTATAAATACAGACTTCTCTCTTTTTTTTTTTTTTTTCTTTCTTTTTCCACTCACCAAATTTTTCGCCGACCTTCATGATTGTGAAGAGAAGAAATAAAACATTTATCATTGCACTTCATGAATATTCATGATTTAGATTCGCGCATCTTATTCACTTTTGTTTTCTTTTTTCACTAGCCAAATTTTTCTCCGACTTTCATGTGAAAGGAACTTTTAATAAAGAAGCAAAAAGCTTCTCTATAAAATTAATATAAATCGCGCACATTTACTTTTGTTTTCACAATTTGAGCACTACGGAATTGTAGGGTCATCGGTCATTTCCAGATTGGACACTGTAGGGTCATCTTGATCAACACTATGGGTTTCAGAGAGGCATGTGACGAGCTCGAGCCAACGTCAGCATTCTCACAGCGATGAGGTGTACAGGTAGTGAAATCAATCCTTCCTTCCTTCATTCTTTTTTTCACTGCAGAATAGGCAACTTTCTTCTTTCGTCCCCTGGGATGAGGTTTTATCAACGTTGTAGTCAGCCGGAAAATAGATAACAATGGTTTCCTCAGCAAGTAACCATCCTGTCGACTTGTAATAATCCTGTTAAACTTGTAATATAAGGGCTTAAATAATGCAGTCGTAGCCATGATACACTCCAAAACATCTTTATTAATGGTAGTAGGCTGGTATCGATAACAGTCCACATCCGCTCTCCACAAGGGAGAGGGTGGACAAGACTTCGGACAATTCCGGAACAACATGATCACAACATGATGGAAAGGCCATGCGAACTTGACTTTGACTTGATAGGAATTGGAGCGAAGTACCTGCCCGCGGAGCGGGCATCTCACTTCTTCATCTGGTTATTATGATAGTAGTTGTGACTATTGGCGTGGGTTGTGAAGTGGTTAGAGTGGTGGCAATGTAGCCTCTGTAATAAACTTACAGTCATATCTGAAACTTGAAATTTAAGAGCTGAGCATGGGTTATGAGCTGGGAAGGTCCCATTAGTCTAAAAAATATGTACAGCATTTTGATATATAAATTTAGCATTAATAGAATATGATTATTTACATTAAAAATTATGTACAACATTATGAATATATATGACATTAATAGAAATTAATAGAAAACTTATTTACATTATATACAGGAATCGAAAAAGTGATACTCTGCTAAAACGACGACCCGGTAAACCACCGCTCGTTGCTCATCCTACCAATTTATTAGACCTACAGCTTATCTCTCTACGCTTATTCTTTAATAAAGACATTTTATTAAAACGAAAGATTCTTTTATTAATACAAAAGTATTAATTTTTGTATTACATATATATATGTAATACAAAAATTATAAAAATACTTTTGTATTAAAAAAACCATTAAAACTCTTTCGTTTCCATAAAATGTCTTTGTTAAAGAATAAGTGTACAGATATTCTATTTTGGGACTTCAAGGCTGAAAACGTACCAATGAATTATAATTAGATTTATATTTCTTAGGAGGAGGAGATATTTTTAAAATCTTTCCCTCTTTCACTTCCATATTAGGAAGTATTAAATGATTTTCGATGATGTGTAGGAATACAAGGAACGCAGCGACTGGTCTTTTTACCTCATTTTGTTGTAGTATATAATGCAAGAACGATAGTTTTTGCATGACTTTTGCTGTGTAAGATTGCCAATGTAAGCTGTGCCGGAATTACCCGAAGTGTTGTCCACCCCTCATCAGTGTGGAGAATGGGTGTGAACTGTTAAAGCCACCAACCTACCCTTAAATAAAACTTATGAAGAAGTAATTGGTTCACGACTAAATTATTTAGGCTAAATACAACCAAAATATCAGGAATATAGCCCTGATATTATATATATATATATATATATATATATGTGTGTGTGTGTGTGTGTGTGCGTGTGTGTGCGTGTGCGTGTGTGTGTGTGCGTGTGTGTTTGATAACATGGTCTAGCCCCGTTATTTTTGGATTGTCATTTGTCAAATTAGGAGAATTCAGAAGGCCATACTTCTTTACAAGCTTTTATTGAATTGTTCGATGGTAGAAGCAGAAGTCTCACCCACTCTCCAAGATGGAGTGGGAAGGACACAAATACAGACAAATCTGACGAAGCTTAGTTAGTTTACATCATACGGCAAAAGATACGCAAAAACAGTTGCTCCTGCATTATATACTAACAGAGAATGAGGTAAAATGGCCCAGTCTTTGTTTACCTTGTAACCCTACGCATTAAGGAAATTCATTTAATGCTTCCTAATATGGAAGTGAAAGAGGGAAAGATTCTAAAAATAACTCCTCTTTTGAAATATAAATCTAATTATAATTCATGATATGTTTTCAGCCTTGAAGTCCCAATATAGAATAATGCTTTTATTAATACAAAAGTATTTATAATTTTTGTATTACATCCCCCCCCCAAAAAAAAAATTTGGGTAAGGCAAAGTAAAAAAAATTTAGAATATGTTGAATTTAAAAAATTTAGGTTGATACGACTGTCCTTTTTCCCTGCTACAAATAACATTTTTTCAATTATGTATAAAAAACTATTTACAATGACAACAATAAAAACATGGTAATGCAATTTATCTGTTAAGTCAACTAAACAGAAAGAAAAATGAAACATATTTTTATAACTATTCTACTAAAATTTTCAAAAAAAATTTTTCACTCAAAAATATACATAATTTTTATGGAAACGAACTGGACATTATTCATAATTTAATTTTAACATCTGTGAGCTGTGATACTTCCTAAGCTTTGATACATTTACTACTTCAAAACTTTGTTTACTTAAACTATTCTTTTTATTTATTTTGTAATGAGCTTCTGAAATTTTTTGAAGAATTTTATACGGTCCACTAAAAGGAGGTGACAACTTCCTCGTATTGGGATAAGTAAATTCTTCAAACATAACTAATTCATCAGTTCTAAAGTCTATATCTAAAAATCTAGCATCATTAAAAATTTTATTTCTTTCATGATATTCTTTAGTTCTTTGAATTGCTATTTTTTTAGCTTCCTCAACAGGTGGATAGATTTCTTCATTTAAGGGATTTTCATAAAGGAGTCTACCGTGCACGAGGTTATAGGTGGAAATTTTGTTACAGAATGGGGAGTTAAGTTATAAGTATTAACTATATCTTTTAACAAAGTTAGCCAGGGAGTTTTAGTAGGTTTTCATTAATTTTACATTTTAAACGAGTAATTATTGTTTGACCAAGGCGCTCTACCTTGCCATTAGACTGCGGATTATGTGCTGTTGTCAAAGTTGTTGAATTTTATTATGTTTCAGAAATTTTTTAAAATGAGACGAAGTAAAGGCAGCGTTTCGATCACTCAACAAGGATTTAGGGATTTGATTTTGAAAAATTTGATGTAAAAAATTAATATAAGTTTCTGAACTAATGGATTTTGATGCAAAAGCCCAAATGTATCTAGTTAGGTGGTCAATAATTAAAGTTAAATATTTTTTTGTTGAATTATAATAATTCAATCCACCAACACTATCTATTGCTAGTAGGTCAAAAGACTGATTAACAGGGGGGGTAAGGATTGTAATAATCCAAATCTTTTTGTCGCGGTTTTTTATTTAATTGGCACGTATGACAATGTTTACAAAATTTTGCTATATCTGATGTTATGTTGTTCCAATAATAAACAGGGGTTATTTAGTTAATCATTTTCTGCACTCCTGGGTGGTTAAATTTATCATGAGCAATTTACAGAAGTTTTAATCTTAACGAAAATGGAACAACTATTTTAGTAAAATTTTTCTTACGTACACGTAAAACATTATTGATATCAACAAAATTACCTTGTAAGTTATCTTTCCTTTGAGCTTCAATTATTTCATTCAATTTTAACAAATGTGAAACATGAACATTATTATTTTTACTATCACTTTTGACAAGTGAATCAATAATCCCTTTTTTATTTAGCATTTAGGTAGCATCTATGAAATTAATTAAAGTAAAATACCAATGAAAGAGAAATGGCATCTTTGAAAAAATTATATAAACTTTTCTAATGACTATATTTTGAATAAATTATGAAAGGACATGTTTTTATAAATATTTGAATCAGTATTTCCCAGCGAAATTTTAAAAATTCGTTAATAAAGAAATATGTTTCCCTAATAACCATTTTCAACGTTTATGACAATTCATTTTCATTTCAAACTAAACTATAATTTGGCTTATATTATTCAAATTTCAGCTCATTCATGTTGAGTGCGTAAAATAAAGAGCTGACCACCCTGCTCTTAATCTAATGATCGGATTTCTGTGTTCTTGGACTCAATCTTAATGGTTCGAGGGGGTGACTTCAAATATGCTCATTAATAAGGGCAAACGATATTTTAAATTACGTAATCAGAGACAAAAACGCACTTTTTATGAATAAGCGTACCTTTTTTCAATGAATTCGGATTTCTGATCCTCAAAATATAGGGGGTTGCTGCAGTCTGGGAAAAATGCTCCCAACGGATTGATTAGAAGAGTGATCCAAAGTTTGGAACCTTTATTCTTAATTTTACTTTATGCGTATTTCGTCATATTTCGAAAACTTCTAAAGCGAATAGAAAGATTTTTACAAACTATTATAAAATTCGTTTATCTAAAGATATATTCATGGAGAATGTAATGTTTAAGAAATATTGATTATTTTGTTATTATTTTATTTAATAATAGTAGTAGAAAATTCTTATTGTAAGGTGTACCGTTTTATACATCATTTTAAAGAATGCAATTTTACAATGCTAGTAGGGGGGAAATGAGCGCTACACCCCAATCCAAGGGTTCATAGGCTCTCTTACTATAGTGCTATGGGATGATCGCTTCACCGCACTTGGGATCGATGATCTCCCGTCTATAGAATGAGCGCTACACATTTTATTTCCTCAGCAAGGATGACTATATAACCCCACTGATAAGCTCTTAGATCCTATATGGTAGTGAGTGCTGGACTCTTAATAAAAAAGAGGAGAACAAATTGCTGATTTTTGAGAAAGCGTACTTGGGAGAATTTTTGGTGCAGTCTATGAGAATAACAAATGGCCCACCCTTTACAATCATGAGTTATATAAAAAGTTGCTGGAACACCTTTACAGATCTGGAGACCAAACCCAGCAAAAAAAGTAACTTTTTTTAAACCAGAAGGTACAAGAAAAAGGGGTCGTCCATCGACTAAGTGGCTGGACGCAGTTGAGAAGGACCTAACGATAATGGGAATAACTAACTAGAAGTCCGTGGCACGGAATAGATCAAGATGGCAAAAACGTATTGGGACGGCTCTGACCTGTCATAGGCTGTAGTGCCCAAGAAGAAGAAGAACAAGATAAGCTCTTAAAAATTTTAAGCTTAAAAATTAATAAGCTTAAAAATTTTGGGTACTTATTTCTTCACAAATATGGGCATATTTGAAGAATTTGATGCGGGCATTTTAAACTGAAGCAAGTTTCAGATGAAGTCCCCATAGAAAAAAGTTATTAAATATTTCTCAAAGTGTCCTACTTTATTTTTATATATAAGCGATTAACAAGGCATTGTTTGGACTAAAAAATTCCTTCCTAAAAGTTTTAAGTTCATTATTTTTGACATATGCGGTAAATTTTCAAAGAATTGACGCTCATTTTCCAAATCTCAATCAAGTTTCAAACGAGTTAATATTGTAAAAGAATTATTAAAAAAAATATAAAAAATTCGCTATTTGTGCTCTCTTTCGTCAAGAATACATTTGCTCTTAACGCATCAAATCCCTCGGAGAAAACAATTCCCTCTTAACACTTATGATTGCTTATTTCATGGCACATATATGTATTTTGTAAAAAACTAACGTTCACTTAGTAATCTGGAACTAGTTTCAATTCATTTTCTTATTGCAAAAAATTATAAAATATTCGCAAAATGTCCTTCTTTATTTTAATATGTATGCTCATAACATTGCATTGTTTGGACTAAAAATTGCTTCTTAAAATTTTCGAGTTCCTATTTCGTGACAGATACGAGTATATTTGAAACAATTGACGTTCACGTCATTATCTGAAAAAAGTTTCAAGTGATTTCTTCATTGCAAAAAATTGCGAAAAATTCGCAAAATGTCCTCCTTTATATTACTGTCTATGCCCATTAGGTTGCATTCTTTTGAATGAAAATTGCTTCTTAGAAATTTTCAAGTAGGTACTTATTTTTTTGGCATAATTGGGTATTTTAGAAAAATTTGAAATTTACTTTGTTACCCGAGGCAAATTTCAAATGAATTTCTCCTTTCCAAAAATTATAAAGATTTCGCAAAGTGTCCTCCAGTATGTTAACTATAAATATGCTGTTAGCGTTAGTTAAGCTTGGAGTAGAAAAATCCTTTTTAAAAATTTTAAGTACTAATTTCTTCACAGATATGAATATTTATGAAAAATTTGAAGCTTACGTTGCTATCTGAAAAAAGTTTCAAGTATTTTCTTCTTTGCAAAAAATTGTAAAAAATTCGCAAAATGTCCTCCTTTATATTAATATCTATGCTCATTAGGTAGCATTCTTTTGGATGAAAATTTATTTTTCGAGTTCTTATTTCTTGACAGATATGGGTTTTTTGAAAATTTTGACGTTTACTTCGTCATCTGAAAAAAGTTTCAAATGATTTGCTCATTTCAAAAAATTTTAAAAATGTCCTTTTTTATTTTTATATGTATGCTCATAAAGTTGCATTGTTTGGACTAAAAACTGCTTATTAAAATTTTCGAGTTCTTATTTCTTGACAGATATGGGAATTTTTGAAAAAAATGACGTTTACGTCCTCATCTGAAAAAAGTTTCAAATGATTTCCTCTTTGCAAAAAATTTTAAAAAATTCGCAAAATGTCCTCCTTTATATTAATATCTGTGCTCATGAGGTTGCATTCTTTTGAATGAAAATTGCTTTTTAGAAATTTTCAGTACTTATTTCTTGACAGATATGGGTATTTTAGAAAATTTGACACTTACTTTGTTATCTGAAGCAAATTTCAAATGAATTTCTCCTTTCCAAAAATTATAAAGATTTTGCCAAGTGTCCTCCAGTATGTTAACTATAAATATGCTCTTAACGTAGTTATGTTTGGAGTAGAAATATCCTTTTTAAAAATTTTAGGTACTTAGTTCTTGACAGATATGGATATGTATAAAAAATTTGACTTTTACCTTGTTACCTGAAAAAAGTGTCAAATGATTTGCTCATTGCTAACAATTATAGAAAATTCGAAATATGTCCTACTTAATTTTTATATGTATGCTTTGTTTGGACTAAAAATTGCTTCTTAAAATTTTCGAATTCTTATTTCTTGACAGATTAGGGTATTATTTATATATATTGTTTTTAAAGTGACGTTCCTTTGAAATCTGAAACAAGTTGTTTCAAATGAATTATTGATGGTTTACATGATCACATGGTCAGGATAGCGTCTAATGTTTAAAAAATACTCTTAGATGGGAAGAAATAAATGCCTAAAATTTTTAGGAAGCATTTCTGTAGTCCAAACTATGCTATGCAAAGTACATATATTTTGTTAAAAAAAATGGATAACATTTTGATAAATTTTTTTATAGTATTTTGCGAAGAGGAATCCTTTTAAAACATTTTTCAGATTTAGAAGTGAGCGTCCACTTTTTAACAATACCCATAGTTGTGCAGAAATAAATACCCAAAACTTTTAAGAACTATTTTCTCTTCAAACATTGCTACGTTAACAGCATATATATAATTAACATATGGGGATCATTTTGCAAATTCTTTGTAACTTTTTGCCATGAGAAATTCATTTGAAACTTGTTTCGAACAAAGTAAGCTGTCAAAATTTTCATATATGTGAATAAAAAAACATCGTTATATGTGAATAAATAAATGCTTAATATTTTTCGGAAGGATTTCTTTTGTCCAAACCACGCTTTGTAAGGAGCTTATATATGTACATAATATATACGTGGTTAACGTTTTGGTGTTTATTTTTGAATTTTTAAAAATTATTTGCAATGTGAAAATCATTTGAAACTTTATTAAGATTAAATAAATGAGAGTGAAGTCTCTGAAAAATACTCATAGTTGTGAAGAGATAAATACCCAAAATTTTTAAGAATTATTTGCATAGTCCAAACCATCCTACGTAAAGAGCCACGTCATAAGAGCTTACCAGTGGTGTTGAACTCTCAGCCATACTGAGAAAATGGGGTGTAGCGCTTATCCTATAGACGAGAGGTCATCGATCAGAAGTGGGGTGTAGCGCTCATTTTTTCACCTACTATTGCAAAATACAAAATTTGAGCGAAATCGGTCGAATAGTTCCTGAGAAATATAATTTTGAAAAAGTCATATTTTTAAAATTCGATTTCCCAGGAACTACTCTACCGATTTTGTTCAAAGTTGGTATTTTGCTATATAGAAATACCTCCTTAAGAATGATGTCGAAAATTATATACCTTACAATTAAAATTTTTTTCGACTTTTAATTTTAAAAATAACAAAAATAAAAATAGCAAATAATCACTAAAAGTTACCGGATAGTTACGTACCGGGCAGTAGCCCTGAACCTTAAAAAACATTAATGTAGGGCATACCGGGCAATTGTATGCCGGGCAGTGGCACTTAACCAGACCTAGAATATATCTCGGACATTTACCAAAGCGACTATGTTATTGTCAACATTCACCGGTGGAAATTAACAACCACCCATTTCGGCCATTCACAGTGACACATATAAGTATGCATGTTTAATATATTAAAAAAAAAAAAAAAAAAAAAAAAAAAAACATATAGCCTTCCCCAGGGCACAATTGTGTTTTTTGATGAAAGAAAGAACTTTATTAAAAAAAGAGCCGAAATTTTTTAATTTTATCTATTAAAAGATGTTTCTTTGTAATAAGCAGAAGTTTAAAATTATTTATTATTTTTCATTATTTTATTTGATAATACAATAAAAAATTTTGAAGTATGAGGCACACATATTTTTATTTCATTCTAATAAAAAATTTTAAGCAATAAAATCCAAAATGTGAACAGAATCGGTTGAATATTTCTTAGAAATGAAAATTTAAAATTGCAGTTTTTTTAAAGCAAAGTATAAACCCTATTTTATTCAAATTTTGTCATTTAAAATTACCTAATTAAAAATGAAATAAAATTTTTACACCTTACCAGTAAGTTTTTTTCTTAACTATTGTTAAATTAAATAATAAATAATAATAAATAATCCAGATAAAACTCATATTTTGTATAAAATTATCTTCTGATTAATAAGTTTTATAATTTTATGCAAATTTTGTAGTGCTTTAATCTTTTAAGAAATGCTCAGGTAAAGACAGCAAATTTACGACTGATTTCCCTTGCAGTTAAACTAAAGGGATCACATTTCGGTTAAAAGCAAAATTTATCTCTAAATTGTAAACCATAGTTTCGACCATTTTCCAACTAGCTAGAGGACGCAAATTTCTACGGGGCATGTTGACCCCCCGTTCACAGAAATTTTTTGGTCCTCTATAACATGTCATTTTGTTTGAAATCAAACTAAAAAACTTGACATGCATTAAATAAATCATTTTTAAGACATGCAATAATTTTAATAAATGTAAACGCATTTTGATTACCCCAAAACTCAATGAACGTAAAATAAAGCATTTATAAGCTATGCTTAGTTAAAAAAAAAAAATTCTTATGATATTCTAATGATAAAATAATTTTCAAAAACCTGAAAGCTAATTAAAATTATAGAAATATATAGAAAAAAAATCAAAGTAAAAAAAATCAAATCAAGAAAAAAATTCAAATGGTATGAAATACTAATGTCTAAATTAGCAGTTATTAAAACATCTTTCAATGCACATTAGCCATAACCATTTTAAAAGTTGCTGTACCATAGTGTTGTGTCATTCTAAACTCTTTCAATTATAAAATTAATTTTAAATATTGAACAGAGTTGGTGGTGTTCAAACATTTCCAGTGATAAATGATATGACTTTACAAAAAACTTGCCACATTAATCTATTTTATTGCAGCGTATGAACCTTGCATTGAACAATAAAGTGAGAGTAAACTCATTGGAAGGTAGAAAAATAAATGTCGGTTGCCTTTCTAAGTTTTCTTGGTGTAAACTATTCAAATTATTAAAGTTGGCATGAAAATCAATCACTATTTGTAGATAGAAAAGCGAAATACACAATTTATACAGTAGAACATATTTATATGTAAGATAATTTTGTTATTTTCTTTAATACAATTTATAAAAAGTAAGATTCTCAAGGGCCTCCTGAGTGCCTGGGGCCCACAGGCACTGCCCATGCGTAAAGACGGTACTGAACACAAGTTACAATAGTTTCCAAAATGGTGCCCGCAAAAATTTTCCCCAGTCGAAACTTTGATCCCTTACCTGCCCAAGCAAACAAACAAAATATAATGAAACAAAATAAAATGAAATAAAAATGTTAAAAATTTTGTTTCTCATGTAGAATAAAAGTGAAGAATAATATTTATTTATTTATTTATTTTATTTTTTTTTGTCAGTCTTGAAACAAAAAACGTAATGCGCATCACTTTCGTATAGACTTTTATCATCATCCAAAAATTTCCGGTCTTTTAACAGCTTTACGTTTTTAGGATAAAAATATGTATGCCAAATATTTCATTTCTTTTTAAATCTACTTGAAAAACTTTTTCTTAAGGTTTGTATTTTATTATAGAATCGTTTGCTCAAAATATTTTGTTCTTTTCCTCATTTCACTTCACAGTTAGCACTATCAGTTTATTTCCGTTTGATTAGCCTAACATGGACATTTGCATACTTCCTCGAGATAAAATGCAAAAGAAAAAAAAAATAACCAAAGCGCTAACTAACCTTCCTTTTAAAGTATACTCTTTTATAATGCGGCCTAAGGTTGCAAGATAAAGAGAAGAATTTTTAATCTTCCCTCCATCCGGCCAGTCGCCATTTGGCGTCTTCTGAAACTCACGCAGCCAAACCAAAGAAAAAGTAAAGTGTTTTTACTTTGCAACCCTTAGTTTTGTTGAAAACCTTGCCACATGCGTTGGTTGCGTAGCTGACAAACAGTATGGTAGCCTCGCGGCATGTTCACGGTGCGATCCCACATGCAATGTTAGAAAACATGTTAAAACTGTGTTGTTGTTTTTGTGCTGTTTTCTGTGTTTCACAAGCATTTAATTTAGAACCCAGGATACCTGTTTATAAACTGGGGATTAAAGGAACATATTTTGGATATTCTGTAGCCGAGCACCAGATTTTGGGCGATAGGAATTCCGTCCGTGAGCAAGTGTAAGTTTTAATTTAATTGGTTTTTAAATTAAAGTGAAATAAAATTGATTTGCGAATTGAAGTGAAGAAAGAGTTCGTGTTTCTAACATTAGGTTTGTTTTTCTTACAATGAAGAAATAAAAAAAAAATTTAGATATTAAATTTTAATAACACAAAAAAAAAAAAAATGCTTTAAAAATAAATAATAGTTTTAAACAATAGCATATTTTAGTGTATTTAACGTATTTAAATTTTTTAAAGACGTTTTTTAATAATCAAACAAAATAAAATAAATATTTATCCTATTATTTTTCTTTATTTTCTAATTTCGTTTTTTATTTTTCCTTTTTTTTCTCGAAAATCTACTTTTTAAATTTAAAATATCGTATATTATAATGATCGAATATAGAAATATCTCCAACTTGAAACTTTTGTAAGTCAATTACATACTAAAAGATTTCAATTCATTTTTTACTACGTAAATTAAATTTCTATTTGCGACTTAAAAATGCTGCATTAAATTCATTTGATGGCATAGAACAAAAATGAACGATGCCTGTAACTGTAATGATGTTATAATGTTGTTTCAACTAAAAATGTATTCTTATGTAATATATTCTAATTTTCTTTTTAAAAAAAGATTTGAACTAGCAACGAGGTGTATCTTTATTATCTTTCAATAAATCATGTATTGTTAATATTCAAATCGCAGAGGATCAAAATTTTTAAGACGTACCATCCCCAAGCATGTTTCCTAGACCGTCGCCAATAGCTCATTGTGCAGCTTTAGTGCGACGTAAATGAAGAAAATACCTACCTAATATTCAAATCTATTGAATCAAAATTATTTAAGAGAAATGAAAGTACTTAAAAATAAATCTTTTACAAAATTAGTTATTCCAATGAACGATATTTACTGAATTGTATATTTTAAAATAAAATTTGTTTTATGTTAATTGCTTGACAAAGTTTTAAATACTTATTTTAAGCATTTATATGTTTTCTTGCCACGTCTATCCTGAATATCTATTTTACGTCTATCCTGAACAGAGATCATTTTTGGAGGAGTTTGAGTCAATTAAGGGGCCCTTCATCGTTTAAACGGATCCATTTTAAAATATATGACCGCAAAAACAGATCCTTCACAAAATATTTTATTGTAAAAACGGATCTTTCATATAATAATTTTATCATAAAAATAAGACCTTCACAAAATATTCATCGTATTAACGGACCCTCCACAAAATTCTTTTTTCAAGAAAACGGAGTTATTACTTTATAATAAGACTAAGACTTTTTGAAAGAAAAGTTTTTTCCCCCCTTCTAATGTCCACTCAATTCTTTGCTCAAGAGTCGCCTCCCTCCCCCGTGGCAGAATTTTTTCGGACTTTCTGCGACAAAACTCTCTAACACTAATATCTTTCTGAAAGATATTTTCAATAATAACAAGGATGTATGTTACTAATTTAAGGTAACAAAAATGTTTACAAAAACAGAATATTTTTTTTAATTGAATATGTAATATTTTTTTTGTTTTTTGATGCTAATATTATGGGATTTATTTTTGCTATTTGTTGTGGAGGGACACACTACTTATTTCCTTTATTGCATTTTGCAAATCATCACCACTTTAAAAAAATAAAATATCATGAAATCTGTAGTAGTATTTACCGAAAAACAGATCGACAGCGAAATCACGCGAATCGGACTCTTTAGAAAAGAGTTACTCAAATGCATGTTTCGTTTCAAGATTTAATTGTTCTAATAAATAATATCGTATAAAAAATATCGGATTTTAAAATCAAAAGCAATAACTACCAAAAGAATCGATAGAATCATTTCCTAAAAATGTAAATGATCAAATGCGAAATTCGAATTACTCATATCGCCTGAAATATATCGCGATATCTAAAAGCCACGTCATTTACTTAGGAAAATACAATAAAAATGGATTTACGAAATCCGGCATAAATTGAGCGTTTCAAAATGTGATTATTTAAAGACGCGATTCCAATTTTACGTATAAACTTCTGCAGAAAAACAAACCCAAGTTTTTTACTTCTCTAAAGAAAAATCTTTCTGCAAGAGTTCCACAACAATGTCGCCGCGATTCTGTCTCTATGATGTGACATCAACTGTTAGCGATCTAAAATTAAACATTTTTATACCTTAATAATTAGTTACCATATTATTTTAAGAATTTTAAAAATTATATAAAAATACTGTAGTTAACTTTACAATGAGAAAAATTATCCTAGCTTTAATGAAATATCTATTAGTATCCCCTAAGAAACGATAAATCCATTTTTTTGTGTTGATTTTTTAATATAATTTTCACAAATTATGTCAAGATTTTCACAAAAAAGGTGGTACCTCTCAGAAAAACCTGATTTAGTTTCTCATACTCTTATGATGTAAAATTTTAGTTAATGTCTTAATGAAAGCAAATTCATTTACTTATACCGACATTTTTTTTAATTGACAAAAAAATGTTGCTGTAATTATTTTGACGCATTAAGAAATATTAACTGCTACGATAACAATCACGACATAATCCAAATCGGCCATTCGTAAATTAAGTAGTGTAGTTGAAAAACTTTGTGAAATTTAAGAATAAAAAATGAAATTGAAATAAAAAAAAAAAATATTAAACCTGATTTAACTTTAATTTTAAATTCACAAAATTGTAACTAATCATTATTGACTAGTTAATTATAGAAACAGAATCTTTCGAAAACGACTTCTGCATGTGTAAATTGAGTATCATAGCGTTTTTTCTTATCACAGTTAGATATAAACTTTTCTTCCCTTTTTTACAATATAAAAATCCCGTTAATTTAACGAATCAGTAGAGTTTTCGAAGATTTTCAAAGTATATTTTTTGCTATGTTTATTTTTATGAAAGTTACGAATGAAGAAACTAAATTTAAGAAAATGGGGGGGGGGGATTGAAACGGATCTGCATGTAAATTTTCATCCACATTTTCATCATAATTCCAATTAGTTTTTTTGCCTGCATTTATCAATCGAATCGTTTTTATTTTTTTAAGATTTTCCTTTTATTCACATAAGTGACGTAAAAAGACGTATAGTATAAAAACATTAAAATTTATCCTTCGAATTTTTTTGTGCAGAATACCCGGGTGTTACAGGATGTGAAACGAGAAGTACATTGATATAAAAAAGTTTTTTATTTTACACTAGCGTGCAAAAGTATTTGGTCAAACTCAATATTATAGATGGTTGATTGGAAATGTAAATGAATAATTTTATTTTCTAAACATTCTTAACATTGTTATCAACTCGAAAGCAAAGTTAGCTCCTTGAAAGTCACTTTAAATCATATGCAATTTTCATATCAGTTGGGTATTTTCTTACTTCTAAGAATTGGATGAAAATACAATTGAGAGATACAATTTTAACAAATAAGCATAAGTTTTGCATATTTATTTATGGAAATCATGATTTTAACTTTAATTTATTATTGAAGAATCAATTCTTACAAGACACGAATTATATATATATATATAAAAAAAAGAAATAAACTGAACTGAGTATACTAAGATTTAAATTTAATCCAAGGCATTTTCCATTAAAATGCAAGAAAAATAAAAATTATGAAATCAAGTTTAATATATATGCTGGCATTACTAAATAAAACGGAAATCATCTCTACAAAAAAATTTAAAAAAAAAAAAAAAAAAAAAAAAAACGTATAGAAAGGTTAAAATGCCTTTCACGCGTTGACCAAAAACTTTTGCACGCTAGTGTATGTTATTTCGATGTATTAATAATTTACGGTATTTTAAAACCACGTATTTTATTCGCATGCATCCCTAAGTACCGGAAACTTTATTTAATTCGAGCCTTATAAAGTTATGAATGTTAAATCACCGCAAATTTTAGCGTATTCTTATATCTTTAACCTCAACTCGTGTCACGTTATATTTGAAACACTGTGGTTCTTTTGACGAAAAACATCCGCCATCTTAAATATTTTTTTTCCACTCCGCTTTCAACCTCAAAAACCAACTTAAGTGTGGTTATCATATTTAGAATTGAGTAATACCTGACCTTATTTACTTAATAAGCAACAATGTCTTTTGAGCTTTTAAGCTACGCTGTTCATTTACTTTCTTTATACTCTGCATATTTTATTTACTCTTATTTTTCTTTTCAATGTACATCTAAGTTAATGTAAGAAAGGTTTTATTTGTTGCTTTCAACAGTTTCCACTTCATTCACACTTGAATATCTGCCAACTACTTCATCGTGGCACTATTCTCACAAGTGAACGATTTTATTTCGCTTTAAATGGCAACACTACTAGAACAGAATTTTATACTTTGTCGTTCCATATTACAAGAAAAAGCAAACGGTAGGGACTTTTTTTTTTTCCTTGGACCCAAATAAATAAAACTGGAAAAACGAACATCGAACGATCTTGACAGCTGTGCTTGTCTTAAGGAGTAAAAGTGAAATAAAACTAGAAAAAATAAATGATCGAAATGTGTGTACTGACATGTTGGGGGCGTTTTTAGGATCCTTTTCTGCCATTAATTTTGATAAATTTGTCATCATCGACATGAATGGTATTTGTTTATTTACAAAAGATAGTGATCGAGGTTATTATTGAAAACATTAAAGTTTCTATCCATCATGAAATTACAAAATTATTATATAATTTGATCAAATATTTGATGATCTTATTTTCTGCTTTTGTATCAAAGCTTTGCACTACTTACTGTTCAACAGGTGACGAGCGGTCTAAATTTTATGCATTAGGGGACCGGAAAGTAATGTCATTTCGGTGCATTTGATATTTGTTATCAAGATTTTATGTTTTAATCAATTATGTATTCACCCTCGTTAGCAACCTTTCAATGCCGGTCGAAAATGAATAAAAAAAAAATGAATTGCTTTTTAAGACTAGCGAATATTTAATGCGCGAAACGATATTACTTTCCGGTCCCCTAATATTAAGAAACATTTTGGTAAATGAAATATTTTCTTTGGCACATGACTTATTAAATAAATTAAATGTCTAACCAGTTAATATCTTTATTAATTTAAGTTTCCTATTAACTACATTTTTGCGTGTGATTAACCCATGTACCCTGACCGGAGCTTATAGAATACAGCACACCTCATTATGTTTCGCTGCTTCTAAGACAAAAGGAAATTCCAATATTTCGATAGCGCAATATTTATAACAATAGTTTACTGACAAGAATATAAAAACCGGTGGGGGGGGGGAGGGCTGATGGGTAACTTTAGATCCTATCTGATACCAAATTTGCAATACTTTCAGTAAAAAAGAAATTTTATTCTGCATTTCAATTCCAGTTAAGCATGCTTTATTGAATTACTCCAAATTTATTTCATAAAAATAATTGTGGTAAAAGTTAAAACAAATTAACAATTAAGTTTCTATAACAGCAGTAAAATCCTGTATGAATTTACAGATTTTAAATGCAGTAAGGACTACTAAATATAATTTAAAGAAAAAATTTAAATATTCATCCAGTTTTTTTAGAAAATCACAAATATCAATTTTATTTTCATAAACTTAAGATGTATTTTTATGTTAAAACGATAGATATTTTTTTGTATGAAAAATTACGCTTTAAAAAAAATTGTAACCCAATCTCTTAATAAGTTTTTCCTCCCCTTCTTCATTAAAAGAAAACTGCCTCTCAAACTCAGCAATAATGTCACCCTCCAAAGAAACTGAAACCACAAAAAAGGTTTTATGTCAACGAAGAGGATAAATAATTTCTTTTAACTGAGTGTGAAATAGTGGATATCTTTATTATATACATTGTTGACATTGTTATCGTCGATCTCTGGCCATCTGAAGCGATTTATTTCATTTCAGACTCTTAAATCATTCTCAGAAAACAAAGAATTAGTTCTTTGTTTCCTCATTTTTATGATTTTTCTTCTGTGTAAACTTTTTTGATTTTCTGTTCTATTCGAATTAAAGGGCTTTTTCAAGCTACATTTGAATAGAGGGAAATTTTGCCTAGTGTTGCAGGGTGAAACGCTAGAATTTTAATCAGGATTGTGGAGTCGACGTTGTAAAAAACTTAACTGGAGTCGAAAAAATTAATTCAATTCCGACTCCAAATTTTTGGTTCGTCTAGTTTGCTTGTTAGTTAAAAAACAAAAGAAGTTTATGAACGTGCAAAAAATATTTAGTCAAACCTATAAAATTATGTAAGCAAAAATACTACTCTAATTAATATTATAAAAATTTATTGGATTATATAACTTATCTGGTCAATTTTTGAAACAATTAAAAAATCTTCATTTTTTTTTTAGAATTAGTAATAAGATATATTTTGATACATAAATTCTAAAAGATAACTTTGTTTAGCTAAATTGAAAAGTTAAAAGATACGTAAATGAATGGTTTTTAAAATTTTTTAGTCAATGAATTCATTCTAAAGAAAATTTTTTTAGTATATATACACTCTATAACAAAAAAATCGACGCACCAAGAAGCAATCACCCGATTGCTTTGCCAAGCCAGATTACAGTGGTGCATGGCTCGATCAGGCTGGAATGATGCCGACTGGGGACGTATAGTCTTAAGCGACGAATCCCGCTTCCAACTGTGTCCTAACCATCATCAAAGACGTGTTTGGAGACGCACAGGGCAGAGGGGGGATCCTGCCTTCACTATTGCACGCCACACCGGCCCTCAACAAGGCATTGTGGTCTGGGGTGCCATTTCCTTTGATAGCCGGACCCCTTTGATCGTCGTTAGAGGTACACTTACTGCACAGCAGTACGTCGACGACATCCTAAGACCTGTTTTGCTACCGTTCCTTTTGCAGCGCCCTGGGCTGGTTTTTCAGCAGGACAATGCCAGACCACATACGGCAGGTGTTGCTATGAACTGTCTGCAAACTTGTCAAACTCTTCCTTGGCCTGCCAGATCACCAGATCTCTCTCCCTTCGAGCATGTCTGGGATATGATGGGAAGGCGATTGCATCTAGCAAGGAATGTTGATGACCTCGTTCGACAATTGGATCGAATTTGGCAGGAAATACCGCAAGAGACCAATCCGGGAGCTTTATCGGTCTATGCCACACCGTGTGGCAGCTTGTATCTAGGCTAGAGGCGGGTCAACACCTTTTTGGACTTGTTACTGTAACTCTGCAATAAATTATTAAACTGTTCTGAAATTTTAATCATTTACTATTCTGTACATTGTCTTCCTGTCCACCAATTTTCGTTTCAATCGGACAACTCCTTCTTGGTGCGTCGATTTTTTTGTTATAGAGTGTAATATGCGTTCGGGTGAGATATTGATAACATGGTCTTTTAGTAGAATAGTTTTGCACAATTTAAATCATTTCTACGAATATATTTTTTAAAATTTATTTTTCTATTATATATATATAGCTTACATTTACTTCATAAGATAGGGTAAAATTTTTATACAATTTAAGAGGCAGTTGGAATCGAACACCACGACTCCACAGTTCTGAATTAAATATCGCGATATATCTCAGTTTCACACTATCACGATATTTTACTTCATTTAACTAATATTTTTATATTAGTGAATATCTTTATTACCTAAGGAAAATCTCTGCACACTTGACAATATTGTTGTCGATAATTATTGTATATTCAATGTTAATTTCAAGGCATATTATTCACGAGATTATTATTTATAATGCTAGGTGTAAATAATGTCGATATTTCGCGATATATTTGCGCTACTCTAGTCGTAACACATAGTTAAAGAAACACTAATTTAGTTCATTCAGTTGTCTCCATCGAATTCATTTTAATTCATATTGAAATTATTTTTATAGTTCATAATGTGAGAGAAGCTGTAAAGATATGCATTCAGTGAATGCAAGTTCATTCACTTCATTTTTGAGTTCGTAAAGAGCAAAAATCCTTGAAGAGGGAAAGATGATCTTGCACAGCCATAGACACTTGTATCTGAAAAGAGATGCTCTTATAGAAGTGGGGTTCTTGGGAGCCCTATTCGAACACGTGGAGTTTAGTGGTTCCGATAATTCTTTTTTTTTTTTTTTTTTTTTTTTTTTTTTTTTTATGAATATCAAGATTAAGTGATTTTTTTTATCAACTTTATGTACTCATAAGTATTATTTTTAAATCTTAGTAAGATCGAATGTTTTAAGTATGCGTGCCTTAGCAATCTGCTTTTTGTATGTGAGGTAAAGAATAGCCCTCGCATAAAATTGTTGTTGTAGTAAAAATATCTTAAGACTTAGTTTGTTTCGTAGAAGTTTAAGGGTGTTTTAGACGCTTTTTTTTTACAACGGGAAAAAAATTACAGTTAGAATACTTTAAACTTAAAGCTTTATTTTTAACTATGAATTAATGAAAATAAAAAACGAACTTAAATGCTAAATATTTGGCTATTGGCGGCGGTCTGGGAAACATCCCTAAAAATGATCCAAAGATAAATATGCCATCACAATTATAAACCTTTGCGGAGTGGATGACTCCACCGGTTTGGTGGACCGACGACATGCGCATGAAGTCGAGCACTTAACGGTAGAACGGTTTTACGAGCACCGATAACGCATACCCTCGGTCTCTTCGCAGGCTGATCAACTGGATCATCCCACTCACTGACCACTGTCAGGAATACTTGACTTCGGTCATTCATTTGATCATTTGAAGGTTGCTACAAACTATGCACTCATAGTCAGGGCCCGCGCAAAGGATTTCAAATTATTAGCTGCAGTAAATTAGCCAAATATCAAAAGTATTCACCATATTTCGAAAGTCTTCGCCAAATGTAAATCTCAATAATTTTTTATGATTCATTTTTCCCCATAAGAAAAAAAAACTGTTTTACGGTGGTCAATCTTATATTATTTGGTTATGCGGCGCATCTACTGAAAGTTACTGTAATCGAAAAAAAAAATATTGATTTGTTTAGAAAAATTCATATTGACGTAATTTTGAGGATTGGGTTAAATATATATTTTTCTTTCCAGTGGCAAAAATCATTCGCTGAGACACAATTTTATTCACCAAATATACGATTTTATCGCGTTTGGCGAATGCTTAGCGCATTGTGTAGTTATTTGATAGTAACTATGAGCAATCAGATTAATTATCCCGTATTTCTGGCAACCATATTTTAGTTATATAATTAAGTAATTTCGCTATATGAGACATTAATTTTATTTTGAATTTATGTAACGTGAGTTGATAATTAATATTTGACGCAACTTTAAAAAACAAGCCACCCTCAACCTTAAAGGGCAATACTAAGCAGGTGGCATCTTGGGAGAATTTTGGGTCCGTTATTATAAAGAACTATATCGTTAAAATGGATCCCTCACAAAATAGTTTTATTTCAAATGTAAGATCCTTTAAATAATTTCGTGACGATTCGGAGTTCGTGACGTTTTTAATTCATAATTTTAAATATAAAAACTTCTTCAAATATAGGTTGTTTTTTTCCCCTTAAGAACCCTATTTTTACATATTCGCAATAACAGGACCTTAACAAGAAGCACCTGGCTCAATGATAATTTTACTTTCAGAAAATTATGAGTAGATCTTTCACAAATCCACAAAAATGAGACCCTTTACAAAAAGTCTGAATGAACTTTCGGATTTTATGTTTTCTCTCAAAATCCCAAAATTAACTCTTAAACTGTTTTCTGAAAATTCTGAGCAGATATTTTACAGTTCCCAAAAACAGGACCTTTCATATTAAGCCTGAAATAAACCTAACTCAAAAAGGAAGAATTAAAAATTAAACTAATTTCTATAAACTCAATAATTACGGCCTTCATTTTTTGTTGTTAAAATCAATTTGTTTTCTTTGTTAAAAAAGGTAATGGGTCCCGATTCCAGTTATTTTCCTTAATGTATTCTAAAATTCCAGTGTAACCTACTCTTTACATAATAAGAATGATCTATTTGTTCCATTTTGATTACTTAGGGATAATTGATACGATTGTCTGAGAGAGAGGCCCACGCATTGATATAAATGAGTACTATAATATGCCTTCACTGTAATTTATTTGTAATTGCTGTCTTGATGATCATCCAGTTGGTGGTTCCACGGCACAATTTCTCTTTTGCCCGAATCCTATTACGAGATAATGTCAGCGTAGATGTGACCTTGAGATAAAAGAATATCGTCTGCCGCTGGCGGTGACAGTGTTCTTTTTTGTTTTTTACCCCCCTCCTCAATTTTGATGTACTATTTGAGAAATGGAAATTCAGATTGCTTTCTGGTTTTGATTTAAAACTGTTTCTTTAATTTTTCTGTAGTGGTGAACGTTATTTAAATATCTATTATTCGCGAATGAAACTTTACTTATTTGTTCAGTACAATTGATAATAAGTGAAGAAGAGCCTAGCGGAAGAAGGTTCTAAGATTTTTTGGGAAATAAAATGTTGAAATGTAATGCTTTCTCTTCTACTTCTTTTACTTAACTTAGATTTATTATTTGTTTCTGTAATTTATTGTAACCGTAATGCATTTTTGTTTTGTGCATCTGGCAACTTCGATGCACAATTAGTTTGTTTATGTTCTACGTGGCTTCATGCCTGTCTTTGTGTTAAGTTAGAAATATAAAGTGAAAGAACTGAAATTTATGAAAGAATACAGAATATGTCACTTAAGAGAATTAATACTTATCTTACTTGACTTACTCGAAATAGAATGGAGAGAACAGTTGCTAACGTTAACAAATGTCACGTATAATCAACCCATCAGAATCAAGATACTCTCACTATATCACTTGCAGGTATCATATTTTCATTTGGTGATTTTTAAAAAAGTTGAGCAATTTTTTGAAATATTTAAGGGTATTGTCGATTTTAAAGCCCAAATGATTCTTTGCGGCAAAATGGTGTCTAATCTATGTATTGGCACATACCCCTACCTCGTACCATCTAAGCCTCGGTATGTAGAGTTCGAAATTATAGCTTTTGATTCGAGATAAACATTGAATTTTTGTAATTCCCTTGACGATAAAGCTTGACTATTTTTTTACTAATACAGTATTATACCATATTATTATTATTATTTTGTCATTTCGCTGTTGAATGGTGGTCAAACAATATTCTATGCAAGCACCCTATGTTTAGAAGAAATCCTGACAGTCGATAGTGAATATTTATTGACAAATCTAAGAATAATATCGTTAATTTATTGTCTTCTTAATTGGATGGAATAATAAACGCATTATACTATTTAGCATTTTTATTTTATTAAAAAGAGCATTTTCGTTCAGAATATATGTTTCCTTTTTTTCCTAGTGTTTCCTTAAATCTTTGCAGCATTGGAGGAAGTGCAAGATGCTGTCTGAGCCAGATTAAGAGCCTGACAAATTTTGTTTCCCATCTATTTCCTCGCCTGCTCTTTTTTTTATCCGATCTAACAGATGCCAAAGCATCTTTCTATGTCCAACACCAAACAGCCGAGGATTAAGTAAACGAAGAAAAAGAAATTATTTGTTTATTTATTTTATATTTTCTTGTTGGACAAGCTGTTGTAGCGCAGGTGCTGGTTACGGGAATTCATGTCCCAAGATGTGACCCATAAGATTTGTGTACCTTTATATATATATATATATATATATATATATATATATATATATATATATATATATATATCATTCCCTTAATCAGTTAAGACATTTCACACGTTGATTTACTTTTGTATTTAATATTCTATGCATTTGGATAACGTTTTTAATATACGAATAAATAATCATACAGAAGTTATATGAAAAAGACATTTTATTATAAATGTATTATTCTTATTTATTATTTTATTTTAAAATCGTAAAGTGTAATATTTATTTTTTAAATTCTGTTAGTTTATACCAAGTAATATTGGATTTTTACAATTTTACTTGGAATTATTTTTGTTCCGAGATATATTTATTTGGTTTATGCTTCATGGGGAATTTATGTATATAATTTTAAGTATTATTTTTACCACTAGTGGGCTGCGCCCCCTGCTCGCTAACGCTGCCAACCCCCGAAAATTGCTACGAAATCTTATATGGTTTGCTTCGCAAACCAAGCTCGCTAGGTACATTGCAAATGCACAAAATTCTAAGAATTCAAAACAATCATTCGAATCCATATAACAACCTTTTTTTAAAAAAAAATAAATTACATCTTTTTAGTAAATACTAAGTCATTAAAATAAATTTGAATTTAAATAAATGACATGTAATTCGTTAAACCTATTAGAAATGTGCTATAGTATAAAATCTTAAGATAAAATTTCTAAAAACTGATATCTCTTTAAAAAGGTTAAAATTTTGGCTATAATTAAGTCTATTAAAAATTGAAATAAGTGAATTGCAATGGAAAAACCTGCATAAACAAAACATTATGTTTTTAAAAAACAATAACCATGAACGATTCACAACTTTGTTAAAAACATAAGTATAAGATCTAACGACAAAGACTATTCACTGCTGCCTAGCTTAATAGTATGAGATTGCCGCAGCTGAATTGAACAACCTGATAGGGTGAATTTCGGAAGAGATCACATTTGGTGAGAATGCACTGTCTGGTTATTTCAGTTTCCGTTTTTAAAAGCGCTATATGTTGAGCCACCTCAGCTAGATTTGGCATGTGACATTTTTAGCGGCAATCATTGGTCGATTTTGTAGCGTTGCCATTCGGGGAGTTGTAATGAGGCTTCTTTTTGTCGCCGTGTAAGAGAAATATTATATAGATTTTAGTTTCTAGGTGTAGACATTTTTCCTTTAATTGTTAATTATATTTATTTGTTATTACCTAGTTTTCTGTGCCTCATTTAACAAAATAAAATATTGGATATAACTTATAAGGATTTAAATGATTAAGTCTCAGTTAATTTTCCACATTTCGTGTTCATTTTGTCTAAAACTTATCTTAAAATGTGTTATAAAATTTTCGTATAAAATTTTTTAAAAAAAAAACAGAGGAGAAGTTGGTGGTTTACGGATAACATTAATAAAATCAAATAAACCACAGATTTTTTTTATACATGCTTAAAAAAAAAAAAAAAAAAAAAAAAAAACTCATGATAAATTCTTGCAAGACATTTTAAGATAAACTTTTCCTAATAATTTTCGACTCTATCTATTAAATTCTTATAAACTTAACTAAATACTTTACTTGATACTTTTTTTTAGCAGAGTAATGTAGTGTTTTTTTAAATTATTTTATTTCGTTTATTGTTAGTTATATTTATTTATTATTACTTTGTTCCTTATACATTATGTGCTTCATTTTTATTTCATTTATTGGAATTTATTTGATTAATAGATAAAGTAATTTTTTTCGTTTATTGCTAGTTATATTTATTTGTAATTACATAGTTTCTAGACATATTCAGTAGTTCCATTGAGTGCTAATTTTCTCTATTGTTAAATTCTTTCACGTACTTCACATATTCCGTTGTTATTTGTTTGACTAGAACCACTTGAGTTTCTAAACACACACAATTTTTTCATTTATTGCAAATGTTGCTTTGTTTCATATGTATTACATTATAATTTTTTCTTTCTTAAATTACTTAATTTTAACTGTGAATTTTAATTATTATTAATTTACTCAAATACTAATTTTTCAATTGAATTAGTTTTCTTCTTCTTCTCATTGGCACGACAGCCCAGGATGGGCCTTGGCCTTCTCAACAAGCCTATGCCAAGACAGTCTTGCCTTAGCCAAGGTTCTCCAGTTTCTTATCTTTAAAATTTGTAGGTCCTTTTCAAGGCAGTCTGAAAATCTTAGGTTTGGCCGTCCTCTTTTTCTTGTACGTGTTGGCCTGGCACTGAAAACTTTTTTTAGTTGTCCTGCTATCCTCCATTCTTACTATGTGACCTGCCCATTTAATCCTTTGAATTTTGATAAATTTAATGACATCAGGCTCTCTATATGATTTGTAAAGTTCCGTGTTTGATCTTCTAAACCAGGAACCGTTTTTATTTATTCCACCAAAAATGCTTCGCAGTATTTTACTCTCAAATCTAGTTATTATATTTTCACCTCCACGGGTCATTGTCCAGGTCTCACATGCGTATATAAGCACTGATCGTATGAGACATTTATAGAGTAGCACTTTTGTTTTTCTTTTTATTAGGCTTGACTTAAGATATTTTCTTAGACCATAAAAACACTTATTGGCCATCGTTATTCTCGTGTGTATTTCTTGTGTAGTGTCGTTTCTGTTGTTAATCTTCGACCCCAAATAGGTAAAGCTATCAACGGCTTCGAATTTGTATGCTCCAATTTCAAAGTGTGTTTCTTCATAGCCAGCTTTTGTGCAGGGCATATATTTAGTTTTATTTTCATTGATTCTTAATCCCATCTTAATGGCTTCCTTCTCCAGACATAAAAAGGATTGTGTTAGTGCTGTCTGCGATCTAGCGATAATATCTAAATCATCAGCAAAAGCCAATATTTGAACTGATTTGTTGAAGATATTTCCTCGGGTGTTGATGTTTTAGTCCCTTATTATTTTTTCTAATGCTAGATTAAAGAGGAGACATGCCAAAGCATCTCCCTGTCGTACACCATTTTTAATTTCTATTGGATGGGAAAGACTATTCTGTATCTTGACCATGATTTTGGTTTCACTTAGTGTTAAGCTAATCAGCTTCACTAGTTTCTCCGGTATATTGAATTCTCTTAAGGCTGATATTAGAGTTTTTCGGCTAACACTATCGTAGGCTGTCTTAAAATCAATAAACAGATGGTGCGTGTCAATACCAAATTCCATTGTCTTCTCCAAAATTTGCCGAATGTTAAAAATTTGCTCTGAGGTGGATCGCCCCTTCCTGAATCCGGCCTGATAATCACCAACTATATTCTCGACAAGTGGGGAGAGTCTTTTGAAAAGGATGTTAGAAAAAACTTTATAACTTGTACAAAGCAAGCTAATTCCTCTGTAGTTTGAGCAATCCAGTATATCTCCTTTCTTATGTATCACACAGGTCATGCTGGTTTTCCACTCTTCAGGGATTAATTCTTGCTCCCATATAGCTCGTACCAGATCATATATTTTCTTCGTGACACTAGTTCCTCCATATTTTAGAAATTCTGATGGGATTTCATCGGGGCCTGGTGCTTTATTGTCGATCCTTTAGCTTTTTTATTCCGTCATCGACTTCTTCTAATGTTGGTGGTTCCACAATATGTTGGTTACAAATTCCAATGTCTTCTGTTGATGGTTCATGTTCATCGCTAACTCCATTCAGTAGTTCAAAAAAAATGCTCATTCCATCTCTCCAATACTTGCAAATTGTTAGTCAAGATTGCTCCATTCTTGTCACGGCATGAGGTAGTTCTGGGTTTGAATTCCTTTCGTCCTTGGTTTATTTCCCGAAAGAAAGCTCTGCTTTCATTAGATCCCCTTAAATGTTCAACATTTTTTAAAAGATCCTCGAGAAATGCCTTCTTCTTTGTTTTATGAATTCGCTTCTCCTCCTTTCTTGCCTCTTTGATTGAATTAGTTTTAGCTAAATAAAATTTGTTAAAATATTTTTTTCATGTTTACGTATCAACGAAAATAAACATATGTTTCTGTGAGTGACCGAAATGGGTGGTTGTTAACCTGTGAATGTTGACAATCGCTTTTTTATAAATGTCTGCTAAAGTGTCACTGCCCTTCATCAATGTTTATTTAAAGTCAAGTACCAGTATGCATTTAACCAGTACTCCGAACACTATGATGTTTCACCTAATCTATCCTCAGCAGATATCGAATAAATATAATAATATCAACGAATAAATTAGTATCAAATCGGATATTTCGGACATTCCCCAAAGCGATTGTGTGATTGTTGACATTCACCGGTGAAAGTCGACATTCTTTTGATTTCGGTCTTTCACGGTAACATACACAAATAAAACATTATTAAATTTCATAAACATTTCTTGTTACAGTCAAAATAAATCAAAATTCACTACTAATTGGAATTACGCAATTTAAGCTTATTTATTCAACTCAGTTAAATCATCATCTTCAAATTACTATAATGAATTAAACATTAAGTTCTGACTTAAATAAAACTGCTTGCTTCATAAAAAAAAAACATTATTAAAATAGAGTATTTATTTATAGAATTAATCATCGTATAATTTATACTAAAATAAAATAATCCTTACTTTTAAGTTAAAAACCACAACTGGTTTTATGATGACTCACTTCATGAGTTCATTGACAATATTATGTTTCTTAGTTGGCATTTTAATTGAATTGTTGAATTATTCATGAATCATTATTGTACAATTAAAATTTTTGATGGGAAAATCAGAATTATTGTCTTTATATGTAATTTTCATCACATGTTTTTTATTTTATTTTATAACTGTCGTTGAACAGTCGACCCAATTTTTGGTTTACGACTACCAATGTTCAACTTGCCTTGTGACTATGCGGAAGAAAAAGGAGCTCCAGGATCAAGTATAGGGAGAAATGTTGCTTTCGCGGAGGACCTTTTTTAGGGAACTCGCATTTGCGTTACACGGAGAGAAAAACCACGAAAACCTCAAACAGTTTGCCTGACGGAAAAGGGACTCTAACCCATCATCCGACTATCACTGAGGATATTTTATGTCAGCACTGTGGTCGGTAAAGTCGGATGATGCAGAATTCGTGTCGACCAGCCATTTCTGGGATTCGAACCCGTTTCACCTCAATGGAAGGCGAACGCTGTATCCCCTGAGACATTGTGATTCTTCCATCATTATTAATTCTGCCGTGCTGTATCACTTTCAACTCTGTCAAATTTCGGTTACAAGCAATTAAATATTAAAGAAAAAAACCCGCCAAATTCATAATAATGCATGGTAGATTATTTTACTAATTGTAATTTCTTGTTTAATTGACTTAAGCAAACTTTTAATAACATGATAAAGCATAATCACAAACTTATTGCAAAGATCTGTAAACTTCGTTTATCCAAAGATAAATTATGTGAAAACAATATTTGTTATGATTGTTGATTATTTTTTGTTACTTAATTAACTAATGGTCTAAAAAAGTTGTAAGGCTTAAAATTTTTTACACCCTTTTAATCTACGTAATTTTAAATGACAAAACCAAAATTTGAAAGGAATCGGAAATAGCTATTGAATAGAAATAAATATATAAAAATGCGACTTCTTTATGATGGCGAAGTACGCAAAAAGTCAAATTTTCCAACTGCTCTCCTGAATTTTCCAAATGACGACTACCAACTATATTTTGAACCCGAATACGCTTAAATAAAAGGTATGTTTATTCAAATAAAAAAAAAAAAATTGTGTCTGATTTCCTAACTGAAAATATCGTCTGCTATTTCCCAATTATAATAAATATCTTTACACGAAATAATACAATAATATAAATATCGTTCAGTATAAAATATTGTATTAATTAGCATATTTAAAAATTACCCTAGTTATAAAGATTGATTTTTAGTACAATTTGATCAAAAGTTATCTAGATGTTCCGTTTTTTACTTTGCGCACAATTCTTTCGGATAAAAATTTCTGTATTTTAACCCTTTCAAATAGTGCTAAAATTTGATCTCTGAGTCAATAATTGGAAGCAAAAAAAAAATAGTTGACGTACCTTAAAGATTTAAAATTAAACTTTCGAATAATTATATCCTGTCATTAAGCGTTAATTAAACAAATATCAAATTAATTTGTATGATAAATAAATGTCTAATTTTCGTAGAATTCTAGCCTAATGGAATGTGGCTGCAATTTAAAAAACAAAATTAATCAGATTATTTCTTCCAATTTGGAATGTGGAAACTGCTGAAGAGGCCTGACTAAGGTTCGAACAAGGCAACTACAACCATTTTCTCAACCAATTCATCACTATAATTAATTCTTCTCATCAAACGTCTTTCAGGATTGCTCAATTCATTCTCTTCAGAGGATAGTTTAATTCTTCTTCAGGTTTTTGTCCAAAAGCCTCGATTAATCACAACCATCGCCCAAAAGGTAGATTATTTTTATGCTTGGAGTGTTTAAAGAAAGGTTCTGTTACACTTATCACAGCGGGAGAGGACGCTGGGGGGCTCTTGCAGAATTTGTTTGCCCCTTTTAGGGGGGCAATTGCTGTGTTCCGACACCCGCTGCGACCACACAAGCTTGCCTTGTTTCTTTATTGATAAGAATTGCCTTTATTTGTCTCGCTGTTTCCTAACAGATTAAAGTCTGTGTTAAGTATATCTGTTGGAAAGGTTATGCGTTTACTCGTTAAAGTCTACCCTATGATGTATCTTTTTAACTACAATACATCACAATTAGAGATGATGTTTTTAGGAATCATGAATTAAATATCAATGAGTTGTACCTGCTGTTTTAAGAAACTGGGATATTTTTTCTTCTTTTTATGTACACTCTTTAATTGGCAACGCTAATTTAAAGGAACATCCAGGAATTTGTTCATTTCAGAAATAATCATGGTTTTGACAAGTATTAGAAGACGTTGACGCTATTAGGAGTCATATTAGGAGAAAATTGAGTCTGTTAACAGGCAGATTTACAATTCTGAAGCCTTAAACGACTCGCTCTATTTTTTATTTATTTATTATTTTTGTTTTTTTAAATTTTTGTAACATTTTTTTTTCTTGGCTGTAGTGGTTTGAAATTTTAATGCGAGCTTCTATTTCTTTTAAGATTTGAAATTTTTTGACTGGAGCCTTGGTGGCTCAGGGGATAGAGCTTTCGCCTTCCAATGAGATGAACCGGGTTCGTATCCCAGCGATGGCTGGTCGTCAAGAATTCTGCATCATCCGACTTTACCGACCACAGTGCTGACATAAAAATATCCTCAGTGGTAGACGGATTATGGGCAACTCACCGTGATAGGTTTTCGTGGGTTTTCTCTTTATGCCATGCTAATGCGGGTTAGTACCATCAAAAAAGTCCTCCACGAAGGCAAATTTCTCTCAATGCTTGATACATGAGTTCCCTTGTCTTCTGGATTGGGTTCAAAATGGCAAAGCTACGGAGTTGAACATAAGTAGTCGTAAACCCAAAATTGGGTCGGCTTTTCAACGACGGTTATGAAACTTTTAAGTATTGATTTGAACGAAAATGGAATCACCGAGTCTTAAGGTAATCCCCCCCCCCCAAGTGTTATTCTAATGGTCAACCACCACTCAACTTGAAAATAATTTTCGAGACATTCAATACAGCATCTTAAGCGATAAGAGCTTTTGAAGTGGGTCTCTTCAGAACGAAACCCAAACATTCCTATCAGTCCATTCTCAATTGCTTTTGCAGACTTGAATTTTCCTCTTTGTTTACTTTCCTCTCTCTATCCCTCCCACCACACACGAGTTCTTTGTATGTTTTCTTTGTCTAAAAACCCCGGAATGTGTTACGGAACTCATTAGATATTTCGTTTTAAAATTTAGAGGATTTTTAAGGATGCGTGGTTTTAGATTCTCCTTTGAAATCTCCATTTTGAAGCACGACTTGTTGCCATTATGGATGAGGCGATTCAAGTGCAATTTTGCACATTTTTTGCCAAGAAAAATAAAATGTCCTCAGCTTGAGTGCCATTTTGAGTGAGTGCATTTAGTTTAAAAATATTGCTTTTATTCGACTAAAATATCGTATCATAGCAATAGTTTTAAACTGAATGTAATCTTGATGAGAGAATTGATTGGATTTTATAATATTTCTACTTCAGGTATTTAAAATATTTCTTAAATTGTTTTAAATAGCGCCTAATAATAATAATTTTAATAGAGCTTAAATAACTTAACTCTTAAACTCTTTTTAAATCTTTAACTGTTTTTAAATTTAAACTGTTTAAAAAAAATAAAAATATGGAGAAAACATGACAAATAATAAAAAATAATGAAAAGAGAAGAAGAAAAATTATTAAAATAAAATATTTTTAATAATGTTTCAAAAAAATTTATTTAAAAAAAAAAATATTAAAATGCCGGAAAACCAAAATAATGAAATCTCTTCATCAGCTCACACGATCATATCCGCAAAAAGGAGTACTATCTAAAATTGTATCAATATAGCCAAAGCAAAATCTATCAATACAATAGTGTGGGGAGCAGTGAGAAAAATTGAAACGAAAATTGAACACATTAAGTAAAAAATATGCAGATTTAAAAAGGCAAAACATAAAAGAAATGAACTTTAATGAATGCACCTAAATTAGTTGATGCTTAAAACAATTTGCATTAGACGTTCCGAGTTATAAAGAAAGTTCAGTTTATAGTCACCGTCAAAGTTTTACCAAATTTTAGTGTTATATTGAGGGGATGCCAACCTTCATCTATCTAGAGGTACAGTAGATTGATCATTAAGACACGGTTCCCAGTAGATCATCGAAGGTCAAGTGGATGACCACTTGGATCAGTCTGCGTAGGGATCGAGGGTGTGCGGTATTGGTCCTCGTTAAACTGTTCTACCGTAAAGTTCTCGACTTCGCGGGTAGGTCGTTGGGCTACCGAAGCGGGGGTGCCATCTCCTCTGCAGAGGATCAAAATTCTGATGGCATGTCTTCGGATCATCCTCAGGGATGTTTCCCAGACCGTCGCCAATAGCCCATTGTGCAGCTCTGGCGCGACGTAAATAAACTACAACAACAACAACAGCTATCAAAAGGTACGTCTAGAGAGCTTATATACTAGTGAATTGGTATTTAATATTTATAGTGGTAGTTACACCACAGTATCATGGAAGTATTTCTCAATCGTACTTCACAGTAACTAAAATAAAATGTTCTTTCATTTAACTAAACTTTGGGATAATGAGAAACTTTGCATCAAATACTCGTTAAACATTTACAGTGTGTGAAATGACTGGATTTTCTTAAAATTCACATTTTGTACCATTTTTATTATTGTCATTGAGGGTGCTGGCTAGAAATAGTCAAAACTTAACAAAAAGCTTACATATAACTGTTATAAAATCATAACAGTCATAAAAAATCACATAGTGTTCGATTAATAACGTTAACATAAAAAACTTTCTTTCGATTCTAAACTCAGCTGTCCGACGGAATTGTACTGAGAGATATGTTGTTGTTGTCGTGGGCCATTTAAGGCAAGGGGTGTGATTGTTCTTGTTTTCCAGTGACGCCATCTATGGTCAAGAATTTGACTTTTGACACACCCATACGTCACACCCGTTTATAGGGAGGACCCATTCATTTCACCACAGATTGTAATTTTGACCTGAACCAGGGAACGATCCATCTCCATTTCAATTCCCAGAGGTATAATTTGTTATGGGAATATAGGCGACTTTCTGATCCGACAGATTTAACGTGCACCAGTCAACATTTATTACATGGGGAGTCTTTGACTGGCTGGATTCGAATTGCTGTTGTCAGGAACGTGAGTTCAGCACCCTGCGAACCAGACTATCCCGGCCACTGAGAGATTTTAAATAGACTATTAATAATCGGCTTTAAATTTTCTCAAAACTAATTCTCTAAATCAGAAAGGTATTTTAGTGATATCTATTTTTGGAATTAAATGTGATTTTATTACATAGAAGTGAAATAAATTTCTTTTAAGTAACATTTCATTTAGACGGAGTTTCAGACAAAATCCAATTAATATCATCCAACATCCAAGAATCATCCGATATTTATAATTTTTTTTCCCTTATCCATAACCGTGACAGCTACACACGTCTCGTAGGACCACATTCAAAAGTTGATCCAAGCCAAATGACAGTTCTTGGCATGAGCCAATTAAATTACTGCAACAAAACCTTCTTGGTTGAAAAACATGTCTAAATACTTTTTTGGGCGGCTTTATTGCCTAATTCTTCACAAAAACCTTTAAATGTTTTCGTAAAATTGAACAGGGTTTTTGAAAGGGGAAAAAAAATCCCTTCCCTATTGACCTTGAATAACCCCTAACCTCCAATTTTTTATTTATTTATTTTTCCCCCAAGAACTTGCCAGGCTGTCTCAAGATTACATAGATGGGCGAGATTTCTAAGGTAGAAGATTTGTTGGGCGTTACATTAAGTGTTGTTTATTTGCATTGATATGACGGTAGATTAAGTTCCTTTCAGATGAGGCGAAACCCTTTTCCCCCCCTTCTAATGTTGTCTGTTAAACCTTAAAATGTTCGTTTTCATGTCTGAGATTTGGAAGTGACTAATGCCTGAGATTGAGTTCACTTTGTGAAGTCACATCAAACTATAATATACGTTTTTTTTTAACTCATATATTTTTAATTTTGATGAAAAAATTAAACTGAATCATCTATTGAGCGCACAATTCGCAATATATTCAATAAATAAATCACAGTAATACCTGAATGATAAAGGCTTATAATCAAACGTACTGAAAGATATTTTTTAAAATAAATCTTAAATATATTGTTCTTATATAAATGTTTGAATGATAATGTATGTTGTGTGTTTTAATCATATAGTTGATGCTTTCTTTACGAATTTTACCAATCTTTCTGTTTTACCAAGTAGACAAAAAAGATTAAAAAAAAAATAAATAAATAAAAAATAATAATAATAAATAAATAATTAAATAAATACTAAGCAAAGAAACTCTGAACTTATGTTTTTTTTTTTTTTTTTTTTTTTCGATCTTTTTATTTGCTTTGAACTTTTGGTTGAAACAATACAAAAAGGATTTCTTCAGAATTTTAAGTTATGCATGTTAAAAAATAAAATTTAATAAAAATAAAAATCGGTGAACACTTTGTTGGAACATTTTCATAAGATTGCTACCGATACATTAAAAAAAAAAGATGCTTTAACTATATTATAATTTAGTAAACTTTTCTTTGAAACAACTTGAAAAAAATTTCTCCATAATTAAGAATTATTTTAAATTTGGTTATATTTCCCTTCATCAAAGATTTTTTCCCATGTATTTATTTTTCAACTTTAAAATTTCATTTTACTTTTAAAATTCAGATTTAAGATTTTAAAACTAGAAATTTGGTTATATTTTTAACCATCAAAGATCTATTTAATATTGAAAAAAGAAAAAAAGAAAAAAGAAAACTAGATACATATTGTATTTATAATTTAGTCAAATTTCCTTTTTAACAATTATAAAATTTTTCTGCATGATTTAAAAATCTTAAATTTGGTTATATACCCTTTAAAAAACTTTAAAAATGCTCGTATTATTTGAAATAGCTATAAAGACTTGGATAGTACAATGGCGATAATTCTTCGTTCGTTCTTCCTTTAGTTTTTTTAATTTATTTATTTAAATAATTAGAATATTATTTTGTACAATTTAATTATGAAAACTATTTTCTTTAACGCTACAATAGAAAAAAGAAAGTTTTCCTCAATTATTTGCCCTCTGCAAATAATTCATTGTATATAATATTGTATTAATTATTCTAAGTGGTAATACGTCAAATTGTTATGAAATATTTTAGAAACAATGCAAAATTGACATATTAATGTCTTCATTTCTTATTGTATTCTAACTAAACTTTGTGCATATAAATACGATGCGCCAAAAAACGACAGTGTTCTGAATGAGCAATTGAATCTCACTAATCTTATCAATCACTTTAGAAACCGTCACATTGTTTTATCCAATCATCATCCATTTGCCATCTGTTCTTGTTAACATAAGTCTAACAAGGGTTAGGACATTCAATATACATATTTTTGGCCGCAACGGTTGATTAATCTAAGAGCCATTAATTGTTAGCAGCTTGCGTGCAGAATTTCAGTGTCTTTTAGTTGCTAAGTTATTTAAATACTAAATACTATGTTTCTCATTGTTCTTTAGAACTTAAATGATTTGTTCTTTTAAAATTATTAATTTTGATTTAAAATTTATCGTTTTCAATTTATCGCTTGCTCTGATTCGCTTCACAAATTATTTTTTACTTTTTCTCAAATATTTTTACCAACTTGTTTTTTAACAGTTTTCATTCTAATGATGGAGCAGGCAAGAGAGCAACACATTTTTCTTCAATGAGTAAAATAATCGCGATATTTTTAAAAAAATTGATACTTCGCTTTACTGCAGTAACAAGCTTAACTATGATTTTATCATTTTCTTCCACTTTTTTAAAATTGAGTTTATAGATTTTTTTTAATTGATAGGTTATCTACATGATTGATAATGCGTACAATTCAATCTGATGTCATCACGACGCTTTTCTAAAAGTTTCTCCTCGCCCAACAAATCCCTGCGCCCCTAGCAACACTTAGAGAAAACGATTAGTTGATACATTAGATTTGAATTGTTGACACTGTACGGTTTATAATTTAGTGTCTCTGTCATGTTTTTGTTACCTATGTTCGATTATATTTGTAGTATGAATGAAATATACTTTTCTGGGATATGTAATTATATAAATGAGTTATTTTTGCTTAATTACAATAAAATTTATTGAATTTAGATAAAATTGCATGAATTTATGTTAGTGTTTTGAAATTTTTTTTATATTGCGTATTTGTGTAGAGACAAAAATTTTCTAACCAATTTCATTTCTTTTATCTTTGATCTTTCTATTATTCATAAAAATATCATTTTGTCTTTCTGTCCTATGATAAATTCTACTTTAAATAGAAAAAAAAAAGTCTATATTAATAACGCTTTTCCGTATTTATTCTTCTATTAGTTAAAGAGAATTTATGTTACAAATTATCCATATAACTATGTATTTTGTTCAACATTGAAATAAATTTAAAAACACCTAAAGCGACGGGAAGTTAGAATATTTAAAAAGAATTGTACTTTACTTTACAAAATGCACTTTTATCTTCAGTTACACACGACATGCTTAAAAAATTAGCATCTAAGTATAGCATAAATGAAACAAATATTATAGTACTGAAAGCAAACCAGCGAGCGAACTTAATAAATTGAGTTAAGCGTAAAGAAAAGAAAAGGATAAAATTATCAATTTAACTACCATTTAAGGGTTTTTGCCGTAGCTTGGCGTTAAAAACGTTTTGGCCAGAGTGGTGTCACTTTGCCGCGCATTCATAAAATAAAAGAAATCGTGCCGTCTTTTTATACGCTCTAGCATTAGAGTGAAAATTCTTTATCTCTCTCTATCTGAGCTTTATATATTTCTCTGATTAATTGCCACTGCCCGGTATACTCTACAACTACACAGCAAAGGTCGCCAAAGTGGTCTATATAGACCCCCCAGGGGTCTATTTAACAAAAGCGGGGGTCGATCCGAATCGGAAGGGTCGTTTGGGGGTCGAAGAAAGAAAAGTTCCGCAAATCACACATACCTAATTTAGTATGTAAAATGTGTGAATTTTTTTATAATTGACTTAATATCAGTTTCTTTATAGAACATAAATTAATAAACGTATATTTATTCGGGTGAAACAAATATTTACGTACCAGCGCACAGTGGCACGTACTTTGCCTCTGGTTTATAAGTCATATGCATATGTGATCTTGTCCAAATGTCACGTGTGACGAGCATTGGCGTTACAAACGCTGATATCATACGCATCTTTGCTAACTGTGAACAGTGTTGAATATTTGCAGTGTCATTATTAAAACTTTTATAGTTTTGTATTATTAGTTATTGTTTCGATAAAACCATTCGTTTAGTTTAGATATCAATTTTAATTATCAATACATGTGAAATAGAAGGTAAGCATTAATAATGTGGATAAGTACAGTCCGCGACAAAACTATAGCACACTTTACGAAAATTAAAAATTTTTTGAAAATAATATTACTTTAATAATTAATTAAATGTATTAATTAACTTTAATTAATTAATAATTATTTAAATGTACTATTACTATAATAAATGTTTAAAATAATAAAATAAATGTACAAACACAGTATCTAATAGAGTTTTACTTTAATTAACAGAAAATTACTTTTATGGAGATTTCGAAAAATTATATAGGGGTCGATGATCAAAAAAGTTTGGCGACCCCTGCTCTACAGTAATGTTTTTAGTCCCACTTCCCGGTATACATTTGACCGGCCGCATAGCCTACACTGATGTTTTAAGGTTAAATGCCATTGCCCCTCTCCCTCCCCATCGTATCATCAACTAATGTGTTATAAGTTTAAGATGCCATTTCTCAAAGACTTGGTGAATATATTTATCTAAGTAGCTATTCTAAAATATTCCTTCGGTAATTAAATGCTTAAAATTCTTTTCCTAATAACAGTTTATTCTTTATTTATTATTTTTTTCTTTATTTTTCATTTACATGGAAAAATTCAAATATCAGTTTAAACTTATTGTTCAAATAATGCACAATAGCAGAAATAATCACCAAAATGTAGTTATGTAGAGATAGATGAGTAAGGAATTTTCATTGCAACTGTCAAGCACTGCGCGTGGGCAAAATCGGCTACCGAAGTTAGAATGCCCGCCTCCAGAATTTTTTAACTTTCTCCTGGCCAACTGGCCAAGCGTACTCTACGAATAATCTAGTGTCTCTGTCATGTTTTTGTCCATTTCTGTAAGATTATATGAAGAATATAATCGATAATTATGTTTATAACATGTAGGAATGAAATACTTTGCTGAATATGATTAGTTCTAAAGTTAATCCTATAGAATTGCGTGAATTTATGTTAGGATTTTCGAATTTTTTCTTACTGTGCATTCATGTAGAAACATGAAATTTTCTAATCAGTTTCAAATCTCAGTTTTAAAGTTCAAAATTTTAGATTTTAGTTCTATTATACGTAAAAAGTGTTTCTGCCATATTTTTACTCACTCCTGTTTTTTTTTTTTTTTTTTTTTTTTAATTCTGTCATTTACTAATTTCTAATATAAACAGAGAGAAGACTATAATCTGCATTAAAAACACTTTTCTGAATCTTTTCTTTAGTCTAGAAGGAGTGATGGTGCATGTCATTCCTAGAAATATGTTTTTTATTAAGCGTAGAAATAAACTTCAAGAACAAGAAAAATTCTGAGATACTCAAATATTTAAAAGAAATCGTAATTTACTTTCCAAAATATACTTTTGCCTTCATTAACACACGGTATTAAATAATTATTATCTTATCATTAAATATAAACAAATTAAAACAAATAACCAAACGATTGTGAAGAACTTCTTAAATTCAATTTAAGATAATAAAAGAAAGCAATAAACTCATTAATCTAACCTGTAGTGAGGTTTTTTTGCCGTAGCGCGTCACTGCAATCGTTTGGGCCAGTGTTGTCATTTTACTTAGCATTGAAGGAAAAGAAGAAGAAATGGGAGGAAATAAAAAGAAAAACATGACAGAAACACCGGAAATAATAATAGAACACAAAAATCGAACTAAACCGCGTAACCTTTTTATATTCTCTAATATTAGAGTGGAAACTATCTGCAGATTGTTGCTACTGAATACTATGCATACTTTTACTACTAAATACTACTGAATACTTTTGCTACTGAATACTGCAGAGTGAATACTATGAAAATACATCGCTACATGTTGTCATTGTATTAAAAAAAATAATAAAAGTTAACAGTCACTCAAATTAATATTTAAAATTGAATATTTATTTAATTTCTAAATTGTTTGTAACAAAATACGTATTACTTAATTATTGTCTGAAGTTCTGCGGGGGAAAAAAATCGAAATCTGTAAGAGGAAAAATCACAAGTTTTTATAATCTTTTCCTTAATTACTTTCACCTGAGGACATTCATTTCACCCTTCATTTACCTGTAACCGCTACACGTGACCTTGAAATAACTTAGTCTGCAGCCGGAGGTGATTTGAGAAAAATAATGGGTATATAGACCGGGTAATTTTGTTTGTTCCATTTCACATATCGCCATTGAAATTACAAATTTCAATCACATTGTTTTGATAGGAAACATGAAGGTAAAATTAATTGTCAGAATGTTTATTTCATGGAAAGTGGATTCTTTCCCTAAACCTATTATTATAGTGTTAGACTATTATTTTCGAGCCATAATTATAGAGTTCTGTGATTAATTTGGAAATAATAATCTAGTATTGATTCGAACATAAATTTTTTTGGGGAGCTGTCGAACCATAAAATTTTTTAATGCTTATTTCAGTTTTCGGTACTTTTATGGGACTGTCTGATTTTTCAAATAATATTTACTAAGTAAGTATTTTGTTGATTATTTGGAAGAATAGAACAAAAAATTAATTGTTCATTATTTGTTTTTGATACCACAGAGTTCTAAAAATATGATTTTAATACAATTCTAAATTATTTTCGAATTTATCAATGCTCTATAAGTATAATTATGCTTATAAAATCATGTGATTAATCTGAAAACAATTGGCTACTATTATTAACTTAAAGCTCTATAATTTTTGTGAACTGATAAAGAATACAATTTTAACTTTTCCTTATCTTTCAAGGGAATCTCTGATTGTCCACTTTTTGTCTTAAATTGCAAAAAAACATAAATGGTTCGTAATGCTATTTGTTGTTTAAGAGCTTCCTCTAAATATTTAAAAAAATTTTTTTGATTGCATACTTGAATTAGCAATCTAATTATACGAACCATTATTCTTACCATATATATTATACAAGTCATTATTATTGCCAAATGTTTCATGTATATATATATATATATATATATATATATATATATATATATATATATATATATATATATATATATATATATATATATATATATATATATGTAGGAAGCGTATTCCACACGTCATGCACACGCATATCATTGCGCACCTCCTCCGCGCAGTTAAGGTAATGGAAGCTGACGAGGCAGACGGCCTCTTCTCTCTTGTGATTGTTAAGTATCTTGTGTTGTGTCGTCCTGTATTAAGTTTCCTGTAATAAATGTTATTCGTTAATGTAGTTAAGGTCCTTGCCTTTTCCCATATTTTGGGGGCTCGACCGATCCTCCTGCATTCCTAAAAAGAGACGTTACCCCTAGAAACCTGAAGCTGGTTGCCGAAAAATGTGTATAGACGTTATGCTTTTTTTTATGAGACGCTCTGAATTTTATGAATTGCTTTAAGACGTTAAGTTACAGACGTATTGTGTTAATAAAGCAATAAATGAAGTTCTTCTACTGGACGATATTAAAAGACGAGACAATATTTTTTTGAAGGACGGACTGCACCCAACACAAAGGTAGGCAAAATTACATTAATTTCATTTTCAAAATTTTTATGTTAAATAGATTTGAATTCAAAAGATTAATAATTTTAATGAGTTCCAATTTCTGCGTTATTTTGATTAGAATTGTTTAAAACTTGATCTCTGTTTATCTAATTTCGATTTGTTTAATTTTTCATTGTAAGTTAATCATGGCACTAAAATTAGGAGACATCCCCCTAATCGCCAATTCTTTAAAGTACGGAACAACTCAGGCTGTTAAAGCTTTAAATTCCGTATTGGCACTCCCTGTTTTCGATAGAACGGCGAGAAAAAAAATAAGAAACTTTTCGGCCTTTTCTAATGATTTTGATTTGGAAAAACATAAGGAAAATCTGTTAGCTATTCTCTCTCTAAAAGAATTTATTTCAGTTGCTAATTTGTTGCATTTAGACGTAGAAGGTGATGCAGAAATTTTATGTCAGAACATATTAAAAGCATTGTCAAATATTATTGAATTTCAAAAAACATTAAGCACGGAATTCTTATCGGAAGATGAAACCGAAACTAATCCGGTAAAAGTCCCTTCTTCAGTAGGCGCCAATCAAGGCCAGCCAACTTCCTCGGTTAGTGAAGAGCTCGCATTAAATATTCAAGGTCTTTCTTTTTCTTCAAATCAAAATGATTTATTTAGTAGACAAAATAATATAAACCCTTTTTCAAATGAGTTAGCGAATTCGGAAATGAATTCACAGTTCTGGTTACTATTAAGAGATATTTCTTCTAATTGTAGAAAATTTTCGGGTGAAGATTTTTATTCTATTAAAAGTTTTTTTCGAGATGTCGAGGAAAATTTTGAATTATTCCCTGCTATAAGTTCTTCTCAGAAATTAATTTTTGCCAAGCGTTTGATTTGCGGAACTGCCAAATCGTTTTTGTTTTCAAAAAGAAATTTAAATACGTATGACGCGTTCAAAGAAGAATTAATTAAAGAATTTTCAGATACTGTTACTTCAATAGAAATTCATCGAGAACTTGAAAAACGCAAAATGTTGAAATCCGAAACTTACATACAATATTTTAATTCAATGCGTGAATTGGCTAATAGATGTGATTCTACTATTGATGAATCATCTGTAATTCAGTATGTTATAAATGGAATTTATGGAACACATTCTGAAAAAATTATTCTTTATGGAGCGAATTCTTTTTCGGAATTTAAACAAAAATTACGTACGTATGAAACTGTTGTAAATAATAGGATCAATATTCCAAATTCGTCAAATTTTCCACATACACATGACAGTCTAAAACAAAACAACTATAGAAAACCTTCAAAACTGAATGTTTCAGAATCGGCTAAAGCTCTTCAACGTTGTTTTAATTGTAATGATATCGGTCATTTATCTAAATCTTGTCCTAATCGTTCACGTGGCCCCAAATGTATAGCATGCAATCTGTTTGGTCATAAATCCACAGAATGTAGACGAAACAATCGTAATGATAATTCTGCGCCACATGCCAATGTAAATACAGTTCATGAATCTCCTTCTCATATTAATATGTGTAAAGATGTAATAATATCTGATCAAAAACTTAACGGTTTAGTAGATACAGGGAGCAATTTGACATTGCTAAGGAAAGCGGCACATACAAACTTAGGCGCGCCATCATTAAAAAGAAACAATACATTTTTAACTGGTTTTGGTTTTTCACAAACAAACATCATCGGTTCTTTTGATTCCGAAATTATTATTGATGATCAAAATTTTCCTGTAACTATTTCTGTTGTGCCGAATAATTGTACAAATTATGATCTAATAATAGGTTGTGACGTTATTCAACAGGCAAATCTCTCTATTTCACCTGCCGGAGTTCAATTTTCAAAAATTTATAAACCCTCTGATAATGTAGTTGAAAATTTCGTTATGACAATTTCTGACGATTCTCCCACTTATGATATCGGTCCTAACGTTTCGAAACAAACTCGTATAGAAGTTGAGCAACTTTTGATGGCGTATTCGCCAGAGAAAACGAAAACTGCTAATATTGAACTTGATATAGTGCTAACTGACGACGAGCCAATTTTTCATAAACCCCGACGTTTGCCATTTGCTGAGCGTGGCATTGTAGACGAACAAATTGACGAATGGGTTAAAAATGGAATTATTGAACCATGTTCATCCCCGTACGCTAGTCAAGTTGTGGTAGTTCGTAAAAAAGATGGTAAATCTCGAGTTTGTATTGACTATAGACGTTTAAATCGAAAATTAATTAAAGATAACTACCCTCTACCTTTAATTGATGATATTTTAGATTGTCTTCAAAATTCTAAAATTTTTATTACGCTTGATCTAAAAAATGAGTTCCTACACGTTCCGGTTAACAAAAAAAGTCGTAAATACACTAGTTTTGTTACATATAATGGCCAATATCAATTCAGACGTATGCCCTTCGGTCTTAGTAACGGTCCTTCAACTTTTATGCGTTACATAATTGCTATTTTTCGAGACCTAATTGCTAAAGGTATTGTTTTGCCGTATATGGATGATATTGTTATCCCTGCTGCTAATGAATATGAAGCTCTTGAATATTTAAAAATTGTTCTTGAGGTAGCTCGTGATTATGGACTTGAAATAAATTTTCAAAAATGCAAATTTTTACACAATAAGATTGAATTTCTTGGACATATAATAGAAAACGGTAAATTATCACCTTCTCCGTTTAAAACTAAAGCCGTTCTTAACTATCCAGATCTTAAAAACATCAAAGATGTACGACGATTTCTCGGACTTACTGGTTATTTTAGAAAGTTTATACCCTCGTATTCCACTATAGCAAAACCTTTAAGTGACCTCCTACGTAAGGACAGCCCCTTTCAGTTTAAAACTGATCAGAAAGCCGCATTTCAGAAATTAAAATACTTACTTTCCCAAAAACCTGTTTTAAGTATTTATAATCAAACTTCTCCTACTGAGATTCATACTGACGCATCAATAGATGGTTTGGGGGCAGTCCTACTTCAAAAATCTATACATGACAACCAACTCCACCCAGTATTTTTTATGTCAAAGAAAACATCGGACAATGATAGAAAATATACTAGTTTTGAACTAGAAGTACTTGCAGTTGTAGAAGCACTAAAAAAATTTCGTATTTATGTGCTTGGTACCAAATTTAAAATAGTAACTGATTGCGACGCCTTAGTTAAAACTTTAAACAAAAAAGAACTTAATTCCCGTATTGCCAGATGGGCAATATACCTTCAAGAATTTGATTATTCTATAGAACACAGAACTGGTACAAAGATGTGTCACGTAGATGCTCTTAGTCGCTCTCCACAGTGCATGGTCATTCAAGATAGTTTACATCTTCAGCTACTAAAAGCGCAACAAACTGATGACCAAATAACCGCCATAAAAACTCTTCTTCAAAGTACACCTCACGATGATTACATACTAAAGAACAAATTATTATACAAAACTGTTAATGGAATCGATTTAATTGTAGTACCTGACGAAATGCAGACCAACATCATTAAAACTGCTCACGAACGTGGTCATTTTGCCGTATTACGTACTCAAGAATTGGTCAGCAAAGACTTTTTTATACCACATCTTAAAGAAAAAGTTGAGAAATGTATTAAAAATTGTGTCACATGTATCCTTACAAATCGAAAACGTGGCAAACAAGACGGTATGCTGCATCCAATCGAAAAAGATGACTCACCTCTGCAAACTTTTCATTTAGATCATCTAGGTCCGCTTGCAACCACCTCGAAGAAATATAAACACATTTTCACTGTTATAGATGCTTTTACTAAATTCAGTTGGCTCTATCCCACTAAATCAACAGACGCGGCAGAAGTCATTGATAGACTAGAAAAACAAAGTCATATCTTTGGAAATCCATCAAGAATAATAACGGACAGAGGATCTGCATTTACCTCTGCTGCATTTCAAGACTACTGCAATAAAGAAAAAATTGCTCATGTTGCCATAACAGCAGGCTTACCAAGATCTAATGGCCAAGTTGAGAAACAAAATTCCACCATTATTGCCGTCCTTTCTAAACTATCTGCAGACAATCCAGAAAAATGGTATACCCATGTTCCCAAACTGCAACAGATACTGAACTCAACGTTTCAGCGAAGTATTAAGATGACGCCTTTCGAACTGCTCATTGGTACGAAAATGAAGTCAAGAAATGATATCAAGATCATAGAACTGCTTAACGATGAAACAACAGCTAATTTCCAACAACAACGAGATGAACTACGCAAAAACGCAAAGAACCAAATTTGCAAAGTTCAAGATGAAAATCGCCGTTATTATAATCTCCGCCGTAAACAAGCACAAAAGTTCAAACTACATGACTTAGTAGCAATTAAGCGAACACAGTTTGGTCCAGGTTTAAAGTTAAAGCAAAAATTTCTAGGACCTTATAAGGTGACAAAAATCAAAAATAATGACACCTATGATGTAGAGAAATGTGACTTCGTCGATGGACCTTTCAAAACCTCTACTTGTGCAGAGTATATGAAACCATGGCCACACGATAGTGAAAAAACTTAGTTTTCTATTTGAAAATATTCACTTTTCTTTTCATGAAAGACTCATTGACTTATCAAGAAACTGACCTTTTTTTTTTCTCTTCCTTTTATATCATTGACTCTAAATTTTATATTTAATGATTTATTTTTATCTTGTTTTAGAGAATATTTACAGTTGCAGATTAATGTTTCATTGAAATGTTAAGAAAGCTGTTACTGATATTTGTTTAACTATTGGTAATGTATGAAATTCTTCTTATATTCTAATATTTCAGAAGATTGTAATGTAAACAGAAAATCGTAATGCTGTGTTATGTAAATGTTTCATAATTGTTTTGCCAAAATTTTTCAGATTTTTTTTAATTGTATTGGTAAAAAGTTTTTAGATTTAAATTTATTGCTTATGTATCACCAGGCGAGGTCGCCTTACTGGTCATGATGGCCGATGTAGGAAGCGTATTCCACACGTCATGCACACGCATATCATTGCGCACCTCCTCCGCGCAGTTAAGGTAATGGAAGCTGACGAGGCAGACGGCCTCTTCTCTCTTGTGATTGTTAAGTATCTTGTGTTGTGTCGTCCTGTATTAAGTTTCCTGTAATAAATGTTATTCGTTAATGTAGTTAAGGTCCTTGCCTTTTCCCATATATATATATATATATATATATATATATATATATATATATATATATATATATATATATATATATATATATATATATATTGTTCTTTGAATGAAAGAAAAAAGAATTACGATTCTACACAAATTTAAATTTGAAAACTGTATCCAAACTGTCTCTTTCATCCGTTGCCAAACCGAGAAAAAATCGACTAAAACTGGATAATTCAATTACCTCGTGACCTGATCTTTGAACGTCATTGTATTGACAACTGCGATGTAACATACCACTTTTTTCATTTTTTTTTTAAAAAACTTAGCCACCCATTTTAAACTTGGTTATAATTCTGATAACACCGCTTTTGATTGTTTTATCCTATTCCACTGTTAGGACAGCTCTATGAAGTAGCTGAAACTTAATTGGGTATTTACACTTCGGTAAAAAAATCACAGATGATATCTGCAGATGTGAAATATGACGTCAGCGACAGCTGATCATTAATAAACAAAACGACATGTTAAAGTTGAGATAAGTTTCTCAACATAAGTTAGAATGTAATTAACGATAAGTTAATTAAACACGGAGCCTTATCGCCCATCGAATTTCTTAAAATAAAATTCTTTCTCCTCTACTTCTTTTACTTAACTTAGATTTATTATTTGTTTATGTATTTTATTGTAAACGTGATATATTTTTGTTTTGTGTACCTGGCAACTTCGATGCATAATTAATTTGTGTATGTTCCACGTGGCTTCGTGCCTGTCTTTGTGTTAAAGTCTCTGTGTAAATATGTAGTAAAAGAATTGAATTCTTTAAGAAATATTCTTTGTGAAAGAATTTAAAATGTGTCATTTAAGAGAATTGATACTTGACGCGCTCGGCTTACTCGAAATGGGATGGAAAAAACAGTCGCTAACGTAAACAAATGCCACGTTTCAACAACCCTGCAGGATCCAGGTACCCACAGTACGTCACTTACAGGTATCTCATTACGTTTTTCTTCTATATTGTTTCATTTGTAAGCATATTCATGTAGACTTTATTATTAACGAATTCTTGTTCAATAGTGATTTCTATCCTGTCACAGCTTCGAACTCAAGGCGAACAACCTATTCATGTTCAAACAAAACGTGGTTACTTCTTCTGATTGTTTGGTTCCTCCTATTGTAATTTGAATCACAAATTTCCCTTTTATATCCACTCTTTAGCTGTGATATTTCAATAACGTGAATCACGGAATATGCATCTTGAAGACTGATATGAGAATTGATTGAATTCGTGAATTTCGGGATGGGGACAAACTGATAAAATTGCTTTTATCTCACTTTCCTAACAAGCATAAGAAAAGCAAATTTGTTGAAGACGCGTCTGCTATTTCACGAGTTTTGATTGGAGTAGCTTTAAAGACTTTTCGTGCTTTTGAAGTATTGGGGAAACTGAATTGATGATTTTTTTAATTTTTGCATATTTTAAATATAATTTTCTGTAAAATAGCTAACTGCCCGAATTTGATGACTTATTTTATATTGCAACAAAAGTTAAATGATAAAAATTAGAAAACCATTCTTAAAACCCGCTACAATTCTTTTGAAAAATTAAAGAAAAATTGAATTATTTTTCTCTTATAAATATTATACTTAAATCAAATATGGCATATATAGATAACTTATTCTTACCGCTAAATGTAAAGTCTGTTTAACATATTTCTTTCTGAAAGAAATGTTGGTTTTGTGTTTCATTCTCTTTTTAGGAAACATAGAGAAGACAACGTAAGTAATTAATAATTTGATGAAAGTATTCGCATTTTTTACTAAACCCACCTCAGCAGATAATTACTTAATTGATAAAATCTGCATGAAGCAGGTTGAGCTAATGGGTAAAACTTCCCCACAAAAAAATCCATTTTTTGATGTATGAACATTAAATATTAAAATAATAATTTGAATTCTAACTTACTATTTGAATTCATTTTTTTAAAAACGTGATACACGAGTTCTAATAAAAAGATAATATTTTCAAAAACTAAAGTTACATTTATAGAAATACTAACTTCAAATGTAATTCTGTAGGTTTTATAGCTATGATACAAAATAGTACATACATTAATCCGTTACAAGACCTATCCAGGTATACGATTTAAATAATTATCCGCTACTGCATATACCTTCGTTTTATTTCGTTATCAAATTATAGAAATATGCTTTTGAAACAATATTAAAGCTTTTAAATGTTAAAGAAATTTAATTCGCTCATCTTTTACGATATGTATCATTGAATTATTAAAAAAAAAAAGGTTATAGTTTCGTAGTCTTATTTTAATCCAATGCATAGTGACATATTTTGATAAATAAGTAGAACATTTGTTCTTTAAAAAGAAACATTTATATGACGTAGTAAGAGCATTGGATTTGATTGAACCACTAAAAAATTGTGCGTCGTATGCTGACATGCTTTTATCAAATCAAATACGAGATAAAGAACTTGTACTTTGTATTTTGTACTTTTTGAGCTTAAAAGATTCATCAGCTATATTTCGCTGATTTTACTTTAAAACCGGCGTGGAGTTACTGTCCTATTTTTCGGTTTAGGATGTTATTAAACTCCGCAGCCTTGTAGTTTTGCACCCAACCCAGTAGACAAAGGAACCCAGTAGACAACCAGAAGCCGTGGTGGCTCTAGCGATAGAGCGCTCGCCTCCAAATGAGGTCACCCAGGTTCGATCCCAGTGTTGGCTGGTCTATTCGAATTCTGCTTCCGGCTTGCGCCGACAGACAAGTGCTGACAGAAGCATATCCTCAGTGGTAGACGTATCATGGGTTAGAGTTCTCTTGCCGTCTGGCTAACCGTAGGAGGTTTTCCTCTTAATTTACCTCACGAAGACAAATTTTTCCCAATACTTGATCTAGAACTTCCCTTGTCTTCTGGATTGGGTTCAAAATTACAAAGCAACGGAATTGAATATTGATAGTCATTAACTGATTATGGGGTCGACGTCGGTTATAAAATAAAATTGAGTCTTATTTGGAAACACTTTTTATAAAATTGATAAAAAAAAGGACAAAAATTGTAAGAAATTTCCTTTTCTTAAAAAAAAAAAAAAAAAAAAAAAAAAAATCCAATATTTTTTTTTGTTCCGTTTTTCTTATTTTTTTTAGTATTCTTTTATAACAATCATTTAATGTACCAAATCTTATTATCCTTCTGAGTCCTGAGCTTTAAATAATAACAGAAGTTGCGATTTTAATTTAGAAATAGATAGTAAAAAAGTAAACTCCTAAATGCTATATTTTTTAAAAAATTTCATTTAATTAAGCTTAATATTTTGAGTTAGTTTTAATTGTTGTATATAAAATGATAAGTTTAATTTCTAGCATTGTTTGTATATTCTAGGATATTTTTGTAGTGTATTTTTCCCCATGTTTGATCATGAAACAAAATTCAAATATATATTTTATGCCACAGAACTGTCCAAAAGTTTATTTGAATCGAATCTCTCAGTTTTCTTAGAATATTTTATTCTAATAAAAAAAATTATGACCAGCGAAGGTAAATCCACTTTAATACGCCATTTTGCTGATAAAGATTAGCTGGCGCTGACGTCATTGTGGGTATGGGTGATTTTCTTGAAGTGCTTGTATCCAATTATAGATTTAAAATAGTATAAAAAATCCATATTGAGTGTATCCTCATTTAATTTTACAGTTTCATTGAAAAAATAAATTAAATATTAATTCAATGTAAAGTATTCTTTTTTAAAAATATTTTTGTCAGTGGCTTAATGGCGAACACAATAACTAGTAACCGAGCCTTTGGCGGCATGTTTGAGTTGTCTGCCGGTGTACTTAGTAACTGTAGGTCGTCTAAATATCTACAAAAAATGTCCCACAAATTCTTCTTGCGACAAACAACAGTAACAAACGAATTAATTCATAATTTATGATGTTCTAAACTAACCCATTGTTTGTGTTATCACATTAGCAGCAATACATAATTGAGATGATTAACAAAAGACAGTAGCGTAATTATTTCGTATCATTCTCTAATTGATTTTACAACTGCATTGCGATGTAAAAAAAAAAAACTTTGAAATTGAATGAATTGTTGGTCATAATTTGTCTTCGTTCTTTTGTGTGTTGAAAAGCATTTACAATCAATGAAATTAATCAATGAAAACATAATTCGACTATAATGGAAGTCGTTGTGTTGTCAGTCCATTTCCATTAAGATAACGCTTTATTAACTTTGCATAGACATAGAAAAATTAAATGAGTTTCCACTCATAACATAAGAACATGCAAAAAAAGAAGAAAAAACGCACTTTTCAAAACGCGAAATAAGGCTTAAACTCTTCGCCTTTAAATTTATAATATGTAAGCTTCTTATGTAAGCTTAACTACTCGCTGAATGATAATTTCATTATTTTTTTTCTTTTAAGTGAAATTATGGAATTTAATGTCATTGTTTGCTTATTTGTTTTATTTAAAACGTTTAGAAGTTTTTTTTTTTTTTTTTTTTTTTTTTTTTTTTTTTTTTTTTAAATTAAGTGTGTGTGATAACGGACATAAAAGTATATATTTTTTTTGAAGAAATAAAAATTACGATTAGACTTAAATATTTTAAATTATCTTTATTTTTTTTTATCTTTATTATTATTTTTTTTATCTTAAACTTATTTTCATGTTTCAAATAATATAGTGTATTTATATACTAGTCATGCACCATTAATCATTCCAAACTATTAGTAGAATAAATACGAAAAAGTGTTATTGTTTATAGTTGCTACATAAGTACTTTTACATAAATGAGTGATTCTTTCTTTTATCTATTTACAGCAGAAATAAATATCATATATAATAACGATAAAGAAAACGAAACAAAGAGGAGAGATACACAATTGTTAAAAATTTAGTTTTCAAATATGTTGCATCAACTAATCGTTTAGGGGGCTCTGCTTAGAGTAGAATTAAAAGAAACTTTTGAAAAAGCATTAATATGACGTCACTGGAAAACATCCCACTTATATCTAAATGAATTCATAAAACATAAGCCCGTATGAAACTTAATTTAGGAGAGTTGCATGTAATGTATATTGCTATATGGCAATGATCAGTAATGCTTTAAGTATTAAAAAATTAAATGAATTTTTATTAGATATGTATATGAAATTTTTTTTTATAATTATCATTTTGAAGCAATTTTTTGTTATTAATACCCCATTTTATTTAAGTAATACGTCAAAACCGTTTAATTTTACTAAAATAAGCAATTTTAAAGGCAAAAACCACATTTGTTAAGTCTTTTTTTTTCATTCTAATTTTCATATTTTGAAAGGATTTCTTTGGGATAATAAATTTTGTGTATTGGATTAATTTTTGTATTGAGTGTATGTGTATATAAAATTCCTTTAAATGAATAAATTTATTGAAGTATTAATTTTTTTGTAAATTATAAACTGTAAAGCAATTAAAATTAAAAAAATGGGATTAAAATTATTTTGAAAACATAATTATCATTTTTGATTTAGATGAAAAATAATTATTTTTCTTTTACTTTCAGGGTTTTGTATGTGAGATAATTTTTATTTTTGAATTATTTATTTGGCACCAAATCTATTTTTCATGTTTTTTGTATTCACTAATGTGGATTATTCTTCATTAAAGAAGTTATTTTAAAGTTTTGGTGCTGTGCTGTTAAACAGATTTACAGTTAATATAATATTCATGTGCAGTCTAAATGCAAATAGAAATAACTGAGATTTTTTCTTCAATTTTTTACAAAAATTTATAATCAGATTGCAAAAGACTTTATAAAAATAACTTCACAATTTTTACGAGAAGAAATTTTTCGGTGAATAATGCTTTATTTATTTCTTCAATAATTCTTCGTTCAAGTGAACGCAGGAATAAATCTTTATTTAACATTTTTAAATATCATTCCTCTATCTTTCGTTTTTCTCCTTTTGTTTCAGCTGTTACATACAAAAATCTGTGACAACTCTGCGGCAATTCGAAACATAAACTACATATTCCAGTTTTTATCGTTTCATCTTCTTGCGTTCGGAAATATATGACATTTGTATTCCTGACTTCCTGATCAACTAGAAAAGTGCAAGTTGGAGTAGAAAAATAAACTAAAAAAATTAAAGCGCTAGATATTTGATAGTTCTATCTTTGACCAAAAAAGATTGAGACAGCAAGCAAGTTTATGGTTGACGTATGTCATTATAGAAAACAGTTCGCAGGACCCCCCACCCCTGCCCCAGCATTGTGATTATATCTGATTCATAAAAAAAAATTTTTTTATAGAGGCTGAAATTGTTAGACCCTTTTGAGATTTTTTCTTTCTCTATTTTATATAAAGGTGAAGATCTTACAATCTATTTATTGTGTGTATGTGTTTTTTTTTTATTTTTTATTTTTAATATTTTTTCTAATTTTTTCATTTATTTTTTGTTTTGAGATGTATTTTAAGCTTTTCTTTAAACACGCGTGTAATTTATTAACATTTTTCATGCCATTTCTTTTTTAATGAGTGCGCTACAAATGGTCAACTACGATGGCTATGAAGTCAAAAGGCACTCAACTGTCATTTAGAAAGACTGGGATCCAATTCTCTGTGGCGGATCGAATATAGATAGCCTACCTACCTTCGGACCGACGGGTGCAAGGTTGTCTGAGAAATAAAGGCGGCTTGTACGCAATGCTGTCTGCGTTTCCACTATCATGCGGTTGGTTGAGGTTAATTGGGACCTCTTGGTCCCCTGACTCTCAACGGGCTGATGAGGAAATGCTTTTTACAATTGGTCACAATTCTCCAAAATGAAGCTTTTGAAATAAATAACTTTAAAAAATATTTCCAATTTTTGATATAACTGAAAATATTATGTATTTATATTAAACATTTTTTGTTTTATTTTTGAGTTTAAAATGTGTGTAAATATTATATATAGATGTAAAAAATATTTGTTCTGTGAAATTTGTACTATCTTAATTAGAAATTTTTTTAACTAAAAATTTTCCTTTATAGTTTTTTTAAAAATGTATGTATCTAATTTAAGCAGATTTTATCAGCATTATGCAATTATATTTCATACTTTAAATATAATATATTTAGACATCCTTCATCAATATACCATTTGAAATTCCATAAATGTTAGTAATTAAATATTTTGCGTCATTTATTAATTTTTCTTAGCAACTTTTTAATTTGATTAGACTATTAAGTCATCTATCATTTGATTTAAAATTTCCATAGTGTTAGTCATTACATATTGTGAACCATTTAAAAAAAATTCTCAGGCATCTTTTAAAATTTATTAGACCATTAGGCCTATTATTATATTCGATATTACAATTTCTTTAGTGTTAGTCATCATTTGTTGTGGGGCATTTAAAAATTTCCTAAGTCAAATTTTTAATTTTATTAGACCCTTTAGACATTTATCATTTGATTTGAAACTTTCTTAGTGTTATCCATTATACTTTTTAAGTCATATTTAAAATTTCCTCTGGTGATTTTTTTAATTGATTAGTTCATTTAGCTACTTATTATTTTATTTGAGCTTTCTGTAGTGTTACAGGGCTCCCACGGGTCAGGGAGAACAGGAAAAACCTGGAATGGTCAGGAAATTTAATTTCAACTCCAAAAATCCAGGAAAGTTGCAATCGTTTACAAAGATCAGGAAAATTCTTATATCTTACCTGGAAAATAACCAGTCTTAGAATTGTCAGTAACAGTAATTAGTTATTTATATTAGAGTCAAATAATTTTAACATCTATTATAATTATTTCTTGTAAAAATTTCAAATTTTAGTCGAACCGACAAGTTTCCATCCTCATTCAGTAATATTTTTTGATTCCCAAATCTAATATTTAGTACATACAAATAAAAACATCAACGATTTCTGATGAAACATAGCATGGTATATATAAAATATAGTCTGGATCAGGGGTTTCCAACTTACATGAGGCCGGGGGCCTCAATTAAAACATCAGTCAAATGGCGGACCACAACTTTATCAACATTTTATATAGGACTCTTTTATGTTTGAAGGAACATTAAATATTACCTTCAGATTTTTATCAAGTTGTACAAAACAAACGTATTGAATTACAAATTATAATAAGAAATAGATTTTTAAGCAACATGCAGGATTGATTTTGTATTTGAATAAATATTTTCTTGGATGCTAAACCTGAGAAATAACTTTTTTTGCACCGTTGGTATGCTACATTTCACAGAAACGAAGAAATAAGTTTTTTTTAAAACCTATACAGAGATTTTTTACGAAAATTGTCCGCAAAAAATGACAACTAATATATTTCAATTCGCGGGCCACAAAGAAAGGCTTCGCAGACCGGGCCAGTTGGTAACCACTTCTCTGGATCTTCATTGAAATTTATCTGATAAAACTGTAAAAATCAGGAATTTTTTTTAAAAATTGAGTGGGAAATCTGATGTTGAATATTATATCTTGTAGGTTATTTAGAAAATTTTCTTTGGCAACTTTTTTAATTTTATTTTTACTTTTATAACCGTCGTTGAACAGCCGACTCAATTTAGGGTTTACGACTACTCATGTTCAACTCCGTAGCCTTGTCATTTTGATCCCAATCCATGAGACTCCTGGATCAAGTATTGGGAGAATTTGCCTTCGTAGAGGACCTTTTGATGCCTGCATTTGCGTTACATGGGGAGGAAACCTTCCATGGTTCCCATGATACGTTTACCACTGAGCATATGTTACGTCAGCACTGTGGTTGGTGGGAGCCTAGTGCGGAATCTGAATCGAACAGCTGATGCTGGGATAGAACTCGGGTCACCTCATTGGGAGGCGAGCTCTCTATCCCCTGAGCCACCGCGGCTCTTTTAATTTGATTAAATCATTTAGCTATTCATCATTTTATTCAAAATTTCCGTAGTATTAGTGCATACATCGATTGCGTCATTTAGATAATTTTTTTCGCTCAGTACCCATTTACTATTACCATTGTATAGATTCGAGAAAGTCATTATATTGTAGTGCATTAAGAACATTTCTTCAAGCAACTTTTTAGTTTGATTTCATAAATGAGGCACCATTTTGAAAACCAATATCAATTCTCCAGTAAATATTTTGATGAAACGTGATATCTCGTGTGATTTGTGTACTTATTTGAATTCTCAAGTAAAGTTGTTTTTGTAGGTCAGCCGGTCTGTTTATGCTGAAGAGACGGGAATCTATCTTTAGATATTCGACGATAAGTTCTCCTAATTTCCTGTGCTCGTGGGTGTTTGTTTTCCTTTTTTTTCCCACTGATTTTTGAAAATTTCTTTCAACCGGGGTAAATCATTACTTACGAGTTTTCTCAACTGTTTTCTAGAAAACTTGTTTCTATGCGTACAATCTTTCTGTTTTATGAGTCATGATTTTTTTTCCATATTATTTTATCTGAACAATTCAAACAGGCGCTCTTTCAAACTACATAAATCTTACTTTTTTATGGTCTGATTGTTAATTTTTGTTATCTCAGAGATTTTTTAGTTATTTATAACTAGTGTAGAACAAAATTAATTGTCACAAGGTGACTAAATATTTAAGAAAAAAATATTAAAAAATTTGTCTGTTAGTATCCAAACGACATCACTTTTTTTGGTTAAAATGCATCCCATTTGTATTTTATTATTTAATAAGTATGAATGAGCCGAGGCGGCTCAGGGGACAGAGCATTCGACTCCCCCCTATGAGGTGAACTGAGTTCGAATCCCAATGAGGGCTGATCATTACGAATTCCGCACCTAGCTTGCACCGACTACAGTGCTCACGCAAAATATTCTCAGTGTGGATCATGGATGAGAGTCCCCTTGTCGTCAGACGAACCGTGGGAGGTTTCCGTGGTTTTCCTCTCCATGTAAAGAAATTGCGGGTTAGTTCCATCTTGAAGTCCTCCACGAGGACAAAATTTCTCCCAATACTTGATCCTGGAGTTCCCTTCTGGATTGGGTTCAAAATGACAAGACTATGGCGTTGAACATGGGCAGCCATAAACTCAAAATTGGGTCGGTTGTTGGGCGACTGTTATAAAATAAAATAAATATGGAATTATTATGAATATTTTATAATGCACTAAAATTTTATTTATTTCACTCTCGTTTCTTAAGATTTAAAATTTTAAATAAATTTTGAGACGTTTAGCATAGAAAAATTGCTTCTGAAGAAATGAAACATACCTAAAGTTTATTTAATCGTTTAAAACTTTCATAACAAAAAGTGTCCTTATTTCTTAAAAATAAGTAGCCACTATTAAAAAAGTAATTTGCCACTGACCACTTGCGAAATGTTCTGATGTTGCGCTATAATTGCTTGAAAATTTTGCACGCTGCTCGCTTTGCTCAGCAACCCTCACGATTGCTTTTCAATCACTTTTTACCCCCTTTAACAATCTATAGAATATCGTGTTAAAATTAAACGTTATTCATTTAACATATTTCAAAAATATTGTATTAACACTGATGCAGTTAAATTGATTTAGTGACCTAACTCTATTGAGATAAAATTTAAACCTAATAATTTTTCTAGCCTAATAATTTTTTAAAGCCGCAGCCCTATTTTTTGAACCTAATAATTTTTTAAAGCCTATTTATTTAACAAAAGTTTAAGAAAAAAAAGATAGTGTATGTATGCTACCATTTGCTCCTGTAGCAATTATAAAAAATATCTCCTTAGCAGAAACTTTATATTATATGGTTGGTATGATGGTAAAAAATATTTGTTTCCCACGGCAATAAAAGAACCGTCTAATACGTCTTGACGTGCTTAGTATCGAATTATCGAGCTGATCTTGAGGCAAAACACTTAATTCAACTAGTAATGCTCTCCGAAGTTCCGGTACATATATAGATGATGGTTGAACGGAAACATGTCCCATACATGCTCTGTCGGAATTAAGTCAGGTGAGAAGGCTGGCTATATAAATTTTGTACTCTAAAAACACTTGGATACCCAAAATAAAGATGACTCCAGAGAAACGAACACAGCGTTTATTCAACATCGTTATCTCGAACTTCGATATCTCGAAAACCTTGTTATGTTTTTTTTTATTTTTTTCGAAATAGCAATCGAATTTTTTCCGGAAAATTACAAAGTTTATTGTAAACAAATTCTTTTATATTTAATCCATAATTATTTTTGTCTTACTTTTAAAAATAAAATTATCATTATTGTATTTAAATTTATAGTCAACTATCATTGCATACATATTTATTAGTAGTCATTCTTATGGTTCATGACTTATCTCGGAATCTTCTTATGGTTAAACTTATCTCGGAATCCCGCTATCTCGAAATTTTTTTTTGCATTCCTTCAACTTTGAGATATTGAGAGTATACTTTATAATTCAGAATCTAATATTTAAATAAATAAAATACATAAATAAAGAAAATATAAAGTTAAGTTCGTGTTTGATTTGTAGAATGATCAAGGAACACTCGGATTTTAACTTAGTTACCTAAAGTTCAACACAAAAAATATTTCTCATACAACTGTTAAAAGTAAAAGAAGAATTCGCCGAGGACCCATTTAACAAAAGAATCTTTTTCGCGCTGTTCTTTCGATACAGTAACCCAGATTTCTTTTTCCCACTCCCGCCATGGCCCACCAGCTCCACACCCATTTTTAGCATCGCCCCCCCCCCCTCTTTCTTACAACTTCAGTTACTTTGAAGTCCTCATTCAGAGTTTACTTTTCTCATGAGCGAGACAAAAATTTCAAACATTTCGAACCCTCAACAATTCCCTCCTCCATACATTCATATATATTGCCTACTTCGTGTTTTAAAACGAAACGAAAAAAAACTAAAAGAACGAGACACAAAAAGAATTTTGTGACACCTCAACAGTTTTTGCCACGTGCTTTGATTTTTTTTCTTTTAACAAAAATTGGCAGCCTCTACTCATGTAATGGGTGCAGGCATGCTAACGGTTCCACTTATAGACGGAATATTACGTCTTTTCGAACGATGACGCATCAACTCCTAATCCACAAAATCTCCATAAATTAGGATTGTACTAAAGAACAGTGCTAATAAAATAGCTGAATCATGGCTAATAACTTCCTGATCTGGTTCAGGAATTTAATAGCAGCCTAAATTCCTATTAAGTTCTTTTTTTTTAATTTTAGGCATGATGTACTTAAATGTTATTTAGAATTGAAATTTTCCCGCCATATAATATATACATCTCTATAACACCCCCCCCCCTTTTAAGTTCCCTTATTTTATGGCTAGATTTTTATAATTTATGAATGTTTTCTTATAGTTAAGTCACATTTTTTGCAATGAGTATTCCCCGTGCATAGACGTTAATCGTTTTAAATTGTTAAACAATTTAGCATATTTTTTTCCCCCAATGGCAGGCACTGAATTATAATCTTTTGCTTATACTATGCCAGAATTGTTGCTCATTTCGCGTTACCCAGTGGGCACCTGTGAACCAAAGTCACGGAGGCGAGCAACATTGCCCACTCCACACTGCCACAAACCCGTTTATAGGCTGGGCCACATTCACACATCATACACACACACAACAGAGGACAGCACAAAGAGAGAGAGAGAAACATCAATGCCCAGAGCGGGATTCGAACTCGCAGCCTATGGCTTCGCAGTAAGGCACGTTAATCGCTCGGCCACCTGGCCGGCAATTAAGCATATTAAAGCTTATTTTACTGTTTGGAAAGTGTCTCGCTATAACGGTAAACTCTCGCTATCTCAAAGTTGAAGGGACGGTAAAAATATTCGAGTTTTCGAAGTATTAAGTTTAGAACTAAATATGTTCAAAAAAGTAGAATAATATATTCTAAAATATTACTCTTAAAAGTAGAATCATGAAATATAAGAATACCTACTATTAAATATGAGAGGTAGCGCTTTGAGCTCCCGTGCCACTAGTCCTGGGTTCGATCCTCGGGCCGGGCAAGGCTGACTTAGCCTTTCATCCCTTCAGTGCGTTGATAAATGAGTACCAAGCGTGCTTGGGAACTAAACACTGGGGGTTTCGCGTTCGGCTGACCGCCTAACCGGAACATCTACTTCTGTACCCCAGAGCCCAAGGTCAAGAAAACTGAGATGGGCACAGTAGGCCTTGACCCTCTATGGGCTGTCGTGCTACTGAGTTTAGTTTTACTATTAAATATGTATGTAATGATAGTCGACTATAATTCTAAATAAAATAATGATAATTTTTAAAAGTAAGACAAAAATAATTATGCATTAATTAGAAAAGAATTGGCTTACAATACATTTAAATTGTGATTTTTCCGAAAAGAATTAATTTTTTCGACAAAATTCGATAAAGCAAGGTTTTGAGAAGAAAGCCTTCGACATAGGAATTCAAATTAACATTAGATGGATATGTAATGCCAAGGGAAAAAAAAAAAATTTTTTTTTTGACATAACATGGTTTTTGAGATATCGAGAGTATACTGTATATGAAAAAAAAAATGACTGTCTTCACATTAGAATAAAATTGTTTTAGAAAGCGTTTACTGCTTGCGCTTCTGTCTCTTATAAAACAAAAACAATCGGTTGAAAATATATGAGTTTTTGTTCATTTTTAGCGAAATGTTTCAAGAACATTCTGATATGAAAATGTTATGGATGTGGACATTAGTATTATTGTTTTATGAAGCAATGTTCAGTGAAAACTCCAGGGAGGGCCACCTCTATTTACGACCACTTTTTAGGAGGCACCGATTTTTTTCCATAGACTTTGTGTTGAAGAAAACCTTTAGGAGAGATCATTAAAACCTCTCCCAGCGACCGGACAAACATCTGCACCCTATGCGGAAAAGATCAAATAAAGAAACACGGAAAATTTCAGAACAATATATTTAACCAAACAAATAAGTAGATAAAAATGTATTTAAAATATTAGCGTGAGGCTCTTATTTAGAAAGTTCTTATTGACGATACAACCTCATATGGCAGTCAGAGAGCACTAAAGACTGTGATGTACTTCTCAAGTTGAAAATTAAATTAGAAAAAAAGTTATATTAGAAAAAAGAAGCATCTCAAACAAACAAACCTCCTCTCATTTTTTAAAGGTAACTAATTATGATGTAAAATAAATGCTACGCTAAAGACGACGCTATCAATGATTTATTTTTAGAGCTGAAAATTAAATTAGAAAAAAGTTATTTCTATAAAAAACAAACACACTTCTTCTCATCGTTTAAAGCTAACTCATTTTTATGATATAAAATTGAATGCAAACTTGAAGAAAAAGCATAATTGTTTATTTATTTAAAAAATCTTTATCATTTATAATTGATAAATTTGTTTTTGCACGTAATTATATTAGTTAGGATCATTTTTATAGACGCTTTTAAATAAAACGACTCGAGATCAGATGAGGAAGCGATTTGGACTGGATTCCGCAGATTGGCAAGCTGCAGAGAACGAATCTTAAGCATCAAATAAAAGACGATTTTTTGAACAAAAATGTAAAGCCCTCACTTATTGCAAGATTATTATGATGGAGGGTGCGAGAGATATCTTTGCTTTTTTTATATTGTTTGAATGTGAATCCCTTCATTGTCATGTCGGTTTATAATGACTCGTTTCTAAAACATCCATTGGGGGGGGGGGTTATTGCGTGTCTGTTTTTATTGGCTAAAATCAATGGATTATCTGAGTTGTCATCAAGGCCTTGTTAATCTTTTCGAAGTCACAAAATGATTTATAAGGGATTGTCATGATAACCGAAAAGAATGTCATTTTGTATGGATGCATGACTGTGATACCCATCGGCTACTGTTTCATTTCTGTAAATGATAACATCTAGTCTTATCCTAGAGAGAGGCATATAGCACACTGTTCGAAAGAGATAATCCTTGCTTGATTTATGCTTGCTTCTAAACACGTCGAGAATCCTTTAAAAGGATTATAGTTTGATAATCGCCTACCAAGGGCGGGTCACATACGTTTTTTACCTCAATGCCTCCCCGATTAACACTCGTCATTCAGGTATCAGTAGGGCAGATGTGTTGGCCACTCTTTCAGGGCCCGCGTTGCTCTAGTAAGGATAGTTCAGAGAATGAAAGAACATCCATGCCTGGTCCGGGATTCGTACCCAGGACCTTACTGGTCTAATGACTACAGAGTCCAAACAACAGGGGTCACAGACGTTTATTTAACTTTAAACTTAAGATTTAAAAATCTATGAATCACCAAATCAAAGCTATATTTAAAAACAAAGTAATTTGTTCTCTTCCTTTGCAATTTATTTACTATGATTCCTTAAATATCGGTCCTGCTCAGTTAAAAACTTAGGGTATGCTGAACCGTAATATTAATTTAAATTTCCCAATTAAATTAAAAGTCAGATTCAAACCTATTAACGTACTTCAGTGTTTCCCAAAGTGTGGTACGCATACCCCCAGGGATACGGGAACAGTTTAGATGGAGTACGCGTTCGTATGAGAAATATCTTGCAACAAACGAAAATTTCAAAATTTTTTATTTCAAAATAAAGCTAGACATGAAAATTTAAGATTAAGTATTTTTCCATTGGCTATTTTTTGCAGAGTTTACAATTAATAATGAGTGGTGAAAACAACCATTGGGATTTTTAACTTCTGTCCAATTTTTTATAGTAAAAAATACATTCAATTTTTTATGAGTGGTACACAGCGTTACAAAAAATTTAGAAAGGGTACGCAAAAGTCATAAGTTAGAGAAACACTGACGTACTTCATAATCTTGATTTAATGTGAAAGGTAACGCGGCTCATTTTAACACCTTATTAAGGTTGCAACATATTACGGATCAAATTATCGGTAGTATGGTTACTGAATTTTGAAGTATGCACTTTCGAGAACATTTTCTTTAATTTTAAGTTTAAATAGTTTTTTTTTTTTTCTAATTTGGAGGAAAGAAGCGTTCCTTCAGGTCCGCTCGCTATGAATTTATACGTACTAAAGAGTACATAGACGTACTTACACTAGAGTACCGTATTGAAATCACTTTCGTGTTTTCTTGTGCAGCTAGAATCAGAAAGGCTTGTTTTATATATGATATCGAATCGCGATCCCGTATATATTCGATCACTGTCCTTAAGGGGTTAAAAGAACAAGTTGAAACTTATATAATAGTTAGAACTGGTCGGCATAGTTCAAACATCCTGATAACGATATTTTAAAATATACAGAAAATACTGACCAGTGTTTTACGACAAATATCCGATATTTATTGAAACCTATTAAATCAATATCATTATCGTCAATGTAAAATTTTGAATACGATAAGTCTGGATTGCTATAGATAACGAATATCGTTAAATATGGTAAAATCGCTATTTCTGTGGGTGACGATAAGTATTCAATCAAATATTATAATTAACGACAGTTATCGACTTATTTATCGTGAGTGTTATTAAATTATTTCATTTGGATACCAAAAATATTGATTATAGTGTAAATTAATTCAAATCTGTAAATATCGTTAAATATCGACAGATCTTGGATATATAGGGTGATATTGAAAAACACGATGACACCCAGCGCTGGATAGAACGCGTTTACTTTAACGCGCTTACATAAGGTTATTCAAATTAATTAGCTAAAAATAAAAGCCTCGCCTGCGCCTAGGTTTTTCAAGGTCTTTTGTTTTGTTTCATTCATTTTACTAAAATTCTAAGTATTCAAATAAATTAAAATGTTGGTGTCTTCTTTGTATATTTAGTTGTCCTTCAAATAAACTTTGACCTTTAGAAAATTAGCTTAACATCCAATTAAGCAATATTATTTTAAGTATTTTGCATTATTCAGATATTTATGGGCGTAGTATTTAAATATACAAATGAAGTGTTTTGAGTTTCTACTTATTCAAAGAAAACAAGTTAAAATTCAATTACAATTCAAAAGATTTTTTTTTTCGTATTTAAATTTAAATTCATTTTAGTGACATTTATAAAGCTGATGCGTGTTTCAAGTGTTCAGAGGTAAACAAAATTTTCAAATTTTGAATCTTTAAATTCGAAATAATGAAAGAAGTAATTAATCAATTGAAGTGATTAATTAAAAATCATTAATTTTTTTGTCGAAATGTGCGCCGAAAACGTCGCAATATTTTATCGTCTGCTCTAAGGGCTAAATTGCACACTATTTCATTAATGCTGGAATTTTATATGAGCAAATTTTTTCTCTGATTTTTTTTAAACAATTGATTGCAATTAATATTTGACTAATGTGTATTCTGATCACGAAACATTTTAATTTATTTCTTAAAGATTTAATTCGTTTTCTTTCTTTCTTTTTTCTCTTGATTTTTTCTGTTTACTCTGATTTTGACATCATTATCAGCATCGTTTTCATAGCGTGAAATGTTTTGATGAATGGAACCGTTGAAGGTTCTTTATTTTATTTTATTTTTTTTTCATTCAATTCTAGAAGATTTATGTTTGCTTTTGAATGTTTAGTATAGACCAAATTTGATTATGTCTAAATGTTATGTAAGACATTTAGACATAAATCAATAAATTTTATCTAACTTAAAAAAAAATATATTGAATAAAAATATTAATAATAATTCTATAGTTTAGTCATCTGTAATTGATTTGAACGCTGCTTTAATTAATAGTAAATAAAAGTTAAATTCTTATTCTTGCTTGCTTTTGAATTCTATTTTTGTGTTATTTTCAATGGAATGGTAGGTGTGCCAAACCATTGAAGCTACAGCGGTTGTTTTAGAAAAAGTAGTAGTAGGGAAAAAAATTATTTTGTATGTAAAAGAATTAATAAATAAAAATTAACTAATTGTTTGAGCTGTACAATTTTAGTCATGGTTTTAAGCTCATCAAGTTTATCACTAAGTTAGGACCTTTTTTGTAGTTGTCCTCTGAAACATTTTGTCAGAGGGGACCCAAAGTGACTTTTTTGTGCATTATTTAAGAAAACCAACTATAATTTGAAGTAATACACGAATTTTGAATTTTGTAACTAACTATATTCTTTTCTTTTTTAGGTAAGTACTTTTTTTAATATTGCTTGAATAATGGTTACAATTCATTGACATTGAAAACTCAGGTATCATTAATATTTATTTTTCCTATAAACTTCTATAATGTTATAGATTTGCTGTAATCCATATTTTATTTTCATACGAAAGTTATCTACAAGTTAGTCTCAATTGTACACTCTTAGAAATTTCTTATTTTTAATTTTTATTTTACCATATTTAAACAAAACAGTCCAATAACTATAAATAAGATAGTATTCAAACTGTTAACTGTGAGAAAAACCAGTTATTAATCCCGCACTTCAAAATGTGTGACCATGGACTATTTGAATACGATACTGCCATTCACGCATAGATGGCAGTACCATAAATCTGCCCAACACAAAAAATGCTAGTATTTCCAAACATTTACGCTAGATGAAGCAAATAGATAAACTAATTAAACCACACTCCACTGTTCATTTGATAAAATACAACTCAACCAATGTCTAGTTAAATTTCTTTATTACGGTTTTGAACCATGAATGCAAAACTATATGGTTTTTTAACCATACTAGGTGTAAACGATTTAAAAACCGTTAAGGTAAAAATTTTCTCTACTGTTGTTGTTGTTTCTTATGTCACTTACCACACGGGCAAGCCTGCTTGGTGAAACCAAGCAGATTTAAGGCAGAGTGTGCGTTTCTTATTATTTCAGTGGCGCCATCCTTTGACTAAGAATCCGACTTCAGCCACACATACGTCGCACCCGTTTATAGGACGGATCCATTCAGATCGTAATTTTGACCTGAATCAGAGAACGAATCCAGAAGAATCAGAGAACGAATCTCCAATCCAGTACCCCCAGAGGTATTGATTTGTTATGGGAACATGGAGGACTTTTGCGACTCGACAGATTTAACGTGCATCAGTCACTTTACTACACGGGGAGTTTTCGGCCGGCAGGATTCGAACCCACGAACTCTCGGACATGTGCCCAGCGCCCTACCGACCAGACTGTCCCAGCCCGTTCTCTACTGTAAATTTTACGATTAATTGGATGAACAGTCTGCTACCGGTTACCATAATTGTAGAATAAAAATTCTAACAGTGTAATGTTAATTTTTTTTCCTTATTTGTCTATATTCGATATTCTATATCCTATTGTATTAATATTTTCTGTAAACGCAAATTAAGTTGAAGTTGTCATACAAGTGAATTGGAGAAAAATAAATTTTTGAATGAATATAAAAATGTATCAATTAACCTTTCCCATTAAACACCGTCTTATTTTGACTTCGCCGAGTAAATTAATGTTTTTAAAATGTAAATTAAGTTTAACAATCCAAACTTGAGATGTTATTAAATCCAGAAATTTAAGCATTTTCTAACTGTCATCACAATCTTTTCCTTTCAGTTCACCTTTTGCTTGCCAAATCGATTAACTATCTTATCCACAAACTCTATCAATTGTATGTCTTACTTACCAAATCGTTTAACTCCGTAAAACAATATATCTATAAATAGCTAAGATAATATTTTCCACTAAATTTATAAGTTGCGTTTTACTTGCCTAATTTATGAACTTCGTAAAACAAATAGTCTTAATCTTATCCTTTAAGTTCATCATCTGTATGTCTTACTTACCAAATCGATTAACTCCCTAAAACAAATATAAAAAACTATCTGAATTAATATATATATAGCTCCGAAACAAACTATTTATCATTCAATTGATAAACGCACTTTATGTTCATAGTTATTTTTAGAAAAAAATTTGTTTTGAATATATATTGTTATTGCGAGTCAATCAAGTGGTCTGAAATTTAAATTTTTACGAATTCAGAAAGTGGAGGTAATCACGGTTTGGCGAGTAAAACATTCTATTGTCAGTTAATATGCTTTATTTATTTATTTATTGCCTTCGCTGGAATAGTTTTACTTGGGCCGCTCTGTATTTAGAGATTAGAAACACCCATCATTCTAATATCAAACGAAAATGACTTTAAAAATGCAAATGCTTCTTTAGATTTGAATATTCTCGAGATTTGCTTTTGTTATAATGCTTTCCCCCCCCCCTTTTTTTTTTTTTTCGTTCCTTGAATGAATATCTTCCTTCTACTGTTCTCAGAACGTTGACTGAACTGAAAACCGGTCCATTGCGCTGGTGGTTAAGCCACTGACTTTATTCTTTACGTAAAAAAAGCAAACGATTAAAGAAAAAGTTACCGCTTCTCGAGTGGCATCATTACATCGTAAGGTGTTATCGAAAGGAAGAGATCGCATGATCGCTCGACTGGAAAGAGAACTCCTACCGAATAATTGTTTTCATTTCTTCCATCTTCCCTTTTTATTTTCCCTTGTGAGATTTAACAAAAAGCAAATAAAAATAACATCGAAGCGGATGTAAGAGTGTTTTCTGTAATTGTTTTAAATTGTGAAGCTAGTGGTTCAATCGGGGTGCTCTTTTTTTAGCAAGTAAATGGGCTTGGCTCTATCGTACCCATTCACTTTGACTGCTATATTTAACTACAACGCTGGATTCTCAGAAGTTATTTCTCTGTCGATTACACTCTTTTTTAGTGTATTTTGATTGCCTAATATCGATTTGTCTCTTTTCTTTTCTTTCAAATATTGATCTAAGTAAATATTAAAAGTATTTTATCCTAATGTTAAAGTCAGTGGTTGGAAAACCCACATTATTTTTGCAGTTTACTACAAATACTTTGTTGCAAATGTAGTTAACCACAACTTTTTTTAATGTAGCGACTTAAAACTACTTTGGAATTGTAGTAACTACTTCACTACTTTAAGGAGACGAACTTACGTTAAATATAAAGAAATAACTAAGAAATATTTTCGTGGGTCTGTTTAGAAGAAATTTGGGTCCGTTAACGGACCCTTCACAAAATATCTTTTCATAAAAACGGACCCTTCACAAAATATTTTTACTTAAAAAAGGACCCTTCACAAAATTAAAGTTGAAAGTTATCTTTTAATCGGACCCTTCACAAATTTGTTTATCTTCATTATTGTTTTGTTAATCAAATAAAGCCTTCCCAGGAAGGAGGGGGTGGGGAGACAGACAAATGCAATCGAACTAAGTTTTGTCTTCGGCAGAAGCTTCTTCCTTTATTCGTCCGAAATGAATATTCTGCGTTCAACAGGATAGGCTAAATACCAAATATTTGTATGTTGCATCTCTAATTTAGTAGCAACAATTGCTGTTTATTTTTTAAAATTTAATTTTTTTAATTATAATTTTTTTAATTATAATTTTTTTAATTATAATTTTTTTAATTATAATTTTACAGTGTTGAGCATAATCTTGTATGTCTTAACAATTTAAAAACTCCTTGAAAAAGTTTTTTTGCAATAACGGACCCTATTTGTACAAATTCACAAAAGCGGACCCTGGTTGAAAGAATGTGACTTAACGTTTATTTTATATTCACAAATTACGAGTAATTTTCCCACAATTTTACAAAAACGGACCTTTCACAAAATGTCTGGACAGACCCCTGTGTTTACAAGAGCCAGTTAGTTAATCCAAAATTAAAATTTTTTTTTCGATTTTATTCACTTAACCTTCAATTTTTTTATGCTTTTCTCGTCAGCGTCAACTTAAGAAATGTGAAATTATCAAATACTTGTAATTTTTTAATTGTTTAAAGCTCTTTTATTTCCTCTAAGAAATTAAGTACATCGAAAAAGTACAGAAGAAGTAAGAAATTAAGTACATCCCTTTGAAATAACATTAATGTTTCACGAGTGTGCATTCGCAAGTGAAAGTGTGATCAAAGTAATTAATTATGGATTTAAATGTAATGCATTAGTTATACGTGATTCTACATGTCCTGTTAACCCTCAGCTACAGCCACAGAGTTATTTTCATTGCATTTATTGACGGAACCGCGAAGATTTGTACCCGTCGAATTCGAGAAATTAATTGCGTTAGAGACCTGTTTCTTTCCTAAACTAATCTTAAAAGTAGTTACCAGGAATCGCTACAAACTACTGTTTTTTTTATCACACTACTCACTGTACTACTTTTTTATAAAAAATAGTACACTACTAACTACAAAGAAAGTAGCGACTATAGTAGTTTCCCTGCTTGTAGTGTGCTACATCCGTCAACTGGTTAAAGTATATGTATAAACGTGCACTTATGTTTTCCTTCTAAAATTTAAATAGTGGAAAATAATCCAGGTCTCCTAATGTTAAAATATAGAAACTATCGACATCCATGCTTCAAACAGGTCTTCTAATGTTGAAATATAGAAACTTTTAATATACATGCTTCGTGTAGGTCTTCCAGTTTTAAAATATTGGAACATCATGAATTCATGCTAATGCTAAGATATAGGACATCCCTGCATTCGTGCTTCATTGAGTTCCTAATGTTTAAATATAGAAATTCTGTACCCATGCTCCGTGCAGGTCTTCCAGTGTTACCTATTAGAAATTTCTTTACTCATGCTTTATATTAGCCTGCCTAGAGTAAAAGAGTGTGGACAAAGGAGAAACGATTCCTGATTGGTGGAAAGAAAAACTTTACCGCCGGAGGCGAGTTAATTATGATAATTACTATAATTATTATAAATTTATGTTCTGAATTAATAAAGGCATGTAATAAGTTCATTACTTACTTTTTTTCAATAAGAAACTTCACACTTACAGTAAATGTAAAAATTATGGCTGAAAATTAGGATAGTTATTTATTATTTGAATTTATCCTTATTATTACTTACTTGCATGCATATAAAGTTTTGTTTATCTCATTGTAAAGAGAACATGGTGATGAAATAACTAATGATTACATAAGAATAAATGTATTTACTTTTAATAAATATAATTTCTATCTAAATTACTTATAAATTTTAAGATTTGAGCATCTTTTTATCAAAACTTCAGAAGTGCAGAGTTTGGCGATATTACTTTGAAATGTGGCGCGTTACAATGTTCGCCAAGTAGCATTTGTTTAGTTTTCGTTACTAACTTGATAAAATGCTACTTTGTTTTAAATTTCAACTAATTATGGAAATTTTTGTTTACAATTTTCAACAAATCGTATACAATTTTCAATTACTACAATTCAACAACTGTTTACAATTTTCAACAATAAGCAATGCCTTTTTAGGTGAACATGCAAAAAAATTTTCCTGAAAAAGTAATAAATAATAATAAATTATGTAATTTGTTTTATTAATTATTATTTCTGAAATGAATAACATAATCATTATTAATTTTTATATTCTATTTAAGGCATTTATTTAAAGCTGAAGTTTTTTCATAAGTCTTTTTTTAATTTTCATTGACGTTAATTTTCTAACAATGTGAGATGCTAATTTTTCTTACAATGATTCTTAAAAAATCTGTAATATCATGTGCTTTCCAATCTTTAAGTTTATATTATTGATACTTTAGTATATACTCTTAGAATAACAAAACCTTCAGAATAACACCAAATGAGCGAGTGGTGCCAATTTCGGTGTATCATCTGGCAATCCCCTTGGACAAAAATATGACGGCAGCGTCTTGGATATTGTCATCACTCATTTCTATACAGGCCTGTCAAAATATAGGAACTTTCTTAATTCATGGTTCATGCAACTTTCCCAATGTTAAAATATTGAAAATTTCTGCATTCATGGTCCATCGAGGACTTCCAATGTTAAAATATAGGAACTTCCTGCTTTATGTATTGTTCCCAATGTTAAAAATATTAGAACTTTCATCATTCATTTTTTACATTGGTCTACCAATGTTGAAATATAGAAATTTTCTGCATTCATGCTTCATGCGTGTCTCTCTCAGTTTTTAAAAGCTGAAAATACTGCAACTATGCATATATCATCTCATATAAAGTATATTAACACATTCGATAACGATCTCTTTGAAAACCAAACCAAAAAGAAACAGCCAAATTATAGAGCGATAAGTGGGTTTCTGATTAAGAATGCTTGAAATTGTTTTTAGTGAATAAGTAAGCAACCTACTATAAAATAAACTGCCATTTATATAGATTGGTAGTTATTATCAATAGTTTACTTGTCTTTTTAAAGGAGATAGAGGCGTTTTTATTTTCGAGTCTGTATCAAGTATTGTTTTTGCAACTACCAACAAGAATTCTTAAATTATTTTTTCGTTTCATTTTTTATTTATTCAAAATATGTTTGAAAATTTCAAATTTGGCTTTAATGGGTTTTTTTATTATCAAAACTGGTATCATTTTAAACTACATAGTTAGTGATATAAAATATTATCCAATTTATAGAGACAGAAAACGCCGGATGTGTGATAAAAAAAAATTTAAAAAAATATACCAGAGCCTCTAATATAGCTGATAAATTAAAACCTAACTAATTCAAGTATTATTTAATTCAGTAGAAGTCTTTATTTGACAAAATATTGTTTATATATATTCTTAATAGTCTCATTCATGAAAAATAATTTTTCCTCATAAAAATTGGTTTCATTATTACGATCATAAGGTTATAACCTCATATATGAAAGTTTAATTTTTGATAATAAGAAATTTTTTTTTTTAATTCTGTTCATAACATAGCAACTTTATTTCTAAAAAAATAATGTTTAATGACAAAAAAATAATTTGATGATTTTGTTCGCAATATTATAGCCTCATTTCTAAAAACTAATTTTCCTAATAAAAAATAATATATAAAAAAGTGGGTGGAGAGAGAAAGAATTCCAATGTAGAATAAGCTTAGCCTCGTTAAACAATAAGTTTCAACGCATACAAATCAAACGATACTTAACGTCGTTCTTGAGAATCATGATCGAACGATATCGATACACGAGTTCTGACATGGCGTGTGCGTGACACATCAACAATTATAAATAAGCGTGACACTGTGAAATGGAATTATCTCGTCTACAGTCACGAAACCAACCTCCCGTCTAATGAATCCGCAGGTGTTTTTAGGTAATTAAGGAAAGTATTTCAAACTTCTGCGCAGATTTGGGGAAGGAGCAGTTTTTTTTTATAACTTACTAATGCCATTTAATATTGGAATTATCTTTTAGATTTGACTAATCTATGTAACAGTTTGCTCTTGAAGAGTCTTATAGTAATTGTGTTGCTACCACCTGGGAAAATATTTGCATATTTGCACATTTTTATTGTTCATAAAGATTCTCACTTCATCCATCAAATAACTTCACTTTTTCTTGTTAATGTTATAATATAAAGCGGCCTTTATTAAATGCTTGTTTTGCTCAATACTCAATTCTTAATGCCTCTTTGTAATTTTTTAATTTTTATTTAAGCATTTAAATTTTTATAAAAACTTTAAAAATACTCACTGTTTTAAAGTTTAAATTTTGTAAAGCATTAGTGAAACAAAAACATATTGAAAAATAATATTACTAGTCACTTGGTATCTTTGGAAATTGCATTCATAGATTAACATAGAAAAGTAGAATTAATTTATTATTTATTTATTTATTATTATTATTTTGTTTAAAGAAGATATTTAAATGTTAATTAGTTACCCGCGTGTCTATTTAGTATCGAAAGAGTTACGGGAAATTTTTTTTAATTCTGAGATTAGAATAAGTGAACTTTATGAACATTCAAGTTCCTGCTTATGATTCTACGTCACAAAACGCGATTTATTCTATATCCAATTAAAATTTCTTTAAAAATCTGTGTTTTAGTTAGTTATTTACCTAATATTCGTGATCGCAACGAACTATATGGGACGAAATTGTATGCAACGAATTGTATGAGACGAATACCTGCGGTTTCTATATGAACGATCATTCAGTTGCTCTGGAGACGTCTTTAATGTAGCATGTAGCATTGTACTTATTTCTTTATTATGGCTTATTGAATTTGAAAAATAAAAATGTTTGATATTCTTTTTTATGCAAGCGAAAACAAAATGGTAAGAGAAGGAAGATCCCAAACACATCGGAAAAATATTTGTAAATAAACAGAAAAAACATATGTATATTCTTATTAGAGTTAAAACCTAATGCCTGAGAAATAGTTTTACTAAATTTAATGATATAACATGAAACGCCTACCTAAACTTTACATTCCATAGTTTTATGTATCATATTACTTCAAACATTAAAATATGCAAAAAGTATGCATAGGCCAATAAATTTATATAATTTTGGAAAAAAAGTTTTTCGACAACAATTTGTATCAAAAAATTTTTAAGTTTCAATAAAAATCATTATTTATAAACTGAAAAATGCAAAATAAAGAATGCTTACGAAAAAAAAAAGATTATAAAAATTTCTTCAATTAAAATAATAAAATTTCATGTTTTTTTTTAATCGGACGTAGAAAACCATTCTATAGGAAATTATCATCAAATTAGAAAAAAATTCCTTACAAGTAAATTTTCTATTATAAAAACCATAACACTTACCTTATTTATATATCAGGAGAATTCCAAATTGATATGTTCTTCGTTTGAAAACTTTATTCTCAAATAATATATACATAGATTATCCTTTCATTACTTTAAGATGACATACCACACAATAAAATTTTATAATTGCAAGATCTCGATATGAATTTCAATATGTAACTTAAAAATAGAATAGCTGAATTCTAGTTGAAATTATTCATTAAAAATTAAAAAATACTTACCAAGAAAACGATACAATTATTAATAATCTGCACAAATGAAGCTATTTCAAGTAAATCGGATGATTCTTTATTGTTGTTTTCCAAATTCGATACAGAAATAATACTATTCTATAAAGAAGAGGAATATTCTATAACTATTGCAGTTTTACACGTTCTAATATCATATTTATTCATTGAAATAAAGTAAGAAATGTTGACTTCACTTTAATTTGTAAAAAATTGAAGACAAAAAAAAAAATAATAAAATAAAATAAAAAAATAAAATACGTATTTTACCGTAATACACACATCTGTAACAGTATGCAATCCCGAAATCGGAAGTTATCAGTTGCAAGTCTGCTGATAATAGAAGTTAAAAATTATTGAGAAATTTTTCTTCAAATGTTTTGTTTCTGAAAGATTTACCAATGTTCTGGAGAGTTTTTTAAAGTTCTTCTGCCTTTTCCTTAGGGAAATTTTGCTTCTTATTTGCTGTTAAGAAAATGGCGTCTGACTCTGCCAATGATTCTGATAGAACTAAATGAAAACTTGTTAAATAAAGCCCGATATTTCCAGGTTCCGCTAGAGGGCGTACTCAAGCGTTGCGATCACGAATTGTTCTAAAGCATTAGTTCTAAAGAAGGTATTTAAAAATTGTAATTAAAGATAAATAAAAAATTCATTTATCTTCATCGTGCTTTTATTTACATTTTGTTTTATTCATAAATACAGATTTATTTTAATTATTATTTAATTTTTTTAAGCTTTAAACTGTGTACATGTTATTATTTATAATATTTTTTTAAAAAAAACAATAGCGTAAAACATTTCTGCGCAAATTTAAAAGGCGTTATTTTTCATTTTTAGGTAATTTTTTATGGTTTTAAGAAATAGTTGTTTTCTTTATTTTTTTAAAAGGCATTTTTTAAGATTTTTTTTTAACGTCAACATCCTAATCCTGGTTATAAATATCTAGAAAAAAAATAATCTGTATTTTTTTTATAGTTTATTTATTTATAGTTTTTGTCCTGTTTATAAATGTATCTGCTGACATCGCATGTATTTTTAGTTAAAATAAATTAGGTGTAATCTGTTATAAGATCTGATGGTGAGCAGAAAAATGTTGACGCAATTGAAATTTACTGTTTTTCCAACAAGATACGAATGATACTGATAAAACTAATTTCTTCGAAATCCATCATTTAATAACATGAGTGATGAGAGCAGGATTAAATATTCTTCATAATCTTCCACTTGAGAAAATCTGATTTTTAGTTCTAATTTGTTGATAACTTCACCTCAATGGAGTTCATATAAAAGATATTCTTCCACGTGTTTTTCTTAGGATAATTAAAATGTAGCTTGCTGTCTGTATTATTAACGGGACTTTTCTGTTTGCTTTCGATTCAAAAGGAATTCCCCATAACAATACTTACAATTTAATTATTGGTCAAAAAATGATAATTTACTTTTCACATGAAATATGATAGCAATGGGATACTTGCAAATGACGCAGTGTGGTATCTCAATCCTTATTGGTTGTTGAAACGTGGCATTTGTTAACGTTAGCAACTGTTCTTACCATTCTATTTCGAGTAAGCCAAGCCCTACAAGTATTAATTCCCTTAAATGAAACGCTCTATATACTTTCGCAAAAACTTCAATTCTTTCACTATATATTACTTAACATAAGGACAGGCTCGAAGCTTTGTGGAATATAAACAAACTGATAATGCATCGAAGATGCCAGACACACAAAACAAAAATATATCACGGTTGCAATGAAAACATAAACAAAAAATAAATCTAAGTTAAATAAAATGCGTAGAAAATAAAGTTAAGTTAATAACAAGTTAAATAATAGGCATAAGTTAAATGTTTCTGCTCATAGATCTAGTTTAACTTAAATAAAGCAAAGCATCTTGAATCGTATGCTACAGCTTTAAAGAAATAGTATTCACTGATTGTAAATGTTTATTTTGATTCTGTGGTCAAAGTTGAAATGATATTCTACTTCGTTAGAGTTTTTAACTTACGCATTTTTACAAAATCTCTTATTTTCACTTACGTAAGTTAGATATTTTTCTACGGGCGCATGCGCATTTCACCTGAACTGCTGCATATGCACTAGATGTGCGCATGTGTAAATTACGTGGAATCTTAAATACGGGAGAGTACGGAAGCTAACGTCGTAATCTCCCTATTATTTTATTTAATAACGAACGTAATAAATTTTAAATTGTTAGGTATTATTATAAAAAATATGGAGGTAGTCATCATTTAGAAAATAGGATCCCAGTAGCTTAATTAAGAGAGCGAATGTAAATTGGATTTCTTTTTGTCAATTTTTGCATAGTTCGCCTAACTCTTTGAAATCGTTTATGAAATTTGAAATATTTTTATACACAATAATAAAACTCGTTTGTCTTTAGGTAATTCCAATATAAATATGATATTTTTATTATTTTATTTAATAGCAGTCTTATAAAGTTTGAATTATTAGGTATGCACGTTTCTACACTAATAACTAAGTCATATCAAATGACAAAATAGAAAGTTTGAACGAAATGAGTTGAATCGTTCTTTGAAATAGTTTGAAAAAATCAAAAACATTCTTTGCTTACACAGTATATTTAAGGGCTGTATAAAAAAGTCATATTTTCCGCCTACGAATCTTTCCAATTACATTTATTTTCATTGAGAAATTAGTGACGAAATGGCAGAAAGCATAGTTTACGTCAGTCATCAACAAACAGCTTATTTCTTGGCAGTCATTTTTCCAACTAATTGAATTCAGCATCTAAATCATCTTTTTATGGCCTTTTTCCCCCTCTTTTATTTCTTTTGGTCACTTCCTAGCTGTTAACATTAACGAAAAAATTAAAAAGAACAAAAAAAAAAAAAAAATATTACGACTGATTCTACTCACAAAAATAAATATTCTTAGCTTTTTCATAGCCAAGACACTTTACCAGCTGTGACTTATGGCATCTCATTAGTTGCCTCATTAAAGAAATAAATGCGTATATATTATATTTTTTCTTCTTTTTATCACTACTTGGAACATTTTTTTTTAACACTGCGATGAACTCATGACCCCATTTCTGCTAATCGTCCCACTGTTCTTTCATCTTGTTTAGAAGATATTCCCTTTTGCAGACTTCGAAACGAATTCCTTATTTCCCAAATGACTAAATAATGATACATTTGCGGCTCCTGAAAGCTCTCATGTGCCTCTCTATTTACCTTGTTGCGTAAAAATTACCTTCGATTGTAGCTGCTTATGAAATTTGGAAACTATGCAATTATCATAATCGCTTGTGGCGGATTAAAGCTCGGTTATATCGCCAACTCGAGTTTTTTGCAATGACTGAACTATCGAAATCAGTAATTATTCAGATATCATTGTAGATAATCATTATGAGAGGTACTTTTTATTTGGTTTTGGTTGATTAGAGATTTGTCTCAGATTAATCCTACATAGTTTGGGTCCATTCCCCATTTTTTTTAAAAAATTCCTTAAAAGGACATGAATTCATTACCCGTTAGATTGGTTTTCACTGTAAACTTAATTTGCTCGATAGTTAAAATATAACCGCAGTTGTGTACCTTTCAACTTAGTGACACACTTAGATTTTTTTTTCCTTCTAATCCTAAACTTTTTTTTTTTTTTTTAATTCTTAAATTTGAATCAAAAATTGTAAAGAGGACCATCAGGGATATGTCGAATTCGATTTCCCACGATTTCCAAATAAGGTTCTGGTGATAACATTCACTTTTTCTTTTATGGTGCTACAGCCCATTGTGGGGCTTGGCTTGCTGAACAATGTTGTTTCAAGCCTTTTGTTCTTAACTTTGGATTTGCAATGGGCCTGGCGATCACTTATTGGGTCGAATGTCATTCAAAAAGTTAAGTTTCTTTTTAGCATTGTGACATTTTTAATTTACTTATTTCAAACAGAGCTTGGATTAAAATAAGTAATTAAATTCCTAAAGTAAAATTGTCAAGTTGCTTAAGTTAAGCAATCAAGTAAAGATAATTATGTTTAGTAAAGTTGCCTGGATTAAAAAAAAAATAGTGTAATGAAGTTGCTAAGTAAAGTTCCTAGTGAAATTGCCTTTGTAAAGTATATTTAACATAACTTTACTAAGGCTCTTACTTAACATTAGTAAAGCAAATTGTTTTTACGTAAAGTAAAGCAGTATAATAAAGTTGATAAGGTTAAGTAAAATAATATGATGAAGCTACACAATAAAGTTGCCTAAGCAATATTGTAAATTTGGGCAAGAAAAGTTTTTAAAGTAAAGTAATTTAGTAAGTTTCTTAAGTTAAGTAATTTTGAAAAGTTCTTTAAAAAATAATATTTTTGTTTTACTTTTTTTTAATTTCTTTTTATAGGGAATCCAGTTGCCTGATTTTCTGTTTGTTGCAAAATTGGTATTAAATTGATTTGCAGCAAGTTGCAATTTTAACACTGGCACAAGTGTTGCCATTTTACAAGATGCTTCCAAAATATTATAATCCAATTATGCATTGTAACTATTATGAAAAAAAGAATCTTCAAGATTCTTAAAAATTAAAAAGGAATAAATTAATTCTTGGAATTTGAATTTAAAAATTATTTTTAACTTTCGAACTTTTTGCTTTCATAAATCAAGCAGATATATAGAATCAAAATCTTCGCAATAAAGATTTTGTTGATTTAGTCGTTTGAGAACTTCTATTTAATAAATTTGATTTTTGAGCAATTTTCTTATTTAAAATTCATATTTAAATCATGTTTAACATCACCGCATAATTTTGTAAAATACATAACTTAATAAAAATCTGCCCAATAGTTTATCAGAAAATACACAAATAACAATCCAACTTCTATGTTGTGGCTTGAACTCACACAGGTCTTTAAAATAACAGCTAGTATGGCTTTTAATTTAATGAGTCATTATGTTGCTTATAATTTAATTTAAATATATTAGTATTTTGTTATTCGATCTCGATCTTATTGTGTATGATGGCTATTGTGTTCAAAGCAACGGGAAGAAAAAAAAAAGTTTAGATTGTTTTAAAAAATTCGAAGGAATAAAAATCTGTTTTTAAAAATGTTGTAAAGTCTTATTGAAATGCAAACAAACGAAAAAAATAAGTAAATACTAAAATTATTATTCTGATGATCTAGGCTAGGTCAATCTTAAAGAAAATATTCTACGGCGTGTTGGGGAAATTTCTATTCAAACGAGAATCGTTTTCATACTTATATTTGCTATTTGCACGAGGAAAAACCTGGTATGGATGACAGAGAGAAATTAAGTATTTCATTTTTCACGTCTCATCATTATCTAACGCAATGTCTAAAGTTATTTTTTAACTTTTTTTTCCTTAAAAGTCATTAGCTAACACAGTTACTTTGCAACGAAGAACTTAAATAAAATATTATATCAACAGTGGATTCGTTAATGAAATTTCACTTTTATTCTTATTATTTAACTAGGGCGCTAAGCCCCTGTTCGCTGACGCTCACCATCCCCGATGATTGCTTCACAATAATTGATGCATCTCGGCATTAAACAGATGAAATTATTCAACTAAAAATATATATGTACTAAAAAGAACACTTGTGCCTCCACACCCAAATATTTCCCTTCTGATACTATTGAGATCTATAAGTGAACATAAATCATTTTTCTAAGTAATAACATTTAAAATTAAATGCATAGTGTTATAATAAATTGGGTGAGTTCACAACTGCAATTTGATATTTTTGCTTACCAAACGAACGGATGTATATTTTAAATGCGAATTTTGCATTCATTACTTTATGCATGCAGCTGAGAGTCCTTTAACGAATCTCTTTAACCGTCATTCATAACAGTATAATGTAATTTGCACCAAAAAATAATAAGAGCAGACATCGATTTAATTAACTTTATCTTAAATTAGAATTACATTATTCTAATAATAATAATGATAAAAACAATTTTCCTAAACTCTCAATTTAGGAAACAAAATCAAAGACGTAATAATAACAGTATATTTATGAGAAAACCATTCACTTTATGACTTATATCAATTTTATGCTGATGACAGCCAAATCAATATAATTATTAATGTGGGAAAACTGGATCCTAACATGTGATTTTCCAGGCAATAAAAATGTATCGACAACAATGGAAAACTACGGCACCATTCATTAGATTTTTATAAATAGTAAGATTTTATTTACTATCACTATTTGTTTTATGACCTTTACAGTTTGGTTCAGCTGATATTTGACAAAAGTGAATCTTTTGAAATGTAATTGTTAAATAATTTTTCATGTTTAAAACAATCCACATAACAATACCTCCATAAATCGTGATAATAATAACTTTGCCTTTTTGGCGACGGGTTATCTTTTGCGACTCATTTACAATCGCCAACGCTAATATTAAACATCTTGGCACCAGTTTAATTTTGGATGGCGCAAAAGCGACAGAATTTATAAGATAAGAGAAACAAAAACTGTTTTTATTTGTAGCAGACTCCTAAATTTCTATTAATGCTTGTAAATAGACAGTCTTGTTTTCCTGTCAAGGTTGGAGCATAAATTTCGGATAAAAGGGATGAGAGGTTAAAAAGAAAATATCTGTTCAGTGACCATCAAAAACAAATACCTTCGTTAATTCGAAATTTTGCTCTTTTTCTTTTTTTCTAATGCTTTTTGCTAAAACGTTTTTCCTTCAATTTAAATTTAACATTATTTTATTTTAAAAGCGGCGTTGAACAGCTGATCGATTTTTGGGTTTATGACTATCAATGTTAAACTCCGAAACATAGTAATTTTGAACCCAGTCCAGAAGACAAAGAAACTCTTGGCTTACAGCAATGGGATAAACTAGCCTTCACGGAGGATTTTTTGACGGAACTAACTCACATTTGTGTTACATAGAAAGAAAAACCACGAAAACCTACCCATGGTTAACCCGATGCCAAGGAGATTCTAAAGAATGATCCGCCTGCCCCTTAGGATATTTTACGTCATCACTGGGATCGGTGCGAGCCGGGTGCAGAATTCGTGTTGACCAGTTATCACTAAGATTCGAATCGCGGCTCATTTCAAAGGGGGGTGAGGGCGAGTACTCCTTAGACACCGTGGCTCAAGTTTAACATTATGAAATAAATGTACTTTTTTTTTTCTTTATCCATTTATAATTTTTTTTTCATCCTTTTATTAATCTCTGTATCAAATAATTAATATTTAATAATTACAGTTTTTATTTTCTAAAAACCTAAGTTAGACTATAAAAAGTGTGCATTGAGTCTAACAAACCCCATTTATCTATAATTAGATGGGCTTCATTTAGTATTGTCGATCGTTTGTCTTAATTATTTTGTAATATGGTGAGTACCTCTGATCATAGTTATTATGTAAATTTCTGCGGTTTTTATTTATTTATTTATTCAAATGATTAAATTAATTACAATAATGATTATAACGTAGCAATTAAAATGTTAAAAAGTGCGATTTTAAAATTTAAGCCTATATTAGTAGCTTTTAAACTATTTTCTTGATATTTATACATTTACTAAAATATTACTTTAATGATTTATTCTTTAAAATTCTTTTTCATTCAAATTTTTCGTTTGTTTTTAAATACTAAATGTGCTTTTAAAGATAAAAATTTCATTTTCTCGTGCTTTTCATTTTAAAATAAAAGACTATTAAAAACTGGTATTTAAAAAAACAAAAATAATAATAAAAATTTATAGGTTGTTGTGATTTACATTTCTCATAGAGTAAATCTTTATAGATTCCAAGATTTCTGTTACACAAAAAATACTTCCAAAGATGGTTGGATAGTGCACGCTTTTACCTCAACCTCTAGGTCAGTGGGTCGAAAGAAAGTAAAAGGAAAGTTAAGTTGGTCCCCTTGAACCCATTGCACTTTTTTCATCGTATCCTATAATCATCAATCATGTAACTTTGCAATGCTACCTGTACACTCAGATATTTTTTTTTTTTTTTTATCCCTTGAAAGTTTCCCCTCTCTATAGTCTCTAGCATTTATTTATTTGTTTATTCTAAAGATTTACTGTTTAATAATGGAGTTGCGTTTTTTTTTCGTACTTCTTTTAACTTTAAATATGGCATTAGATAATATTCAAAAGCGCCATATTCTTTTTTTTCCCTTTAGGGTTTGTGATAATCGTGCCATCTAAAAGAATTTATAATGCAAGGTATTCCGTAGTTTTTAATAGTCAGTTATATTTTTAGACTCCTTTTCAAAAATGAAGTGGAAAAAAATGAAGAGACCTATGAAGTTGCAAATTAATATTAAAGCAAAAGAAAGAAACGCTATCAAAATCTAACAAATAGTCTACTAAAGAAGTTAAAAGTGAAACTTTCAGAATTATATTGATTGCTGGCATAAACAGAGATGAGTTAAAAATCGATTTTTAGAAATACTACAGAGTTCCAAAAGACAATCAAACTGGTTTTGGTGCTTTTATTATTGTTTCGTTGTTCCTTTGTCTCTTGCAATTCGACTGATTTTAACAGCGTTTTCTTTTTTTCATCGCTTAAACGTTTATTTGTGACCAGTGGTCGGAAAAACTACATTATTTTTGTAGTTTACTACAACTACTTTTTTTTTTTTTTTTTTTTTAAATGCAGTGACTACAATACAAACTTCTTTGGAAGTGTAGTGACTATTTCATTGCTTTAAAGAACGAAACTTTGCTGCAGAAATGAATTATGTTCCAAATGGTTTTGAATAAAAAATTGACTTATATTAAACATGAAGAATTATTTAGAAATATTTATTCGTGTTTACACGAGTCAGTTGGTTATTCGGAAACATTTCTTTCGAATTTATTCATTCAGTGTTTCACTTTTTCTGCCTTTCTTGACAGCGAATATTTAATTTAAGAGCGGAAATTATCAAATACTTGTAATTTCGTTTAAGTGTTTAATGCTGTGTTTATTTCCTATAAGAAATGACGAAGACTTTTAAATATCATCCATGTTTTACGAGCCTACATTCGCATGTGAAAGTGTGAGATAAATTATCTATTATTCATAATGGCTAGCTTAAATATAAATACGTAACTTTTAATACGCAATTTTTGATGATTCACAGTCACACGGGTATTTAAAATTCCTTCCTTTGAGAGGCCCGCGAAGATTTGTACCCAACTCATACGAAAAATTAATTGTGTTAGAACCCTGTTCATATACTCAACTAACGTGAAAAATAGTTGCCAGGAATCGCTACTGTTTTTATGTATCGGACTACTCACTACACTACTTTTTTAAAAATGTTTTCTGTCTTTGAACTAAAAACATCGACATGGATTGCGAATTTGAAGAAATGTATGGATGAAAATTAGAAATGAATTGTGTGATCTTACAACCATTGGTTCATTCAATAAAAAAATAATTTTATTAGTTCTTGTTTAATATTATGGTTGTCTAATTGCACTAGTTCCACCAGAAACTAGATATATTTTCGCTATATCAAAATTTAAATTATATTGATTTTAACTCTGCAATTTACTTAAAAGAAGTCAAATAATCAATAGAAGTTCAATAATATTTTTTTAAATATTAATAATAATAATAAGCTGCATTCTTCATCGCTGAATTCATCAAAATTTATAATCTACCCAATATTTCTGCTCACAGATCTACGCAGAACAAAGTTTCTTGAATCGCTTTAAAGAAATAATCTGTAAATGTTTATTTTGATTTTGTGGTCAAAGTTAAAATGATATTCCAGTACGTTAGCGCTTTTAATTTGCGGATTTTTGAGAAATCTCTTATTTTCACTTACACGTATGTTTGATATTTTTTCACATGTGCATGCGTATTTCACTCGAATTGACGCATAAGAGTGCGCATGCGCAAATACTACGGGAGCTCTCTATGATGTAATCACGCAACAGTTTTCGATTAAATCTTTCAAAATGTGTGTTTCGCAATCATCTTCTTATTAATATTTGAAACGAATAAATGTGTTATTTTATTATTATTTCATCATTATGATGTTGTTATTATTCTGTTATTATATTTCAGCTTCGATTTCATCCAATATTTCATTAAGTTGTCAATTCATTTATCGAAATGTTTGACTAAGTACATAATTATATAATTTTCACGTATAAATCATTCGATATTGCAAGGTCATTTGCCATCGCAAAAAAAGATATTGACAGGAAAAGTGTCCCGCATAATAAAATCCAGTTCTTCTATGAGAAAACTGTTAAAATATCTCCGGACACCAGATTATATATTAAAGAAAATATTTTAATTGACAGTTACAGCTGTTTTGAAGTTTTTGCTAATTTTATATATTTGAATGAGTGAAACACATTCATTCATTCAATACATTGCAATACGAAATATAAAACAAGAAACAAATAAGCATAGAAGAAATAAATTGAACTGGTTGGATATTCGTATATCACCAAATTAGAGAAATGAATATTTTTCTTTCTGTATTTGCATTTTATTTTCTGTTTTTCACTTGATATGTTTTATTTCATATATATTTTTTACTTAATGCGTTCTATTTTCTTTTCAATTTATTTGAGTGCTCCTCTCACTATTGTCGGCTATATGGATACAATATTAGAAAGCACTCTATTTTGCTGATATAATCGTGTGTGCTGATGAAAAGATTATATCTTTTCATTATTTTGTTTCCCGACTTTTTAATTAAAAAAAAATTAATATTTTACTAATATTATAATATTTTATTCAATAATTCTTTTTTCTTCTCTATTCGTTAATCTTTATTATTTTCCATGCTTTCTCTATATTTTTAACTGTTATAAGATATCATTAAGAAACCTAAATAAAAAATAAATTGTGGTCACAGTAACGGTAAATATTAAGTGACACGTTTAAATATAATTATGATATCATAACCAGCATCAGTATAAAAATGAAGACATATTTTGCCGAACTTAGTAAAAGTAACAGAACGCATGAAATTATGAATGGCAGTATGACAATAAGTATGAAAGACATAACAAATGTATGAAATAACAGCTGAAAATATTAAATGACTCTTTACATCAGTGGTTCCTAATTTTTTTTCCTGCTGCGGAATCTTAAATAGTTAACCTTCTTTTGACGGAACCCCGACTTTTATAAATCAAGTTCATTAAGGTAATTATGAACGTTATAACCTATAGAAGATCATAGGAAAGTTTTTCATTGTTTTATCATTGATAATCATAAATTATGTTTTATGTCCGACTGTTCAATTTGTAAATCTTGTGTGTTATATCTAGTCTAGATTTGTTTTTCATGTATATATACATAAGCTGAAAATGAATAAAATAAGCCGAATTATGGTTTACTTCGAAATGAAAACTTTAAAGAACTGCTCGAATTGTTTAAAATGATTATTAGGTAAACATATTTATTTGTTTAAAAATTTAGTTATCTTATTTTGATTTGAAAAGAGCGATAGGAAATACTAATGCAATATTTTATAAATACTTGTTCTTTGTTCTTTTCATAATTTGTTCAATATATTATTATCATATTTTCTTTTATATCATCTTTATGCATTCTTCAGGGCCTGCGCTAAGCATTTCGAATTATTAGCCAGTAAATTAGCCAAATATTAAAAGTATTCACAAGTTTTCGAAAGTGTTTACCACATGCAAATCTTAGTAATTTTTATGATAAATTTTTTCCTATAAAAAACTATTTTACGGCAGTTTGTTTCAGGCTTATATTATTTGGATCCGATATTAATGGGTTATGCGGCGATTCTACCAAAAATTACTCTAATCGAATTTTTTTTTTAAAAAATAAAAAAATACTGATTTGGTTAGAAAAATTCATTTTGACTTCATTTTGAGGGTCGAGTTAAATATATATTTTCCGCTTCATTGAAAAAGGAAAAAAAATAATAATAATAATTTTCCAAAGCACAACTTTATCGGCCAAATTTACGATTTTATAGCATTTGGCAAGGGGGCGAATGCTTAGCGCGGGCTCTGCTTCTTAAAATTGTCATTTCTCTTTCATTGGCATTATTGAAAATTTTATGAATTATAGGTTGGATCTAAATATAATCGGTTTCAAATCTCATCACTGATTATAAAAGGCACTCACTCGCGGAACCCCTTTTACCCTTCTACGGAAACCTAGGGTTCCGCGGAACACCATTTGGGAACCGCTGCTTTATATCAATTTTCATTATGTGTGGATTATAAACTAATTATAAAACGAACAGACACTACACAGAAAATATTAAAAGGTAGACGCTAATGAAATGACTTTCGTATAGTAAATAATAAATGACCATGAATACCGTTGGCTTATAAATAAAAAAAACAGCCAATTTATTACTTTCGCATTCTAAACAAGTTAAGACTTTTATTTTAAGACACTAATTGTTTGTTTAGTATATACTTGCTTAAACTTCTAACGAATAAGTAACAAGGACATATTTAATTAATTATTTATGCTGTTATCTTGGCGAACAAAGAGCACGGGGCGAGCTCATATGATCAGAAGGTCGGGTCCCCAATCGTGGTTGCCGGGAGAAAAGTGTTGAACCAAGCAGACTCCTCAATTCTGCTTTTAACATGTAAAGTCTATGGCGGGCTTGTCATACTTTGAATTCATTTTTCTTGTTTAAGAATCGGAGTGATCAATTTAAAAAAAATACTAATAATTTTTTCAATCTTTCCTATCCACGAAAATGTAGGTCAATTTTTTTTATCTTTATTACTTTTTGTAATATTGCCTTTGAAACTCAAGTCACTTTCTACCTTTGAGTAAGGGAGGAAGGCAACTTCTACCCCCAAGTTCATTCTCCAAGAGACGATTGCGGTCTAATCTTCTCCGTAGGTGGTCTTGGTCTTGCTCCCTTCCTCCCAAATACTTTTACTCTGTTCAACTCTTTTTGAAAATCTTTTTCTCTCTCTGTCCTTTTGAAGAACTGATATGGGGAGCTTTTATAAGCTTGTAATTTATTATGGAAATTATATTCGCTGATAATTCGTTCATTCTACATACATTTTATTTATTTAGTAGTAATACTTTTTCTTGTTTTTATTCATTTTGAGAGTGGAATTTATTTTTTAAATACATTATTCCCCCCTTTTTTTTAAACTTTTTCCCTTGTTTTTTAAAGATGTTTCAGAATTAAAAAATTTACCTGAATAAAGTGAGATTAATTAAAATCGAGACAATGACGTAAAGATATTCCAATATACTATAAAGCATCACAAAACTGCAGTTTTCCTTTTTAAAAATATGTATATATATATATATATATATATATATATATATATATATATATATATATATATATATATATATATATATATCGTACACTCATTTGTAGGTTTAAAAAAACATTTACATTATAAAAATTTAAAAGGTTGCAATTTTTCCATTCCATAAATAGTTTTAATCACTCCAATAGCTGGGATAGCTTGTTTTTCCACGGTAAGGAAAAAAAATAGCTAGTACACAAGAACACACATCATCCAAACGTGAACAAGCACTTAGCCCTGTGTTTAGGGCTTTAATGTACATACAAAATGTACGCAAGAACACTAAGTATTATGAAAATTTTATTTAAATCAGTAAATAAAGAAAAATATGAAAATATACGCATGTATTGTAAAATTCTTTAAAAAAAAGGAAGTAAAAGAACATTAGTGGACATAATTAATATTCACGAAGAAAAATAAAAATGGTATCAAAATATAATGAACCGCTGCTTAGGAACGCAACACTGAAAATATTGAAACCAGTCTGATTGCCAGATGAAATAGAAAGAATGAGGAATGTGAATATTATAAACACCACGAAATTTCATCACGATATATTAAAAAAAATAATAAGTTGTAATACTTAGAGTTAAGCTTCTCTTTGTTACTTCAGACAGTCAAACTGGTTTTGATGTTTTCAGACCTGATTCCTTAGTTGATTCACTAGATTTTGAAACTATTAGCCTTTTTTATTGCTTTAACATTAATCTGTAATTCCTAATTAATACACTTTTTGAAACTTTTTTTAGTAATATTCTAAAAATATATATTAAAACTAGTAATTATGCAATATCTTATGTATTTAATAAAGAGAAATTTTTCGAATTCCTATTAAAAGTGTGTAATGTCATTTTTATTCACAATTTTTCGCTCTTTTATTTTGATAGAACAAAGTATGTAATCAATGTGTTATTTTAATTTCTCATCCCTGACCCTCTTTTGCCATTCATGGAGAAGAGTTTTCTGAGTAGAAATTTCTGCACTGCAAACTTTAATTAGTGTAGTTATAGTTAATTAAAATCCGCATTAGCATTACATGGAGAGGAAAAACACGAAAACCTCCCAGGGTTAGTGATAAAATTTTGTAAATTAAACTTGTCTCAATCAGTTATTATGTTGTAAGTTTTAATGAAAATCAATAAATGCCTTTTCTTTCAAAAATTTCGGTATCGTACTTTTTTATAAATTAATTTCGATTTTTTTGATAAATCTTTATATTAATTACAGTGAGCAGATTCACAAATCTATATATTAAAATGTAAAATAACATAGAATTGTTTTAGTTTGTTGTTTTTAATGATCCATCGAAATGATCTATTAGAAAAATGGTACAATCTTTAAAAAAATTGAAAAAAATTAATTAAAATTAAAAAAAAAAAAAAAGGTTGTGAAAAATATACGTATTTAAATTGTAATTGAAAGAAACAAATTAAAAAAGTAATAAAAAAATAAAATCTTGAACTCAAGGTTTTACTTTAACATAAAAAGTTCTACAAGTTAGCAAAGCAATTTTTAAAAAAAATTAACAAACTTTATTTGATTTATAGAGAAAATATAAATTTATTTTTAATGTAGTTACTTTATATGAATTACTTTCATATGACTACATAGTAAAATTTTATAAATTTAAATACTCTGGTTATTATTAGTTCTCTAAATAATCAAATCAAAATAATAAATAATTCAAGATATAATTAGAAAAAGTGCATGTGAAATAAAATGACAACACCATTTTGAAAATAAATAAAGCCGTTTTAGAGTTTAAAAAAATTATTTTTTAAGTTTTTCTTAGAAGGAAAAAAATAATAATGTAGAGTGAGTCTCTTCTGATATCTTTTGAAAGCTAGTTGACCCCCGCAGGTTGCAATTCCCCCTTTTCTGTGACAGTGGTTAGTCGATTAGTTTCGGATTACTTAACACCCCAGGAAGTACGCGCACCCCCACCAAAAATGTAGGGGAGACAGTGGAACGGGTTTTGGAGGTGCTATATTTTTCGTCCATATTCGGGGCTAACTCTTACTGAAGGTTAGAAGGGAAATGAAAAGGCCTTCTCACAGTATCCTTTGGCCAAGGCTGTTATAATACATTTTAGATGCTAAGTATCTTTACGTTATATTGGCGTGATTTACGTTACAAAGACAAAGCTACAAGCACACTGTTTTCTGCGTAAGTATACCTTCGAACTGTAAACATGGACATAGAATACGAATTTGAAGAAATGTATTATGAAATGAATCGTGTGATCTTATAATTGGTTCGTTCAATAAAAAAATAATTTTATTAGTTTTTGTTTATCATTATGGTTGTCTAATTGCACTAGTTCCATAATAAGAAACTAGATATATTTTCGCTATTTAAAAATTATAAATTATATTTATTTTAACTATACAATTTGGTTAAGAGTAGTTAAATAATCAATAGAAGTTCAATAATATTGTTTTAATATTGATAATAGTAATATTAATTATAATAAGCTGCATTCTTTATCGCCGAATTGATCAAAATCTGTCACCGACCCAATTTTTCTTATCACAAATCTGCAGTTTTACGTAAAGCAAAGCATCTTGAATCGTATGCCATAGCTTTAAAGAGATAGTCTACATCCACACATACATACTTTGTTTTGATTTTGTGGTTAAAGTTAAAATAATATTCCATTACGTTAGCATTTTTAACATACGGATTTTTGCAAAATCTCTTACTTTCACTCATGTAAGTTTGATATTTTTTCACGAGCGCATGTACATTTTACCATAACAGACGCATGCTATTTTCTAGTGCGCATGCACAATTACTAAAAATCTTATGCACGGAAGAGTACGAAAGCTAACGTAAATGTACGAAATTCCCTAATATTTCATTTAATTGTAAGGATTTGTACTTACGTCTGATGCATGTCAAAATGTTTTTATAATATTTCTGTACTGGAGCTCTTGAGTGTTTATATAGTTTTAAAAGGCAAACAATAAAATTAAAAAAAATATCTTAGAATTTTTTAAAAAAAAGTAAAAATTGTTTATTTTTCTGAGTGTTAGATCCTGGAGTTTCTTTGTCTTCCGTGTTGGGTTCGAAATTGAATTGTTACGGAATTTAACAATGGGTGCTCCAATTTTTATGAATTGTTCGTTTCTTCGAAACAATTTGCGTGGTAAAAATATCCCTCGGGAAAATGGTTGCGGTTATCTAAATTTTAAGAATTTTAATCGGAAAAATTTCCGTATCGTGATCTGTCGCGTCAACTGCAATCGTCAAGGTGCCAAATAGATTTTAAATGCCAATACTTGACGATTATTCCGCCACAGAACACATTACAAAAATCTTCCCTTTTACCCTATCGCCATTTAACCGTATCACAGGTGTCTACACTTATCAAATTTGCGGCTGTCAGATTTCATTTCCAAAGCCATATCATTCTGAACCCAACCCAGAAGACAAGAGAACTCTTGGATACAGCATTGAGACAAACTCGTTTTCGAAGAGAACTTTTGTATGCTTATTTCGCATTCGCGTTACGTAGAAAAGAAAACCATAAAACTGTCGCATGGTTACTTTGGCGTTACAGGCATCGTAACTAATGATTTTATTATTATTTCATATCTGTTCGTTACAAACTTGGAGCAGTATACGAATTGCCCACCTATCCTTAAAATTATCTTTTGAGTTTTATCTTTTGAACTGTCACGGTTCCCTGGCCCTTTCTGGATCGAAATTTCTATTATATACATCTAAACTTTGACCCAAAGGCGGAAATCATACGAAGGATTATTAATAACAGATTAAATTACGCGTCCAACCTATACCTTTTGAACTTCCCATTTTAATGTCTTCCTTTAAAAAAATAACTAAATTAGGCATACGCAAAAAAAAAAAAAAAAAGTTATTTCGAATTTGCTTTTCCTACTGTAACTTTCTATCTTTTTTTTAATCCGCCTACACACAATATTTTATTGCAGTGCCTGGGTTAGGAAAAAAATATGAAAAAGGCCATGATCTTGAAGCTGACCCTTTCTTGTAACGTAAGATGATGCCATGCCGTCTGCCAAAACCCGTTTATTCCGCTAAATTCAAGGATCCCTTCATTTGTATGTGACGTCATCGAAAAAAAGGAATCCGTGTTGCGTTGCCAAACTGTTTCAAATAATTGTCTGAAGAGAAAAGAAATTGTTTTAAAAATAAAATATGTTTCGATGTTCTCTGCTTTGTGTGATTTAGTATTTTATCGAAATTTAGTGAAGAAAATAATTATAGCATATAATACGTTTTTTTTTTTTTTTTCTTATTGGAGAAAATTGCTATTTCTTTCTTTCTTTATTTTTCATCATCGGTTGAAGTTGACGTATTTTAATAAGAGTTAATCTTGTAGGTGATTACGAAAGTGAAGAAAGATCATATTTCATGATTTTTATTTTGTTCTTCGTCACATTTTTTCTGTAATTGGTGTGTTTTTCTTCTTCCTTTATCTTTTCAACTTCCTCCTATAATTTTATATGTATCTATATATATCTATCTATATCTCAAGTTATCACGTAAGAAGCACATCACGTATTTAGGCTCAAGTTATGGTTGGAGAGGAAGAAACCGTATTTAGGCTCAAGTTATGGTTCGAGAGGAAGATGTACAGCCATGGTACAGCACGTATTGGGTTGAGTTTTCTATCTTATTTGGCGACAGAAATGGTCAACAATTTTAATATTTCTGCTATGCTGAAATGTCCCGATATTATACTTACAGTAAGTTGTGTGATTTAATGGCTGTCGGACAGATTTCAAATTCTTATCAAAATTGAATGCATAAAGAACTTAGATAATATTTCGGGCATCTCTCGAAAATAGTTAAAATTGAAATCAAAATACTTCCGCTCAAACAAATCCTCGGTCAACAGTAAGTTTTTAATAATCCTCCTAAACTTTTTGTTTTTCTAAAATTGTTTTTTATTTATTGATCTTCGCTCAGGTATGATGGGATTATTAACTCTTGTCTAAGAACAAAATTATGAAGAAGAAGAAAAACTTCGCAATCAGTATTTTTTCCCCTTCAGAGATAAGCAAACAGAATTTTTATTACACTTATTTTTATTTTAAAAAGTTTGATATTGTTTAAAAGTTTGATTTTTCTATTATGTAATTTTGCAGATAATAACGACAAAAAAAAAAACTTTTTTGTCTGTCAGTATGTCACATTTATAAATAATATCATTTTAAAAGATGAATTTAGTGTCTTATTATTAATATAATATTCTTTTTTATTTTAGGTAAGTACTTTTTTCAATGCTGTTTGATTTGTCACCAAGTTAAAATTTTGGATGAATAAGAGTAAGTTAGCAAATATAATTTTTCATTGAAGATCCGAAGATTTAGTGCTTATTAAGATTGGGGTACATTTTTTTTCTTCTTATTCATGATTGTAGATTTATCGTAATTGTATGCTTTTAAGCTTCATAAAAAATTTGTTTATAAGCGGGTCTAATGCAATACCATAGGTATTTTTTTTTTTTAATTGTATACATTCAACAATATATATTCACTGTGATTGCAATTATGCTTCAAGTGTATAAAAAAATAGTTTCTGAAAGGTTTGTTTATAAATAGGTTTTTATAAATAACAACAGAACTGTGTTAATTCGTGGCAAGCAAGGGAATCACAGAGTAGCATTTTTGAGCATCTTGGGCCATTTAAGTCCTATTCTTTACTATGTTTTTCAATTTTTCTTGTTATTAGGTTGTAGCTTCTAGTTCTAATTGGTATCCCCATTTGCCGGTTTGCAAAATGCAAATAAATTAATTCTGTGCAAGGCGTAAAAAAACTGATCATAACTCAGTTTTGAAAAATACTTGTTTGCAGCCTCGTTTTTTTTTCTCCCCCCCCCCCAAAAAAAAAAACTTACTGAAGTTGCATTTAACGCAATCGGTATTGTTTTTACCGTATTTCGGTCTATTACCTCATCAAAGTGAATGAGTTTAAAAATCTGTGAATTTTCATTCGTATGTTGAATCTTTTGTAAAAACATCTCTCAATGACTGTCATCATACTTTTAAGAGACAAAAACAAAACTCCGGAGGCAATCAGGCAGCAAACCCTTGGGCAACTTTCCAACATCCCTCCATGCAATTTTCTTCCTTCCATTCTGCAGAAGTTGAGTGTCGGCCAAACGTGATTCAGTCTTAATTCTGTTAAAAAAACAGCATTATTTCCAAAATTAAAGTGCGTTATTTTCTCTTTTACTTGTGTTATCCATTGTTGAAGAAAAAGCCACCGGGACTATCCCAACTAATTCGGTGATGACTTTTAAACGGTATTGTGTTACTATAATGCCAGGCTTTCATTTTTAAGAGAAACGATATAATTCTGCGATGGTGCCATGCTTTCATTTAAAAGAGGAAAATAAATCCTGGTCCCTACACAACTTATGCATCATCTTATATGCACAGATATCGATATCTCCCATTCACTACAATATTGAACCATAATATCTTATTATATTTGCTACACTATCAATTGCGAGTGAAATGTTTAGTTTAGAAAACATTCTTGCACGTGATATGCAAGGTGTAATCTAGTCATTTTTTTTTAATACACGTTTTCAAAATGTTTGTCACATAATAATTTAATAATCTATACACTGTATTACATTAATGTACCCTGGAACCTGTCGCCTTTTGAAATTCAACTGGTTTCTTATTTTTAAGGTCTCGTCATTTGACAAGTTGCTATCGTTTTGTAATTTATGAAGATTAACTTCCATATTACATCAAAGCTAGTTTATTGCTTAAAGAATAATATTACGTTTTTTAAGATAATCTGCCTTTTGTTACATTTTACTCGTCTTGTATGCATAAACTTACTAAAAAAGAGAATATATAAAAAGAATTCATACGTCTTATCCAGTAACTGCCAACTGTAAAGCATCAGTAATTGCAAGCAAACGTGATTCAAAATTAAAACTTCTTTAAGTTAGGCTTAATGTAAATTTTTTCAGCAAGATTTCTTTTTGTTACACTCGCGTTATTCAAAGTTGACAAAACACCCCTTGGGGGGGGGGGGGACTGTTAACAGATTCGGCAATGACTTCAAAACCGTATTATGTTACTTGTCATATTCTCTTTTTGGAATATTCATTTGAAAAGAGTTCCAGTCCATCCAATGAATATGCTTCATGCTCATAACTTTCTGTTATCTGCTGCAATTATTCAACTTCTTCCATAAGATAATGACTTCGTTTCATTTTCCTGGTGAAGATTACGAAGAGGAAAGATATGTTTCCTTTTTTACCCTTTTCATAGTTGCTTGCTTATCTGATGTGTAATTTACGAAGTCTGAAGTTCACAGAGAATTGCCAGATTACACGAAGAACAATTTCTTCTTAAAGAACTTCATTCTTTATAGTCCCGAGCCGATTTCGATAAATTGTTCCTTTGAGAACTTCTTTCTGTCTTTTTTCCTGTACGTGATATAATTATTCGAAGTAGTTAAAAAAATAATTATAAATCATGCGTGAATATCACTTGTAAAGAATTGAAATTTGTCTCGCTTTTAGAAAATTGTATTTTTATCTGTAGCTTACGAAGTTAAAAAGAATTCCAAGATATCTTCATAGGACCCAAGGGCAAAAAAAGGCCTTAATACATCATTGCCATTGCAGTCGTTCAATTGACTAAATTTCAGTCATAAAAAAAAATCGAAAACGTGAAACCTTTTCATCCACTTGCTATAAATATTTGCAAAATTATAAATTTTATTATTATATTTTTATTAGCTTGCTTTTAACTTATATTAATTTCAATCGACGATGATGGATGAAAATTTTCTTTATTTGCCCTCACGTAATGTTCTAGTTATTGATGGGGACTCCCTCTAACGATGGCCGTTGTCCAATATTTGCGACTTATTCTGTAATCTCTTATGAAATGGGTGATAATTTTGCCTTTATGAGTAGATCTTTATTTGAACATGGTGTTAGGCCAAGAAATTTTTTAAATTATTCCTAAACATTTGTCCGAGAATGTTTCTAGTTTTTCTATTTCAGTCTTGCGGAAATTTAAACTTTTAGAACCCTGCAAAAGTATGGAATGAACAACAGCTTTTAAAACAATTATTTTTATGATAATTTTTATATTTGAAGCTCTCGGTAATTTTTGAAAATTTCTAATACAGGTTCTAACTTTTATGATTCTTTGATTTATATCATCTTTGCTTTATTTACTATTTCCCCAAGGTATGTGAAAGAAAAAAAAATTTCAACTTTTTCAGAATTCATTGTTATTTTAATATTAGATTTTGCTCTTAATATGAAATCGTAAAATTATTATATTAAAAAATGCGACTGGTGTAATAATGATGAAATGTTTCATTTTTTATTTTAGTATTAATATAAGGAAAATATTTCTTTTACTACGAAAAAATAACTTTGTGATTTCGGAACAACACTGCTAAGGGTTGGCATTCTTTCTTTCATTCTAAAACACAGCATTTCCTCTAACGTAAAGCCTATATTCTACCTTCCCTATACCGTATGTGTACAGGTGTGTGATTTCTTTCTGTTTACCGTAAAATTCTACCCCATTAAAAATCACTTTCCCACTATTTTTGTTTTTTCTTTCTTCGGAACAAGTAATATTTAATAGCATTTTATTGTGAATGTATATTTGATAACTGCATTAATAATCAAACGGATATTACTTGTGAAGGAAGCCTATTGTTATCAGATGGCGGAATTGTAGCTTAATTATTGAGAGAAGTTTTTTTTAATTTTTTATCTAGTATAATCTGTTTGATCAAACAGAATTTTGTGGATTTTTTTCTTTCTTTCTTTTAGTAGGACATCGTTACGTTTCGCGTGTTGCGTGTAAGTTAAAAAAAAAAAAGAAATGTTCGTTTCCCCTATCTTCTTATTATCTACGTTAGTTGTATGTCGGTGTATTTTATGAATTATGAAAGCTCATTTTCCCATTAAATTTTATTTAGTGTCGCTGAAATGTATTTTACGAACCCCTTAATTGGCGTGTCTCGAATTTATGTTCGAACCCTCGTTTTTTTTTTTATTACAAAGGACTTTTTTCATGTTAACGGAAATGGACAACATCAGTTCCGAAACAACTCAAGTGATCACTTTTTATACGAGATAAATGGTAAATAAGTGAAGATTTAGAGAAAGCTGTTGTATTAGCTATGGAAAATTCGTACCCCTGCATGTATCAAGAAAAAAAAAAGGCGTTATGAAATATAGAGAAATTAAGGCAAGGGAACAAACTTTCCACTCACCGTAGAAAGTTTGTTTCCTTGCCTTGCATCGAAAGAGAGGATATTAAGAAAATCTAGAAAAAAAAACTGTATTTTTCTCCATGAAAAGATATAACTCGTTTTCAAGTAATTTAAAAATTCGTAATTCGTATTCACGCGATTTTAAAATCAAGTGTCTTGATTCGTATTCACGCAGTTATAAAATCTAATATCGAGATTCGTATTCACGTGATTTTAAAATCACACATTGAAATCCATATTCACACAGTTTTAAACAAATAAATAAAATAATTACATTTTGTTGATAAACATTTTGTGGATAAATGCTTCCTACATACACTTTTTCCTTCCTCAATTATATCAATTATTTATAAAGTGTTTTTGCACATTTTGGATTTCTATTCTATGTTTTTTTACCAAACTCATCCCTGTGGTATGAATCAATATAGAAGTCTAAAAAAAAAGTAAACGTTATTAAAAAAAATCATTGATTTTCAAACAAATTTTGCCAAAAGGTGACGAAAGTGTTGAAACTAGTTACAAGAGGTGGTCAATGCGTGCAGAAAGTTTTTTAATTGTGAAAGTGTTTCATTTTCTGTTGTTGAGATTTGCCTCACTTTCGGAAATTGTCACTGAAGGTGGGCTTATCGGTATACATTTTATCTCTTCATGGATTTGTGCCATTGCTGTGAATTATTTCCCCCGCATGTACCAGGACCAAAACGTTGATATTTCTAATAAAAGTGAATTCACTTTGGAATAAATTTATTAACTTATTAAAAACAGTGTTAATTACAAATTTATTACTTTAGTCGTTCAAATTATCAATTACTTGCATCTGTAAGTCTTCAACTTTCCGGTTTTTGAAATTTTTCATACTTAAAATCATACTTCATATTTTTCATAATCATACTTCATATGAGAAGCTCTGTCTCCAAGAAAAATGAAAAAGTCATAATTTAAGTGCCTTACACTCGAAGCAATGTGATGATCTTAAACTTTACATGTCATCTTGCCGTGAAGAATTATCTGGGCTTTTAGAACTGACAAATAACTTGAATATTTTAAAAGTTATTGAACTGTTTTAAAAATCGCCAATGTGGCGACATTTTCCCACCTAGAGGAAAATTATCAAAATCACTACCGTATTCTAAGTTTTTGCAAATTTTTATGAGCCCAGGTAATGCAGCATTGAAGTTTGAAGTAAGTTTTTAAACATTAAAAAATTAAACCACAAACGCTTTTCATTTTTACAAAACTGGCTTTTCACCCTATTGACGTTTTGCACCATTTTCAAAACAAGCGTAGACAGCGCTGGCTTTAGATGGGCCAAACTTGACTTAACAGTTATGAGTTGCAAACTCTCAGTAGTTGTTATAAAAATAGCATATTATTCGCAAAAAAGCATACTTTCATATGACGACGGAGCCTTCGAAAAACAGCCTAAACTCATAGTAAGATCAAGTTTAAAACATTTAACGAAATTCGCTTCGAAATCTTGTTGCCATTAATGCTTAACGAAATATCAAGACTTCTACATTCAATATATTCTAATACTATAATCTTTAATGCCATTCACTGTACCCGTGAAAAAAACCCACCACCATAGGTCAGGAGGAACATTATTATTCCATTGCACCTGTTGACTTGTGTTTATACCGCAAAGCTAAAAGGTGTGTAAATAAGAATCCCCCCCCCCCCCGTCATATTTTCATGCCTCAACGATCACCGAACATCAGTTGTTAGCTCACCCCTAATTGGCTGGGGGCTAGGAAGGAAAGTTATGAAAACTTTTTCATTCCAAAATTCCTTTCTATTTTTTCTATTTATTTATTCATATATTATGGTTTATCGTTAAGGAAATTGGGCATTTAACCAGAATGACTTTATGTTGGTATTAAAAATATTCAATGGTTATTTTAGAAAACAAGTATAATTAAATTTGATGATGACAAGTTCCAGATATTTCTGTACATTATTTATAAAGCTGATTTTTTTTATCGACTGTTCTAAAATAAAATTGAGTGACTCACTTGGTAAGTTTTACAAGTTATTCTCCAAATCATTAAATTATGTTAAAATAGCTATTTCTTGTCTTTTTTGAATGAAATTTTAAGTAATTACTAGAGAGTGTATAATTAACATAAATATAATTCAATATATATATATATAATTTAAATAAATAAAAATGCCATTTCAAATGTGCTCGCTCATAATAAGGAATATAACACGGTTACTATAAAACACTTAACAAATAATAAATCTAAGTTAAGAAAAAAAGCGTAGACGAGAAAGAATTATATTTAGGCAATTTCGATGGAGGCGACACGGAGCTGTATTTAATTAACTTCACGTTAATTAATATTCTTTCTAACTTATTGGGGGAGAATCTTAGCTCAACTTTTAACTCGCCATTTTGCTTATAAACGCTGGCGTCCGCTGGATAGCCTGGTTGGTAGGACACGGGGCCCATGTCCAAAAGGTCGTGGGTTCGATCCCCGCAGGTCGAAGACTCGCCGTGTAGTAAAGGGTGACTGATGCACGTTAAATCTGTCGAATCACAAAGTCCTCCATGTTCCCATAACAAATCAAACCTCTGGGGGTACTGATCCAGACATTCCCTTGTCTTCTGGATTGGGTTCAAAATGACAAGGCTACGGAGTGGAACATTAGTAGCCATAAACCCAAAATTGGATCGACCTTTCGATGACGGTTATAATATAAAATAAAATAAAACAATCAGCTGGAGTATTCCGATCTTCTTGTTGAAGTACCCAACTGTCATTACTACGTTGGTTAGCTTTCAATTCACTCGATACAAATCTTGCAATTAATAATCCCATAAGCATGAAGTAACACTCTATGCAAGACTGTATACAATTGCATTGCAAACATCAGTTTAGCTTAATAGTATGCTGAAATAATGAAAAATATCGATTACCGAAGATTTATTGAAATATCCTCCTATCCCCATTAAACTTGATATTGAGAGAGGATGGGGGGTAATGCTCCAATTCTCCCACAATGCTTAAGTGAACCGAAACCGAAAATACTGAAGAATCTGCCAAACGTTCTTTCTGAAGGAAAAAAAAAAAAAATTTAATCTTTAAAAAAGTGATTTTTCCCATCCCCATTTTTCATTCCTTTTCTGGCATCTACCTGAAGGAAGGTCAATTGACTACTTAAGGGATGACGCAGGGGGGTGGTCCACATTATGCATGCCTCTCCCACTCACAGCTACCGTTTATCATTTCCCAGTCAAGATCTTATCACTTCTTTTTGCTACTTAGAGATTCTCGGATTTAAGATGGTGGAAGATTGAACAATGCTGGAGAATTTATTAAAAAAAATTGATTTTGATTTAACTGTTGAAAAATTTTTAGGTACGTGTAATTGATAATGTTTTCATAAAAAGTTGCTAACTTTGTATATAAATTTAAATGTTTATTTAAAAAAAAAAAAAAAAAAAAAAAAAAAAATGCCCATTTTTAAATGAGAGGGGGGGATTTTAATGTGGTACATATTTTTACAAAAGGGCTTTGATATTAGTTTATCATTTGTTGTTGTATTTGTAGTTTATATACGTCGCACTATTGGCGACGGTCTAGAAAACATCCCTGAGGAGGATCCGTAGACATGATATCTGATCCTTTGCAGAGGGGGTGGCGGGCCCCACCGCTTCGTAAGTCTGAAGACCTGCTCTCGAAGTCGAGCACTTTAAGGTTGAACGAGGACCCACACCCTCGGTCCTGCCGTAGACTGATGCAAGAGGTCACCCACTCTGACCACAACCATGTTCTACTGGGAACCGTGACTTAACGATCCACTGCGGGACAATTTATCATTTAACACAAATGTATCTCACTTTTTATTTACCTTCTTGAAACTCTCGCAAAGTAAGTTTCTGAAGCATAAAAGGTACCATCAGTGGTCACTCCAGGAAAGAATTTCCATCCCCCCTGTTTAGTTTCAAAAAAACATTATCATTTATTAATTTCAATTTGAATACAGTTTCCTAAACTTAATTGTAACTTTTACAGGATAGCATCAATTCATTAAATATGATTCATTATTTCTTTAATTCTAAATCAGAGATGTCAGCACAATTTTTGTATGAGTCAGCGCAGAAGTAAGTTTCATTTTCAAACCTTTACCTCTACTTCGTTTTCGCCACAGCGCGAATTAATATACGAGTTCGATGTGTTATAGATGGTTATAATATTTTCTTTTCGGGACCAGCTCCCAAAGATTACGATGATACGTTCAAGATAAATAGTTATTTTCGATAACTATTAACTATATTAATTTCGAGGTGAGTCATTTTTATGTTTTGTTGTCATTAGTTGTGCTGAACTGTCTGAAATCGTTTCATGTTATTAACTAAATAATTTACTGCTATCTTATTAACAACTTGATTACTGTTAAAATTTAATTTAAGTTTATTTGTGAAATCAATTATTATCCAGTATTGTTTATTGTTCAATATATTATTTAAGCAGAATAAAATGTTGTTAAGATTCTTAATTTGTCCGGGTTTAAATTTTACAATATTTTTTTCTTTCTCTTTTCTATTTTGGTAATTAATTTTACCTGGTCCGTCATTTTACAATTTATAAACATACACCCCCTCACACCTGTATTTTGATGGTCAAAAAACCGTCGAATAAAATGCAAAGAAGAAAGTACGTTTTTTTCTGATTTCGTAACTTTAATATATTGTCTGCACTGATTAATTAACATAATTGAGGTCACTCTTTTGAACCAGTTCTTGGTTCGTGAAAATTCGATTATTAGAAGAAAAGTTATTTTTTTCACTCTGCACATAGCATTGTTACGTTATAGCATTTTGTACTCAGCATTTATGAGTGGCCCAAAATTGATGGCAAAGTGTATGAACAGATGTAATATGAATGTCAAGACGCTTTTGGTACATATTTTATTGTTATTTATTTTTTAAATTTATTCTTTTAAATCAAGTCTTCTTTTGTAAGTGTTCATATATAACGCTTTTGTTGGTAAAGAAATTAATTACATAGCAAAGAATAATTTAAAAGAATACAGTACACTCTCGATATATCGAACTTCGATATCCCGAAAACCTTTTTACGTCAAAAGAATATTTTTCCTTTTGACAATACATATCCACCTAATGTTAATTTGAATTCCTATGCCGAATTTGTTTCAAAAGAGAAAATGAATTTTTTAAAAATCAAAAATCACAATGTAAGTTCATTATAAACTAATTATTTTTGTCTTACTTTTAAAAATGTAATTATCATTGCCTTTAGACTTATAGTCAACTGTCATTACATACATATTTAATAGTAGTCATTCTTATGTTTCATGACTACTTTTAAGAGTAATATTTTGGTATATATTTTTGTACTTTTTAGATCATATTTTTCTACTTTTTAGAACATATTTAGTTCTGAACTTGTTATCTCGAAAACTCATTATCTCAAAATGGAGTTATCGAGATAATTGAGATCTTTGAGATATCGAGAGTATATTCTAATACTTTGGTTCTTACGTTTCACTTTGTTCCACCTCTTTATATTAGAGGAAATTGTTTTTCTGAGGAAAGGCCATTTCGCACGCTTTGTTTATGGAAATTTCTGCTCAATACATGTCTTGTTGTCAAACATCACTTCTTCAAATTTGCAGACATTTCACAATTACATTTGTTGTCTTAGCTTAACTATATAGCCAAGATTCCGTAAAGATTTCTCATAAAAACTAATTATTAAGATTATTATCTCAATAAACTGTTAAGATTAACTTTAATGGGCTTTTAATTTTCTTCAGCAACTTTTTTTTGTAAATTATAACATGTATTTATGTATTCATGAAACATTCGCAAAAATTTATGTCGCTTAAATGCGCATTAACTATTTACACCGAGTCTTCAAAGCTTAGCAAATATTGGTTTTGTCTGTTTTCTTTTCCAGCGTTGCATTTGCGAAGTAAACTGTGTTTGTGAAACACGGAAATTCAAACTTACGAAATGGTTTGACATAAAGTTTGGGAAGTGAATCACTTGTTTGGCGAGAAGATGAGAGATTTGAGATCATAAAACTGTCATGGCCAGGTACTGTCCTTCGACTGGAGCATGACATTCACTGTCTGCAGACAGACTACGCTATCTTCAACACGCCATCAAAATAACGATGATTTCAGCTGAAATATGAAAGTTCCCATTTAGAATAATAGTTCGTAGTTCGAGTTAATTCTGAAAAATTATTGAAATTAATTTTCGCTTTTACACAACTGAGGATTGAATGTATGCTCCATGCATTTATTTTTGATTGTTATGTCGTTTTTTATTCAATTAAAACTCATTATTTAAATTTATTTATAAGAAAACGATTGTAAGCTAATCATTTATAAAATGGATTCCTCAAAAAATAGTATTTTAGTTGTAATTCCTTTTTAAAAATCTCTTGTTATTTCTAAAAAATACACTACTTTCCTACTGTACACACTGATTGAATTTATACCCCGAATTTATTTATGATTATTATGCTTTATTTTTATATCTCTGAAACCAAATGTTTAAATTTGATTGTGAAAAAACGACTCTGAAAGTTCTATTTATAAAATCGTTTGCTCAAAAAATATTCTTTTAGTTGAAGTTCATTTTTAAATAGCTCGAGCTAATTCTGAAATAAGATTTCAAATTTTACATAATGTTAGGAATTAAAAGAAAAATTATATAATTCAGTGTAAGGATTGAACTTATTTACCAAACATTTGCATTACATTATTATGCCCTATTTCAATCAAAAGCAAATGTTTAAATTTGGCTTTGATTAATCAAAATCAAATGCTTAAATTTCATTATGAGCAAAAGATTATGGAAGTGGATATATAAATTCTCTCATTCTCAATATGTTTTGATTAATTCTAATAAAAAATTCATTTTATAAAGGGATTCTATCCTTTTAGATTTAAATTCAATTAATGAATGAAAAATTCCGTCATTTTAGAAGTATTTAAAAAATAAATTAAGACTAAACTTCACATAAGTATACATTTTTTGCAATGAAGTACCTTTTTTGACATGCAATCTCTCCTTTCTATATTTTGATTAATTTTTGTGAAGGAATGCGTTATGAAGAAATTCGATCCTTTTTGTTCGAAAGGCTTTTCATTCTAAAAAAAAATTTCCCGTTCTGTCACAGAAAGAACGAGGCTTTTTCAGGGAGGTCGGGCAACAATTTTTTAAAGTTACGGTTTCTTATAACTCCGCTGAGTTTTTCTTTCATAATTTTTATTTTCGAAAAATGTCGGAAGTATCATCCAAAGCATTCCAAAGTTCATCCCATATTTTTTCAAATGTATAGTTCAGAACTTGGCTTGACGAGCAGGCCTGTCACTAGAAGATGACCCTAGGGTTAGGATTTGCCGTTTTATTATTCTTCGCTTTTTTACATCTTTCATTTGGCAACATTAAAGGGAAGGAAATAATAAAAAATAAAAAAAAGAAAAAAAAAAAAAAAAAAAAGAAAGAAAAGTTGTCAGAAGAGGAGTTGAGTTCATCTCATATAGCTAGTTAAATTTTGGCATTTTTTTATATTTTTTTTATCGAATCTTTCGTGAAAAACGTGAGAAGGGGATAATTCTTGTCACAGCTTATAGGGAGTGATTCAGCTTGTCATAAAAGCCATTCTTTGTCGCCAAATGTGATTGATTGTTCGAGCTACACACTTACCGAATGCACTGTCTCTTTTTTAAGTTAAGTTCCACGACTGTGTTTGTAAAAATACTTAATATAAAGATTTTTTTTTTCTTCATAAGTTTGATTTATTATTTTAATAAGAAATGATGGTCAGGTGAAAGCAATTCTTATGTCGGAATTCTTTATAGTTAGTGTTATATTCTTACACTTTTTTTGTCAATTGTGGTGAGAGGGGATTGAGAGGCAGGGGGACCGAAACTTCTCGACATAATGCATAATCGGATTAACGAATTTTCTTAATTCTTTTTAACACTTTTTGGTGCACTGTGGCCAATCTGGCAACACTAATTTAATAAATGTTACAAACCACTAGAAATGTAGAACCACGGCTTACTAATATATGAGAGACTCCAATATATGTACGCCTAGTGTAGGGCTAATTTCTTGTAAACGTTTAATAGCCACTATTCTTTAACGTTGGTTTTCGATGCTCTGTCGCCAAGGAAAATAAAAAAGCCTTAGTTTAAATGTCTTACAACTGAAGCAATGCGATGATTATAAATTATAGATATACTCTTGCCGCGAAGAATTATCTAGGCTTTAGAGTTAGGCAAACAACTTAAATATGGATGCATGTACACAAAATTTATACCTTCTACGTACACTTGTACATACAATGTCCGTATATATGGCTATACTATGTAATAACAATATATGTAAGATGTAAACATTCAACTTTTTTTACTGTTTCGTGCAAGCATTTATATACCGTGCTCGTGCGTGTATACATATTACTCATAAACATCCATCGTAGTTAACTGTGCATGTATGTATAACATATTTATATATTCGGGCAGTAACTATTTTTACAATTATTCGGATTCGAGATTACTTGTAATAGCTAGTTAATGATTGCTGTTGGTAAGCTTATAATCGTACATATTGATTACATTGAGCGGTTAAAATAAAAGATTTCGGATTCGAAATATTTCTGACTAGTGAATAAATCTTTATTCATTATTCAGGAAGATTTTGAATAATTATTCTTTATTCATTAGTCTGGATGATGAATGCTCATCTCTGGGTGTACGTAAGCACTGCTCCTACCCCTAGTTGCTAAGTGAGCTGATTGGGGTATGAGCATCATCAACCTTCTCCTCTATGTGCTTACGTAATATTTAAATGAAAAACGGAAATAGTATTTTAAAATCAGTATGGTAAGAGAGTATCTTATGCATTTGCATCTATTAAATAGTTTGTATAGATAAAATAACGAAAGAACAAAGTTGGAGGAAAATTGGATTTCGATTACGCCTTCTACACGGCCAGTTTGTGATAATAAAAGTTTTCTGGAAACAACTATTACGGAAATACTTTTTAGAATGCAGGGGCTTCTTTTAGAACACTTTCAAGTTAATTAGCAAAGACGGTAAAACAAAGCCTTTTATAACCTCGTCTCCTCCTCTCCATCTTTCGACTAGACACAATAATTTAAATATTATATTTTTAAATGTTTTCTCACTATAAAAAGTATCGTTTAAAGCCAGAGTGCCAGACTACTTACTGCTGGTTAACTGCCAAAAAATTTCTTAAGTTATGTACAAAAGAAAAAAAAAAAAACTTAAGTATCAGACGATAAAAGAAATGGGACTATAACAGAAAAGGCTCTACTAATAGAATTGTCCAGCTGCGTCGGTGACGATATTTTGTAATTGATTTGCATTTTCACTTGAAACTTAAATTTTCCTCAAGGTCCGTGAAAAGTGGAAAAGACTTTTAAATAACTAAAAGGATTACGGGAAGTCCTTGGCGTGTAGAAAGTATTCAGTGCAAAAAAAAAAAAAAAACAAAAAAAAAATTTGTGGTTGCTGAATAGTTATTTTCAGTTTCCCCACCCCTCCCTATCGGTTAAGGTTTTAGTTTATAAAAAAAGTGTTGAGACTTATACAAAAGAATAGAATGAAGTGTGAAGTTATGCAACTTTCTTTGAATACTAAACGGATTTTGGACTTACTCTTCACAATTAAAGGCAAATGGCTGGTTTTTTTTTATTTATTTACTTAATTTTTTTTAAAGGAAACATATTTTTAAGTTTTTTTTTTTTTTTTTTTTTTTTTTTTTGTGTGTAGTAATAGTGACAACTTGATTTCAATGAAGTGTAGCGAAAGGTGATAATTTGATACAAAAAAGGTGAAGTGAAGAGAAATAATAGTTCAATTCTGAAATAATTTTTTTTCTTCGTATTATCGTTTCTTTATCAATACTTAGCTACTATTTAAAAAATCAAACCGTAATTCTAACTATTATTATTATTTTTTTTAAAAATGCTTTGATTTTAATCTGTTAATTAACAGCATATTTGTAAATTCATGAATTTTTATTGAGTCTTTAGTATTAATAATGATTTATTTACATTACCCAGTTGTTACACTAAACCCTATTTACCCACCTAACCCTTTATGTCTATAAAAAGGGATTCATGTGTAAAATAAAACTTCTTAAAATTATCACCTCTTTGGCTACTCTTAGCGCCGCTTTCTTCTATTATCTATGTTAACACCCTATTTTTTCTAACATTTAATTTGTTTTTGACTGGGGTATAGAGATATCTCCTAACGCTTCAACTATTAACTTTATTGGGTCACGGTCATTTGGTAAGCTTTATGAACCCATGACTGACGGACAGGTTTAAATTATTGGAGGTTACCTTCAATGTTTGTTTATTTCGATTCTCAATTTTGATCGTATATATCCTTTTCAGGGCCCGCGCTAAACGATTTCAAATTATTAGCCAAATATCAAAAGCATTCTCCAATTTTCGAAAGTCTTCGCCAAATATCAAAATCATTCTCCAACTTTCGAAAGTCTTCGCCAAATACAAATCTTAACACTCTTTTATGATAAATTTTTTTCCTACAGAAGACTATTTTACGATAGTTTGTTTCAGACTTGTATTATTTGGACCTAATTCTAATGGATTATGTGGTGCATCTACCGAAAATTACTGTAATCGAATAAAAAAATACTGATTTGTTTTGAAAAATTCATTTTGGCCGTAATTTTGAGGATCGATTTAAATATATATTTTTCTTTCCAGTGGAAAAAATCATTTGGCAAGACTTTTGCCAAAACACAATTTTATTCGTCAAATTTACGAATTTAACGCATTTGGCGAGGTGGCAAGTGCTTAGCGGAGGACCTGCTTTTACAGCTTTATCGTATCACTTCAACCTGTAAAAAATCAATTTTCAACTCACTCAGCTAATTAGGTTTCTTAAAAAACTATTGCGCCTGCAATTGTGCTGCCAATTCCACTTGCATCCTCCATTAAATTACTTTAATTCGTTAAATACATATTTACAATCAGGCAATTTGTTAAAAAAATATTTTGTTGTCATGCATGGATTACTTTATTTTAGGAAAAAGACTATATGTTATATTCTACATTAAAATAATCTATGTTCAGTAGTTTCTATTTGTTCCCTTCTACTATGATGCCGTATATTCTCTAACAAGTATTATGCTGCTATATATTCTCTACCTTCTGTATTGTATGTTTTATAGCTTCTAACTAGCTACTATATGTAATTTCGTTTTTGTTCCACTGCGCTTTACGTTTTCTAGCATCTGCTGTGAGTCTGCTATTTCCTTCCTTAGACAGTTCACACACTGAGACCTGCAAAAGGCTGATTCCCATACTTTTGCATTAGCATGCGCACATCACCTCTGCGCATCCCCTTTGACATACTGTTGTATACTGTTCTATAGCTTCTAATATACTGCTACACGCTCTGTAAATTCTACTCTAATGCTGTGTGTTCTTTATTTTTTGTTCTCTTAGTATATAAGTTTTCTAGATTCTGCCTTACTTCTCAACGTGCCTTTGTTTTAACTCGAAAAAAAAAAATCTGTCGCGCTAACTACAATCGCCAAGGTGCCAGATAGGTTTTAAATTTGCAATTTTTTTTTTTTTTTTTTTTTTTTTTTTTTTTAAAGGAAGAAATATAGATGTTTGCCCGGGGGTTGGCTACGAGTTATACCTTTCGAGTTGGTCACAATTTTTTTTCTTCCTTTCAGTTTCTCACGGGCCGTTGCCCGGAAGCTGCCAAGACATGGCGATTATTCTGCTACAGATCACGATACGGAAATCTCCCCGAATTTCGTAAAAATAAAATGTTTGGGCTCACATTGGAGTACTGGGAAATACTTATTGCAGCTTCAAATTTTTCAACATTGAATAAATAATGGGAAAATAATTCTAGCTTCATTTAAATTTTTAAACGCAAAATACAAATAATGCGTTGGATACAAAACCAATAAAACGCCATAAATGTTACAAAAATTATGCAATTTTCATTTGTTTTAATAATTTCTTTTTCATCTGTAAAAATTGAAGTGAAAAAAGTGACGGAAGCAAAAAATTTATAATTTAAGAGGTACCGTATCTAAAATTTTCCTGTTATTAAATTGCGGATTATTCTTAATTTTGTTATTGGAATCTTTACGTAGATTTTAAGCTTACATAAATAATATCCGTTATTCGATAAATGTTAGATTGTAAATGCTATAGAGGCCAAATGAATAAAACAGATTTTATTATTTTATCCTATTTTAGGGGGAAAATACTGTAAAGATATGTGTATAAAATACAATATTTCGTATAAAAAAAGAGGAAATGGATTCTTAAAATAATTAATGAATATCCGTAAGTTGAAGACATAACAATACTATTTATTACAAATATAAGTTTTTATTACATTTAAATAATATATTTCCTTTTATTTATGAGAATTCTTGTTACGAATTCAAACATATAAAATTTATTTCAAGTTTGGTTTCCATTTTAGAAGCTTTTTTTATTAACTTAAAATAATTTTTACAACTTTTTTCTCCGTACTCATTCAACTTTATCGGCAATAAATGAATGCAATCGGGAAAAAAAAATTCCCGTCATTTGTCGTCAAAAATGAATGAAATCATTTTTCTGTCCATAATCATTTTTTTTCTCCAATTCATCTTTTTATAATATAGATTTGTTTTATTGAAATGTTACTTCGAGACAGTGGCTCCCAAATGGTATTCAGCGGAGTTGGGAAGTTCTTTTTTAGCCAATTATGATTTTCAGAATATGTCATTAAATGCATAACCGATTAGTTATTTATCATTAATTTAATGTTTCATTTATTTCATGAAAATATTAAAATACAATGCTTAAGAAAAAAGAAAATCTAAATTTATATTGAACGAGCAATGAAAAGGATATGCATTAGGTTGGTTTTTATTTTAATGGGGGAAAAAAAAATTTTTTTTCATCAACTCTTTCACTACATCCAATAGAAAGGTGCCATTTAGTATAAAACTATTATTTGGAAAATTTCGGTGCAATAAAATAATATTTAAATCTTATTCCGATCGACAAAATTTTGAAGGGAAAAAAAAAAGATTTTTTTTCCAGAAACTTGAAACATTTTTTGCTATTGAATGCTTTTGTAATTTTGAATTCAATTAATTGTTTGTAAGTAGTGAAATTTATAAAATATATGATTCGTTAATTGAGTTGTACTATTAATAAAAATTAGATGAAGATATTATAATAGTTCTTTATATAATTTAAGGTTTTACTATACTAATTTATGCGTGAAATATTAAAGTAGGACAGCAGTTAGTTTAAACTCTTAAGGAATTCGTTAAAATTATTTTTCTTTCCAAGTGTTGCTATTCAGAATTTACTTAATTAAAAACGATTTATTAAGTATTCAATAAATCATCCCAAGAAGCTGAAGCGGTTATCTGATTTAAAACTTCATTCGCCTCAAAAATATACAATTAGGAAATAACAGCTGACATGTTTCAAAGTGCTTCAAAGCCCATTTTCAAGACTTGCCAGACGTGAATGTAACGAAACGAAAATGATTTGAAAAATCCCTTTCAATCATTCTAGTTTCTTTACATTCACGTCTGGCAGAGCCTTGGTGGCTCAGGGGATAGAGCATTCGCCTTCCAATGAAGTGAACCGGGTTTGAATCCCAGCGATGGCGGGTTGATACGAATTCCGCTACCGGCTCGCACAGACCATAGTGCTGACGTAAAAATATCCTCAGTGGTAGACGGATCGCGGATTAGAGTTCCCTTGCCTTCAGGCTAACCGTCAGAAGTTTTCGTGGTTTTCCTCACCATGTAACGCAAATGCGGGTTAATTCTATCAAAAAGTCCTCCACAAAAGCGAATCTCTCCCACTACTTGATCCATGAGTTCCCTTGTCTACTGGATTGTGTTCGAAATTTATAAGACTACGGAGTTTAACATTAGTAGTCGTAAACCCAAAATTGGGTCGGCTGTTCAACTTTATGAGAAATATAAAAAATAAAAAAAATCACAACTGGCAAGTCTTGAAAATAGGCGCCTATATTTGAAGTGCTTGAAACATGTCGACTGTTATTTCATGTTTGTATATTCTTGGAGCGAATGAAGTTTTCAATCAGCTGATATATTAAATAGTTTGGTTATTAGTACTATTATTATTTAAACTGGATTGCAATTGTTAACTGTTTAAGTAATTGTTCAAATATTATTATTATTATAATGTTTTTTTTTTTTTTTTCTGAAAAAGAATTTACTTCTATTTCTTCTTCGTAAATTGTTAAAAACCTATTTCTTCCGGGGCGGTCTTTTTCTCTGAAGAAAATTGCCGTCGCTGGTTAAAAGTTTTGAAAAACCAGTGACTATTAATAATTAGAATTAATATATTAGATTTTAAGGCAATATTACCTGTGACGTACCATTTCCGTACTTTTTTCAGCTGCTCTTCTACCCCTTTCCTCGTTTTTCAAGAACTGGCTTATTTACTTTTACAGTCCACTGCGAGCCTTGGCCGGCTGAACAATATCGTTCCAAACCTTCCTATTTTTGGCTTTTAACTTCCAGTTTTTTGCCTTCAAGGTGGTGAGATCTTTGGTGGTATCGTTTGGTGATTTCGATCTTTTTCTCGATCTCAAGTAAAGGTTTCCATCCTAGAACTTTTCTTAAATTTCTATTGTCTTTTAATCTTTCAATGTGCCCCAACCATGCCAAACGTCTGGATTTAATAAATTGAATTATGTTTGTTCGTCAATTTCACAATTGTTTCTTATTCTCTGCTGTGTATTATTTACTTTAATGGGTCTGAACATTCTTCTCAAAATGTTCCTTTCTTTAAAAGACTAGTAGGGTTAGATTCGTCTCTATTCGTTCGCGTCCAAATTTCACTGCTATACATAACCGTATAGGTTTGTTAACTGTTTTATAGATCTTTAACTTGATTTCCTTCGTAAAAAGTTTGTTCTTGAATGAGTATTGTTATAAGTAAGGCCCAGATTTTGATGACATTTGCATTTTTTTGCATTTTTGAACATTTTTTGTCCTTTAGAGCATTTTTTTAGATTTATAGGGCATTTTTCTTTAAATTTTGGGGCATATTTTGCATTTGAAAGCATTTTTTAAATTTTTTGTTAGTTTTTTCCAATTTTTATTATTTTTTATCATTTTTCATTATTACACTGGCTTCCAAACAATGAAGAAAATCTCTAGGATATTAACAGATGAAGATATTGATCTTTTCAAATTGAAGAAGAATTGTCAGTAAGTGAGACCGTCTTTTTCAAGTACGCACCAATAACATCCGTAGACGTTGAAAGAAGCTTCTTCAGGTATAAAAATTAACTTTTTTACAAGAAACGACAAGAAACGCTCGTTTCTCAAAATATTAATAAAATTTCAAAATATTAATTAAAAACATTTCAAAATATTAATAAAAAAAATGAATAATCCGAATGAAATGAAAAAATGAATGTAATTCTGATATTTAGTAATATTATGAGATGGAAGTTGTTATATTCATTTAAGTTTCTATACAAAATGAAAATGTTTTGGAGTCAATATATTTTCCTTTTTTTTTTGTTATTTTAGGATATAAAACATATTTTTCAAACTTTAATGAACGTAGAACAAGTATTGCATTGCTTTATATATTTTGAAATGACTCATAATAATTTTAAAGAGTAAAAAATTGTTTTAGTTCAATATTTTTACTTTATTTAAGTCATGTCATAAGGCGTTTTTAGCGCAATTTTCGCATTTTAAGGGCGCATTTTTTGCACTTTTTAAGGGCATTAATTGAGATTTTTTAGGTCATCAAAATCCGGGCTCTAGTTATAAGTAAAAACTTTAGTCGTTAAGAAGTTAATTTCTTCTGATATATTGTTAGTAGTATCCATTGATAATTGAACCTGTGTATGTAAAACTTCAAGGCATTAAATATTTAATAAGATGATTAAAGTATATATATTTTTTTTTATTGCTATGCATTATTTTACTGAAAACCGTTATAGTAATGAATTAAAATGATGACAATGAATTTAAATGATATAATTAATTATTATACTTTTTACTCTTTCAATAATATTTTAATTATGATTTTTTAAGTAATATATAAGAATAAATTAAAGGAATTAATAAGAATTATTTGATTTTATTTAGTTAAACGGTGAAACCTTTGTAAGTCGACCACTGACGGCACCATAAGTTGATGAGCCATGTATACAAGATGTCAACATAGAAATACTGCTTTTGTTAGATTGGCGATTCATCATTGACATCAACTTAGACAGTTGAACAACATACAAAGGTGTTCAACAATACAGCACTGTAAAAAATAACTGTTAATTCTACAGGGGGGAAAAAAAAGTTTTTTTTTTTTTTTTTTTTTTACAGAAAACAACTGTTTAAAGATGAATACAGATTTCTTCTGTTTTTAATCGTCACCAGCGCCCTGCGGAAAAAAAAAACCCGTTTTTATTACAGACTTTCTCCGTATATTTGATGGTTTAAAGCTGATTTTCACGAGAGAAATTTTTGTGTTTCATCCTAATCACTTATAGATTAAAACCGTCGGTTCAAATTCTAGATTTTGCCATACAGTTTTGCTTACCGTAAGATAACTTTTTCAATCATTTTACGATTTTTTTTTTCAAATCATCTTACCATTATTTTCTATGCTTGCTCTTATTTTTCAGAATTTATTGAATGATTTTAAACATAGTCGAAATAAAATTGCAATTCGACTTTATTTCCGAATAGATACTCTATTTGAGTATTATCTATCCTTTATAGTTTTTCGAAAAGTAAAATTTCCAGACATTTTTATAAAGGTGCAATAAAATAGTTCTAAACGTTTTTATTCTTAAATATGATTTCAATAAGTCAAACTTTTAAGATAAAGACAATTCTAGATTATCCTTCATAGCCAAGCAAGAGAGCTGCTGCGTCTCAGGCTGGCCTTCTAATGAGATAACACCTTTCGAATCCCGGTGTTAACTTGTCATGCCATTACTGCTCTTGACTAGCACTCATTGCAATGCTTACAAAGATTTTTTTTTTTTTTTTTTTTTTTGTAAAAATAAAAGACTTTTAAAAACGACTGAGTTTTTTTGTTAAAACAAGATAACTTATTTGCTTAAAAAACAGTCGTCCGGTTTTAAATAACATAATATTTTTGTGAAATAAACTGTATTATTCTGGCCCATCAGCTAACAATTTTTTCTGGAAATGTAAGTTTTTTTTTAAAAATATTTTTTTAGTGAGGTTACATTTTGGTATTTGTTATAGATTATTCTACATTTACTTGAACAATGAGAGATGTAGTACTTAAAAACTAAGATACAATACTTAATAATATTTGTGTTTTTGTTCTTTAATCTAACTATAAAGCTTGTCCACTAAATCTGAAACCGAGGAATTTCTTTTAGAGACCTGCTTAACCAGTTTTCACTTTTTATTCCGTTTATCTAAGAAAGATGTATGACTTTATTATTTCTAGCACACATGCAAATGGAATGTTCTTTTTTTTCTTCTTGAGAATTCTTTTCTTATTAAGAACTTTTGGAGCGGAGCAGCACAGCAATCGTTCTTTTTGGTTCAAACAGCTGCCCTAAAAAAGGTATTCTTGAAGGGAATGACCGTGCACGTGAGTTTTCAAGGCCGCCCACCTGTGTGTGATCGTGGCCGGTGGATCAGAAAAACTGAAAACGATCTTTTATTCCTTTTTTTTTTTTTTTTTTTTTTCTCTCTTTCGTTTTCTGGCAATATCGAGTTTTCCATTCTTTGGGCAGCACGTATTTCACCTGAAATATTTCTGTCGACAGGTTAAATACAAATAACGTTTTAAACAGATTGTTCCTAAAATTGCACAATAACCATTTGTCGGCAAAAAAGCGAGTGTTTGTTGTTCAATAAATTTATTCTGTTTGTCAACTTTATTTTATTTTTGCGTCTTTGAATATAATAATGTTAATTTATTAAAAAATGCAATTCAAACTTACACGTTTCAACTACGTATGCTTTCTTTTTCTTCTTTTTTTTGAAATTTGTAAATATTTTCGAATTTGGGAAATAGTTAGTTTTTAAGCAATGTTCCAATTTTACTTTTTAACTTTAGTGAAATTCGCATTCAACGTAGAATATTCGTAAAAAAATTACCATGTATTTTGTTTGATAAAAAAAAAAAAAAGAATCCTTTATCTTATTATTTTTAAAGAATGTTCTTTTACTGAAGTGTGACACTCCACAGTACGAATTTAATAAGATTTGCACGTCTTAAAAAAGAACCTAACTAAAGAACCATCGGTATATTATAATTGCTTTATATTTTTAATTTATTTCCTTCATGTTTAATATATATATTTCATTTCTTCTTATTTTGAGTCTTTTCCCCTTTTATTGATATTTTATTGCATAATGTTATAAATTTTTTACACTCATACATCTAAATTTCTTTTTTTTCTTCCAATTCTCTCATTTTTATTCATTTTCAATTTTTCTATACGTGTGTATTTTGGGCTCTTCCTTCCCTCTATAATATTTTTATTTCATACCGTTAGTAACTCTTTCTCTTCATTTCTCTATTTTCGTTTACTTATTCAAGTGGAACGAACATATTCTTCATGAGTGACATATTCTAATCAAAATTATATGACTTCTGATTTTAACTATTAACAACCCGACGATGCCGACGCTATTTATGCTCAATATTTTATTTAAAAAAGAAAATATTAAGAAAAAAACCTCTATTCATAGATAAACCGAAATGCGTACTTTCTTTTGCATCCAAATATATAAATTATTCCGTATGGCAACATCTCTTACTTATTTGTTTCATATGATAGCTGACTTTAAATAATCAATGATACATTTCACTCTCAGGTGTTGAGGAAAAGACTTTATTATTGATATTATATCAATTGAAACGGTGATGCCAGGTGTTACTGAATCGTCTGCGAGGCGTGGTCGGCTTTGCCTCTACTGCTATGAAAGAAGAAATAACGTTTGTCATCTTAATGGAATTCTTTTCGGGTATCTTGTAAAAATATCCAGAGAAAAGAAGATCTTTATGGCTTTATAATATGTTGTTTTTACATATTCTTTAAGTTATTTATCTTTCGCTTCATAAAATGAACAAGAATAACTATTTTATTATTTCGAAATTGAGAATCATTTAACTAAAAGTTGGGATTCTTTTAGCATCTTTCTTTCGTTAATTAAATGTTCCATTCACATCATTTTCAAATGAAATGCGTAATATTAAAAACTATTTTATCAGTTTAAATATTGAACAGTTTTTATGAAAAAAAATTTAGATAATAAATTTATTGTTATGCAAATATTAGTTTAAATTATTGAAATGACGTCTTTCTGCTATTTATTAAGGCTGTATCTTCATATTGAAGTTTTGGCATATTTTGTTTTTTATTTTCCATTCAAAAAATCACTTACTGAATTTATGCTTATATGAGGAATTCTACAAATAAACACCAATTAGGCGGCCAAAAAAATAAAATTTTTTTTGGAGGGGCAGACTATTTCTACATGAATTTTCTTCTTTTTTACACCCTACAAAGGCAAGAAAAAATCGTGAACATGAAATTTTTTCTTTGTGACATACTTTAAATGTGACATACTCTTTCTGACATACTCAGATAAATCTGAGCCATTTATTCAGATAAAACGATTTTTACATAAATATAATATTATTATAATGTCTCTCTAAAATGTATTTATAGAGATTTCATACTATAAGATTATATTTTAGTACAAAAATTTACGTTTATATGTAGAATTGCTTATACGAGCAATTCGTCGCTTTGAAACTAAACCGTGGTAACTCAAAAAAGCAAGTTTTTCAGGAGAGCGATTTCTAACTTTCCGCGCTAATGCGAATCGCGCTAATGCGATGACGATTTATCTGCTCTCTAAATTAATTTTATGGAACTATGAAAAGGTGATTTTTTTACACAAAATGTGCCAAATATCTCATTTTTTGATTTTTTTCAGTTACTACGGTTTAGTTTCAAAGCAACGAATTCTACAAATAAACGCAAATTAGGCGGCCAAACAAAAAGTAATTTTTTTTTTTGGGGGGGGGGGGCACGCTATTTCTACATGAATTTTCTTCTTTTTTACACCCTAAAAAAGCAAGAAATTGAATATTGAACATGAAATTTTTTCTTTGTGACATACTTTAAATGACAAAATACTCATTTTAAACTTTTCCCGATTTTATCAATTTACAAACTTTGATTAAATTTTTTTTTATACTAAAATATAATCTTATAGTATGAAATCTCTATAAATACAGTACCGCTCAAAAGTATCAGTACACCTAGAAACTTATAAAAAAATGGCAAAATTAAAAGTGTCATAACTTCTTCAAAAATGATCAAAAATGCTTCTGCTTTAGCTCATTTTGAAGTTTAAAATCTCTACTTTTATGTACTCTAATTGTTTTTAATTAATATATTTTGCAACTATGTACAATTACACTCTAAACAATCATAGAAAATTGTATTAATTTTTTGTAAAGTTTGACGCGATGTACGGGCACAAAGGGGTTAGATATTGTTAATTTTTATTATACCATTGAAAAATTTGGACTTTTAGCTTTCATTTAAAAAAAAAATTTCCAAAAAAACATGTTTTTGACGAAGTTATTGTCAAATATAAAAAAAAGGTTTTTTTTCAGAATTTAATGATTTTTCAGCAATTATAATGAATTTTAGTGTAATTATAATATGATATGAAAATTTTTTAATTAAAATAAATTAAAATTTAATATTTCTCGATAATATTATTTGATAATTTATTATAAAAATTTTAACTTTTTTTTTTTGGAAAATATAATAATGAAATAAGAATCAACGTTTACAATTTAATATTTTGAAATTTATTTTTTCGTATTTTTCTCAGAAAAAATTTGAAAACAAAAATGTAATAATGAAAAAATATTTTACATCATATTTTGCTTTCTTCAAAATATCCTCCCCGCACGTTTATAATTGCAGCACACACTCGAGGCATCCGATCAATCAGCTTTTTTAATGTTATCTTGTCTATTTTTCGCCACTGCTCTTGAAGGACTTTCCACATATGATTTATGCTGGTTAATCGCATGTCTCGAATTTGGCGATCCAATTGATCCCACAGTAGTTCAATAGGATTACAGTCTGGGCTTTGTGGGGGCCACACCATATTCTGAAGCACATTATCTTTTTTTTTTTCCAAATAAGTTTTGCACAGTTTCGATGTGTATTTTGGATCATTGTCTTACTGTAACACAATTTTTTTTCCACAAATTCGAATGCCTGATGGAATATCATGATGGTGAAGGATGCTGTGATATCTTTCTTTGTTTAATATCCCTTCAATTCTTACAATATCTCCCACAGAACTGCCTCCAAGACATCCCCATACCATGACAGATCCACCACCATGTTTGACAGTCGGCTGAATACACTGTTCAAGCATTCGTTCACCAGGCAAACGTAAAATCTTCGTTTTGGTCCAAAGAGCTCGAATTTCGACTCGTCGATAAACAAGACTTTTTTCCATTGAGAGGGAGTCCATTTTTGATGTTTTCTTGCCCAAGCAAATCTTTTCTTTCGATTGATCGGCCTTAAAAGAGGTTTTTTTGCAGCTATACGTTCTATCAAATTAGCATCATTTAGACGTCGTTTTACTGTTGCAACCGATACTTCTGAATCTCTTGTTGCGTTCAATTCCCGTCTAATATCTGGTGCTATTTTAAATCGGTTCAGTTTACTAGTAACACGAATAAATTTATCTTCTTGTTTCGTTGTCCCTGGAGGTCTACCAGATCGCAAAATATTGTTAATTTCTCCTGATTTTTTGTACCTTTGAAGAGTATATTGCACACCATATGAACTAACATTTTCTAAACGACATATTTTTCGTACTGAATGTCCTGCGTTTCTTAGACTTATAATAGCAGATCGTTTTCGATACGATATTTCCTTTCCTCCTGGAGCCATTGTAATTAGACAGTTGTATATTCAATGTCAACTCATTTATTGCTCAAAAAATACTGTTTAAAGTTTTAAAACAAGAGAATTTTTATCATAATTACATTTTTGTTTTCAAATTTTTTCTGAGAAAAATACGAAAAAATAAATTTCAAAATATTAAATTGTAAACGTTGATTCTTATTTCATTATTATATTTTCCAAAAAAAAAAGATAAAATTTTTATAATAAATTATGAAATAATATTATCGAGAAATATTAAATTTTAATTTATTTTAATTAAAAATTTTTTATATCATATTATAATTACACTAAAATTCATTATAATTGCTGAAAAATCATTAAATTCTGAAGAAAAAAAAACTTTTTTTTATATTTGACAATAACTTCGTCAAAAACATGTTTTATTGGAATTTTTTTTTTTTTTAATGAAAGCTAAAAGTCCAAATTTTTCAATGGTATAATAAAAATTAACAATATCTAACCCCTTTGTGCCCGTACATCGCGTCAAACTTCACTAAAAACTAATACAATTTTCTATGATTGTTTAGAGTGTAATTGTACATAGTTGCAAAATATATTAATTAAAAACAATTAGAGTACATAAAAGTAGAGATTTTAAGCTTCAAAATGAGCTAAAGCAGAAGCATTTTTGATAATTTTTAAAGAAGTTATCACACTTTGAATTTTGACGTTTTTTTATAAGTTTCTAGGTGTACTGATAATTTTGAGCGGTACTGTACATTTTAGAAAGACATTATAATAATATTATATTTATGTAAAAATCGTTTTATCTGAATAAATGGCTCAGATTTATCTGAGTATGTCAGAAAGAGTATGTCACATTTAAAGTATGTCACAAAGAAAAAATTTCATGTTCACGATTTTTTCTTGTCTTTTTAGGGTGTAAAAAAGAAGAAAATTCACGTAGAAATAGTGTGCCCCCCCCCCCCACAAAAAAAAATTTTTTTTTTTTTTGGCCGCCTAATTGGCGTTTATTTGTAGAATTGCTCATATACCAAGTGTCACGATACTTAATTGTAGTGTTTAAACGTTGCTCATAAACGTTCTATGAATTAAATATTTTCTTTTTTCAATAGTTAGGCATCAAACGGTTTTTAGGAGTTTCATATATTTTTAAAACTTTCCTCGATACAATTTAAGCTTTATAATAACATGTTTTATCTATTATTTGAATCGTTTTAGATTTGTATTTAAAGGTTTTGGAGTTAAAATTTTTTGAATTTAAAGGAATTTAGATCAAAATTAATAACTATTTATTTAATTAAAGAAAAGTACATAAATCTTTTCTCGTTTCAAATTTAATGTTTTTATAAATAACAAAATTGTTTTTATATTTTTCGCTTGCGATAACGTATTAAAGTTTTCTTTGCTCATGTTTCCTAAAAGATGTACGTAAATAAAATTATGTATCAGAAATTTAAAAACTGTTTGCTTTTTAATTTCTCGTAGAAAATTGTTTGTAGAAAATTTGTTACTAAAAAAAACTAAGTTTGTCTCATTATATTTCAAAACAAAACTTTAAATTATTCTAAAAATTCACCATTTATAGTATCTTATACTCAGAAAAAACGAGTTCTTTTTCTCATCTTAAAGTATTAATTTTATAATAAAATATTTGTAATAAGGCACTTATTTTGTGTTATTTTATAATCGTGGTTGAACAGCCGACCCAATTTTGGGGTTCATGACTAATGTTCAACTCCATAGCCTTGTCATTTTGAACAGAATCCAGAAGAAAAGGGAATTCCTGGATCAAGTATTGGGTTAAAGTTGCCTTCGTTGTGGACTTTTTGGAACTAATCCGCATTTGCGTTACATGGAGGTGGAAACCACGAAACTGCTGTTTGCCTAACGGCTAGGGGACTCTAATCCACCTACCACTGAGGATATTTGTCAGCTCTGGTCGGTGCGAGCCGGGTTCGGAATTCGTATCGATCAGCGATCGCTGGGATTCCAACCCGGTTCACCTAATTGGAAGGCGAACGCTCTATTCCCTGAGCCACCTCGGATATTACTTTTAAACATCGGTCCTTAAATAAGTGACTATTATACAAAAAGAACGCCATTTTTTAATTAACTTTTTTGAAAACTTAGTCGTGTTTCGCCATAGGGTGAAAATACGTGAGTTAGAATATAATTTAATGTCATTTTTATTTGATTTATTGAAAAAAATAAGAATTTCAATCCCGCATATATTATTTAACATTGTTTTTCTTGTTAATAAGGTTCTATTTTCATGTAAATTTCTTTTTTTTTTCTTCTTCATAAATATGTTTGAATAATGTCTAACCTGATTAAAAAAATTACAATAAGTTAAAATATCCGTTCTAAATTAGAAATAACGTTGTAAATGATTAAACAAACAAAAAAATAAAATCGCGCCGTTTTCATTAGAATCTCTTTCAAAACTTTGTCACGTTGCACCATAGAGTGAAAATACTTGAGATATGTTTTTTCTAAAAAAAAAAAAAAACCACTCAAAATTACACAGCAGTTAAGATAGAGCAGCATCCCAAGGAAGAAGAAGAACCTGTTATCCACAACCGCATCTAAAAATAAATCCCTCATCTCTTTCGCAGATGGTGAAAAAAAATGACCAACTCGAATCGAGAGAAACTTTTAATCTGTGCGTGGAAAAACGAACCTATTTGTTGCTCTCTTCATCACTAGAAGGGTTGCAATTTTGGCGAGAAATCGCTTAAAGGACTTTTAATGATTTTATTATTTCCCAAACTGTGTGTTTCGTTGTGTAGCCGTTACTTTTCTGCTGTTCTTCGCAATTATTCGTAATAGTAACTAGTGTATTATTGTTAAATGATGTCATAAAATCTCCAAGAAAATTACCTAATTAATTGTATTTACGAAAGTAATTGTTCAAAGCAAGGAAATTAATTTATAAATATTTAAACATAGGGGCTCAGAAAAATAAATTTCGCCGATATTTTTATATCGATTTATAATTTAATTGTTCTAAACGAATAAGTAAGAAAAGTAGGATTTTTTTCCTGTGATATTTAAAAATTAAATACAAAATGCAGATAATTATACTTAATATAAGGTATAATTATAATTTAAAAAGTATATTTATAAGCAAATTATTTGCAATATAAAGTATATTATTGTAAAAGTATATTATTTACAAAGTTTTATTATCTTTTAAAGGTATTTTAATTTTTTTTTAAATGTCTAACAAAATAATAAATGACTTACATCTTAATTTTTTTTAAGAAATCTTAATTATATTTTGTCTTTAAACATATTTTTGTCAAAGTAATTATTCTTTTTATGTATAAAAAAAAGGTTTAAATCTTTTCGCATCTTTAATCACACTACATCTACATTTAGAATTTTAACTTAAATATTTGTTGCGTTTTTTCAAGGTTTATTGATGTTAGTTTAAAAAATAGTTGAAGCATTTCTTAAGCTTTTTATGTTTGTTTTTTCAAATAATAATATTTGAAAGCAAGCTAAGGGTCGCATATTGAATATCCCAAAACTTGAGTCTATGGGGCGCAGGTTGTGTACCTCACCTCTTAGCTAAACTGATTTTTTTCTATACATTTGTAAAAATACTTTTGTGTTTAAGTAAAAATTGAATCAAAACACAATTTCCGTGCTTTGTTGTTGTCTATATATTTAGTTTTATGTATATATTATATTATACGCAATAAAATAAAAAAATTATATAAAAAAATATTAGCTGAGATGGTCTGGTTCGCAGGGCTCTGGGTTCACGTTTGTGAGAACAGGAGTTCGAATCTAACCGGCCGAAGACTCCCCTCGTAGTAAATAATGACTAGTGCTCGTTAAATCTGTCGAGTCACAAAGTCCTCCATGTTCCCATAACAAATCAATACCTCTGGGGGTTACTGAATTGATGATGGATCATTCTCTGGTTCAGATCAAATTTACGATCTGAGGATGATTGGATGTATGAATGGGTCCGCAATATAAACGGGTGTGAGGTATGGGTGTGGCAGAAGTCCAATTCTTGGACATAGATGGCGCCACTGGAAAATAAGAACAATCGCACGCCTTAATGGTCGACGATAACAGCGAGATACATATATATATAATAAGAAAAAATATATATAGATATATATATAGTAAGAAAAAATTTTCACGATCCTTGAACCTCAGGTTTTCTACAATAATTCATATCACCACCAACTTTTCATTATTAATATTATTTTGATAAGCAACGGGGTACCTTCATTTCACATTTTTGTTTTCTGACTCTAAAATATTGAATATTTTAAAATATATTTTATCTTAACACAAGTTTTTCAATGCGGTACATTTCTTTAATCTATCTTTTTTTTTTCTTCTTTACCCTTAAAGTGTGCGAAGTAATAAAAAAGATAAATAAATAAAAACTTAAGTGGATTACAGAGAAAACACATTAGTAGAAAATGAAGAAAAAAAATTGCTTCTGAACTTTTAAGAAAAAAACTTTTGCTGACTAACTTGTTTTATCTCTAGATGAGAGGCTAATTGATTGTTCGTAAACTAAATGAGAAAAAAAATATTACCTTTGCCATCTTTTTTCCTAAAAAATTCGTCCACTTAACAGATTCGGGCAAAAAATAATTATTGTTAAAAATTTTATTTTTTATTTAATAATGATGAAAACATTTCAAATTGCAAGGTATATCATTTTTATATCATCTCAAACTACATACAGAGAAAAAAGTTCTAATAAAATTACTGCAGTAAAAATATTTCTGATTTAAAAAAAAAAAAAATAAAAAAAAAATTATCATTTTTGGTAATAAAGCCAAAATGTACGGTATTTAAATCATTACTGTTTTCACCATTTACCAGAAAATCTGGTTTTCAAAATTATAGTTCTTATTAACGCATATTTAGTAAATATACATAATTAAAAAGTAAATAAAATAGAATAAATGTTTGCCTTAGGTATCATGTGAAGTTACTAAATTTTACTCCGTTTATTAAATTTTAACAAATAGTATAAACAATATATTATTGTTAGTATTACCAAAGCGCTTCGGTTGCCGATATTTTGGTGTTCCCATAAAGCCCGAAACATTGCCATATTCTGGTAGTTTTGACCCTATTTTTTTTCTCACAGCGCAAGTTTTACTTAGTAATTCTTGGCATGTAGTGAAACATTTCAATCTATACTAAATCATCAAAAATTTAACCTGAAATCCAAGATGACAAGTATGACATATTTTGGAACGGTATGTCATTAATGGGTTCAAATAATGAAATTCAAAATTAATAATTTAAATGATTAAATAAAAAATTTAGATACAGATTTTTATGAAATTTTTCTAAGAAGAACCTTTTTTTAATTCATTGTTTGGAAACTAAATCTATAGTTATGGATGATCTTCTCTAAAATGTCACATGATTCATAATGTAGACACAAATTGCATTACATTATAACCACAATTATGCGATTGATTTAACAACAATTGATATAAGTTGGTATTGATGGCTAACTCTTATTCTTCGAGGCAAACAACCCCGCTCTGTCAAATCGCATTAACAAGTGAATATTTTATGCGTCTGGCCAGTAACCAATCCCACATCGGACAATATAATTACAAGTCTCCGCGTAATTGGATTCCCCGATATTTAATCCTGACTAGTTTTTTATTTTATTTTCATAATCTTCTCTTAGTCTTATTTTATGCGCTTTCCCAATAATCACAATGGCAACGAATTTTTTTTCCTGCTCTGTTGGAGTGACTGGACCCATTATTATTTAGGCATACTTAAGCCTAACCGCCATTTTGTTTCCTCGAAATTAAGTTACGGATATGGCTTGTAAAAATAAATCGTCTGCATGATATGAAGAAAATTATTATTAACCAATCACTAATAAAACCTTTTTATTTTTTTGTACTGCGTTCTTTTTTTTCTCAGAAGATTTGATTATAGAGAATGAAATAAAATGGTAGTAATCTTGATCATCAAATTATTAAAAAATCTTAAGTTGTAAAATATTAATGAACGTTCGATTTCGATGTGTCCTTGGGAAATATAAATCGTTCCAATAACATTTTCCATGGTTTGTGGTTGGAAGGAACAAAAAGTTCATGTTTTTCATTAAGTGCGTGCTCATTTTCTTTTCACTGAGTGGTTTTAAAGATGACTTTTTTAGAGAACTGTAATAGGTTAAACAAACGTACTTTTCGATAACAAGGAAAACATTTTTTAACAATTTCATTCTTGTATAATTGTATGGTGATCAATGCATTGTCTGTTGCGGTAGTAAACTTTTATCCAGAAAATATGACACTTACGGACACTATGACTTTCTCACGACGCTTTTCTAAAAGTTTCTTATAGTCCAACAGGTCCTTCCTAGGATTTGACCTGATCAAGATCATTCAAATGAAGAAAAGAAATGATGACAAGAACAAATCGCCAAAGACCACTGTAGACTTGGTGTGATTTTCCGAAATGATGATATTACACTGAAACTTCAGAATATCAGGCAAACATACTGACAACGACAAATCGGGATCAAGCTTTTCCGTGGTGAGCTCGACCGTGTGCAATGCTAACACTGTCGAAAGTTCGACATATTCAAAAAACTTGTAACAATGATGCATGATCTGTTAAGTGCACCCGCAGTCATCGAAGTTTTCAGTGCCAAAAAGACCGTTCATTTGACCCCACTTGTGCAAATTATATTGGAATGCACATTGCAAATTTTTCTAAATGCCCATCAAGACAATGCAAGCCTGGAAGGAAAAGCCAAAGCTGCAACATGCAACAATATCAGAACCAACGACAACAGTTTATTACTGCTACTGCCCCAACTGTTAAGCTGATCTTTTTTGTTAAGGAGCTAGATCAACTAGTTAAGAACGAAGATGTCTTCAAAATACTACAAGATTTCTTAAGTCCTTGTTATTCCCTCGATGAAAAGAATCAGTAAGACAACTCCTAAACCAACCATTCAATCAAGACTCTTATCACCGGCATTCATTTACAGAGTCTATCACCCTCTTTTATTTTTGTTTTCTCCGTAATTTTACTCCCTCAAATTTGATGATTTTCAAATCACTTAATGTCGATACGTGACAGCATACTGAGATTTGTGCTTATTTCCAACCTTCCAACGATCCCTGTGACCTTTTGCAACACTTAAAGGAAAGGATTAGTTGAAACAGTAGATTTTAATAGTTGACACTCTATGGTTTGCAATTTAGTGTCTTGTACCATATTTTTTGCTTTTACCGATAAAGAATCTACATTAGTGACGATTATTCGTATAAATCCTTCCATTTGTTGGGGAAAAAATCAATGGTGCATGTCATCCAAGTAAATATGCATTTTCTTTAACATTTAAATAAATTTCAAAACTAATTAAAAATTAAAATGTTTAAAATGAAGTTAATTTGCTAAGTAAACTTCGTATGTTAAATACGAAATGATTTAAGAATTAACTTCTGAACATTTTACAGAATTAAATTTATAAAAAATGAGCAAACGATTGCAGGGAACTTCATAGATTTCTATTAAAAATAATAAAACGATAAACTCATCAGTCTAACTAACAGTTAAGATTTTCGTCGTTGCATGGTGCTAAAACCGTTGGGACGACTGTCGCCTTTTTTTTTTTAATATATGATATAAGATTATAGAGTGTAAACTTTATTAAACTTTTCTCCCATTCCCAGGATAGTAACGAAACTAACATTTATATACTCATAAGCTTCTTAAAATAAAAAAGTGCGAATTGTATCATTTTAACTGGTTAGTATAAACCACTCTTGCAAACAAATGGTATACTAAAAATGTATGCTAAAATATTTCACGCGAATAACTTTTAATTTAGGATTTTTCAATGGTCCATAAAATATGAAATGGCTCTAAGATTCTTCACGCTGAGAGAATCACTCCATAAAAAGGCATTGCGGCAAAGACTTAGGTTTAAAATAGCGGCCATTTCAAAGAATTCGCCGTTTTATCTCGCTGAAACTCTACGAGAAGGCCACGAAATATTCTTTCGAAATAAAGAGATTGCTATGTGGCATCTCAATTTTTAAAAAAAAATTATGTCGCGTGTGTGACGTCATTTCATGCGTATGATGTCATACCAAACACCCGTTGCCGACTGTCTTTCATAAATTGTGAATAAGAACCCATGTTGGTTTTGAGTAAGCCTTCTGAGTTGATACGGGATTTCTTTTTTACTTTACCCATGGAGTTGTTGACTTCCGCTGGTGTCAGTTCCGTAATTCTAAATTACACACTATTTCCTTCAAAATTATCTCGAGTTCTGAAATCTCCCCTTGTGTCTTTAGGAGAAGTCGCCGTTTGAGGGGTTGTCTTTAAACACTGTTTTCTTCTACGATGTTGAAATTTTCTGAAAAATATGGAAATAAAAAGGCATATAATGAATGAAATCATAAAAAAATTGTATTTTTTCAAAAGAAAAAAAACAACCAAAAAAAAATACTCTTGTCCTAAAAAAATTGACTGTTCATTGCATTGTCTCCATAATAAAGATTCATGTTCCTCAAAAAAAAAAAAAAAAAAAAAAAAAAAAAAAAAAAAAAAGCTACAGTATACTCACAATATCTCAAACTTGAAGGATCGCTAAAAAAATTTCGAGATAACAAGTTCAGAACTAAATATGTTCTAAAACAGGGCTGTCCAATTGGCGGCCCGCCAACACATATTGTGTGGCCCGCCAACTTCTTATTCAGGCTGATCGGCCTCAGTTTTCTCATTAAAATGCAAGCAAATTCTTTTATAATCCTTCTGTTCCATTGTTTTATAATTAATAATTCAACTATTAATTGTTATTGTATAAGAGGTAAAAGGGTATTATTGTTCAACTTTTTCAAACTGCGGCCCGCCACGTGATCAGTGACCGGAATTCTGGCCCGTGGGCTCTTTGCAGTTGGACAGCCCTGTTCTAAAAAGTGGAAAAATATGTTCGAAAATATTACTTTAAAAAGTAGAGTTATGAAACATTAGAATAACTACTCTTAAAGATGTATGTAATGATAGTTGTCTATAAATCTAAATACAACAATGATAATTTTATTTTTAAAAGTAAGAAAAAACAATTATGCATTAAATAGAAAAGAATTGGTTTACAATAAACTTATTTTGTGATTTTTCCAAAAAAAGTAAATTTTTATTTCGAAAAAAATTCGACATATTAAGTTTTGAGAAGAAACTCTTCGACATAGGAATTCAAATTAACATTAGGTGGATGCAAATATGTCAAAAGGGTTTTCACGTTATCGAAGTTCGAGATATCGAGAGTACTGTATTTTCTACCTAATGAGAATAATACATTTTGTATCAATAAAAAGTAGACTACGGTCTCTGTACTAAAAAAGATTGTCTCCCTGAAAAGGGTTTGCGGTCTCTCTAAAAAATACTATTTTCTCAATAAAAAGAATAATGCATGTTGCATCAATAAAAAATAGGTCTTTCTATAAAAGTAAACAACATTGCTATTCTTAAAGACAAGACTATGATCTCCTTAAAAACGTATATTGTTATCATTGAAACAATACTGTTTATTGGTTCATTAAAAATCGACTGCAGCCCCCCTAAAAAATCTTTTTTGTCCTAAATAAATAATTTTATTTCTTAAAAATAGCATGTTGTCTCCCTAAAAAATTGACTTGTGTTCCTAGAATATTTTCTCCATTCATTATTTTTATTTTATTTTTAAATTTATAAGTTTTACTTATTTATTTATTATTATTATTATTATAATTATTTTTTTTTTTTTTTTTTTTTTTTTTTTTTGAGCTGCACCTATTGTAAAATAATGTGTTACCTATAAAATATTTTCATTATGTCATTAAGAAAAAATTCTACTTTATAAGTGAGGAAAATTAGAAAATTTTTTGAGTAAACGATTCGCGTTTTCTAATTTTACATTAAAACTTTAGTTGTAGAATAACTCGCGACTTTATCCATTCCAAATTATTCTTCATCAATAATTGTTTGGTTGTCCAATATTTAAGAGCTAGTTTTAAAATATTTCTAATAGAAAGTTCGAAAGCATTTATTTCATCGTGTGAGGGCCAGAAGAATTAATGAAGAAACTTTGGTATTTTCCATGTAGATTTAAACTGTGATTAAACCAATGCATCTTACATAAATTTTGAAAGGTAATTAAGGATTTGCGATATAAACTTCTGATATCAGATTGAAAAATGATGCATTTTATTACGATGACCTTGTGATCCACTTCTTAAGGATAGTGTTTTTATGTACTCAAACAAAAATAATTTTTTAAAGGTTAACAAACATCCAAGTTCTTTTAATAAATTAAGTTCCCTAAAGTTTTAGTTATCAGTATTTTGATTTTCAGTTAGCCTTGAAATTGTATATAATTAAAATTATCTTGATTTATCTTATTTGGTGTTTGCGGAAGTGGTTTTCATAATTTATTTTAATTCAACGTATTACATATGCCGCATTTATTTTGTATTGTTAATATGTAAATACAGTAAAACCTTTAGGGAGCGACCACTCTCTGTTCAACAGTAAAGTGGTCGTTCTTAGAGGTTACCTCCATTCACTTCAAAATTGTCGTACATGATTTTTCGCAAACGATTTTTAATTTTAGTCAGTGTCATTTTCTTGGTTCAAAAATGACACTTCTGTTGGCGTCATGAAAAGACAAATACAATGAATTAAAATTTAGTGTCTATAAAAATGATTCCAACTGATATAATTGTGTGCAAAAACAAATGTACCAATTATGACTGCTAAAGATATTTTAATTAAACAAAAAAGTGTTTTTTTTTTTTTTTTTTTTTTTTTTAAATTTAAGTTTGCATTTAATTTTATATCATAAAACAAAAAAGTGTTTTTTTTTTTTTTTTTTTTTTTTTTTAAATTTAAGTTTGCATTTAATTTTATATCATAAAAATTAGTTATCTTTATATGATGAGAAAAGGTTTGTTTGTTTGAGATGCTTGTTTTTTTCTAAAATAACTTTTTTTTCTTCCTAAATTGACTTTCAACTCTTAAAAGTAAATTATTGATCGCATCGTTTTTAGTGTACTCTGACTGCAACATGAGGTTGAAGCGCTAAAAAGAACTCCCTAAATTAGAGTCTCACACAAATATTAAAAATACATTTTAATATACTTATTTGTTTTGTTCATTTTTTTGTTTTGATGTTTTTTCGTGTTTTCTTATTTGACCTTTTCCTAATTTGGTGCAGATGTTTCCCGGTCGCTCGGAGAGGTTTTGTTTAATACAAAGTCTATGGAAAAAATTTCTTGCCTGCCAAAAGTGGTTTTAAATAGAGGTAGTCTTTTTCTGGAGGTTTCACTGTGATAGTATCGCTTTAATAGGTATCAAGCTAAAACAACGACAACGCTTGAATTTCTTTCTGAGTTAAAATTTTGATTTAAGAGTAAATTAAGACAGGTTTACAATGCGTGTTATCAATACGAAAAGCACAGAACACAAATTATTCAGAGAAAATATCTAAGAAACAAAACAAAAAAAAATCATCTTAATTTAATGCATATTAAAATATTAAAAATTAATTTAACGTAGTAATAGTACATTATTTTGAACTAATAGTTGAAAGATTTATTGTAAAACTACGACATTTCAAAATTGAGTTGAAGAATTACCTCATGACCCAATATCTAAGAATAACCTAAAACGGGGAAAAAAAATGAGAATGAAGAAAAACTGTGTACTGTGTTTCAAATGGAATGGGTTCATATCGCCGACACTTCATCGGGAGATCACAACGACTGTTGATTTCTTGTACACAGTCTTTTATTTTTACCCCTTATGTTTACGATCGGCCAGCTACGTTAAGTACCAAATTGTTAGTTAACTTAGACCTAAATAAAATACAAATTAGTATTTTGTACACATTCCCTTCTCTAAAAGGCGATCTCACTCACTGAAATGAATACCCCGCAACAATTTTCTTTGGACATTCCGGAATTCCGAGTAAGTTCATTTTACCATTACTACTCCTTCCGCAATATAGTCATATGAGAATCACCCCTCCCCCCTTTTTTTTATTTTTATTTCTTAACTTCTCAGTTACAGTGTAATGATTTCGGTTTTCATGTTGTTTACGTTTTCGACGTCATTTCAATTCAGATTCTTCGCTTATAGAGAGATCCGTATCAAATTTATTTCTCTGAAAATTTTATTTTATTTGTAGTAGAGACTCCTCTTTTCATTACATCTCTCTTTCTCTCGTGTAAAATTTTAAAGCAGGATTGTGTGATGAGGGTACCTCCAGGGGCTTCTCCGGTACTGAGGGTTTGTCCAAGTCATTGGAAGAAATTGAAAAAAAACTGTTGTTGTTTCTTGCCAAATACCAGTGAACCTTCTTGATGAAACCAAACGAATTTAAGGCAGAAAGTGTGTTTTTGTTTTTCAGTGGCGCCATATATGACTAGCCACACACACACGTCGCTGCCCGTTTTAAAGCGCGTACCCATTCATACACCCACAGATCGTAATTTCGACCTGCACCAGAAAACGATCTATCTCCAATTCAGTAACCCCAGAGATTGGTTTATTATTGGAACTTGGAGGAATTTGTGATCCCGATAGACTCAACGTGCACCAGTCACTATTTACTACACGGAGAGTGTTCGACCGGCGGGGATCGAACTCACGCTCTCTTGTCCCTGCAAAAAACTAAAAAGTAACCAAATAATTGTTTAGCAATAAAGTATGATAAGAATGGCTTGAAGTTAAACAAATTAAATTTAATATCGATAAAGAAAGTTTTTCACATCTATTCTTCTAATTAATCTTCATCCATTCTTAAATTCTACTATTTTCATATTCTTAATTTTAGTTTTAGACAGTTTTAAAGACTCTATGCATTATTATGTATTCAACATGTATTATACATTATATTGAGTATTCATACTTAACAGTATTTAATGTAAAATCTATATGTGATTTTTATTAAGTGTGTATATGTTTAGAATATGATTTGTTAAATTAGTAATATCAGTAAAATTTGATTATGATAATTGAGGAGTTCACTGTTATTATGAATAAGGATTTACTATATTCATTTATGTAAAATATTGAAGGACACTATTATTTTCTACTTTTTTTTAAAAAAAATTTCTTTCCTATTATTTCTTTTTGATTTTTATATGTTTAAAAATGTTAAATAGCTTGGAAATGAATACTATTATTTAAACTAGATTGCTATCGCAAACTACTTAATGTGTGACATTTCTTTTTGGAAGAAAATTTTCTTCCATTTCTCCTTCGTGTGTTATGAGAACGAACTTCGTGCGAATTTTCAAAAATCACGTTTCTTTTATAGGGTGTTTGGATTACAGAAAAATACTCGATCGATTTTGATGTTCATTTGGAAATTAGTAGAGAATAAATGCTTTTTTTTATGGTTGGAACCAACGAAAATCGTCCCATTTCCTTAATTAATTTTTTAACGTTTACGTCTTACGTTATATTTACGTCTAACGTTAACGTTTAAATGACAAAAAAAAAAAAATCGTTCTTTGTCATCTTTTTTCTCTCCAAATATTAGCTACTTAGTAAAAAAAAAATTTTTTCCCTTCAGGTTTTTATGGTTCTAACCATTGCTACTATCATATATAAACATACTCTTAATTTTTTGTCTCGTCCGTTACAGATTATACAGTATGGAGATCGAGCTAAGCCTGTCCGTCAGTGTACGGCGTGCACTGCTGTCTTCACCATGATTTTTATATGTTAATTTATGATTATTTCGGACTAGAAAAAAATTACGATGAAAGGTGACGAAATCAAACCATGAAATCATCGTGTAACTTATCCTTTCATTTCACTGAGGAAAAGAAAAATTTTAAAAATGAGGCTTAAATGTGATCGCAAAAACCCCTTAAATAAATAAATAAAATAAAAATTACAGATATCACCCTCAAGCACTGCTGTATCTAGTTAACCATCTATTTAATAAGAAAAATTTCTCGTCTGCATTTTAAAATTATTGCAAGACAAAAGCAGACGATGCATTCGGAAAGAAAAAGGGTTTTTATAAAGAAAGCATCTTTTGCAAGAGCACAATTGATAAAAGAGACTTCATATCACTCACTCTTCGAAGAACATCGAGAGACGTTGACAGATGAAATGGGTGAGGCGACCCCACTTAACATCCATTCCATTTTTTGCGTATCGGCAGAGGGCGGTATCGTCATTTTTATGAGCTCTAATAAAAAAAGAAAGAAAAGAAGGGATAATGTGTAAAGCGTGAAAATTGTTCTCACGGAAAAAAGAATCTCCCGATCGGTTGTTATTGTGAATGAATGAAGTGCGTGAACGAACGGAAGCCCCAGTTGAAAGATCTGCTGATGAGATAACTAGGGGTGTGGTGAAATCACAGGAATTCCTACGCCTAGATGGAACAGAAAATAATAAAATCGAATAAAAATAGATTTTTCTAAGTAAATAAAGTTGTGTTTAGCTGTCAAGTTTTATTTAATAATATTTCAGTAACTTTATAAATTTTGGAAAGCTGTAATAAATTACGCACGATGACGAACAACACTGATTTTTAAAGTATTGTAGATTCTATGTAAAGATAAAAATCAATTAGCGATGAAAAACAGTTTGGCATAAATGTATCAGAATTTCAGAGACGCAGCATCTAAAATCGAATTTCTTATTTATTTAATGACATGTTTATAAATATTTCACTACAAAGTAACTTTACTACGTCATTTGTTTCAAAAAAAAAAATCACAGAAAGAAAAGACAATCTGAATTTATCTTCAAACAGCTTTATCTTCAAACAGCTTATCTTCAAAGCGATACTAGGATAATGAATTATATATTTAAATAACTATAATTGCAATATTAGAATAAAATGTGGTGAATTGTCTTCCGAAAAATCTGAACAAGTAAGATTTTTATAATGTTTCTAAAGTGCTGTACTATTGTAATTTTGCTAATAAACACTTGTTTACACAGCAATATATTTACAATGAATTTTAAAATAAATAAGAACTTTTTAACAATCACATGACATTTTAAAATTAAAAAAATTGAATTTTAATTTTTTTAAAACTAAATAAATGTTTTTTTTTTTTTTTTTTTTTTTTTTTTTTTTTTTTTTTAAATCAATTCATTTTAACCAATAGTTTTTTTTTTTTTTAAAGAGAAAATCAGTGGATTTAAATCATGTTTTCTATCGTAATTTGAATGAAGTTGATTTAAATAAGGATTATTTAAATAGGCATAACACATATTTAATTTTTAATCTCAGACAATAAAGTTTAACTGTAAAATTTTGAGAGTAAATTTATAATTTTGTCTATGGAAAGAAATTAACATATTTAATTTCAAAAGTTTACGGTAAATTCCTTGACAAATAACTATGATGAAAAGTACCGATAGTGGACAGTTTTTATACTTAAGTATATGTAAGTGTTCGGTCAAATATCTCAAAAAATGTATATCGGATCGAAAAATCAAAATAGAAGCATTCATATTTTCTTAAACGCTATCTAATGTAACGAAACTCGATGTTGCACCCACAACCCCAGGGGACAACTTCGGATTCTTAAATATGAACCCCTATTTTTTTATTGCAGATTTGGATTCGCCTGAGAAAGGGGATCTTGTTTGAGCTATTGGTTTATGCATTTTGCTTCAAAGATCGCGTTGTAATTGTGAAAAATGAAATAGAGCACCAACTGTTTATTATGGTGGCATTACGTAACCCTTCAGATTAAATAATAATAATAATGTTTCAATTTTTTTTAGAAAAATGTTTTTTTTAAAAAAAAGATACAAATAATTCTTTTAAAAAAATTTTTTGTTCTTAATGGAGATTCGAAACTTGCCATTTTCAACTGTTTGTTCTCTACTTTAATTTTTTTTATTTCTTCAGCGTCATTTGAGAAGCAAAATGCATAAACCCACAACTCAAATGGAGTTACTTTTTTATGAAGAGTCGAAATCTACCAACGAAAAAAAGAGAGAGAGAAAAAAAAAAAAAGAGGATTCATATTTAGGATTTTAAAGTCCAGGGGGGGGGGACCAAGTTTAGTATCATTGGATAGCTTATACAAAAATACTGAATGCGTCTATTTTCACTTTTTCGATCTAATGTACATTTCTCTAGATATTTGACCGTTTCCTAACTATATATATTTATGTATATATTCACACACACAACGGTAATGGCTAACAATAGCTCTGATTAAAATATGAAATATTTTCTTCCCTATCCATACCCCTTCGTCGATTTATGAGGGAAAATGCGTCTTTAGAACTTATTTAAATCGTCATTTGTATCAAAAAAGAGAATGGAGAGAACCAAAATACGCATCAAAATTGGATTCCTATTGATGAAACCGTTGAGGAAACCATAGAGTATAGGAAATCTTAGATAATTTACGCCCCAATACACACCCCCGATGATCGCTGATATATTCCACTCAACAAACTTAACTGACATGCATAAAAGGCCTTAAAAATGTTGTTCGAAACCACCCCCACTTCAGATGTAAAAAATTTTTTGATGGTTGAGGCTGAAGCGCCGTGTGCCATACAATAACGGGAGTGTAAAATGAATCATTTCCTGCAAATTATAATCATTAACTTCATCAAGAATGAGTCCACCCATTGGATCATCGTAACATCTTCAGTTATTACTTCTTTTTTTTTTTCCCCCACCGGAAGGCCTATCAGCTTGAATTAACCCTCCGAAGGATCAAGGTCTGTGTGTTGGAAAAAGATATCTAAGCTCGTAAAAGTGAACAGATAAAATAAGTTTTATTTAAAACGATGACCCTTTTTATATTGATTAAAATTAGGAATTTTAATTTCATTTTGAGCTTCAATTTTTTTTTTTTTTAAACACCTTTGAATTTAACTTTGACTAAATTTAAACTCTTAGTGCTCTGCCGATTCATTAATATCAAAACAACTCTCAACACACACATCTCATTACAACAACATTGTTGAGTGAATATTTAGTGAACTAGGAAATTATTAGGAATGAGTACATCATTCTTTATACGCCTGTTTTATTAAATTTTCCTCTTAGCTACACACATCTGGTTTTTAAACCTAGAAATTAAAAGATACCTCAGTTATAATTTATTTTATATAATAAATTCTATAAGCTTAAAATTGTTCAAATATGGTAAATTAAGCTTGTGATAAGTTAAAATTTAAATGATTGTCCTAATTTTCATATGAGTAATACTTTCGTTCTCATGATTATAAATGTTTGTCTATTTTCATAAGATTAAAAAAAAAAAAAAAAAAAAAAAAAAAAAAAAAAAAAAAGGTTAAGGACTTAACAACTTTTAACTAGTCGTTGTCGAAAACGAGCACATTTTTCCGACATCGACACAATTTTTTTGTTCAAGATTCCGACTCCGCAGTCCTGGATTTAACACCTATAGTAAATACGTATTCCACAAACAAAAACTACCCACTTTTGCCTCCATCATTGTTCCGGTCCCTGTTTAATTAGCTTGAAAATTTTATGAGCACCTCCTACTTAAACGCAGTATAACCTCGTCTGACTCTTGTTTTTATCAACCCATAGTTACATCTTTAAAATAAAAAAATTTAGCTGCTTTCCTGGGATCGGCTAAGCGTTCTATGCTTTTCAATTTAGCCCCCTTCTAAATGCTTTTTTATAACGCAAGTACCGATAAGGTACTTGCGTTCATCTTCCCGTAACGGTTATTTTCCCATAACGCTGCACAGGTAAAACACTATCCAATTTGCTCGAATCCAATTCCTATCCAATTTGTTTACAGTTTGAGCTTTTCCTAAAATCCTTTAACAATTTACAGATTGATCGGAACTAGCGCACTGCTGAAACTAGATTCGCTACTTTTTTTTTTTTCGTAATTTGTAGCGTAGTGTGTCCAAAAATAAAAAAGAAAGAAAGATAGTATAGTGAGTTGTGCGATACAAAAAACAGTTGTTTGTTGCGATTAATGACAATTAGTTTTAACGTTAGTTTAGAAAAGAAACACGGTTCTAAACGCAACTCATTTTTCGAATTTGATGGCTACAAATCTTCGCAATGGATGGAATGAAAATGACTGCGCAACCTAATTTTAACAGAAATGACGTATTTAAAATCTATAAAGTGGCCATTACGATAATGAATCACTTTGATCACACTTTCAAACGTGAATGCACAATCGAGCTGTTATTTCAAAGAAATGGAACGTATTTTCGATTGAACTTCATTTCTCAGAAAATAAAAAAGCATGAAACAATTGCAATTATTTGATCATGTCACATTTCTTAAATTAAATATTCGTGGTCGAAAAAGGCATAAAAAGTTGAAAGTTAAATGAACACATTCGAAAAAAAAAAAAAAAAAAAAAATGTTTTGGAATGATAAACTAGCTCATGTAAACATCCCTTAGTTATTCTCTTATATTTGATGGTAAGCCAATTTCTTATTCAAAACTATTTTGAAAATCGGTGTCAATGAAGTTCTCCAGAAAAGTTCGTCAAGTAGTGAAGTAGTTCCAAAGTAGTTTGTAGTCACTGCATTTGTATAAGAGTAGTTGTAGTAAGCTACATAAATAATGTTTTTCTGACCACTGCGTATGAATGTGTGATTACCAAAACAATTCATACTATAGGCTTATAATTTAATGCTGAGAAAGATGGATGCCCCTCTTAAAGAAGAACTGTTATATATTTCTGATCACATGTTACCTTACGATCTCATTCAAGAAGCCAATGAAATGAATGATTCTGTTTATTTATTTATTTTAATGAACGCATTATCTTGAATCATGTTTCTTAATAAATTCATGAAATACGTCATTGTAACTTTGAGAAGGGGAACCCAAACCGGAAATTCTAGAAAAAATGTATAAGTGACCGATGGACCACCCGTAGCGATGGAGTTTAAACTGGCTGGAATGAATAAGCTGAGTGCTAAAAAGCACAACTCGCTTTCTGTCACCCCAACTACAGAATTTTGCAATGGTTTAACGCTTTAACCGCTTCCACCCGTGTTTAAAATTCCGTCCAAGCCCCTGACCCGGGCTATAGGCCAAGAACATTTTGCCGTATCAAATTCTTCAGCATATTTTATCATGAATGAATAGTTATATTGAAAAAGAATGGATTTAATTATCCAATATTTTATTTATAAGTTGTTTGTTTTGTTTGACCTTTAATGCAGTTTTTTTCTTTTTACTCTCGTCTATTATGTTATTTTTTAAATGATAGCTTTTGAAGTTCGTAAAAAGAAAAGCTATAATGTGTAAGGATGATGCTTTGATTTAGAAATCAGAATTGAATATTTAATATTTTAATTTGTATTCATTTTCTTAAAACTGATTCAAGGTTGTGTTGATTTTAAAGAAATTAATTTTCTTTATTTAATTGTTGATATATTCGTTACAATACCATTGTTTAATTTTGTTTGCATTCAATTTAATGGAAGGTTTTTGTGGATTATCTTTAATGAGTTGACTCATTATATTTTTATAAATTAAACCCTTTTTTCTTTGTTTTTTCATTTTGTTTTATGAATTTTTAATTTATCTGTTTGAAAATGGCGTAGTTCTATTTTCTCCTTACATCATTTTCAAATTTTAAAAAAATGACTTAAAATTCTTTATTTTTAAACTAAAAAAAACACTCAAAATTTTAGAAATGAAAAACATTTTAGATCTAATTTGAAACGTAGAATAAATTAAAATGGTACTGGGATTCAATAAATAAATACAGTCGGACCTCTATTTAACGAAGTTACTAAATCCCGATAATAAGTTCGTTATATGGAAAATTCGTTAAATAGAAAATCACCTTTTAAAATACTTAAGCAACACTAAGCAGGTTTTAAATTCATAAACACCAGACAGAATTAAAATAGCAATGGATGCACCTTTATCTTGTAAACTGGTATCTACTATTTCTTTTATAAATCTTAACCATAAAAGAAACCTGCATGGAAAGCAAGAATAGAGCAAAACATTATCCAGTGCTACACTATCATGCTATATACATTTTCGTCTAAAAAAAGGCTAAATTTATGTATAAAATTATAGTTGCATTTATTAAAAACGTAATTTTAAACATACATTACCACATGCGTTCCTAAGTTTAATTGCTACGGATAAAATCCGTTCATTTGAACTGAGTTTTTCGTTTGAAGTGCAAACAAAAAGGGAATTTACTGCTTTCTCTAAGATAATTTTTATAGAAAACAGTAATACATTTCATAAAGAATTATTCAAGGTCAGAGCATTAATTCATGGTCATTTCCCCCATAAAATGCGTTAACAAGTTTGAAATGTTAAGCAATATTTTGGAAAATAGGGAAAGTGGATCTCAATGAAAGGTTCGTTAGATAGAAAATTCACTTCGCTATTTGGAAGTTATTTTACGAAGAAATTTCCACAATGTTCTTAGTTCCTCGAAAAAAATTCGTAAAATAGAAGTTCGTTAAATAGAAGTCCGGCTGTAAATAAATTCTTACAAGTTGCAGAGTTATCGTTTCCAACTAACTATTCTAGTTTTGTAGAGTGCGCAATAATAATAATAAAAAATAAATAAATATTCGGTTCTACGACTTTTACCAAAATAGGACTTTTTTTAATATTGGATTTCTCAGAAACTAATCGATCGATCTCGCTTAAATTTTGTATTTTGCCATAAAAAAATTCTTTTTAAAATGATGTAAAAAATTGTCTACCTTACAACTCAAAATTTTTTCGACTAGTATTAAATAAAATAATAAAAAATTATAAATATTTACTAAAATGTTTCTTTTTTTTCTAGAATTATTTTTAGAAATTTTTTTTATAATAGTCTGCTAAATTTTCTGAACTCGCTTTGAATTTCTGGAGATAGAACGAAATACGCTAAAAATGAAAATAATATTAAGGGAGGGGGGGGGGTCAGAACTATGGACCAAACTATTGTTACCTACCATATTTACCAAATTGCGACTATTATTCCCTTTATTTTGGGGATTAGAAATCCGTCGAAAGGTATTCAGTGTAAGTACGTTTTTGTGAAATCTCTTACGTAAAGTACATTTTAGTAAAAATTTTGGAATATTGATTATAATATAAAAGGATTCGTAGATGGTTTTTGTATAAATCTGTATTAAAATGGAACACTTTCTATTCCATCCAATAGTGACGCATAACTTTAAAGCGGACGATCAACGAAGCAGCCAAACAATAACTTTAATTCTTACATTTAATGATTCTTCAGTCGTAAAAAAAATATTTATGTTATCTGATAAAAAATATTTTCCAATGAATCCTTGAAAGATTTCTAACGATAAAATAAGCATTTGAATAACAAAACAAAATTATTTTTTTCTAAAGAATTGGTATGGGAAATTATTTGTATTTTATTGATTTATTTCGTGCGTTATTATTGTTTATGTTGCTCATTTTTGATTTGCAAAGGCTTGTGTAATTATCGCATATTTTTGAGTTGTTATGGCATGAAATGATAAAATTGTAATTTTTCATCGAAGTGGGACAAATTGGCAATTTTCATCAAAAATTATACTCGAGGAAAATAAAATTTAAATAGAATTCTACAATTTCACGGGATTTTGTTTTAGCCAAAGATGAGATAGGGGCTTGTAAATTATACCTAAAATGCTCCAATTCTTTCTAATTGCTTCAAAATTGATCCAATAAAATTCCCCTAACTTGTTCTAATCCATCTAGATTTTACCCAAAAGGACAGGCATTTTCAAAAAATGTTTCCCAATTCTTTTCCGATAATCAATCAAATCAAAAACTTTTGACAATCTGTCCCAAAGCACAATTTTTTTTTTTAAATGCAAAATCACTTCAAATGCTGAAACGCATTATATGTCAAAACAAATTATCTGCTATTTTTCTAAACATTCTGGCAAATTTTTCTCTTAACCGGTTTTTTTCAGAACATTTTGTCAAACCGGATCCAAAGCTGACATTTTATTTTAAAATCAACCAAAAAATACCTTCGAAAAAAAGAAAGGAAAAGAAAAAGGAACATTCGAATAGAAAAAGTTGAAATTTGAACAATTGTGTAATTATTTATGCCGTGATAAATGATGAATCTTAGTCACTTTTCCTGATAAATAAAAATTATTTCTCCCAAAATTATTACATTTGTTCTCCGAACTTTTCCGAAATAAATGAAATTTTATTTCAACTCCAATTTCATTCAAAAATAATAAATAAATAAACAATTAAGAAAATCCGTGCTTCAAATTGTTTTAAAGCACATTTAACCAGTGGTTCAAATGGCTTTAAAATAGTCGCGAGTAAGAATTTTTTTTTTTTTTCTTAATTTTATAATTTGGTGGTTCTATTGATATTGGTTTTGACTTCTTTACAGAAGAACAATGATTACCTTCGAGCAAAATGTAAGATCAAGAGATTCATTAAGATGAGTGCTCAATCAAAAGTTGACTGCACTCTCAATGAGCCTGGATGTATGCTCTGTAAATAATTACATGTGTATGTTACCGTGAATGACTGAAATCAAGAGAATGTCGACTTTCACCAGTGAATGTCAACAATCACAGAGTCGCTTTAGTGAATTGTCCGAAATATTTGTTCTATCCGATTTAATATTAATTTATTCGTTGACATTATTATATTGATTCGATATCTTAATATCTGCTGAGGATTGATGAAGAGAAACATCAGTGTTCGGAATACCAGTCAAATTCATACTGGGCAGTGGCACTTGACCTTATGAAAACATCAGTGTAGTGTATACCGTAACCTCCGGGTATACCGGGCAAATGTATACCGAGTAGTGGCACATGACCTTAAAAAGACATTGATGTAGGGCATACCGGGTAGTGGCATTTAACTAGATCTATTTACCGAAGCGAACATTCACCGGTGTGGGAGTCAACAACCACCCATTTCGGTCATTCACAGTGATAATAACATTGCATCCACGTAGCAGAAAAAGTAACTTTATACATAGGTCGTAATAAGCGTACTGGGTGGTGGTATTTAAGTACGTAAACTGTATTATAATTTATTTATTTGTTTTACTACTCTGCGAACTTCTTTGTCAAAATTCTTCTATGCTGCTTATTTTTATTTAAAAAATCTAATACTGCTGAATCAATGTAAATATAAATAAAACACTGGTCGCAAAATTATATTAAAAATGTTGAGAAGTTAAATGAAGGGTATAAAAAATTCAATGTCGCTGTTAGAAAAACATTTATGCTAATTTTTTTCCTACCAAAATATTGTAACTTTGAAAAGTAATACGATGTAAATAATAGCAATACAAAGTAATCTTTTGTATTGCTTTACTTATACAGTTTCCTATAGTTTTTTTCTTTTCTCATGAACAACGAGTAAAAAAGAAGAAAAAAGTACTTTCACACAATTATCGGGCAACTGCAAAATATATTTTTAAATCTCGTTCCTCAAATGTATAAAATTATACAAACAGAAACAGCCATACATTCAAATGAAAGAAAAATACAGCCTGAATGTCTGGAAGACTGTTGCAGAATGCGGTTTCCATAGTAACAAAATCTCATTTCCCTGGAAAAACCCTATGGGGAATGGAGAAATAGCCCCCATGCGATGATCTATCCTGGAATTTAAAGTTGGTCTAAATCGGAAGTTGGATCTTGGAGCTTTTTATCCTATTCCACCCCCGCCGGATGGTTTTATTTTAGTCTCATCTTTTATCGCGCACTGGTGAAGATAACATTTGATGAACAGCGGGATTAGTTGTCTTTTGGAACGTCGATGGGGGAGGGGGAGAGTCTGCAAGCAATGAGAACAACGTTTGCAGCTGTTTGGAATGTTTTTACATTATATTTTGTATGAGACAAAAAAAGGATTATAATTAAAGACAATGGAAATTTGTATAATTGTTACCATGAATGACCAAAATTGGTGAATGTTGACAATCACATAGTCGCTTTAGTAAATGTCCGAAATATATACTAGGTCTAGTGAAGTGCCACTGCCCGGTATGCCCTACATCAATGTTTTTTTAAGGTCAAGTAACATTACGCAATATGCAATTAACCGAAAACTGATGTTTCTCCTAATCTATCCTCAGCAGATATTAAAAATAACGAATAAATATAATAATATCAACGAATAAATGAATATCAAATCGGATATAACAAATATTTCGAATATTCACCAAAGCGTTTTCGTGATTGTTGACATTCACCGATGAAAGTCGACATTCTCTTGATTTCGGTTATTGACGGTAATATAATTATTTATATTGTGCGACTATTATAATTGTTACAACGAGTGCTAATTTTGTATTAAATCTATCATTCCATTAAAGTTTAATAATCAGTGAGTGATGCTAAAATGCAGGTTAACTTGGGTGATCCTTTAAAATAGCTGTTCCCGAATGGTGTTCCGCGGAACACTAGGATTCGTTTAAGAGGTTCCGCAAGCTAGTACTTTTTATAACAAACGATGATTTTCGAATCCTCTGATAATATTTAGATTCATAATTTATTTAATCTTTCGGTTGCCTTTGTGAAATTATTTGAAATAAAATGCCAATGGAATAGAAATGGCATTTAAAAAAATAAATAAATATTTCGAGTAACAATGCAATGAACGAATTGAATAGAACAAAAAATTTTAAAATTTTAAACTAATATTTTCGATTTCACTTTTCAAATCAAAATGAAATACCTTAATTCTATGATAAGAAATATGTTTCCTTAATAACCATTTTTAACATTCATTGCTGTTCTTTTAAATTTTTATTTCGTTGTGTGCCGTAATTCGGCTTATTTTATTCTTTATTCGCCTTATGCGCCAAAAAGAAAATTCATAACTGAACTAGATATAGCACAAGGACTGCAAATTTTATTGTCTGACATTAAACTTGGTTTAAGATTATTAATTATAAAACCATGAAAAATCTTCATTCCTCTAATAAATAGTATTTCTAAAATAGTCTTTTATAGGTTATAACGTTTACAATTACCTTAGTAAACTTTTTTTTAATAAAATTGGGGTCAACTAAGAACATTTTTAGTGAACTAAAAAATTTGTTATTGTTTTTGTTTATTTTAAACAATATTTATAAAGTAGATTATATTTTTCTCTTTCATTTTTTTAAAAAAAACATGATAGTATGTATTTAAATAAGATTCTTAAAAATAAAAATAATTCTAATTACTTTTAGAGGGTTTAAGTTAATTATTCCAGAGAAAAAGTCATTGGTGCCAGGAGCCACTTACGGCAGACGATTTGTTTTACAGAGTGCTTGAAGCTCTTTTCGCACAAATGACCTTTTTAATCATTTGGCGCCCAAGGACTCATGATAGATACTCAGTTTCAACATTGTCTTATTTATAGTGTTTGTTGTCCCTTTTCTTTCCGAAAGCTATCTTCCGTTTACTCCAATTTAATCTCCATTTATCTAAATTGTTTCTATTTTTTTTAATACAGTTTTAAAGAACAGTCAAGGAAAATTGAATGAAATTATTTTGTTACCTCAAGCGACGTTTAATAATTAAAACTTAAAATCATTTCTCAACGATTAAGAAATGTTAAAACGTTTATATTTCTTTTGCTCAACGTTTGCACTTTTGATGTTAGTACCTAAAATTAAAAACTCATTTTCAAAAGTACAAATTAATTGCTGTCCTTTTTTTTTTCTCTTTTCAATTTCTCCATGTTACTTTCCTTTAAATACAAAATTGTTTTAAGTTACGTAAATTAAAAATTTTTAACGTTGTAAACTTAACGTTGTCACATTTCTTCTTGCTTTTTACTTGCTTCTATATTTCTAGAAAGACGGTCATGTACTCCTGTTAATCATTCATATTTTCTGTTGTACCGCAAGTTTAAAATTTCAAATCATTAAATTACATAATCATTTTTCCTTTCTGTCTTTCAATTCTCAGGAACTCCAATCTTTAATTTGATGGATACTTTTTGTCTACATTTCATAATTTACCTTTGAGGTGATACAAATACTGTACCGCATTGTTCAAAGGACATAACTTAGATATCATTTGGTCTTTATTTTTTTAAATTTTCAGCTATTCAAATTTTGCACACTTAAATAACTTGTTAATTTATCAACATGTAGTAACATTTCTTTTTATTTATGTGATTTATCAACATTTGGTGGCCGGGATAGCCTATTTCGCAGGGAATTGGGCTCCCGTTCGTGAGAATCGGGAGTTCGCATCCAGCCGACTGAAGTAATGGTGGCTGGTGCACGTTAAATTTGTCGGGTCACAGAGTTCTCTTTGTTCCAATAGCAAATTATACTTCTGAGGGTACTGATTTGGAGATGGATCGCTCTCTAGTTCAGTTCAAAATTACGATCTGTGGATGAATGAATTGATTTATAAATGGGTTTGCCGTATAAACGGGTGAGGCGTATGGGTGTGGCAGAAGTTGAATTCTTGGCTAGAGATGGCGCCACTGGAAAACAAGAACAATCGGACCCCCAATGCTTTAATGGCCTACGACAACAACATCAACATTTGATTTTGATAGAATGAAGGTTTGCCCAACCTTTTCAGTACTTCGCAATCAAGTTATCTTGATTTGACAAAAGAATAAAACTGAAAGTATTTTAAGAAATTAAATAAATCAATTTTTTTAGCACTTCATGTTCTACATTTTTGGCGATAATAAAATGAAAGCGCCGCAACCTCCTTTTCTACCAGGGTATATTATTAGCACCCGTTTAGTTTTTAATTCTACAATTCAGGCCGAATTGCATTTTTCAAAACTGAATGTTTTTAATGTAGGTCTCTAGGTTAGGGTGGGGGTAGAAAGTGAATGCAAGGTAAGGAATGACTGTCTTTAAATTGACTGTATTCCAATTGGCATTAGCTCACACAAACACGACGATAAGACGATGCCGGCTTTCTCATTCTAAAAGTTAGTCAACCAGCCCTATTTGTTCATTAGCGGTGTCATGGGGGAAAGGAGGGGGGTTTTCAGGAAGTGCTTGATTGTAGTTAATGGTGATTGTTGCCAACTGTCACTTGTACACTTTTCGCCTCGTTTCTTAGAAATATAATTTGGCAGTGCGCTTTCAAATAAAGCAGAAATTCATTACTTAATTATTCATGGCTGGGGGCATTGTTGGACTCCCAGAGAAAGATAAAAAAGTGCAAATATCATCATAAGTCTGGATGCCGTGTGTGTGTTTTTTTGAGTAAAATGATCGGTAATAAAAGACTTGACATAATGTAGTATCATAAAGATAATGAGTTGGTTTATACCTGGGAATTATATGATAAGTGTTTCTGTGAAGTTCGGAATCAGAAGCAATAAGTTTCTCACGGGAATATGTGTCGAGTTTAGTTGTTATAAAATTTCCCAAAATGAGGGGACGCAATGTTTGCTATCCTCTTCATGTTGAGCGATTTTTTAATATTGCTAGTAAGAGGAAATTAATATTAATTAAAAATAATTTATGAGAAAGAATGTTGTGATGATTAATTAATTACAAAAGAGAAAAATGGGATACTTGCATTTCAAGGAGAAGACTTTCCGTACCCACACTTGGGACCTATGACGTCAGCGCCAGCTAATCTTATCTTTTAGCTGAGTTTCACTACAAAAGTTAGAATGTTAATTAACGATAAATTAATTAAACACGGAGCCTTATCGCACCTCGAATGAGTTGAAATATAATTCTTTCTCGTCAACTCCTTTTCTTAACTTAGATTTATTATTTGTTTATGTATTTTATTGTAACCGCGATATAGTTTTGATTTGTGTACCTGGCAACTTCGATGCAAAATTAGTTTATGTTCCACATGGCTTCGTGCCTATCTTCAAGTGTCTGTGTAAATAAATAGAGAAAGAATTGAAATTGTTGTGAAAGAATATAGATTTTGTCACTTTTAAGAGAATTGATACTTGACTGGTTTAGCTTACTCGAAATAGAATGAAAAGAACGGTTGCTAACTTAAACAAATGCTACGTTTCAACAAAGAATCAGAATCGAGACACGAGCACTACGTCACTTGCAGGTATCCATTGTGATGGTATTATTGCAATCACTGGTTACCCATAGGTCGATTACCCCCCCTCCCCCTTTTTGATAGACTTTTATAAACGTCACAGCATGTCACGGGTTGCAAAAACTGCATCGATTAATGCTTGTCTTGTGAGTTGGATTCATTTTCAATTTCAATTAAAAAATATTCAACATTCTTTTCCTTCTTTAGTATCTATATTTATAATAAAATCTCCGACCCAGACAGTAATTGTGAATAAGTTAATCCTAACATAAAAATGCTTTGAAGTAATATTATAGAAAAACATTAAAAATGCACGCTGGCGAAAATAAAAATAAAAAAACTCTTAACTGGGATTCTCAGAAATTCTATAATTATGTTTTTTTTCTCTCCTTTGATCTTGTGCTGTTTTTTTGTAAATGCTTATGTTAGCCTGATTTTTTTTATGGCCCTTACAAGTCTTTATTTGTGATTATGGTGTGTTGGAAATGTGGTGTAAAAGGGTGCAAACTTGAAAAACGTAGAACAGCATCCGAATTTCCCAATAAGTAATAATGTTAACTATTATTGTAGATAATTTTAATAAAAATTAAAGTATGTTAACAGGCTCTCTTCACATAAATTTCCCCGTTTCAAATATGAGTAAAATTTCTTCAATTTTGCAAAACGAATTTTTTACGAAAGAGACTATATTTATTAAAGCGCTATTAATAATAATTAAACATTTATTATTTTAAAATAACAAAGAATGCTAATAAACTTATGAAGGAAGGGAAAGAGTGTTCGAATGTACAAAAAAAAAAAAAAAAAAAAAAAAAGGTATATATGCAGACAAGACAAGTACAAGCGTTCATATAAATTTTTATAAAGTTAAAGTCATTCTCTGTTTAATTTTACTGAGATACAGGGTTCGCCTTATTCACCACCCTTAATACGTATTTTTAGAATCCATGTCAAAAATGAAGACAAAAAAGTACACACGTTAGGAATCATAAATAATTTCGTGTGCAATGAAAAAAAAAAGTACTGTCAAAATCTAACCAATCATGATTGATGAGATAAATGTTTTCTATCGTTCACGCAGCACTATTGTTATTCGACTGATACCTTAAACGCTTTTGTTTTTTTCTCTTTCAAAATATTAAATTCCTACCTATGTTTACTTTTTTGCTTCATTTTTTACTAGAATTTTAAAAGTATATATTAAGGCCGGGTGATTACGAAATAATTTATTTATTTATTTATTTCTAGTAATGTAAAATGATCCACAATAATTGTATGAATTGGATTAAATCTTAATTTCAGTATAAGTGTTTTTCTAAAGCTTACAATCCTGAAAACGTATAAATGCTATTGTTGCTTTGAAACTTGCAATCATAAGCAATTAAAAAAAAAAAAAAAAAAAGCATGATGATTTTTTTTCTTCGACTCATGCAATCACGAGCAATACAAAAAACGTATAAATGTTTTTTGTTATTGTAAAACTTGTAATCATAAGCTATTTAAAAAAAAAAGCATGTTTTTTCTTTCTTCTTTATACAGGTATAATCATCTGCGCAATTAGCAGTACAAAAATCCTCTAAATGTTTTTTGCTGCAATGAAACTTGCAATCATAAGCAATTAAAAAAAAAAAAAAAAAAACTCGATGAATTCCGCATCCGGCTCGTACCAGTCACAGTGTTGACGTAACCATTTTTTTCCTTTTAGTGTTGGACGGATCGTGGGTTAGAGTCCCTTTGCCGTCAGGCTAACCTTTGGAGGTTTTCTTCTCCATGGACGAAAAAGCTAGTTAGTTCCATCTAAATGTCATCCACGAAGACAATCTTCTCCCAATACTTGATGCGTACGTTCCCTTGTCTTCTGGATGGGGTTTATTTAAAGGCTGAAGAGTTGAACATTGCTAGCCGTAAACTCAAAATTGGGTTGACTGTTCAACGTCGGTTATAAAATAAAATACATTCTATCAATATATTGATTTCGAATTGAATTAATGGAACTGTGGTGTAACTAACTACCACTACAAATAATAAATACGAATTCAATAGTATATAAGACATGTTAACTTGATTCTATCCAGAGGTACCTTTTGATAGATGACGGTTGACATAGTCTAAAATTAACTCCCACATTGGTGACCCGGACGTGATTTGAACACGTAGTAACGCCCATTTCGCAGAAATCTCAACTGTAACGCCTACTTCGTTGGATAGTCCACATTAAAACAGTTGTTTTGCTGTTAATATAAAATGCTCAAAGAAAAAAAAAATAAAAAAAAAAATAATCCGGTGAAGTAATTAAAGTCTCCCGGTCAATAATAATAATGAAGAAAAAAATGAGCGAAATGCTACAAAAATAAATAATGAGCAAAGTGCTATAAAAGAAAATGAAGCAAAAATTAACTAAATATATTAATAGCATGAATCAACTAGTGGTAATCGTCATCGAATTCTATCCCAGATAAAATTCTTTAAGGGGAGTAATGTGGTGTAACTAACTGCCACTACAAATAATAAATACGAATTCAATAGTATATAATACATGTTAACTTGATTCTGTCCAGAGGTACCTTTTGATAGATGACGGTTGACATAGTCTAAAATTAACGCCCACAGAACTAACTCACATTTCCGTTACATTAGGGGGAAAACTTCCCTAGGCTAGCCCGATGGCATTCTCTATAAACCGTTTACCACGAAGGATGTATTACGTCAGCTGAGAGCATAATCCACTGGCATTCGAGCTTGTGTCACCCCCGTGTGCTATATCGTTAAATATATGAGAAAGGAAATGTTAATATTATTTTGAGAAATATTATCGAGAAGTCCGTGAACGAGATTTGTTTAATTGTTTAGATTTATGTTTCTTTTAATTTTATTATTATGGTCAAATGTGATTATTTATTCATATCTAAAACTATTCCATTTAGATTCTGTGAATAAAAGCGAATATTCAATATTGAAGCAACAGATGGCGCCATTAGTGCACAACTAATAGCCGTCTCCACTTAAGCTAATAACATTCCCAAAAACTTTTCTCATTTTTTCTCGGCCGTTCAATCAGTTGAAACATGCTTAATTCGTAAATTAAAGAAGAACTTGCAGTAAAATGAACTGAAAAATTTTAATCAATTTAAAAAAATTAGTTTTTACTGAGAAGCGGTGAAATTCTGAGATATTTGTAAACAATCCTGCCTTTTTTGATTCTGAACTCTACTTAATAATTGCTATAATAGAAATAAAACCTTTAACTATTAACATTGTTGAACAGATGTTTTTCTCTATGTTACTAAAATATTATTTTTTTTTTATTTAATTATTTATTTTTGGTTTACCACTAATTAAAAAATTGTGTTACATTTTTTTATTAAAATTCATTTAAAAAATACTAACTCCATTTTTTACAATGTTGGTCTAAAAAAATTAATTCATACCGTAATTTTTTCTTAGATAAAATATAATTATTTGTTGTTATTCTGAAATTATTTATGATAAAAAAAAAAAAAAACTTAAAATGTGTTTAATGTTAATAATAGTTAATGAATGAAAAACTAAAACAAAGTTATTAAGAAACATGTTATTATTAGGATTTAGTTTAAATTTTTTAAAATATTTTAATAGTTTTTTAAAAACACAGCCTTTTTTTATTTTTTTAGGAAAAGATTGTTTTTTTTTTTTTTTTTAACCACCTGTTTTAATAAAAAGTTCACTTCTGATTTATTTAGTTGTTGATAATTATTTAACTTTAATTTTTAATTTCATTCTTTCATTTTAATAAAATTTTTCTAATGATGTCTAGTTATATAGTTCTAGTTGTGGAGTTATATTCACATGATTTTTTTTTCTTTCAATAATTTGGATTAAATTTATTGAAGATATTCTTCTATTAGATCAGATTTTCTTTAGGAAAAAGTGTTTTTTTTTTCTTCTTCAAGACACTGAAAAAAACGGAAAGTATATAAAGTCATAAAAAGACCAATACAATTGTTTAGCAATAATTATTAGCTTAAATTTAAAAACATAAAATTTAAAATTGTACGAAAAGTTTACTTTTTTTGAAGAAAAGTGCACTGATTGTCTTTCAGCTTGCCTTTAACTGTTTTTCAAAAACTTCAGATTTTTTTGTTATTTTGATAATGAGTGAGAATGACGTTGTAAAGTATACACATCAAATAGTAAAAAAGGGTAGTTTAAAGTTGGGTCGAATTCAATTGTTATATAATATTAAACATTTTGATAAAATTTTAACAATAGTAAGTGAGTGCTCTTTCAAAATTCAAAGTGTCCTTTTCTTTGAAAAAACATCCTGCCCTTTTCTTATTATTACGAAGAACTCTTTATTATCATAAATATGAACTAATGATAGTTTTTTTAAAAATCAAAAATCGATTTTAATTTACTATATACTGATAAATAACTATGAGTTGTGATTGTGGCTAACTGTTTATATTTTTGTTCTTTTTATAGTTTATTAGTGGGTTCGCCCAAAGCCTATTCTAGTCAGTTCAGTACAAATCATTCCGGAGCTGTGTACAGATGTCCTGTCAGTACGTTTCCAAAAGACTGTGAACAAATCGGTATAGAAGATGAAAATGATTGTAAGTATTTTTAATTGCATTGTTTTTTAGATAATTTGATCTTTAATTGTACCTTGGAATTGACCTGAAAAAAAATCACTCGTCATGTGGCGAGTAAAAAAAAAAACAAAAAAAATGGCGACTTAAATTTAATAAACAACTGGTCACTTTCTCCATTCCTTTTTTTTAAAGAATCGTTTAATAATGAAAGTACATCAATGTAGAAAGAGTGTCTGGAGAATTTTCATTTAACAAAATGTCCCATATTTCCATTCAAAATTTTGATTCTTCGGAACCCATCAATTTGTCGTGGAATTTGGAAAGAGAGTTCTTTTACAATTTACATATTTCAAAGTATACATTAAATGTATTTTGCTTCCCCAAATATTTTTACATAAAGTTCTTTAAAGTCGGTATGTATACCAAAATTTTGTTACAAATTTGTTTTATTTTTATTGTTGAATTAACTTTTTATAGCCATAGATTATTTCGAATGGAAATTTCTTTTAAAAATAAAATTTAACTTATGCAAAAAAAGAAAAAATCGCAAAAAGTGGCTACTAAGTCATTGGAGTGTACTGACTGCTAACTTAAATTTTAAATATTCAGGTGTCTACCATGTAAATAAATATTCATCATTTAAAGCTCTTCTGGTGAATTTTACACCCTTTGTAAAGGAAAGCAAACCTTCCTCAATGCTGACTCACAATTTTTTATTTCTATCATGGAATGTGCTTTTTTTAAATATACTCATTTTTGATATTAAAAAATTTAAATTTAATTGTGTTTCACGCAAACACTTTATAATTAGAGGTTAAATGGTTGATGCATGTTGGATACACCGTTATATCAATTTTCAACCTCATCATAGCTTTGCAATTTTAGACCCAAACCAGAAAACGAGGGAACTCTTGAATCAAATATTTATATAAACTTGCCTGAATATAGTCTGTCTATGTAAAGAACTCCCCTAGCCATTTGTCTGGAGTGGTAGCAGGAACTATGGTTACGAAGTTGAACTATTTAAAGTAGGGTGTTGGGTCATTATTTTAGAAAGATTTTGACTCCGGTCGGCTAAAGAAAGGGAATCGGAGGAAAAAGAAGTACCCTTCTTTGAAATGCAATTTCTTGTTTCCATAGCAGCCGATGGCCCTAGACTTCGTGGCATGGGGAGTTCTTTCTTTAGACAAACTATAGGGTGCTTTTTGAGTGAAATTAACCCACTTTGTTACATGGAAAGGAAAACTTCTAAACGTAAGTCCGGGGAATTTTTAAAAATTTTTTAATATTAATTTCACAGAAACAAAACTTTAAGATACATAACTAAATGTGATAGATTTTGATACCCCCACTACAAACAGTTATTATTTTTATTGAACTTAAGCCTCACTGTGTTATATTATAAAAATTGGAGGGAAAAAAATAAATACTCATAATTGTGTAAAAGCATGACAAAATCACTGTTGTTGTTGTCTTTTTATGGCAGTGCTAAATATTCCCAAAAGTTTGGAAAATGAGTTTTGGGAGTTCTTTCGTCTGAAGATAATATAGGATGTCCTCTGGTGGTGAACAGAGTTCAAAAAGTGCAGCCAGAATGACTTGACAATTGAAAATGTGTTCCGATTTGTGGGCAGTGTCTGCATATCTGGTCTTGTCTGAAGAAATCTACCTGTTCTTGAAGTGGTCCATATGAATTCTTGCTATTGTAGATTGTAGGACAATTAAGATTCAGAATGGAAAGTTTGCTTGAAAAGACACAATCATTTAAACACTAAAATGAATCCCAAAGTTTGTTACATTTAGAAGCAAAGCTGTACATTACTTTCAATTATCAATAAATTTTTATTATCTTTTAGTCAGTTTTCATTGTTAATTCAAACTTTATTTTGAAATAATTACCTTATTTTATTACATTTTATTTAAAACCTTTGTTTATTTTGAAAATTTTCTAGAATTTTTTTCAATAAACAACGCACTAAGATTAAGTTTTTTATCTTAAGTTGCCGAAGACGAAGTTATTCGAGACGATCAGTGGCTTGGTGTGACTGTTAAAAGTCAAGGTCCTGGAGGTTTTGTATTGGTAAGGCTCGTGAAAAGTTTCACTTTTATAATTTGTATTGCTCTTTTTAATATATGCTTATGTACATTTTTATATTCTTCTGCTTTATGAATTATAGATTTTATTTTTGTATATTTAGTAATTTTATGTAATGATAATAAAAAAGAATCTCTTTAAATTATCTTATTAAACCTCTTTATTCCTCTAAAAAATTATCTTTAAAATTCAATGTTCTGACTTTGAATAATTTTAAATCTCTTTCATTTGATTTGTTGTTTTTAATTTTTATCTTTTTCATAAAGTGGCCGTCACAGGTTTTTAAAAAAGAACAAGGAGTTGAATTAAAAGAAAATTCTATCTATTCCTTCATTGAATAATATACAAATTAAATAGTGCTGTTATCAGCTAGGGACTGTTTTTTTTTTTTTTTTTTTTTTTTTTTTTTTTTTTAGTTTTAAAATTTAATATTTTTCTCTTAAAAAGTCTCTCTCTTCTTTCGAAAAATGCTTTTAATCATTTTTATTTAATTTACACAAATCAACTGAGTGAGGATTTCTAATCAATTTGGCGGTATGGTTATATGCATGTAAAATGCGAAGCTGACTGAAACTGAAACTGAATCAGAAAGGCAGGTAATCAGAAACTGAAATGTAAGATACGTGTTATTTCAGATTATTTATATTTATTTTTCTGCTAAAAGTATACCAATAAAATTCAGTAAACAGCAGTTATGTAGTATACATTTGTTGGTTTTTAGATTTTTGAAAAATATCTTAATTGTGTAATTTATGTTATAAAATTTTTTAGTATTATCCGAATCAGTTTAAACTGTAATAAAATTAAATTTAAAAAAATCTGAAGACTGACAAATGTGTAGTTTTTAATTACTGTCTCAAAACCACAAATCACATATTTTTTATATTGTCTTAAAGTTTTAAAGAAAATTCCACAAAAATTATCAAGTGCTATTTCTTTACCTTTTTTGTAAGATATTATCAGTCAAATAACATTATATCATTGAAAATTTATAACAAAAAAATATAAAGAAAGCGAAAATTAAAAATTTAATCTAAACTCCAAGGTGGCGAGAGTTGACGCCTTTTAATGCACTTTTGAAGTGTGTGCGTGGGAGGGATCTTTAATCCTGCTATCTTACTAAAAGTTTTTGAATTTAAATTATTACTTTATTTCAATTGGATAAATTGGGTTCAATAATTTGAAACTTCAGAAAATGTTTTAGAAATAAGTAAAAGCAGGTAATTAGTAATTAAATAATATAATATTGTTTTTTTTTTTTTTCTTTAAATCTACTTGCTCTTTTACTGTTTGTGTTTATTTATTTATTTTAAATTGAAAATTAATTCAAGTTAAAAGAAATTACTAAAATTATATGAAATATTTCAGGTATTTATTTAAGATATACATAAATGCATGTAGAGTATCAAGACACAATCTCAAAGTTGGCGAGAGGTTAAAAAAATTTCGAGATAGCAAGTTTTTGAGATAACAAGTTCAGAACTAAATATATTTTAAAAAGTAGAACGATATATTCTAAAATATTACTCTAAAAAGTAGAGCCATGAAACATAAAAATAATTACTAATAAATATGCATGTAATGATAGTTTACTATAAGGCTTAATACAACAATGATAATTTTATTTTTAAAAGTAAGACAAAAGTTCTGCATGAAATAGAAAAGAATGAGTGTACAATAATTTTACATTGTGGTTTTTCTGAAAAAATTCAGTTTCTATTTCGAAAAAAGTTCAACACAACAAGGTTTTGAGAAGAAACTCTTTGACATAGGAGTTCAAATTACATTAGGTGGACATATAATGCCAAGGGGAAAACATTTTTTTGACATAAGGTATTCAAGATATCGAAAGTATACTGTCTTATAATATCAAATTACAATGTTAAATACTTTTTATTATTAAATATATTCTTTCATCCCCAGACTTGTGCCCACCGTTTAGTTAAGAAAGGACCTGATTACCAATGGGGCCTGGGTGTTTGCTATTCTCTGGATCAAGATCTTGTGAAGGACAATATCTGGGAACCCTGCGTTGGACGTCCTGTTGCCAAAGCACACGAACAGTTTGGCTACTGCCAGGCTGGTACTAGTGCTGACATATCAGAAGTATGCGTAACATGTAATTACAATTATTGATTTAGTATTGTTTTGTAAGAAATATGGTGAAACCTCCAGGGAAGACCACCTCTATTTATGACCACTTTTGGGAGGTACAGATTTTTTTTCCATAGACTTTGCGCTGAAGAAAACCTTTAGGTAAGAAGAAAACCTTTAACCTCTCCCAGCGACTAGGCAAACATCTGCACCAAATGCGGAAAAAGTCAAATAAGAAAACACAAAAAAGTATCGGAACTAAAAATTTTACAAAACAAAGTAGATTAAAATCTATATAAAATACTTGTGTTAGACTCTTAATTAGATAGCTCTTTTTGACAATACAACCTCATATGGCAGTCAGAGAGCACTAAAGACTGTGATGTACTTTTCAAGTTGAAAATTAAATTAGAAAAAAAGTTATATTAGAAAAAAGAAGCATCTCAAACAAACAAACCTCCTCTCATTTTTTAAAGGTAACTAATTATGATGTAAAATAAATGCACACTTCAAAAAAAAACATAATTGTTTATTTATTTAAAATAGTTTTATTATTCATACTTGGTAAATTTAAAACTATATTTAAATTTTTTAAAACTGAAATTTTTTGTAATCTGGTCAAATTGGAAAACTGTATTCTTACTTTCATGGAGTGTTCATTTAAAGTGATGTGATTGATTTTCCAAACCAGCTAAGCTACTTCAATTCATTTTGAAATAAGCATTTTGTGCACAAAAAATTTCTTTCATTATTACGACTCTAAAAAAATTGAAACTATTGTTTTAAATACCTTCGAATTGGGTTCTTGCACTTCAAGAAAAAGAAGATTACTCATACCCACACATGTGACCTCTGCTGTCAGCACCATCTGATAGTTTGGCGTGTTAACTATCGGCGTGTTAAGTTGAGCTAAGTTTCTCCACATGAGTTATAATCTTAATTAACATGAAGTTAATTAAATACAGCTCTGTGTCACCCTTGAAATTTGTTGAAATATAATTTTTTCTTGTCTACTTCTTTCACTTAACTTCGATTTATTATTTGTTTATGTATTTCATTGTAACTGTGTTGTATTTTTATTTTGTGTACCTGGCAACTTTGATGCATAATTACCTAGTTTGTTTTTGCTCTACGTGACTTCGTGAATGTCTTTGTGTTAACTATTATATAGAGAAAGAATTGAAATCTTTGTGAAAAAATATAGATTTGAAACTTAACGAGATTGGCTTACTCGGAAAAGAATGGGAAAAACAGTTGCTAACGTAAACAAATACCACGTTTCAGAAACCAATTAGGATTGAGATAACCACTCTACATCACTTGCAAGCATCCCATTATGAAACTATCACTCCAAACTGCTCTAAAACAAGTGTAAAATGTTGTTGAAACTAAAAATTAAACTTTTGATTCTATTTCTAGTATATTTTCAAAGAAGTAATTTCTTCCTTTTTTTAATAGGATGATAAACTTATAATTGGTACTCCTGGACCTTTCACTTGGAGAGGCACAGTATTTACAAATAGCATCAAATTTGAATTAGGTGCTGATATAACTTGGCGATATGGTCCTCTTTTAGACGATGGTGCTGCAGTTGAAAAGTATAGTTACTTAGGTAGGTATTGCTTTTTGCCATGCTTGAATTAAATGTTTTAAAAACGTTTAAAGCTACTAAGTAATGCATCAATTATATATATTAATGTATTTTGCTTGCTCATGTTGCAAATTTGGAAGTAGTATTTGATGAAGATCCTTGGCCAAATAAGATTGATATAAATATACTCACTTAAATTATAAGGGAAATAATATGAATTTGATGTTTTTAAACATGTGTCTTGATAAATTGTAATTATATTAAAAAAATATCTTAATACATAGAAAAATAATATAATAAAAGCTGCAAATATGTATTTGTAGAATTAAAATTCTCATGACTTTTTTTTTTAAAAATAGTGTTACTTAAACAATTATGATATTTGCTGTTTTTAAATATTCACTGATAAATAAACTGTTCATCATATTCTTTCTGGAATTTTTTTATATTGAAAGATCTCACTTAAACCTTTAAAATTCACTTTGTGGAGAAACTAGAACTAGCAACACCTCCTAGCAAGAAACTAAAAAAACTCAGAGAGAGAGTGGACGAACGATGTAAAGGCAGGCATGCAGAGCTCCTTATTTTTTTTCTTCTTCATATATGTTTTATATATTATGTCTGTGAATGTGCTGTGTGCTTAAATATAATCATGTTGTTTAAAATAAAATAAAAAGTGAGCTAGCCATTGAATTTTATTCCCCCCTATGCACCACACTTCACAACTTTAATTAATGCACTATCACACAAAATTTGTATACTTTATTGTGAGAAAACTTTTTTAAAAAAATCTAAATTTTGTGCTTTCATTCCAGAAAATTTGAAAGCAAATATTTCTTTAAAAAAAATAGTCTTAAAATTTTAAATGTTGTAGCAATTTCAAAAACTTAACAGATTTTTGTAATCAATAAAAAAAAAGAATAGTTAATTTTATGATTTATAGTTAGAATTTAGTTATATGCTAGTATCTACAGTTGATCAATATCAATCAGTAGAAACTGACGACCCTCATTTGATTTGAATAAAAAACTAATCAACCCATAAAAATGTTAAGAAATATTATTTTTTACATTATAGGTCAACAGTGTCTCATAACTTTTACTTACATTGACACAAAACTCACACACCTTTATGACTTACATTTGAAAATTAAATTATTTATTAATAATCATAATTGAAAAGCTTACTCAGTAAGCAAGTTGAGTCTCATTTTTAGTTGTTTTAAGAAAATTAACTTTAGAATGTATAGAAACATCAGGAATGTGTTTACTTAACATCTTTATACATTTGAAACTGCCTTATTAAAGACTTTGCAGAATAAATTGTTTTCATTCTGTATTCATTCTGATTTCATTGTATAACTATCTTTTAACATGTTCTATCAATAAGCTGTCCCAGGGGTCACAAAAAATAACTTATTAGTTCTAGTAGCTTAATTTGTTTCATTTTGTATATTTTTGTTAAAATATAGGAATGTCAGTTACATCAGGAAAATTCTTTGGTAACGAGACGTCATTCGTTGGTGGCGCACCCAGGGGTAACGGAACGGGTCAGGTTGTGTTCTTTAAGAAAAAAGGCAAGGATACTATCTTCTTAGTTGAGCTGGTACTCAATGGAGAACAATTTGCCTCATCTTATGGTTATTCTTTGGCCTCTATCGATGTTAACAGTGATGGGTGAGTTTTTTTAATAATTTTTTTATTACTTTTGTACTTGTCTTAAAAGTTTGTTATGACAAATTGAGTTCTTATAATATGTCTTTTACAATATCTGTTTTATTTATTAATTTTGAAAGAGTTGCATCAGTGTTAAAAAATCTGCCTTAAATGTGAAATTTGTTAATTATGTGAATGGGAATCATTATGTAAAGAAGAAAAATAAATTAGACACACATGTGTAATGTATAATTTTAATTATGTAGATTGAACAATTAATTTAAGTTAACATGAAGTCGTTATGTTATGTAATATTGTGAAGTTGTTGTGCTTTTGCTTTGTTGTTTTCAAGTATTTTTAATTTAAAATTAAATCTACAAATGTGTAAGAAAAGAATGTGGTAGCAAATCTATATTTGAATTTATGTTGTGAATGTATTATTCTGCACAAAACATATTCAAATTCCATGTTTGCAATTACTAATGTATGTACTTTTCAGACTTTTATAAATTGATTTTTATCAGTAGAAAATATAAAGTTTTATTTGTATTTTTTAAAAATTCTATTTTCTAGCTATTTAGATCTTGTAGTTGGTTCACCATTCTACTATTCTAAAGGTATTGGAGGAGCTGTTTATGTTTACATGAATTCAGAATTTGTAAGTATGCTTAGAAGTTTTCTTTTAATTTATAATAATAATATGAATTTATTTAAAAAAATATGTTGAGCAAATAAAAAATAATTGATGCATAACTGCAATTCCATTTCTCGCTATTGTAAAATTTAATAAATTTACTCACTCATGAATTCAAACATTTTCAAAACTCCACTTGGTACTTTTCGCTGAAATCTTTAATTTGAAACCTGTGAAGAATGATTTTAAATATAATTGCAACAGTTGAATATATGTTTTTTATAGAATTGTTAACTCAGTTTTTATCATTTGCTTATTTTGTATATTTTACTTAATGAAATGAAACAGATCAAGACTTAAAAAAAGTTATAATTTTTTCTTTCAAGAATGGCTTATTAATTATTCTTCAATTTAAATATTTATTTCATCATATTTTACAGAAAATATTTTTAAAATGGCGAATCTTTTTTTATTTAAAAAATGACGAAATAATAACAAATGTTTTGTGATTAAATAAAATTTTTATTCAAGATATTAAGGTTGCAGTTTGTTTTAATTATGTTAAATAAATGCATTTATATTTGCTTATTACAATAGCTACTGTGCAAATAATTAAAAATAAGTTATCTTTATGTTTGATTTTCATTATCAACTTTTAAACTGAAAATATTTATTTGTTGCATAGGGCATAACTGAAGATACAGAACCTATCAAACTGACTGGAAAATCTGATTCACAATTCGGTCTCTCTGTTGCAAATTTGGGTGATTTAAATAAAGATGGTTACCCAGGTAATATAAAATTATTTCTTTTATTAGGCATTTAAATTATTTACTTCATTTTTAGCCCCAAAATATTAAATTTTGTAAAAACAGGTGGTTTTAGAAGTTGCGCTTATTAATTTATTAATCTATCACAATTTTGGATAATTGAAATAAATTTTTTGTGTCTGTGCTTATTAAAGAAAAAAAAAATTTAAATTATTTTTTAATAATTAAAAATATAATCTTTAAAAATAATTTGTGCTTCATAATAAGGAAAAGATTAATAATTGCTGCAGGCCATTGGGTTATGAAATGTAAAAATTAGGATTTAAAAATTGTTTGTTAATTGCCACTTTTTTGCCAAAATGCACCCCATATACTCTAAAAAAAGGTGCTTCAACTTCATGTAGTGTTTATTACACATGAAAGCTGTAATCATCCTTTAAACGTTATTTTAAGGGAATTTAAAATTTCAGGTGAATTGAATTTGTTTATCAAATGGTTTATTCAAATTTCATAATGACTCTTTTGTAATGTAATTGCATATGACTTTTTTTTATTTATGGCTGATAATATTTAGAAGAAATCTAAGTGATGTAATTTATTCATTATGATTACAATTATTTTAGGTTCATTCTATAACTAATTTTATGTTTATTTATAAACATAAATTTTATGTTGCATTATTGCTTCAAAAACTTAAACCTTATTGAAAACGTTTATAATATTTAAACTTGCCTAAACTTACTTGGAAAGGTCAGAAAATTCTTTCTTCACTTTAGAAGCTTAACCCTGTTGTGTATTTTGAGAATTACATAAAGTAATTAATTAAAATTAGGTAATTAATAATTTTAAATTTAATTATTAATTAAAATTTTATTATTAATTTAATTACTAAATTCATTAATTAAAATTAAATAATTCAAACGAAATCGTTTACGTTATTAATATCAATAAAACGTTATTAATATCAATATAATAATGTTATTATTATATTAATAGGTTAGAATTTTCAGTTTCTGTTCAAGTGATCTTTATAAAAAATTTTACAAATGGCTGGTAATGAAATTTTTCATTCTTTTTTAGACTTGGCCATTGGTGCTCCGTATGATGAGAGAGGGGCTGTCTTTATCTATATTGGGTCTGAATCGGGTCTGATAACTGAACCATCTCAGGTAATTAGGGTAGAGGACCTGGCTAAGGAAGCAAGGTCCAAAAGAGATCTCAGCACCTTTGGTTACTCATTGTCTGGAGGGATGGACCTCGATAGCAATGGATATCCTGATTTGTTAGTTGGAGCATATGAAAGTGATAGCATTGTTCTCCTTAGGTAAACTATCTTAAAGTATAATTATGTAACATTGCGCAAAATTAAAAACGGACTACCCTGATTAACTGTTAATCTAATGATCAAATCTTCATGCTCTAGGACTCAATCTTAATGGCTCGAGGGGGTGACCTCAAATATGCTAATTAATTAGTGAAGGCGGTGTTTTACGTTACAAAATCAGACACAAAAATATACTTTCTCTGAATAAACATACCTTTTGTTTTTAGAGATATTTGGATTTTTGACCCCCAAAATATAGGGGGGGGGAGTCGCAATCTGAGAAATAGATATTTGCTGGTGCATATTATCCCTTACCAGGACTTAACTCCATGTTAAAAGCTTGGATCATGGATTCTTCCAATTTTTATTGAATTGCACCGACTAGTGCTGACGTAAAATATCCTCAGTGGTAGACGCATCAGGTGTTAGAGTTCCCTATCCGTGGGAGATTTTCCTCACCATGTAATTCAAATGCGGGTTAGTTCCTTTAAAAAATCCTCCACAAAGGCAAATTTCTTCCAATACTTGATCCAGGAATTCCATTGTTTTCTAGATTGGGTTCAAAATAACAAGACTACAGAGTTACACATCTGTAGTCATGAACCCAAAATTGGATCAGCTGTTCAACGACGGTTATAAAATAAAATAAAAAATCATTGTTGAACTATTTGGCCCATTCTAGTTTTTAAGAATCTTCTTAGAGTGGGTAAAGTCCATGAGAGGAAGGTCTGCTTTCTAATCTAAATTGTGGTAGTGTAGTGTATACATGCTGCAATATTGGATCACCATTGCTAACAACCAATCAGTTGTTAGCAACGAAACAACCAGTCAATCTAATGTGATGTCAACGAACAAACCAACAAAAAGAGAATTTCATTACTTCATAGTTCTTTATATTCTTAAAAATTTTCTCTTAAGTTGTTAAGAATTTTTTTATTATTTTTTTGTTTGTGTTAGTATACTTCCTTTAATTTTAATTTATCCTCTTTTTTAGATCTAGGCCTATTATTGACATCATAACTCACGTTGAAGGTAACATTTCAAGCATTGATCCAAAGGTCAAAGGATGTTTGGAAGACCAAAATTCTTCATCGGTTTGGTAAGCTTTTTAGTTTTGTTCTGTAAATTTTCTTACTGTAGAAATGAGTGTGTTATTCTCACGCTCAATTGTTAGTCTTTAAAGTGTAACAAGTTAAATTCTTTTTTTTTCTTCTAAAAACAACCTAGCTTTTCAAGATTAGGTGATCGCTTTTCTTGAGAAGGGTAAAACGCTTCTTTATAGGCTAGCAAATCCAGATTTTTGTCCTTATTAGTATAATATACTCTTCAAGCATAATTCCAGTGACTCAAGTATTAAAATTTCGATGTTTTCTAATTGTTTGTTTTTGAATTTGGTTTCTTGAATGATTAAATATGACATCAGAAAACTTTTTTAGTATAACTTGAAAACAATTTCAGGCTCATTGATAGTTTTATAGTGCAAGCTTGAATGGTATAAAAATGAACAAGTTCAATTTATACTCTATAACTCTATTTTTATTAAAAATTTTATTCATTAATTTTAATTATAGTTATGTTCTAATAGGAAGGAATGGAACTGGATTTATTATATATATATATGAAATCCTGTTTTGCTGAATTATTAAAAGCTTTTGAAAACTATAGAAAATTTTTAATTTCTCCTACTTTTTTAATGCTCTCATATTGCATTGCACATTTTTTTTTTCAATATGTGAAAAATACCTTATTTTTAATAAAATTTTTGAATTTTGAAAGTGCCCATTAGTTTTATACATGGCTATAAATAAATTTTTTATGAAGTTAAATTCAAGGAATGTTTTGTGCACTTTTACATACTTTAAAAGTTATTTAATATGTATTAAAAATTTTTATAATTATTATTGGGAAAATGTTACTTTTGATATATATATATATATATATATATATATTATGTTTTATTTAATGTAATACAGAAAATTATAAACATTATTACAGAAAAGTTGTTATTTTTTAACAGAAAATTGCATTATTTCGTATTGTCATCAATGAATTTGAAATTATGAAGTTCTTACATAAAGCTCCAAATTGTGTATATGTGTGACATATGGTTTTGAATTTTTTTAACAGAATACAAATTAATTATTAAGGCAAAAGATTTTGTTCAGCGTAATAAATGAAAGACAATTGAAACAAGGAATCTATATAAAAGTCTCTCGTTAAAGTATTTTATATTACATGTATCTTTATTGTGTTTTATTATTTATCTTTTCTTGTAAATGTCTTTTTTTTATTCTTTAGCTTTTCTTTTGAGGCATGTTTTCAGTTCAATTCATCTGTCTTATCTCACGGCACATACATAAAACTCCGGTACAGAATAGAAGCCGAAACATTTACCGGAAAAAAGTACTATCGGGCAAAGTTTAAGGCATCCCTTGAATCTGAAACACCAAATGTTGTTGAAAAAGAATTAGTCATACGTGGTGTCTCCCTTTACGAACCTCACTGCTCAAGACAGCTTGTCTACTTGAAGGTATTTCTTATGTTATTTGTCATAGCTTTATATTCAATATCCACAAATTGAATTTTTGTCGGACGGTTCAATTTCTGCAAATTAAATATTGTTTGTTGTTTTATAATTTAAAACTTTTACATGCTGTGCTTAAAAAAAAGGTTTACTAAAATATTTTTCATTTAATTAGTTTAAAATTTGGAAAGTTTAGTTAGGGATTATTTACCATCTTCACATCTATAATAATGAATGGTTTGTGTGTCTCTTTAAAACTAATAAGCATACAGAACTTGGATAGCAAAACAATTTTATCCCTCAGTCCTAGAGAAAGTTTCCAAATCGCCGAACATTTCAATAAATTTGATAATTGTTCACCCAACTGTTAGTAAAGTAAATTTCACCAAACTCAGAGATTTTATTTTGACAATAATAGCTGGGTTATTTACGGAATTTCTTTTCTATGTGGTGTCAGTTATTATTGGATAAGTCAAACCATGACTTTTGACTTAACATGAAAGATCTGTGTGGAGTCAAAGAGTTATATTGTAATTGTTGGTTTGATTTTTTTTTTTTTTCTTTGGTAAAAGTCTTTCAACACTGCTCCTTTTCTACTGACCTAGATTTGTGGGAATTATTGAATATTTCGGTTAATTCCTGCATTTTTGTTCATGACCTTTCTTGCATCCCAATTTTATCAAATGCTCAAAAAATCGTTTGTTTGTTATTTTTTTAATTTTAAGATCTTGTGAAATTTAGAATAGAAGCTCCCTGCTTTGCAAGGTAGTCTGCTAGTAACGAATCAGCTGACTACCTTGCAAGGCAGGGAGTTTCTACCCTACTATCCTCAAGAAAAGCTGTCCATCTTCCCAATACTAACCTCCTAATCAAGAAAAAAAATGAAGGATTTCTCTTTAGACCAAATCACAGAGAGAAATTCCATAAAGGTCTGGTGGAATAATGTCTAAGATAAATAAAACTGCACTGAAGTCCAAAAATGCATACAATGCAAATGTCATTGAAATCTTACCTTTAGTGATTAGAAAAATGTGTTGAAATTTCTTTTTTTAACTAAATAAAATAATTTTATATGGTTTTTAAATAGCAATTTTTTTTTCAGGAAAAAACTGATATTCAAACTCCTATTAAATTTAAACTCACCTATACGCTAATCCAAAAAGAGCCCAGAATGTCCAAAGTAGGAGAGGCTATACCTGATATTAATCAATATCCTATTTTGAATCAACAAGAAGCATCTAAAGTATTTGAGGTAATCACTTGATTCTCTTAATTTTAAACTGTGTATGTTTTTATTTTTAGAAGAAAAAATTTCTTGTGAACCGTTTGCGGACTCAGTAATGTGTCCACTATAACCGATGGTTCACTATATCCAAATTTTTTGAAGAATATTTTTTGCATAAGACAGTTGAATGATTGAAAATTGTGTTTGCAATTTTACATAAGTTATTTAAAAAATTATTAACTAATTAACAGATAATAAAGCAAAAATTGATGAAAAAAGTTATTACGTCGCTAAATATTAGTTTTATTTAAACTTTTTATGAAAAAAAATTGTGATTTTTGATTGAACACAATTTGATTTTAAATAGAGTTCATCACTTTTCTTATCTACAATGTGCAAAGAATGCAAGATTTTTACATTTTGAACAAGATTTTGAACCATTTTAACAAATCATCTTCTACGTTTTTCTCTTACAGCTCCACGCAGTTTTTTCGATGAAACCATGTTTTTGTCGTATGCCTCAAGAATTGCACTTCGATTTTTCAAAATGTTTGAAACTGTAGATTTTGACAAGGAAAACTCCTTACACAGTGCCGATTGATTGGTTCCATCTTCAATAAGCTTTACAATTTTAACTTTGTCCTCTATCGAAAACGCTTTTCTCTTTAGAGAATTTGTCATTTTCACTGCTTTTGAAATAAAAATCTTGTCTCAAATAGATAATGTAAGAATATGAAGAGAGCAGCTGTAGAATGAGTTAAATTCTTCCCTGTCTTGATTGTCAAGGGGTGACTTATAAAGAATATGGTTTGAACAGATAAGAAAATTCCAAAAATTCAGCCGGTTGCCAAGTTAACTAGTTGTAAAGCAAGCTTGGGGAAACGAGACAAAGCGAGGCTTGTCAGGGAGGGGGGAGTATAAGATAAATGATCTGTTGACATTTATTACAGTATAGTTAAAAGTGATAAGCATAAAGGAGTGAAATATGACACATTTTATAGGAATGCATTCATTTTCAGTCCCAACACCTACAAGTTTAAAGATGGAGGACTGAAAAATATTTAAAGAAATGAAATTTGAGTCCACTATAACCGAGTTTCCAAGTTCTAAGCTGTTCACTATAAGCGTTAAAAATAACATTATTTAAATAGGAATACGGACGGGACCGCTAAAAAAGTTCACTACATCCGAGTGTTCACTATATCCCAGGTTCACTATAGCGGGGTTCGACTGTATATATTTTGATCACTTCAATTCAAATAAAATGCAATCTTTATCATTCCACCAATAATGTGTGCTAAATTATACTTTGTAAATGGAATAGGTCTCTCAAAGTTGCACATTTATCCCTCTCTCCACATTTTCCCCTTTCCTATTACCATGGTATCATCAAATCTTGCTTTTTTCTGCAGCGCCTATACGTTCAGATAAGAAGTTGGAATATGCTGGCATAGGTCAAAACATCTACGATTTGTAGAAACCATGGTAAATAGGGAGGGAAACAGTGAGAAGTGTGGGAGTAACCTTCTGACACATATTTTATTTACAAATAGAAAAGAAATGTTTGAATAAAAAGAATTTAAATTATTTCAAATAAAGGAAATATCTACAGAAATTAAACTGAATTTTATCTTGCTTTGATCATAATTTCTTAAAGCTTATGTTCTACAACTTTATTTTTTGTGAAATATAAATTGATATATATATAATGATAACCATTTATATGCATTTATTATCTATCAAATATACACAAAACCCTTGTTAAAAAAATCAAATTTAAAAATATGCATATTATGGGTTCCAAAATAATATTTAAGCAATACAAATTTTTTTTTATTGAAATCTGATAAATGACAACTGAGGAAGGTAGAGAGTAAAACAGCAAAATTGTTTTTATTGATTAAAATTAATATTTATGCAGTGAAATTTTTTTATTGAAATCTGATGTATCACAACTGAGGAAGGCAGGGAGTAAAACAGCAAAACTTGTTTTTATAGGTCCCGAATTAATATTTAAGCAATTAAAAAATGTTATTGAAATCTGATGTATCATAACTGAGGAAGGCAGGGAGGAAAACGGATCCCAAATTAATATTTAAGCAATAAAATTTTTTTATTGAAATCTGATGAATCACAACTAAGGAAGGCAGGGAGTAAAACATCAAAACTTGTTTTTATGGGTTTCAAATTATAATTTAAGCAATAAAAAAAAGTTATTGAAATCTGATGAATCACAACTGAGGAAGGCAGGGAATAAAACATCAAAGCTTGTTTTTATGGATCCCAAATTAATATTTAAGGTAGAAGAAGAAAAATATTTATTTAAATCTAATGAGTCACAACTGAGGAAGCCAGGAGTGAAAACATCAAAACTTATTTTACTGTCAGAGGAAATAAAGAGTAGTTGAAAGGCACTTTTTTTTTCATTAGGTAAGTTAAACTGGTTTTGAAATTTTTTAATCCAACCTTTCTCACTTGTGATTTTTCCAACTTCATCAAAGTTTTTTTTTTTTCTCTCTCTTGAGAGCATTTTTTTACCTCATTTCTTACAAGGATTCTAAAAGTATATATTAACTATCTATACATAAAACATGTATAAAATGTTTGATTTGATATATTGTAATTTCTCAAAGCATTGATTTTTTTTAACAGGCCAAATTTTTAAAAGATTGTGGATCAAATGATATTTGTGAATCAGATTTACATGTTACTGCTGAATTGAATCTCCCGAAGTAAGTTGATAAAATTAAACTATTAATTTTATATAAAAATCAATTATAATTATTTCACAGTTGGATCTTTCTTTATGCACATGAAAATGTTGTACTGTGTCACGTAAATTAAAAATACTTTCCTGCGCCTGTGCTGTAAATATATTTTCTAAAAATAAGTAATGATTTTTTTTACTAAGATTTGTTTAAGTTTTCATTAATCCTTAAAATAAATACAATAATTAAAAAAAAAATTATTTTGTAATTTCTTTCTAAACAAAATTTTCTTTTTATTAAAGTTGCTATTTGGCTTTCCAAATAAAAGATTCTGGTTTTTATGAGAATGTTAGATTTGTCCCTTAATTATTTTTTGTAAATTTTTCTATATTAATCACTATTATTCTGAATTATCAGTAAATAATTTTGAAGGAATTTATAAATTTTAATCAGGCTATTCATTAAGAATGCTTATTCTTCCTGATATAAAAAAGTTTATTTGTTTTTCTTCATATTACACTATATCAATAATGTACAGTGCACCATAAAAAAAAGGACCACCCTGAATAACTTTTGATCTAATGATAAACTCTAAGGGACGACCTCAAATATGCTAACTAATAAGTACAGGCGATATTTTAAGTTGCAAAATCGGGTACAAAAATGTACTTTTTCTGATTAAACATACCTTTTTTTGACAGATTCAGATTTCTAACTCCCAAAACATAGGGGGTAGCCCCAATCTGAGAAATAGTGTCCCTAAAGTGTGGTAAGGAGAGTGCTCCAAAATGTATTATAATTCTATCAGTGAAGTTTGTCAAGGAAAAACAAAAATAGAAAAATTAGTTTAACCTATACTCTAAAATTACAACGGCAGAGTCTTCTTAATACACTTAAATGTTGTAATAAGTCCAGTGTATGATGTTATTCTTTTTAGGCAAGAAAATGGTGTCCCTGTTCTTCATTTGGGTCAACAATTGGTAAATCTGTCGATTGTGTTATACAACCACAAAGAGCCTGCTTATGATGCCTCCCTCTATGTCACTCATCCCAGCACTGTCAGCTATATTGGTCGCAAAGTTATTGTAAGTACCATTGGAACTTTTCATGAAACTTAACTGTTTTGAACAATTATTATTTGGTTACTGAAGCTTTATGTAATATGCCGTTATTTATTTATTTTCTTACATGCGTAAATTATAAAAATAATATTGTGAGCAGCATCAAGACTTGAAAGAAACAAACCTAGTATAATAACTTAATGACATAAAAAAGTGTAAATTTTAAAAGTATTTATAAATAAATAGATAAATATAATTAATAAATAAATAAAACAAATGATAAATATTAAAAATATAATAAAGTAATATTTTTGAGATATTGCATCTTTCTGTTTTTAAAGTTTTAAATTATTTTACTCTTTATGGTTTGAAAATAGAGATGTAAAATTTTTCTACTATATATTGATAAGAGGGTGTCTGCTGGCTATAAAAATTTTTGTCACTGTCATTCTAAATTCGACGGTTTTTGATTATTTTTAACCTAGATAATTTTTAGATGCTATTTCTCAAACAAATTTGAATTTATGGAATGGGAAATAAATATATCCATGTTTGAATTATAAAAACAGAAAGTATGAAAATATCATTAAGACTGGAAAGAAACAAACCTAGTATAATTTCTTGGCCATCAAAAAAATAGTGAAAAAAAAATTATATTTGATATTTTTTTAAATAGTATTACATCCTTCTGTCTTTAGAATTATGGTAATAAACATAAAAACGTCTTTTCAACAATTTGTTTGCAAATTCACTAAAATATACCAATACAGCTTTCATTGCACTATTAAACTTAAACAAGCTTTTTTGTATCCATAATAAGAGATATTTTTAGTTTTTTTTTATTGTTTTTAGGTATTCAAATGTGGTATAAATTGAAACTAAAATACACAATATATTTTTAAAGCCAATACAACCATAAAAAATTATACTGGCTAGTATATGTAAAGAGCTTCAAACTCCCCTTGATTTAATTGTTCTTTTTTGTTGTTGCTTTTATTAATTTAATTTAAAAATGTGTGTTCATAGAAAGGAGATCAAATAGAATGTGTTCCTCACAACAGTACAGTTCTGAAGTGCGAAATTGGAAATCCAATGAACAAAGGATTTGTAAGTATATTTTCAATTTCAATGGAGAATTTTTATGATTAATTAACATTTTATTGACTCCCTTTTTGAAGATTTCTCACACTTTATTGTATGTGTTTCTTTTAAAGATTTTTCATTTTAGCATTTATTTGATTGGTTCAAAATTCACTGATGCAAAGTGTATAGACTCGTGGACCAGATTGAGATTGTGAAACATTTCAAATTTGACTGCAAATAGTTTGATAATATTAATATGTTGATGAAAATAAAATGAATTAAATTAAAATAATGAAAATGAATAGATGAAAATAAAAGCAATTAAATCATTTTTAAAATCACAAACAATATTTCTCCCTTTAATAATTTATGAAATTTATATTTGCTGTTTACCTTACCAGCCATTCTACTTTTTTTGTATACTTTTTGTCTAAATTTCTGAGTGCTCAGAAATAAGATTGAGTGGTAGCAAATGTATGAATATAACCGATAGCAGCCTATCTACTTTTAATTTTAACTTCAACTTCTCTTGATTCTTTGTTTCAAAACTATGTTTGATTGTATGTTGCATCCTTTTTAAACTGACAACAGACATTGTTCAGCCTTTCTCAAAGTATTGGATTCTAAATATTTCCTTTCACTTTTGTAATCTTATATGTTTGTTGAGAAATATAATTAGAGTTATAACTTAAATAAAAATTCCAAGTTTGCAATAGTTAAATAAAAATTGCAAGGAAAAAAAACTTCTACAAATAAGGTTCTTAATTTAAAAAAAAAAAAAAAAATGGACAAGTTTCCTGTTATAGATATTTGCTTTGGTGGGCCAGACTATTAGGTTAATAACTTCAAAGCTTTGAATTATGTTATTTATAATATTTTGTTATAAAATTTTTATTTGAATTAATTTCTTTATTTGACACCAGTGTGTGTCAAATAATAGTAATTTTGGAAATCTGTACATATTTCTTGTAAATGAAGGCTAAACTCATTATCACTAGATTCTCTAACAAATATTACTCTTAATATTTCTTGAAACGCTATTCACAGAAAAATAAAACTATGCATTTCCGGAAGAATGAGATTTCCTTCATTCGGTAGTTAATACAAATTTGCTTTTAATTTTAACTACATGTTGAAATGAAGTTTGTTCTTCCTAAAATACGTAGATTTTTTTTTGTCTCAGTTTCCTCAAGAAGTATTAATAAATAACGCCAGTTTTGATTCTTAAAAAAGAATGTTTTTTTTTTTAAACTACTAATTTCTTGATAATATGTACTAATATGTTTAAAATAGTATTGTTGCAAAAAGTACAATTATACAAAATGACTAAATTGTTGTTAATACTTAATATGTGATTAAATACTGAATTCTTTCTGCAGGTTGAGTTTCAAATTCGATTTAGCCCTAGAAATGTTTCTGATGACGAAAAGCAGTTGAAATTTATTTTAAAAGCCAATACGTAAGTTTATGAAACTTTCTCATCTTTCCGACTCTTACTATTTATAATTATCTTTGAAAATTAATAAGTTATTTATATGTTTTTATTTTTTAGAACAAGCATAGAAATAGCACCTGAAGAAGATTATGTTCTTCGTGCTGATATTGTTAGGGTTGCTGAACTAGAACTTAGAGGGTAATTAAATTTTTTTTTAAAACTTTGTTTATTTAAGACCTCCCAAAAATGTATTCACCTTTCTATTTCTTTGGTTTTGAATTATAGATTTTGCATCTTTTTTTTGTTAAATTTTTTATTTTGTTGTAAAATCAGTTTTGATTTCAAGGACAACTCTTTTTTAAAGTATCAAAGTTGTTCTTCAAAATTTTTTTTCTGGTTTTTAGTGATAGAATTAAAATTAGTGAAAAAAAATATTAAGTTGATAACATAAGTCAAACAATTCAAGGATTTTTCCTAGTGTAGATGGGTGATTCTTGACCAAAGAATTTCTTCAAATTTAAAGTCTTCAAAGTAATATAAATTTTTTTTGCACACTTCTTTAGTTTCAATTATTAATATCTTACAGACAGCAGCGTAGTTTATTGACATTTTCTCGAGAAAGAAAATAAAATAGAAATTCACCAAATGTTGAATGCCATGAAAATGACATATTTAGCTAAGAAGTTTAAAAAACACTCATTTTAAGTTAATAGTAAGTAACTCAACTTAAGCCTTTATGTTAGATGGACTATAAATTGCTTAAATTAATTCTTTTTATCCACTGTACAAAGAATCAAAATAATATTTGTTGCTGATATGTACAGAATAAAATTGTGTATAATAATCAATCATTAAATAAATAAATAACTTTGATTATATCCAAGCATATTACAATCATACATAAACTTGGTATTAGGTTAATATTTGCTTTCCCTCCTTACAGTATTAGCAGTTAAAAAAAATATCTGGTAACACTTAAATGTCCTGGCATTCATAAGCCAGGAAAATGACAGCCAGGATAGTGACAAATTCGCCATTTTATAGCATATAACTTTACTTTAATTTAATATTTTAGCCTAAGGCGTTTATATTCTGTAGAAAACAACATGATTTCTTAAAATAACTCAGATAAATCTATGTAGTTTATGTTATTAATGATTTCAAGAAGCCAGGAAAATGACAACACAAAAACCTACTCACCTTGAAAAAATTTTTGAAATAGATTTTGAACCAGAAAATTGGTTCTTTATTCATGCAACAAGACATGTTCATATAGGAGGGTATCTAATCAATCTATTAACATAAGATATTGAATGCTGGCTCTATCTGATTATAAACCACTAAATAAAAGTAGTCAGGAAAATGACAGATTTTCTTGGGACAAACAAATTATTGACAGAAAAAATTCTTTTAAACAGAAGTTTTTGTAAATAATACCCTCTGCTTATATTCTAGAAATGCTTACACCGGTTGAGATAAAAAAAAAAAATGAGATATTGAAAAATTTATGAGAAGTTTTGAAGCTAGTTATTATTGGAAACATTGTTTGGGATATGCCAGAAACATGAAATTTTGAAGTTCAATTAAGTTTTTTAACTATACAAAACAGTCAATGCTAATGCAAAGTCATTTTAAAATGCTAACAGCAATGTAATTTATTAATTTTTTTAAAAAACGTTCTTTTAGTATTATAGTATTAGATCTAGGAGCAAGGAACAGTGATTTGTCATATTTCGTGAGAATCACCCAGATACAGAAATGTAGTTGAAGCCTCTCACAAAAAAGAAAAAAAAATCACAAAATATAGGAAATTTAATTCTCATCTCTTTTTGTTTAAAATAATAGATTGCATGCATTTCTAAAAACTAGTAAATGAAAGAAAATTTAAATTTATTCTAACTGAAAGGATTTAAATTTTTTTTAACTGTAATTTCTTGCGTTCAATTCTTTAGTTTAAATATTTGCTCAATCTTCTACTTTTTTACAACTTACCAACCCTACTCAACTATATATCTATTGACAGAACAGCATTTCTTTTTATATAGTAGCCCTAAAACTAAAAAAAAACAAAAACAAAAAAAAAACAAAAACAAAAAACAATAAAAATAATTTTGATACCTGAAATTTATGAGTGGTTTTAACATAAACAATATTATTATATAACATAACATATTATATAACATATATATTATATAATATAACAACAATATTTTTAGACTTTTGAAAGTTTCTTTTCTGTATCAAGAGAGGAGACAATTGTTTCATTAATTTGGAAACACTTGTTGTATCCTTTTTTTTTTCGATCAAAGACTTGTGAAAGTGTTTTTGACAGAGGAGAAAATTGTTTCAATAATTTGAAATTTTTTCTTATTGACTTTTCCTTTGTTTTAGTCAAGAACTTGCCAAAAGCAAATCTGCCAAATTTGCTGTATTATACATTTATTCAAATTTTTTTAGCATTCTTGTCAGCTTATATCTTGCCACTATATCAATGTTATTTATATCCCTTTCTTGTGTCTACTTTTTAACCTGTCTACTTTTTAACCTTAACTTAATTTCCTTGTTTCTTTTAAAGGCTTAATTAATTATTATAATTAATTGTTTTTATTTATATTTCAGTGTTTCAAATCCAGAACAAGTTGTTTATGGGGAACATTTTGTTGAAGAAGAAAACATGAAAACTGGAGAAGACATTGGTAGCTTAATTATCCATACCTATGAGGTAAACTTTCTGAAAAATGATCGAAATGTGTTTGATATATTTTAACTTGAAAGTAATTGTTAACTAACTATTATACTTTTTTATTGATGCAGAAGCCTGTCTCTTTTTGGGCACTTTTTTTTAATAATGAAAATAAGCAGATTTGTTTTCCTTTTTCAAAAAAGAATTTTTTTTTACATGTATGCATATGTATATATACATTATGCATATATACGTTATGCATATATATATACGAGGGCGGTTTTGTTGTATACACTAATAAGTGATGCATGCGTTGCAACAATTGCTTGCGCCATGTCTTGCCACTCCTTGGGAACAACTGTGCTTAGATAACCTGTACGGTCAGCAATGCGTTTTTAGTCGGCAAAAAACCTGTGTTCTGCATACATTCATGGATATATTTGTCAAGTTTAAGAGGCTTCCTACTGTCATGCTGACAGGAAGTTTTACTACTCCATGACAGAGATTCTCTCCACAGTTCAGTCTCGATCTTTATTGGACTTTTTTAGTTGGGGCGTTTTGGACCACCCCTCCATGAAGCCCAGACCTTGCGCTAAGTGATTTTCATCTTTTACGATATTTCAACCACCATTTTGTCAGCAACCAGTACAACAATGACGAAGACGTGAAAACAGTCGTGACCTCTTGGTTATCGGAGCAGGCAGCAAGTTACTGTTAAAAAGGTATTCTAAATTTAGTTGTAGGGTATGATAAGTGCTTTAAGCGAACTGGGCAACTATTTTGAAAGAAAAAACAGAAACGTATGTAGAATCAAAAAATAAATTTGCTTCATAAAATTTTTATTTCTTTTGGTTTTTATTTTCAAACAGCTCTTTCTAACCTGCAATTTTAATATGAAATTGATTTAAAATGAAAATAAAATCAATAAAATAAATTGTTCACCTGTAAATAATTTATCTCTCATTTAACAGGGTTTTTTTTTTAAAAATTCTGTTTCATTCTTTTTTTTATTCTGTTTGCTGTGACATTTGAAACCAATCAGCAATAGGGACGCCTCTGTAGGGAGATGAGTAAGGGATGATTTGCTTGCAGTTTTCTTCAAATAAATGTTAAAAGCTTCCTTAGAATATAGAAATTTGTTTTAGAATTCAGACGCAAAAGAATTATCCATTTTTTAATTGTAAATTTCATTACACAAAAATTGAGTGAAAAATTTTAGTTTTAGAAGGGGTTGTGTCCCTTCATTTATAAAATGTAAAGTGGCTAAATCCCCCTCAGCCCCTCCCCCCAGTTGTCCTGTTTATAGACATTTTTTTACTCCATGAAATTAAATAATTACCTTTTTTTCAATCTAAAAGATGGTATTCACAAACATAATAAGGGCTTAAAGAGTTTTTACACAAAAATTTAATATTTTTCTTTATTGTATTAGTTGAAGGTAAACTTTATTTAAAAGTTATTTTAAAATTTTTGAAAATGAAGCTTGCATTCTTTGCTTATCGATAAGTTAATTAGGCGGCATATTGTGAATGTTTACCAACATTACCTTAAAGAACATTAAACATGTTTTCTTCTAAAACATTTTATAAAAGTGTTCAAGTTTTTTAATTAAATTTTTTTTTAAAATTAGCTTCTTTTTTTTTAAAGTAAAAATCATTATGATTGATTTTAAAGTTAGGTTTTTTTCAGTTTTTGAAAAAAAGGCTGTAAATAAAACCCTTTTTAAACATATTATTTTCAATCAACCCCAATATAAAAAAGAACACACTTCCAGTTTAACTAATAAGACATTTCTGGGTGCATGAAAGAAACGTTTTATTTTATTTCAATTAAAGTCACTAATTTGCTTTAGTAAAGATGCACTTCTAAATTTTGTTTAGAAATATCTAAAAAAATACTTAAATATTTTTTTCATTAAAATGAATTTTGTAAAAATACATTTCCTTATTTATAGTTTTCAAAAGCAATTGATGAAAATATTTCTCAAAAAAGACAAACTTGCTTTAAATATTTTCATTAACATTTATAATTTATTAATTATATTGTTTTTTCAAAGCTAAATACAGTATACTCTCGATGTCTAAGTTGAATAGACGCTAAAAAAATTTCGAATTAGCGAGTTTTTGAAAGAACAAGTTCAGAACTAAATATGTTCTGAAAAGTAGAAAAACACATTCTAAAATATTACTCTAAAAAGTAGAGTCATGAAACATAAGAGTAATTTACTATTAAATATGTATGTAATGATAGTTGACTGTAAGTCTAAATACAACAATGATAATTTTATTTTTAAAGGTAAGAAAAAAATAATTATGATTTTCCGAAAAAATTCAATTTGTATTTTAAAAAAAAATTCAACATAATAAGCTTTTAAGAAGAAACTCTTCGTCATAGAAATTCAAATTAATATTTAAGTGGATATATAATGAATGTCACGGAGAAAAATATTTTTTTGACATAACAAGGTTTTCAAGATATTTTAGTTGGAAATATCAAGAGTATATTGTACTATCCACATTAATTAAATTTTTTTGGCATACTTGAATAGTAATTATAATTATTCATTTTTAATTATTATAGCTTATTAATTACGGTCCTTGGAAAGCTAAGGAGGTTGAAATTCACGTGAAGTGGCCATACCAGACAGAAACTTTCACCAAAAATGGAAAATGGTTATTATACCTGATGGAGTCTCCTAAGGTAAATTCAGTTAATAATATTTATTAATTAAGTAAAAACTTTCATCACTTACTCCAGAATTAAAGCATATAATTTTCAAGTGTTCCAACCTTTTTTGTACATCCGTTTCATTATTTTTTCTATCAATCATTTTTTAATTATTTTGCTTTAATTTTCAAATCATAAACTCCATTTCAATATTTTGTATATTGTACCTTGAATTGATAATTATTTTTTAGTAAACAAATTAATGACCCATTTACTTAAATTTTATCTTATCTTTATGTTTGAAGAGGGAGTGACTAATAAACACAATACTAAAGCCTTATAAAATTTTCAAAATTCACCCATTTAAAGCAACATTTGTTGAAAATGTTTGACATCATCTTTAGAAAACTTAGCTACTTTTCTTCGTATCTAAACTTTTCAATTTGTCCTGATTTTCACTTTCAAATGGATTTTTTTTAAAAATTGTATTGACTCTTTTAATTTTTAAAGTGTTTATTACTTTTCACTTTTTTGGAATAAAATTAGTTTTGCCTTTAGGTGTTCTATGTGTTTAGGTTGTGCACACAGTTTTTTTTTATGGATTGTTCACATCTATTACTTTTTTTTTACTAAATAAACTATTTCTCTTTTGAAAACTAGGTGCAAGGTAATGGCTACTGTGTATTAGACCAAGAAATAATCAATCCACTACGATTACAGGTACTCTATTAAACTATTTATTTCAAAGTTAAGTTGAATATTATTAAAAGTTCTGTTCTCAATATTTTCTAATCTGCAATTGGCTTGATGTTGATCTATTATCTTTTTTGAAACAGTTGTATATTCCATTTAATTTTACATTTATTTGTAATTTTCATTATTAATTTTCTTTATAGCATATATTATAATTTTCTTACATGCAAGAAATTACATCCATTTTCTAATAATATACTAGTAAATATATATTTTTATATGTTGATAAAAAATTTTAAATTTTTTTTTCTTTCTTCCTTTAGACCGGTTTTTTTATTATTATTTTTTCATTTAATAAAACATGTGTAATCTATCTTTAAAAAATTAAGTATTGAAAAGAATACACATTGAGAAAAACGGTTACATTTGAAACTAAAATTATCCCTTTTTGAAAGTGAGATTTTTCTTTTTCCTGTCGATTTTCGCCACGTACTATACAAAAGCGTGGCTTTCACATTGTTCTATTCAATGTTTTCACAATTCATTCAAACACAATGCATTTCGGACGTACCGTTGGTTCGTAACGTATGAAAGCGAAAATCATGTTACATGTTTGATGAAATACTTAGGAGTCCGTATGTGTATCTACTGAGCTGATTTCAGTGAGATTCATGCACTCTCATGTTCAACTCTGCTACATTTTGCAAGATATTCTCAATTTCTTGCTTCATTTTCCACCCTCTGAAATCGTACCAAAAAATCTTTCGATCTTTTTGTGGTGGTTATGTAATCAAGAGAAAAGTACTTGGTCAGAAACTAATTATTTATCATGATCATGTAAAATTTTTAGAAACTATTATACATTCAATGTATATAGTGCTTATAAATATTTGTTTTGTGCTTAAAAAGTACTTAAAAGGTGCTTATTGTTTGTTGAAAGATTTGGTTACGCCCCCTGTACTAACTAGTTAATAACTTAGTAAATATATTACTTATAAGATTCAAGCAATAAAAAGAACAATTTTAGATCTTAAATAACTAAAAAAAAGTATAAATTATTTAAATTATATAGCCTTATTTACAAGCATTCATGTATTCAAATCAGTTTAACAAAAGAGTTAATAAATCTCAAATTTTACAGTTGATGATTTTACTGTGACAGTTTTAAATATGATTTATGATCTTGTATTGTTAATATTTCAGGTTAAAAGAGAAGAAGACCCATATATTCGTGAGATAGAAACCGAATCAATCAAAGCAGAAAGATTGAGGACAAAACGAGACGTAAATGAGGCTCAAGCACCAGAAGAAATTCGATTGGACCCTCGAACTCTAACCATAGCTACAATGGTAAGTTAATCAAAAATTAATTTTTCTTAGATATTAGTTTAATCTGTTCCATCTCTTCTGTAAACGGGGAATTGGTTCCTGTAAGTATTACGAAAATCTATTCAGAGTTCTATTCATTAAATTTTAGATATATCTTTATTTGTTTTAAAAATAACTTAAAGCATGTTTTTACAAGGTTTAAAAGAGATTGTTTCAGAAAAACTTTCATTATGTGTTACTTTGTTTCAAAACTTAATATTTTACTTCTCAAGACAGTTATTCATATTTTTGTTAATCATAAAATATCTTGACTTTAAAAATGGACATTCACTGGATTGCGTTAAACATTTTATCAGAAAATAGTAAAAATATAAAATTTTTATCCAAATATAGTTGACTATAAATGCTAATGAATTTTAATATTAAAGTGACGACATTGCATAAAATTATTTTTTTAACTACAATGTAGTGTTAAAAATTGTATAGTTTATGTTATAAATGACCAAAATCAAGAGAATGTCGACTTTCACCAATGAATGTCAACAATCACATAGTCATTTTAATGAATATTCCGAATATTTGATATTAATTTATTCGTTGATATTATTATATTTATTTGATATTTTAATATCTGCTGAGGATAAATTAGGAGAAGCATCAGTGTTCAAAGTACCGGTTAAATGCATACCAAACAGTGGCACTTGACCTTAAGAAAACGTTGATGCTGGTGTGGGCAAACTTTTTTGGTTGAGGGCAAAAAATCAAAGAAAAAAAAGTTTGGTGGGCCAAGTAAAAACATTTAAAATAAAAATAAAAACGATATAAAAATTTTATTTTAAATATTTAATAATATGAATGAAATTTCAATTTCATTTTTAAAAGTTCCTTATATTGAGGTTCCAAGTGAGATGTATTTATTTTAAGGTACGAGGCCAAATGTTTGCCTGTTAGTCTACTTCTGAAATGATTTTTTCTAAGGTTCATTGTGTAAAAAACTTGTTCACATATATAAGATGAAGCAAACATAGCACTGGCTTTCTGGGCATGAAATATTACATTTGGGAAACTAGCTTTTGGTAATGATTAGTAAAACTCATACTTTGGCATACTTAAAAACAACTGCTTCAGTTGGCACCGATCTACGGCTACTCTATAAAGAACTTCTGCCAATTGAAGCTGTCTGAGCTAACTATTTTCACCAATTAATGTTTTGTAGAACAAAAATAGAGAAAATAAGAGGTCATCAGTACTTTGTTAAAAAGGAAATAAAAAAAATAACTTTAAACAAAGTAGACAAGAAAACGAATTGGCAAGTTAAAATTCTATCCGCAAGCCGGATAAAACCTTCTGGCATGCCACAGTTAGCCCGCGGGCTGTAGTTTGCCCATCCCTGTTGTAGGGCATTCCAAGCAAATGTATACAGGGCATTGGCACTTAACTGGACCTGGTATATATTTTGGACATTTATCAAAGCGACTATGTGATTGTCAAAATTCATCGGTGGAAGTCAACAACCACCAAATTCGGTCATTCACAGTAACACATATAAAAATTAATATTATTTGATTTTAAAAAGGACTTTAATATTTTGATTTTCTGAGTTTAATTATCATTTCAAGTATTTTATAATATTTTTTTATTTTTGAAAAAAATTAGGACTGTGATGAAGGAACTGCTAAATGCCACTTCTTCAAGTGTATCTTCAAAGATTTACTTCCAGATAAAAATGCTCTCATTAGTATTCGAGCTAGAATGTGGAGCAAAACTTTTGTAGAGGTTTGTCTACATTTATATTTTGTTGAACACTTTTCATCACTTTTTCTATTTATCAATCTTTATTCCTTTTACATCCTATAGTCTTAATTAAGTGTATTTGTGAGCTTCGAGCTTTGTAAAGATTTATTAGTTACTGTTGTATTTTAATGATATTGCCTCTTTTTATTGAATAGTTTTCTTATTTTGGTTTTTCTAGACCATTTTACTGTTACTACTTTGATATAACTGTTTATTTACTTGATTTTTTTAACGCAAAAACCATTTGGTTTAGAATTCTGAATGTTTGAGTAATGCTCAAACTAAACACTTCTTGCACTTTTGATAATAAATTGCTTGACTTCAAACCTTCGCTTGTCTGAAAAAACTTTTTAATTGTTACTTTTAAATACTGAGACATTTTATGAAAAAAGTTGTTTTGTTACAAATGATTAAAAATATTAAGTACAATCAAAACATAATGAGTCAGAGGCTGTTTTATAGATTTTATTAATTAAGCATTTGTCTTGCTGTAACATTAGAGTCTAATGATTAGACCCTTATTGCCATACCCGTAAAATGGACTGACAGTTGCTCAGTTTTTATCAATGCTTATCACAAGCATTGCCTCCCATTGATCGATAGGTGCATGAATCTCTTATGTCACACCAACAACTAAACTTCAATTTCAAGCCTTTCGCCATTTATCTGTAGTTTTGGTTTAATGACTGTGTTATTTGTTGACTGTTATTTTCTAATGAATCGTTAAAAAGAAATTAAATAATTAGTTTTATATTTTTTGTAAAGTAAATTAGTACATTGGTTTTCTTGTATTTTTCAGGATTATGCCACTGTTGATCGAGTGGATATTGTGTCCCGTGCTAAGATTTACTTGGATCCCAGATTAGATATACAACAGGATACTAAGAATGACTTTGCTTCTGTAAGTAAAATAATACAGGAATGCTGATAACCACCACTAATGAATGATTTTAGTTTTTTAAAATTATACTAAGAGTAGTGGTAGACAAAAATGTTAGTCCAAATTTTTTTTAGTTAACTACAATTACTTTATCCCTTTTTGTTGAATGTAATGACTACAAACTGCCTTTAAAATGAAATCACTAATTTAAGGAGTTGCCAGAAAGGTTAATTTAAACCCATGTTCAAAATGGTTTTGAATAATAAATATGCTTTTTTAAGTATGTCAATATTTATTTATTCATGTTTACATAAGCCATTGTAATTAACCTTCCTATTTTTATAACTTTCTTGACAGAGAATATTTAATTTAAGAATTGCTAGGAAATTATCAAATGTTTGCGATTTTGTCCTGTGTTTAATGTTTTTTTAAATTTCCCATCTAAAATATAGTACATTGAAAGTTGCAGAGAATAGTTATTCCTTTCCATTGGAGTGATGTGTATTCTTTTAGTGTTTCATGTGTATACATTCACATTTGCAGGTATGGCAGTTCAAATTAGAAGCAAACAACTTTAAAGACAGCTTTTGTTTGAGGGCAACGTTTACACTTTTCTGAATTACCGTTTTAATATTTCTCGATAAAACTAAAATAAGTATTATACAATAGCAGTTCAATTCAATACTATCATCTAAACTAAACTCAGTAGTGCGGCAGCCCATAGGGGGCTAAGGCCTACTGTGCCCATCTCAGTCTCCAGTGTTTAGTCCCCAAATATGCTTGAAAGTATAAAAGGCTGAGTCAATCGACCCGAGGATCAATACTATCATCTTGTACCTTCAAAGTAGCTCACATCTTTGTGGAGAATCACTATAGAGACATTTCAACTACTAAGCTATCATCATGATATTTCTATTCAGTCATTGTATACTTGTTAATCTATATTTTTTATTTATTCTCCATATTTTTTAAAATTCTTAGAAAAATTGTATTTCTAAACTTTTTTAAAGTATAAATATCCATGTTTAACTTATTATATACTTTAAAAGCAGGGGCACACTCTTCTTTCTTTTTTAGAAAAAAAAAATTCATAAATTTTGTAAATGTCTTTTAAGAGGTTGTCTGCCAGTGATGAAATAATGTATTGGGGGTTATTGTCTCATCATAGAAATATGTTTTCTCCTGAAGAGCACTTTTTAAAATTATATAGTAACTATGACTGAAAAGATGTAATACAGTGTCACTATATGTATCATACTGCTTACTAAGTATTATTTAGTCTTTTTTTTATTTAAACAATTTTTCTTCATACCAGTATATGACACGTGACAGGCAACAGAAGAAACTGTTGCGCTGCACTGACACACTGTCTGAAACAAAAGAGTTTACTGCTTTTTTTTACAATTAAAACTTTTATTTTTGCCTACATATTTGATAACTCGAGCTGTGTTTTTACAGTTTTCTAAACACCGGTTATTTATTTTTATTTTAATAAAACCTGTTCTATTCTTTACAAAAAGTTATATGCCTTTGAAAGTTTAAACCGTAGTTATATTACCACGGAAAATTATTTCCTGATGTAACTACAGTTGTATAAAAATAGTTCTCCGACTTCAGAACATTTGGATTACATATTTATAATTCCTGTAAGATTCCTTAATTTTCCTCACAAAAGAAAAATATTTCTAAATTTATAAATAATTTAATGTCTCTAATTTAAATTTAAAACCGTATTCAATTGTTTACTATAACATACAAACTATAAAATTCCAGGTATTTGCAATCTAATTTTCATGTTGTAGATTTTTTGAAAATATGTATATATCTCTAAATTAATAAATAATTTAATGTCATTAATTTAAGCTTAAAAATGTTTTCCGTTGTTTATTGATTACTACAAAAAATAATATTTTAACTATTTGTGATCTAGTTTTCATGCTGTAGATTTTTCTTTGTTCTTAAAATGTGCAACCTGTGTTTATAGTAGTTAATAATTATTTTATGAAAATATTTCTAATAAATAATTGTTTCATTAATTTTTAAACTGTGTATTGCAGGCTGTGACAAAAGCTTTGCCAGATCTCCCGCTGTATCAGAAACCTGAAGAGGTTCCCCTTTGGATTATTATCTTAGCTGTTTGTGGTGGACTTCTGTTGCTCATACTACTCATATTTTGTCTCTGGAAGGTATGGTCGTCGCTTTGTGTCGTATGTTTATACATAATGACCTTAGTTTTCCCCAATGGGAGATTGTCGTATTCAAAATTGCACAAAAATTACGCTCGTATTTACATCGAATTTAAATATATAAGACTAATGTGTACAAAATAATGCTTAACTTCAATAATAATCAGGAAACAAACAGAATAATTGAGCAGATTTTTTATAGTAATATGTTCAGTGCGCCAAGTAAAAAATGAACCACCTTGAACTAATGATCACATTCTAGGACTCAATTTTAATGGTTAGAAGGGGTGACCTCAAAATAGACTAATTGATAAGTGCAGATGATATCTTAAGTTACGAATTCAGACTCAAAAACTTATTTTCTCTGGATAAACATAACACATTTTTTCGACAGCTTCAGATTTCCAATCTCGAAATATAAATAGTTTTGTCAGTCTAGTAAATGAGACTCCAAAGTTTGGACCCTTTAATATTAAATTTACTTTTTGCGTATTTCACCATATATCGAATACTTCTTAAGCGAATTGAAAAAATTTTGCACACTGTTATAGAGATCGTTTGTCCAAAGACAATTCCATACAAAATATAACTTTTAGTAAAAATTTATGATTTTTTATTTAATAATAATCGGAAATTTTTTTTTATTGTATGGTATAAAAAAATTTTATATTATTTTAAAGAATGCAATTTTAAATGGCAAAATACGGAATTGGAGCGAAAGCGGTTCAAAAGTTCCTAATAAATCAAATTTTGTATTTTGCCATTTAAAATATTAAATTTTGTATAAAATTTATTTTTCTTCTGAAAACTTATCATTAGAGTTGCGGTAAGCTTAATTGAAAGAAGAAATTGTGGAATATTTCAAATATACTTAGAAAAAAATTTCTGCTTATATTATTGCAAAACATTCAATTAAAAAAAACCTAACACCTGGCATCTAACCTGGGCATTGAAACAAATCTGTTTCAGTCTTGCCCTTGATGTCTATGATGGCACTTTGCTGTAAATTTGTTTCTATGGTAACTAGACTAGACTAGACTATGGTAACTAATAACTTTGACTAGAGCTTTTAAATTTTCCAGTGAATTTTGAATTGCACAAGTTTGTATTCTAAAATTGTTTATAAATCAATAGACTTATCTGGACTAATAAAATACTTTTCTTTAAAATGATTTGTAAAAATTTTAAAATTCACAGAATTTTAATTTTAAATTGGATAAACTTTGTACTCATATTCTATTTATAAAACTAATACTGTGAAACCTTTGTAAGTTGACCTCTTGTGGGAAAACAATTTGATGCTCTGCATAGACATGTGGTCTACTACACAAGTTGCACTTTATTAGGTTTATAGGAAAGGAATGCTTGTCATTTTTCTAATTCCATATAAATTTTTCTCTAAAAAATCCCTTTGTAAAAATTTGAATATTTACAGTATTTAAATTGACATATAGATATAAAAGTAGCTGTATACTTAATGGTATATAATACTTTTTCTTTTCCCCTTTTTTTTCTATAAAGGAATTTTACAGTCAAAATTTTAAAATTCTTCCAATTTAAACAGAATCTTTTTTATTTATTTTAGCTTGGATTTTTCAAGCGGAAAAAACCGGAGTACATACCTGCCGAGCTCCACGAAAAGGAAAGAGATCCTTACTCGAATGGATATCCTTATTCATAAACATTTAGATCTCTTAAATATTTCAATCAAGAAATCTGTGATGTGCATATTAAAAATAAAAGCCTATATACTCAAAGACCCTTATGTTAATAATTTGCGAGCTCCATAAATATATTGGCGCTACAATCATGTGAAAAAATGTGTACATATGTACAAAATATTGTACAATATTTCAACAAAAGAATATTGACTGCAATGCCAGAATCAACAGGTTTGATCATTTTTGTTTTCGTTTTTTTCATCGCCATTTATACTGCCATCAATCTAATCATTATTTTAGAGATGTCAAGTGATTGATGTAAAGCTTTTTCATCCGAAATGCATTGTGATGTGTGATAGAGATACTTTGAAAATTGTTTTGCAAGAAAAGAACAAATAATGAAATATATTTAGTTTTTGTTAATAGTACCTATTAAATAAGTTCTGTATTGTTTAGTTATATGCTATTTGTCTGAGTTTTCTGTTCTAAATAGAGAATGAATGGATTGTTTTACTTATGTACAGTAGTTTTATTGAGAATGCTGTGTAAAAGAATTAAAACACATTCTTTATGAATGAATTTATGCATTAATGTATATTAGTTTATGTATATTTTATCAGCCTTTTTATTGGCAGCTGAGACTGTAATGTTTGTTTTATTGTATAGACTTTGAAACAGTTCCTGTTAATGGCTATCAATTGGTTGGCCTATGTTTTCTTCTTAAATATTTTAAGCCCAGAACTTAAAATTTTATTACTACTTTTATATTATTTTGTATTTTCCAATTATTTCTTTCAAAAAATAAGGATAAAACTCAAATATTCTAAATAATGTACTTTTTCCAATTGAAAATAATTACTAGGCATGGGGTAAGACTAAGAAATCTTGCCTAGGGTCAGGTGCAGCCTTTCTAAAAATATCCATATTTTTACGCATGTAGCAGTTTTTTAAAAATTAAAAAATTTAAATGATTAAAAAACATTTGGGGTTACTAATATAAAGCATTTTTTTTAAAAAAACATTTTGCAAAATTTGATAAACATTATAAGATTCATTTCTAAAATGAAAAAAATAAGGAGACAAGCTTGAAATGTAGTAATTTTCAGAGTATTATAAAATAATATTAATATTTTCAAATTTATTTTTAAAAAAAATAATAAAATGCACATTGGATGCATTTTTGACAAAAGAAGTGGATATTGACTGGCAATTTTTTTAATCACCATCTGTTAAAGTTAAATTTAGTCAGCCAGTGGCAACCGGTTGTTTTGCCCTATATTATTTGGTAATAATTTTTCTTTCATTTAAATTTTTTTTATATATTTTAAAATACTGAGTATCATTTCTAACCGATAGAGAATAATATTTTGTAAATAGTTATTTGTCAAAATTTTTAATTTAAAATGTATGTTAATAAATAATGTTAATAAGTATTTTTTCACGAATTTTGTAGTTGATAAAATTTTTTGAATTGTTTTTGGTTTATTACTTAAACATTATTTTAATTTAACTCAACAAAAAGTTTAGATAGATTTTTGTTATTATTTTTTGTTAATGTTCATTGAAATGAAACAAAATAAGTCTGTCAAATTATCTAGAACAATAAAAAATGTGCTCTTTAAATAAATTACAATGCTTCTTCTCGTGCTAAATTATGCTCTTAAGGAAAAAATTAACTATGTATTAATTTCTTTAAATACTTATTTTTATTCTCTGTATGTATTAATTACAAAAACAATTGTTTGTCAGAGTGGTGCTCAAACTCATTAAATCAAAATGGAAAATCGTTAATTTTTGAAATCCATAATAAGAATCAAGGTACTATAGTTGTTGCGAACAGCCTGGTCCTGGCACATAATGTAGTGAAAAAGTGTCAAGACCGGACAATTCACTTATTGTAAACCAGACCAAAAGCGTTACAAACGAACCTGGTCATAATATGGGGGAAATAGTACTGCCAATTGAAAAACAACCTAAATGCTTCATGGTAGATTTCAAGAAATGTGACTTCTCTTGCTAATGCTAACAATGTTAAAATATAATTTCAGAAAACAGATTTTTAAAAACGTTAATTTTGATACAAAAACTTTTGTAATATGTAGTTTATCATACAAAAATGCCATCTATATAAAAATTTCAATTTTGAATTAAGCTGCTTACGTTGATTTTTTTATTGCGCGTCTAAATAGGCATTACTCAAATATATTAAATTCTTCGGAAGAGTTCTTTTTTAAGAGAGACTGCAACTTGTTAAAGAGAGCAAAAGTTTAATTATGAATGAAAGTTTTTTTTAACATAACCTGTTTTTGTTTCCTATAAATTAAAACAAATCTGATTTACGCAATATTTATATAGTATACTAAATCAAAACTTAAGAATCTTAAATTATGCTTGTTTGATTTATACAAAATGTAAAAACTAAAAAAGTTTTGAAGAAAAGTGTAGTTTATTTACTTAATGATCTGATTTGTTTATTTTTGTACTTATTTTTTATTCAACTCCCAATTATAAAAATTACCATATATCCTGTTGTATAAGTCTACCCCCTATTTTTGATTATGAGGTAGCAAGTTTATCTTATGTATGTCGGGCACATAAGTTGACCGATGTAAAAATTATTCTTAATTTTTTTTTTCTGAACGTAATTTAAAGTATTATTTCTATTAAAAACAACTATATGTAAACCTTTATATGCCTCGATATTTCAAGAACAAGGAAGGTTAGACATAATTACTAGTGTTTTATTCGATCCCCTTATATTTTTTTTAAATTTTGGGATTTTGAAAAGTTGACTTATACACCAGGATGTAAGGTAATAGCTATTTTAATAATGCATATGATTAAAATTATTTTCTATTTTATTTAATGTCTTTTATTTGTTTCCTTAATTTTTTAAAATATTAATCTGCGGTGCTATGTTTTATCTACCAAGTATTTTACATATCATTAATCATAGAATCTCATTATTTTGTTGTGGTTAGAACTACCATCATCAAAGTATTTAATTACTTCAAGTAATTATTTAAAATAATAATTTATAGTGATTAAGCTTCCTGTAAAAAAATATTTTTTCTGTGCCGAGTGATTTTGTAGATATTGTGCATTTTATTTTGTTTATTAGGAGTACGGTCAAAATATATTTGTATTTCTTCATTTATGGATTCGATTTATTTATTATCCATTATTATACCATGGATGCTTTCTTTTTCTTTTCCGATTGTACTCCTTGTTGAAATATTGCTTTTGTTGAGATTACTTCAATCTTTTTTATTTCATATTTAAAAAAAAACATGTATAATAGAAATGTTACATAAAGTTCCTTTATAAAAATTGCAAAAATTATGCATGTCTGTGTAAGTTGGTTGTGCTTTGTTTTAAAAGAAATATTAAATTGTATATTTAATAATGATTTTTTCTGAATCAAACTCTTGTTTTTTTATTTTCCAGGAATTTTTATTAAACGTTTGTGCTTTATATGTCTGACTGTCTTTCAATAACAAAATCGCAAGAGCATTTATCTTCCAATGAGGTGAACCGGGTTCGAATCCCAGCATCCGTGGCTGATGGATGCGAATCACGCACCGACCACAGTCCTGACGTAAAATATCCTCAATGGGTTAGAGTCATCGGATCATGGGTTAGAGTCACCTTGCCGTTTGGCAAAATGTGGAACGTTTTTGTGTTTTTCCTCCCCATTTAACGCTAATGCGGGTTAGTTCCATGTAAAAGTTCTCCACGAATTCAAATTTCTCCTAATACTTGATCCAAGAATTCCCTTGTCTTCTGGATTGGGTTCAAAATGACAAGGCTATGGAGTTGAATATTAGTAATCGTAACCCCAAAATTGGGTCGGCTGTTCAGTGACGGTTATAAAATAAAATTATTCCTGTGAGCTAAAACGAAGCAACTAAAAACATTTTTTTTAAAATTTACCTAGCAGAAATACAGAAGTTATGTATGGGTATAGACATGATGTCCAAAATGTATGGAAACAGTCAAATAGCTTATGGAATACGCAATGGATCAAAAATCTGAAAAAAATTCAGTTAGAAATAATTTCAAACGATATACTCAATAATACCAAATTTTAAAACTAGGTACCACCCCCATGGAGCAGCCTTAGCCTCAGTATCTAAAGAAAATTTGATGTAATGAGGTTGATTTTTTAAAATATCAAAAGATACTATTTTTTTTATTTTATTTATTTATTTTGTCTGACATGCGTTTTTTTTTTTTTTTTTTTTTTTTTTTTTTTTTTTGAAATAGCAGCATTTTAAGCTATTTTTATCCCATCTTCATTTTACAATTACAGTTTCATCTATTAGCCAAAATGCAACAAATTCGAGCTCTTGGCCGGGATAGCCTGGTCGGTAGGGTGTTGGCCCATGCCCAAGAGGTCGTGGGTTCGATCCTCGCCGGCCGAAGACTCCCCGTGTAGTAAAATGGTGACTGATGCACGTTAAATCTGTCGAGTCTCTAAGTCCTTCATGTTCCCATAACAAATCAATACCTCTGGGGGTACTGATCCAGGAGTTTCCTTGTCTTCTGGATTGGTTCAAAATTACAAGGCTACGGAGTTGAACATTAGTAGTCGTAAACCCATGAAATTGGGTCGGCTGTTCAACGACGGTTATAAAATAAAATAAAATTCGAGCTCTTTTTTTTTCTGGAAAAACAAACAAAACAAAAAAAACAACAGGTGTTTCACATTTAAGATTTTTAAGTTGCCCCCCCCCCCGTTCCATTCGCAGAAAATTAGAATAAGTTGGATTAAGTTTGTATCATATGCAACTTTTGAAAGTATTTCTTATGTAGTTTTTTATTTATTTGTTCATTTATTTATTTGCTTTTTAAAAAAAAATATTTTTGATACAATGTATACTTCTTGAGTTACATATTCGATGATTTCCATCCATTTTTGACACCTTACATACATGTAGCGATTTGGGTTAGGATTATTGTTGCGAAAACCTTGATAAAATTATTTTGATTTCGATTTCAGATCATTTCATGTACGTGATTATCAGTGTGTTAATCATTGAAATTGCTCTGTGCGGAACAGCATAAAATCTCTTATAGTTTTCGTATATCAGTGAAACTTAATACATACGTTGTATGGAACATGGGAAATAAAAATTAGAGTTTAAATTTCGATGACTAGGAGAGAAAAGGACAAAGGCAAATTTTATTTAATCATAGCATAATGAAAATGTATTCCCTTATACACATGCTTAAAACACGTTATTGTGAGTTCAATTATATCCTGAAGAACGTGCTGCACTATATCCTTCAAATTCGAAGCAATATAATACTTCTAAGTTGCAGGGCCTGCGCTAAGCACTCGCCCAATGCGATAAAATCCAAAATCTGACGGATAAAATTGTGTTTTGGCGAATGATTTTTTCCTACTGGAAAGAAATTAAAATTTGCCCAAATCTATTAAAATCTTTCTGAATAATCAGTATTTTTTATTCGATTAAAGTATTTTCCGTAGATAACCTATTAGAATTGGGACCAAATAATATAAGCCTGAAACAAACTACCGTTAAATAGTTTTCTATGATAAAAAATTATTAAGATTTGCATTCGGCGAAGACACGAAAATTGGCGAATACTTTTTATATTTGGTTAATTTGCTGGCTAATAATTTGACCCAGGACCTGAGTTGAACCATATTATCATGCTTTTTAAATTTGATTACACGATACTAAGATTCAACTTGCGTGGAAACATCTTCCAATGTAACGCATTTAGAGGCTACAGCATATTTGCCCCGTTCATGATACATGTTTCAACATTGAACCGATTTTTCTGCAGTAGTCTATGTTGAACCAGCTAGCATTCGTAACTCTTCTCCATTATTTATTCTCCAGATTTATTTTATTATACCATTTAATTTTATTATTTGCAAACAAAATCAAGTTCAATCAAAATCAGGTGGTTCTGATGGGGTTTGAGATAATGATTCTCAAAAGTATATATTATTATTGTGTAAGGCAATACATTTTCGTTTGTATTCAAGGTTTTTTTAGCGAAAAAATGTTAAATAAGCGCGAGAAAAATTTGCAAAAAAAGAGGAAATTATAGAAGTCCTCAGTGTTTGAAAAAATCGATAAGCCACCGATAATTGAATGTTCTGTAACCTACCAATTAAAATTAATAAATACTGTGAATGACCGATTCTGCTACTGTGAATGACCGATATGGGTGGTTGTTGACTTCCGGTGAATATTGACAATCACATAGTCGCTTTGGTACATGTCCGAAATATATACTAGGACTAGTTAAATGATACTGCCTGGTATATATTTGCCCGGTATGCCCTACATCAATGTTTTCTTAAGATCAGGTGCCACTGCCCAGTATGCATTTAACAGGTTCTCCACACAGTCATGTTTCTCTTAATCTATCCTCAGCAGATATTAAAATATCGAATAAATATAATAATATCAAAGAATAAATTAATATAAAATCGGATATATCGGATCGGGATTTTGGACATTCACCAAAGCGATTATGTGGTTGTTGACATTCACCGGTGAAAGTCGACATTCTCTTGATTTCGGTCATTCACGGAAACAACTCTAACTAAAATTGATACTATTTGATTTATAAACTGTTCAGAAAGTGGAAAATTATTGTAGTCCATAGTGATACAAAAAAGTCTAAGAGTCAACCGATTTCTGGGTCGCAACTTATCTTAAAAAGTAATAGTTTGTATTAATTTAATTAAAATAGTTACAACAATATAAGTAGTTACGCTCAACTTGATATCATAGAGAAAACATATCATGAAAAACACAACTATACCGGTAAAAAAAATAATAATATTTTGCAATAGATTTGAAGAAATAAAAATGCTTTTCTATTTTGATATGTTGTTCTATTGCCAATCTTTCTTTTATTAGATTCTACGTTTTGCGGAACCATAAAACCGTGTCATTATTGCTCCGAAGTTTTTAAGATTATTATTATTTTAACACAATTTATTTCAAAAAACTAGATTTTTAAAGAAGCAAGGGTATTCGTGCAATTTAGGGTTATAAAATGTATAAATAACTATTAAATAGACTTTATGATCCAATGAATCTATGTAATGATGCATATAGTCTATAGTTGTTCGTTTTAACCAAAAGAAAATGTATGTCAACCAGTTTATTGTGATCCACATGCATATTTTTCTTATGAGCCTTGAAAATCGTGGGTATTACTCTTTCGATGTTGGCAACACTGATTGAGCCATAGTTAACTTTTGAAAGGAATCGTTGAATAATATGGCATTTTTTTCTGCAATCTGCTACAATTTTTTAAAAATCATTTTACAATAATTTTTACTCTTCCTTGTTAAATTGTTTGCATAATATAATAAATGTATAATAAATAAAAACAGTTTTCAAATTATTTCAACGCGCTTTTTCAGAAAAAGCATTATTTTATGATATTTAAAATAAATAAATTCAAAAGAAATAGCAGTGCAGCCGCAATTTTGAAAAAGTGCAATAAACGCAATTCTATATTTATTTAATTGTTTTGATATGAGAAATTTGTGGAAACAGAATTAATTTATTCAAACTTTGAATACTTCAAACTCTCAATAAATCAAATCTTATAATTCGATTGAATACAGAAGCGGGAATTTCAACAGTACTCCAAATTATTATGTTTTTATTTTTTTCCAAAATGGGCAGGGGGAAAATGCGTGGTTAAAAAAAAGCGGATAATGAAATAATTTTCGAAATTAAAATATCTAGTGGTATGCACACATTGAATTAAAGAAAAGAAAAAACGTTACGTTAAACATACATTAAGTAGAAAAGGAAAAAAAAAAAATCTGAAATTAAATGTTTGGATGATTACGTACTAAGAGTCTTAATTCAAAGGATTTTAAGTCCCGCTGTGGACTGATCGTTAAGACACGGTTCCCAGCAGATCACCAAAGTCAAGCATCACTGGCTGCGGTCAATGTGCGGGTGGGTGACCACTTGGATCAGTCTGCGTAGGGACCGAGGGTGTGCGGTATTGGTCCTCGTTAAACTGTTCTACCGTAAAGTGCTCGATTTCGAGTGCAGGTCGTCAGGCTACCGAAGCGGGGGTGCCATCCCCTCTGCAGAGGATCAAAATTGTGATGGCATGTCTTCGGATCATCCTCAGGGATGTTTCCCAGACCGTCGCCAATAGCCCATTGTGCAGCATTAGTGCGACGTAAATTAACTACATCTACATCATCAAAGGATTTTAAATTAAAATACGCTATCTAAATCGGTAATCAAAAATTAAGTTGCAAAACTAGCAAAAACATGCTTTCTTTGAATAAACATACCCTTTTCTTTCCACGGATTTAAATTTTTGATCATCAAAACAGGGGGAGGGAGGCGGTTGCTGCATTCTTGGAAATATGATCCTAATAGTCTAGATCCCAATTTTTTTCGGCGATGGAATCCAATAGGATGAACCGTCTTTCAGCGGAACCTCAACTTCATAAACTAAAGAAATAAGGACAATTGCGAAAATGTATTTAACAATAAAAAAGTTGATTTTAAAAACACTTAATAAGAGAAATGAACCCTGGTGGCTCAGGAAATAGAGAGTTCGTCTTCTAGTGAATTGAACCGGGTTCAAATCCCAGCGATGACTGGTCGATGCGAATTCCACATCCAGCTTGAACCGACCAGTGAGCTGGCGTAAAAAATCCTCAGTGGTAGAGGGATCAGGGGTTAGAGTCCCTTTGCCGTCGGCCTAACCGTGAAAAGTTTTCGTGCTTTTCCTCTCCATACAACCCAAATACGGATTAGTTCCATCAAAAAGTCCTACGAAGGTAAATTTCTCTCCATACTTGATCCAGGAGTACTCTTGTCTTCTGAATTGGGTTCAAAATGACAAGGCTACAGAGTTGAACATGAGTAGTCGTAAACCGGAAAATTGGGTCGACTGTTCAACAACGGTTATAAAATATAAAAAAAATTAGAGAAATTGAGCCGCGTTGGGGATAGTGCATTCAACTTTCAATGAGGTAAACCGGGTTCGAATCCCAGCAATAGCTGGTCTCGCACCGACCACAGAGCTGACGTAATATATCGTCAGTGATAAACGGATCATGGGTTAGAGTCCTTTTGCCGTCAGCCTAACCGTGTGAGGTTTTCCTCTCTGTGTAACGCAAATACGGGTTAGCTCAATCAAAAAGTCCTCCACGAAGGCAAATTTCTCCCACAACTTGAGCAAGAAACCCAAAAAATTGGGTCGGTTGTTCAACGATGGTTATAAAAGAAAATAAGACAACGAAGGAATAATCAGTTATTATGTCAGGCTATTAAATTCGAAGTCACGGAACTGAATCTTGTCTAGTTATCAATTTATTTTTGGTGCAATATAAGTTGAGATTGAATGAAACAACCAGAAATATGGTTTTCTTTGTAGTTAAATATAAAACTAACTGCTATAAAAACATTGAAAATTGTTATTAGAAAAGCATATTTCTTTATTAACAAATTTGATAATTTTATTAATTATCATTCAAGAACCGCGACCGATAATCATGAAAGTTTTATAAATGCATCATTTTTACATAATGTATTAAATATATTGTTATTAAAAAAAACTATCTTTTTCAATGACATTTCACTTTAAATAATTTTATACCGGCAACCGAAATCTTACTATATATAAATTTCGAATGATGGTGTCGCAGTTGTTGTCAATACCTTTTTAGTGGCTGGAAAATCATATGGTAGGATCCAGTTTTCTCACATTAAATTTCATATTGGTTCTCATAAGCATAAAATTGATATAAGTCATAAAGTTAATGTTTTCTCATAAACATTTTTGTTTCCCTAATTTGTTGTAGTTCATTTACGTCACAGTAGAGCTTCACAATGGGCTATTGGCGACGGTCTGGGAAGCATCCCTGAGGATGATCCGAAGACATGCCATCACAATTTTGATCCTCTGCAGAGGGGATGGCACCCCCGCTTCGGTAGCCTGACGACCTGCACTCGAAATCGAGCATTTTACGGTAGAACAGTTTAACGAGGACTCATACTGCACACACTCGGTCCATACGCAGACTGATCCAAGTGGTCACCTACCCGCACACTAACCGCAGCTAGTGATGCTTGACTTCGGTGATCTGCTGGGAACCGTGTCTTGACGATCAGTCTACTGGGGGACTCCCTAATTTTAAGGTTAAAATTACCTGCACTGTTATTATTACGTTATTTATTTATTACGTTAAAGTAGAATTACATTATTATTATTATTATTAGAATAATGTAATTCTACTTTGCATTTTTAGATAAAATTATTTAAATCAGTGTCTGATCTTATGAACCATTTTACAGTTATTATTTTCACCTAAGTCAAGCATCACTGGCTGCAGTCAGTGTGCGGGTGGGTGACCACTTGGATCAGTCTGCGTAGGGACCGAGGGTATGCGGTATTGGTCCTCGTTAAACTGTGCTACCGTAAAGTGCTCGACTTCGCGTGCAGGTCGTCGGGCTACCGAAGCGGGGGTGCCATCCCCTCTGCAGAGGATCAAAATTGTGATGGCATGTCTTCGGATTATCCTCAGGGATGCTTCCCAGACCGTCGCCAATAGCCCATTGTGCAGCTCTAGTGCGACGTAAATGAACAACATCAACAGTTATTATTTTTTTGGTGCGAGTTACATTAATATACTATTATGAATGACGGTTAAAGGTTAAATGATTTAGAACTTAGCTTTTAACAAAGTGATGAAATTGTATTTAAAATAAACATCCGTCCTTTTGGTAAGCAAAAATATCAAATTGCGGGTGTGAACTCACCCAATTTATTCTAACAATATACATTTAATTTTAAATGTTATTACTTAGAAAAATGATTGATGTTCACTTATAGATCTCAGTAGTATCAGAAAGGAAATATTTGGATGTGTTCTTTTTCATATATATTTTTAGTTGAATAGTTTCATCTGTTTTATGCCGAGATGCAGCAATTACTACGAAACAATTATCGGGGTTGGTGAGCGTCACCGAACAGGGGTCTTAGTGCACTAGTATGAAATAAATAATAGATTGTTGTTTGCAATAATTAAAGGCTTCAAACGAATTTCCTAACTCTGAGAACACTTTTCAACGGAAGGCAAGGGTTCCGCTGAGCACCATTTCGAAATTGCTGATTTAGAGAGAGGCCAAAAATTTAATTCAGCTTTTATGCTAAATTCACTTTCTGCGTTTTTCACCGTATCTCTGAAATTTAACTCAGAATTGGGTACTTGCACTTCGAGAAGAATATCACGGACGCCCTCCGTTTTTAAGAAAAATGGCGTGTTTAAGTCGGGCTAAGTTTCTTCACATAAGTTAGAATATTAATTAACGTGAAGTCAATTAAATACAGTGCCGTATCGCACATTAGATTTGTTAAAATATAATTCTTTCCTGTCTACGTCTTTTATTTAACATAGATTTAGTATTTATTTGTGCATTTTATTGTAACCGTTATGTTATATATTTTTGTTTTGTGTACCTGGCAACTTCGATGCATAATTAGTTTGTTTGTGTTCTACATGGCTTCGTGCCTGTCTTTGTGTAAATATATAGTCAAAGAATTAAAATCTTTGAGAAAGAATTTAGAGAATGTGTCACTTAAGAGAATTAATACTTGGAGGGCTAGGCTAACTCGTAATAGAATGGTAAAAACAGTTGCTAACGTTAACAAATGCCACGTTTCAACAGTCATACCAAGATACCCACACTTAGTCACTTGCAGGCATTCCATTATAAAACTCGTTAATTCAAAAATAATTTTATGGCAAAAATAATTTTTAATGCTTATTATTTTACTTAATAACCGACGTAAATTGTTTAAGCTGTAAGGTATGAAAATTTTTACACCATGTTAAAGCATGTAATTTCAAATTAAAAAAAAGGACGGAAAATGTGTGTGAAATCGATTAAATAGTTTCTGGGGTTTAATTTTTTATTTATAAAACAAAAACGCGCATTTTTATATTTTCATTTATTATAAACTATTCTACCAATTTCATTCAAATATTGTATTTTGTCATTTGATATTGCCCAGTATAAAATAACAAATATTTGCATGCTTAAATATTTAATATCTTTTTCGAGCATTAGGAAATAAAGCAATAAAAAATAATAAATAATTGTTATTGCTAAATTAAAAAAAAAATTTTGAGAGAGCCCACTAGAGTTTTATGTCGGGACCATATCTTCTAAATTGTGGCTACCCACCTCCTCTTATTTTGATAATTGTGAATCCAAATCCGATGAATAATTATTAATTTAGAAAAAGAACGTTTCTGCATCTGGTTTGTAGCTTAATCAATAGTTTACAGAAATTAATCCCCATATTTGAGATTACCCTATTAAAAATTTAAGATTAGCTGAGTGAAAATCTGCTTATTGGGATATAAGTTACTCACTTTTTTTCTTTTCTTTTTCGGTTCAATGCAAGTATATTCTAAGCATGTTAAACTGGAAGAAAACATATTTCAATGCACCCATTATTGTTTCTAAATGTAATTTTTGTTTACATATTTGAAAGTGATATAGAAAATGTTTCACTATGTCGAACTTGGCGCATCTGAGCTTTTTTTTTTTTTTTTTTTTTTTTTTTGGATTCTAACCATGATTTTAAGTACAGAAGTTTGCCAAGTATGACGATAAAAACGGTTTAAATTCTTGTGTAGATGATGTTTGGAACAACAATCATAAGATTTGGCACTGTTTCATAACAATGTTTAGCATTTCACTTAAGATTTAAACTTAGTTTTTTACTTCGATACTTTAAGTTGAAAAGAAACTGCTTGTATCAGATTTGTTATCATTCATTTATTTGTCTCCAAATTGGAGTTGGAGTCGAAGAAAGTTTTTCCAGAGTCGTAGATATTGGATCGACTCCGATTTAAGATTATTGAATTATAGATTAAAAGGGGAACAGATGATGATTGTATTAAAATTATTTACATAAATATTCATAATTATGTAAGCAAAAATATTATTCTAATGAATGTTAGGACAATTATTTTGATTATTTTTGCTTAATTAAACACATTGGAATTTTTTGAGTCTTTGTTAAGGAAAAAAAAATACGGAAAATTATTGAAATTTTCGAAAAACCGATTATAATAACAAATAAATTACTAATAAATTGTCTTTTAATTTATAATTTCTAAAACTAATTTTATTTTGCTAAGTAAATCAAATAAAAAAAAAGGAATGAATTTTTATCATTTGTAATAGTTTCTTTCTTTATGAATCATCACTGACCTATTGTTTTGTTTCCGATACAAGACGTTTACATATATGTCCGTGAGTGATTATTAGCTTATAATAATTTTGTACAATTTCAACATTTTGTGCAAATACATTTTTTAAAATTTATTTCTTCAACTGTTATGTTATAATACAAAATGTAATTTCAAATAAGTTATTTTTACTTTAATCGTGCGTACTTAAAACGTTTTAATATATAATTTGAAATAAAAAATATTTAATATTAATACTTTCTTGGGATTCGGCGGAAATTTTAATAGAGTATAAGTCGCAGCTGGAGTTATGAGTCTGAAATTAGAGTAGAACATATAAGCTACCAAATCACGAGCATCGGTTAAAATAATGACATATTTGAAAAAACCGGGTAATGCTAAAATTGAAATAGATAAAACAATAGTGGATATGCGAGTATACTGATTCTTAAAATTACTAAAATGTTTTATTTTTCTTCAAAAGAATGGGGATCACTTCCTCTAAAAATGGAAATTATATTGTAATTCATTCGTACATATGGTAATTCATTCATAGAGTATTTGAGAAATAATATTTTAAAAGTCCATGCTGTAAAAATATTTAATTACATTTATTTTGTTTCGATTGGATATTTATTTTTAGTTTGATTAACGAAATATTCAAATGAGAAAATATTAGTACTTTATTTGAGTCGCTGAATTCAGTGAAAGAATCAGTTATTTTTTTTTTTTTTTTTTTTCACGTACGTTACGTTTTCTGAACATATAGGTGTGACATAAGCAGTGCGGATTAAACGTACTCGGGGCCCTAGGCCATTCAAATTTTTGGGGCCCTTAGATAAAAAAAATTTTTCTCGTATAATTTTTATTTATTCAAATATAAAAGTATTTATATATCTTTTCATTTAAGAAAGCATATTTAAAATAAAAATAAATAATAATAAATTAAATTATGCTTTATTTTATTAAATTGGAACTAAAAAATAATCATAACATTTTTTAATCATAACATATATATTTGAAATTGATTTTAAAAAAAAATCATTATTTTTTAAAATTTTTTAAAATTTATTTTCAAAAAATCTATTTTAAGGGAGCCCCTAATCCATGGGGGCCCCAGGCCATGGCTTAGTCTTGCCTAATGGGTAATCCGGCACTGGATATAAGTAAAGGTGTCGACTGTATTGTCAATATCATGCCTTCGAACACGAAATTGTGGAGCCTTAACCTCTATTACACCTTGGTGCCATAGTGGCTTTTACTCAATAATAAATTAATATTCATTTATTGAGTTGTAATTGAATACAAGTTTTCAAGATTAATTTGTATAATGAGTAAAATTTTCCTTTGCCGTCAGGCTAAGCGTGCGAGGCAGGTTTTCGTGGTTTTCTTTTCCATATGTAACGCAAATGCGGGTTAGTTCCATCAAAAAGTCCTCCACGAGACAAATTTCATTCAAAACTTGATCCAGGAGTTCCCTTATCTTCTGTATTGGGTTCAAAATTACAAGGTTACAGAGTTGAACTTTAGTAGTCGTAAACCCGAAAATTGAGTCGGCTGTTCAACGACAGTTATAGAATAAAATAATCTTGACAGGTAGGTCAAATCTCCTAAATTTCCCCGATAAGCACACTCTTACTTAAAGTGTCCATTATTTTTCAAATTGAGTTTTTTTTTATTATTTATTTTTTAAAGAAGAATTCCCTTGATTGTTCTGAAATGTCGATCATACATTTTTCTATGGGAGTATAGCTGTTTATTCCCGCTAGTCTATCCACTGGCAGCACGCCTATCCATTTCTTCTCGCATTTCTTCAAGAAGTTGGAGGAACAGCTTAGAACAGGGTATTGCCGATAAGCCCCGCAATAAAGCTGTTGCAGAATTCAGACTTGTGGTGGGCCATGATTACCTGGCGAACCACCTGTGCCGTATCGGCATTTTCGCTGACCCAAATTGCCCGGTATGCTCGAATAATGAACTTATGGACAGAAACCATCTATTGAGATGCTCGGCTCTGCGTGGGGACTCTGAGGTGAGACGCTACAGGAGTGCACGACATCTGTTAATGAGACAGTTACTTTTTTCTTTTACTTGTTGTTCACCTTTTTTGTTCACTGTTTTTGTAAGAGTTTGTCATTTTCTTTTGCCATTGGAAATAATAATAAAAAAATTTCTTTTGTTGTTGCTACTTTTGTGTAAATTAATACTCTTTTCATTCATGTATATGAGTGACAATCATGTCCACTAATACTTTTTTCATTCATGTATATTAGTGACAATCACGTCTATTAATACTTTTTTCATTCATGTATATTAGTGACAATCACGTCTATTAATACTCTTTTCATTCATGTATATGAGTGACAATCACGTCTATTAATACTCTTTTCATTCATGTATATTAGTGACAATCACGTCTATTAATACTTTTTTATTCATGTATATGAGTGACAATCACGTCTATTAATACTCTTTTCATTCATGTATATGAGTGACAATCATGTCCACTAATACTTTTTTTCTTTCATGTATATTAGTGACAATCACGTCTATTAATACTCTTTGCATTCATGTATATTAGTGACAATTACGTCTATTAATACTCTTTTCATTCATGCATATCAGTGACAATCACGTCTATTAATATACATTTCATTCATGTATATCAGAAACAATTGTGAGCCGGGATAGTCTGGTTGTTAAGACGTTGGTCTCGTGTTCGTGAGAACGGGAGTTCAACTGCAACCGGCCAAAGAATCCCGTATATTAAATGATATCTGGCGCACCTTAAATCTGTCGGGGTCACAAACTCCTCTAAGTTTCCATAACAAATCGATACCTCTGAGGGTACTGAATCGAAGATTGATCGTTCTCTGGTTCAGGTCAAAATGACGACGGAAGGATGAAAAATGTGTGAATGAATCCTCCCATTGAAACGAGTTGTGACGTATGTATGTGATAAAGACGTATTCTTAGCCATAGATGGTACCACTGTAGCACAAGAAGCGCACCCCCTGACTTAAAAATCCACTTGTTTTCAAGCAGGCTCGCTGATATTGGCTAGTGGCATATTTAACAACAGCATAAACATTTGTGTTAAATAATAACATCTTAGGAATATCAGTGATATTATCATTCAAGAATATCAGTAACTTCCGTGTTTATCGATAATTTTTTAATCATAAATGTCAGTGATATTATTTAATCAATATTTTTTTTTCATAAGTGACATTGTAAATGAATAACCTTTCATTCATGAATATGGGTGACATTTGTGTTAATTAATATATTTATTCGTAAATATCAATGACATTTGAGTCAATCAATATTATTCGTGAATACAATGAGATTTGTGACACTCGCTACTTTTCATTCAGGATTGCATGTGAAACTATAGTGTTGATTCATTGTTTTCGTTTCATTCATAATTATCTGGATATTTTCATCAAATTCTTCGAAATAATTAATTATCTTGAAATTATTCAAAATATTAAAATATTATCTTGAAATTATTCAAAATATTCCATTAAAGATAATATGCTAGAAATATTTTTTTTTATCACTTAATGACTCCCAAATCATTAAACTTTCTAAATATGATCATTTGAAAAGTGGAATATGATATTCTGAAAGCTTAAAGCAAGTGGAAATGATGATTTTGACTTTTCCACTTTTTCTTTAAAGTAACCTCAAAGTAAAAATTAAACATATTCTTTAACAAGATATATTCTAAAATCGGTTTTAAATGTTTTTTCTTCCTCTTTTGTGTTGTTTTAAAACGATTGATCCACTCTTTTTTTTCCTTCTCAAATACTAGAAAAAACATTTTTTTTATTCGAGCATAAATTAACTTTTTTTTTGGAATTTTTTGAAAACAAGAAAAGAAAAAAAAATTTTTTTCATAGAATAAATATAGAATTTAAATTTAAAAAAATATATAATAATTTGGAAATAAAATTTAAAATGAAATATTTGTTTTCATTTTTTTTATTTCTACTTCTTTATTTCTGTTATCTTTCTTTAAAATTAAAATTTTATCTTAATAAAATTAAAACATTTTTAATTTTTAACTAATACACATGAAACTGTTTCTAAGAAAGGAAAAGAATATGTGTAACAAAGTTGTATTTTATAATGTCATGTATTATGAATCTTTACAATTTCTTTTTTTTTTAATTAATTTTCTTTAACTCCTTATTTTTTATTTCATTCAATCTTCTGCTATCTTTTTTTTTCACACGAAATAATTTCAAATAAATCAGTTGCCATTGATGTTAAAATTTCACCCCAAATACAGCACTTAATGCCAAGCAATGGTAACCCTTTTGGCGAGAATGATTTGTTATCATTCTTTACATGTGGCAGTCTCTTTCGAGAAGCGGACGTGGGAAGGCCGTGTGGTTAACCCTTGGTGGAGATAGTGGTGTGTCTAAAGTTTTGGGGAACACAAGGAATAATATTCATGGAATTTATTTTTCTTTTGACAGACATTTAGATAATACAAAATTGTTCTATCCAAGCCTGTGAGTAAAAGTTTTCTGTTCTTTTGACTTTGAATTTTTGAGGATTAAATGTTTGTTTACGTTTCAACGGCGTGTTCGATCACATGTTGCATCCCTACCTTACTCGCTTTAGGGGAATAACATTTTTTAGTGACAGCTAAAAATGTGTTCATAAATGATATGAAAAATTTTAAGTTTATTTTGACGCTTCGAGATAAAATTGAATTGATCAGTTTTGTTTTGTTAAAGACTTCTTATTATTCTCTTAAATTGTTCTCTCCTATTCTTTTTTTGCTTTTAATCTTTATTATTTTTTATATAAATGAAAAAAAAAATCTTAAATTTGCTTTGAGTAAGTGTGAAGATTATTATATTAAAATTATTTTGTAAGTTTTTGAAACATCTCACATTATTAATTATGTAAATGTATCAAATATATTACAAATTTGGTATTATAAATAAATGGATCATCTGCGTTAATTACTAAATCTAAGATCTAGAATTTATTTTCTTTAACCGCTGTTTGAAACCGCATAGGATGGAACAAACTGTAGAAATTTAAAATTTTACTCAATTGTGTTATTATTACTATTTACAAATGTTTAATTGGGTTCATGTTTCGTTTATATTTAAGAATTTTTCTGTTATCTACAAAAATTCAATTAAAGTAAAAATTCCTTAATGTTCTATGGAATTTTTTAACATTATATAGTTTTTTATAAGCACTTCTTAATACTTGTCTTATTATTTACAGAACTATTTTAACTTTTAGAAAGTAATGTTCGTATTAGAGTTAACAGGTTGCTAAAGACTTATTCAATCATAAATTAAATCTGTCAAGTCGAAAACTCTTTTGTCCAATATTGAAATCAAAAACTGCCGTTATAAGCATCACATCAAATGTTATTTTTTCTTATGGATAGTGTCTTACCTTAAAGGGGAAGAAGAAAAAAAAAATTGTATTTTTACAGAGAATATTCATGTTGCAAATTTTTAAAAACGTTGTTTTTTCTTATGTCTTTCCAAAACTTGAAATTATTGTCATGCATAAATATAGGAGCAGTTCTTATTTTAAGGTATATATTGATTGAATTTGCTTTTAATCTAGTTTACAATTCCAGTTCTATTAAACTATCTAGAGAAGTTCTATCCGGGTAGAGAAGACTAAAATTCAATGAAAGATTAATTTTTAATATTGTTAAAAGACTACACATTGTATCTTTGTTATTTCCTAATCTTAAGCCTTCAGTTCTTTTAGTTTACTTTTTTGACTGATTTGGATGATTTAAACTAGTTTTTGATGCTTGTTTATTTTATTGTTTCAAAATTAATACAAACCTTTAATTGAAATTATTCCTACATGTTGTGCCTGAATCCCTATTTAGACATTTTGGCAAAATAAAATTTTAAAGCAGGTTTTTTTTTTTTTTTTCTTTCCTCCCCTCCTCAAAATGTAGTTCAACTTAATTTTTGTTATAACGTTTGTGAATTTGTAATTTTATTAGTTTCGCATCATTGATATACATTAGGTAGTTGCACATGTGAATAGAAATTATAGTTGCAAATGCAAAACTTAAAAAAATAATTCGGTAATTGCTCCCAAGTATGAATTCATCAATTACAATTGAATGTAATTTTTTTCTCTCCTTAATTGGTTCAAAATCAATGTAAATGGCTAATTTAGACTACAATATTGTTTTTTTATTTTTTACATTTGTTTCTTAGAGTACTTTATGCTTATGTGCTTTTTAAATAATTTTTGACGAATTAAAAATGCGGTGTTTTTATATGAAATAATAAATTGAAAAAGTTAAAAATCAGTGACGCGCTAAATAAAACTGAAATTTGAAAATTATTTTCCGTTAAGAATTTTTCTTATCATTATTAATTTAACTACTGGCGTTAGTTGCGTTCTAATTAAATTTAAAATTTTGAAAATTAAATAAGCTCTTTTTCTCCATGTTCTACAAAATCATACTTTTACTACTAACTATGTTCTAAAATAGTTTACATAAACGAATTTAACTTTGTTAAACAATTCTTTATGAAGTGAATCTATTCAACCATTCAAAATGCCGGTGGGGAAAAAAACGTGTTGTTTCGACTGTGTTGCCACGTAAGGATTTGGAACAGAAATAATGTATGTAATGTATCTTATCTGATAACGATTAAAGAACGAGCGATTAAACAATCGTTTTGTTTACTTCTTCTATTCACAAACAAAGTGTGTTGGTCTTCTGTTAAAAATAAACAAATAAAATAAAATATTAAAAAAAATACAACTATCCAAAAAAAAACCTTAAAATAAAAATTTAACAATCAAAACTTCATATTAAAAAGGGCAAGCCCAAACATGTCGTTTTTAGCATTCTTATTAAATTTAGTAATATTTTAACAGGAATAAATTTTAATTTCCCTTAAGGAAAAAAAAAGAAAAAAAAAACTTTTATAGAAACTTATCAATAGCTTTAAATATGCTGAGAAATTGGCACCATACTTTTTTTTCAATATTTTTTGTTATTTTTAAGCCACAAGCCTGCGAAACCAACGGCATTTAGTTTTTTTCTTATCCCTCTTCTTTTTCTTTCTTTTTTAATAAAAAGCTTACGCGACCCCTATGGATAGGGGTTTACAATTATTCAAAATTCCTCAGAGTTATAACATTATGAGGTGTATGGTAAGCCACCTGCTTATGAATAGAAAAAATTTACTTGGCTAATTAGATCTAATTTTTATTTTATATTCTTAGAAATAATAGAAATAATTCTTACCAATAAGTACAAATTTTTTTTTAACGTGCTTAAAATGTGTAAAAATATATGTTAATATGTTTAAATGTTAAATATTAAAGAAATGTAATAATTTCTATTTACATATTTCATTATTTGGAATTAACTTTTGAGATTAAAAGGAAGTGTTTGGTTTTACTGGTAGCCTTGAAATTTCTTCAAGTAATGCATTAATACTTTTGTTTTTTTTGCGTGACATACAGTTAAATAATGAAACTTGTTTTACGAGAAATTATACCTCAACATCCGGGTATCTCGATATAAAATTATTTTTAAACACGATCATCTACGCGTTTAAAGGTTATAAGATGTTATAATAATGCTCGGTTTGGAAATTAACTCTCCTTATCTCCTTCTAATTATTTTTTTAAGGAAAAATGAAGTACAATAATAATGCCGTTATCGCGCAGTGTAGAGCTGCCAAATGTATCGTGAAATAATGATCTTTAGATATTGCGATAACAATATTTTTAAAAGCAATCTTGCAATATGTCGTGAATGCCACGTCTTACAATGCATATCGAATGTAACGATAATATTGCAAGCTTTGTAACTTTAAGTGAATCCTATGTTCTTTCTTATCCGTTCTATCTTTTGTTCTTTCTAATATTGTTTTTTTGTTGTTGTGAGAAACTAGTCCAATAATAATATCGTAATAATTTTAATATAGAGTTGGGCGATATGTCGTGTGTAATAGATATTATTTAGACTATCATTTAAAAAAGTATTCATACAATGCATCAGGAATATCATGTATCGTAAAATATAAATATCTAATATATCGGTTTTATCGCGAGTTTTGTCGTATACGCTACTAACGTAATCTCTATCGACCAAGATATTTTTAAATACGATAATATCGCTAACATTGTCAATAACGATATTTTTCGAGTACGATATAATTTTGAGTGTTGATGTAAATTATGAGTTAAATTGGCATAATACTGCGAGTCATTAAAAGCAATTATTTTCGTACACGAAATTATCGGTGTTATTATGTTCAATAATAAATATTGAATACGATAACATAGCAAATACTGTCGATAATGATAATTATAGAATATGATATTATGGTGAGCTTTGACATATCTTATCTGCGTAACGAACATTTTTAAGGTGTTCAATATTACATTAGATCTTCATGTAAATTTGTCATTTTGAACTCAAAGATAGCAACTTTGTGGGAATCGTACATAGGCAAATAAATAAAAAAATTTCATTTAGAAATTATAATAAAATAGGGTTCGTTGAAGTTCAAAAATTGGATTTAATGCGGTTAAACAAACATAGGACGGTATTTATGTGGATTTTATTTCATTTAATTTTTATTGTAATATTTATTTTAAAAAAATTCCATGAGTATAAATTTATTCCCTGGGCATTATGTCATAATAGCACTACGTTGATTGGTAGTCATAAAATAAGAGTGAAATAAAATATATTCCGTAAGAGTTAGTTTTAAATATTGTGAAGTAGTAAATATATCTACTATAAATTATTGCCTATAACATAAAGATACGCGACGGCACTTTTAGTACTATAGTATTATAGTTGTATAAAATATGTATAAAATAAAATTTTATTTTTCTTTCTCATTTTTTTAAAACTTTTCTTCTTCGCTCAAATTACGCATTAAACTACTTTTCCAGTGTGTTTTACTGTTTCATTGTTTACACTTGTTCTTTCTTCAATATTTACTTTGTCTAGTTTGAAGCATCAACAAAATGATTTATTGGCAATGCGCGACGACAAGAAAAAGCAATGAAACAACAGTAATAATACGGATTTTACTGACCTTTTTACGAGCCTCTTTTTTTTATTCTTTTTTTTTTAGCTGTTATAGATATTTTTAATATATATATATATATATTTAATGCACATCAAAGCTTGGGTTTTAAGTTAAGATGCTTTGACCTAAAAGTACTTAATTATAGACAAGAGTTGCATAATTGTTAGGTTATAGCAAAACTATTTACTTTGCATATTTTTTAAATGATATTGGATTTAGATGAATATTTGTATTCCAACTTTAGGCATTAAATAATTTTTAGTTCAAATTGTCTTAACGTGAGACGTAATTTCATTTAATATAATAAAAAAAGAAAGGATTATAAAGCAAAAGTTTTTAAAGTGGATTTTCTAAGCAAAATGGCTCGTTTATGAAATCGTTTTCAATTTTAAACTTTTTCAAACATTTTTTGTTGAATAAGTTGCTTTAAATGTAACAAATTAATCTTCAGTAATTTATTATAAGCTGCGCAAAATTACAAATCTAAGTCCTCAAATAATCTATCCTTATTAAACCTTTGCACTCCAATTCCGCCCTCAGTTACCACTGTAAAATTAAAAAAAATTTAAGCCTTAATAATTTGTAACCCAATTATATGAAAATACTGTATTATGTGTTTTAAATAATTTAGTGCTTATATTAGTTCAAACAGCTTTTTAAGGTACTTGGAATGTAAAGTTAACATTTGAAAGTAAAGTAAGATAAAGATTTTTATTGTATAATTGTTTAATATATTGTTTAATTACTGTTAATTTACAATTAACAGTAATAGTTTGTAAGTTTAGTTATCCTTCATGTTGATTTGTTAATCTTTGGCTTACTTGTGCCCTAAGGCAATTAATCATAGGATACTTAAAGCTATCTATCTTATGGGTTTGAATTCGAATGCATCAACATTTGTAACATTAAAAATATAAAGAATTGGTTTTAGAAAAAGCTATATATTTTTTAACCGTATAAAAAAGTTTTTCGTTTTTTTTTTTTAAATTTTATGTTCTTTAATAAATATCAATCGAGCATGTGACTATCGATTGTTAAATTCGATATCGTACAAAAAATGGAAAACTATCGATTCTATCACTTATCGGTTTGGAACATTATGCATAGTTGGAAGGTAAATCGATACTGTTAAAAAATAGAGTTTAGCTTATCTTACAGAAATATTTCATGCGGAATCTGGCAACTGACGGAGTTTCTCCAGTTCGTTTCTAAGTTGAATGTTTTCTGGTATTCTATTTCCATATTCACAAATAAATACGACGCGGGGAAAAAAATAATAAAAGAATTCAGCACCTGTTGAAAACGATATCAATTCCATAAGAGAAAAAGAGCAGACGATTGCGTAATGATAAGAAACATTAGTTGATCTAGTTCCGGTTGCGCCGCGAATAAATAAATTTCTTTTATGATATATTATTATGTTAAATACGATTATATTTTATGAGTCTCTTAGTTTATTTATGTATTTTTCTTGTTTATTATAAAAAATGCTTATCATAACTCTTAATACAAAAAAAAACGTCCCATGTATATGAATAGTGTCGCCATATGAAATTATGCTATTTTTGCGAATAATATGCTATTTTCAACATTGCTGTGAGTTTACAACAGTTACTCATGACTGTTAGGACATTTATAAAATCTTTGGGACATGTTTAGCCTATCTAAAGCCAGCGCTGTCTACGCTTATTCTGAAAATGGAGCAAAACGTCAATATCCAGAAAAGCCAAAGTTTTGTGGATATGAAAAGCGTTTGTGGTCTAATTTTTTAATATTTAAAACCTTACTACTCCGATACTGCATTATCTGGACTCATTAAATTTAGCAAAAACTGAAATGTGATTTTAATCATTTTCATCTAGGTGGGAAAATGTCGCAAAATTGGCAATTTTTTAAAAAAGTTTAATAATTTTTAAAATATTTATTTGTTTAATCTGAAGCCCAGATAATTCTTTACGAAATGATGGTATAATTAGTTGAAATCAGTGCTTTGCTTCAAGTGTTAGGTGCTTAAACTGTGGCTTTTTTTATTTGCCTTAACGACGGAGCTTAGAAAAAACATGTTAATATTGTATAACCATTAGTGGTCAGTCAACAGCTACAACTACTCTGTAACAAATGTAGTTATCTACGACTACTTTTTTCTTTTAATTGAGTGACTACAAACTACTTTAGAATTGTAGTAATTACTTCACTACTTTAAGGAGTTTGTTGGAAAACTTATTTGACACCTATGTTCAAAATGTTTTGGAATCTTCTTACATTTAATACTATAAGAGTAAGAGAATAACTAAGGAATATTTATTCATGTTTACATGTTCCAGTTTGTTATTCCAAAACATTTTTTTTTTCAAATTTGTTAATTTAACTTACAACTTTTCATGCCTTTTTCAACAGGGAATATGTAATTTAAGAAATGCGACATTATCAAATAAGTGAAAATTTGTATTGTTTAATGCTCTTTTATTTCCTCTAAGAAACTAAGTACATCGAAGATACGTTCCCTTCCTTAGAAATAACATCCATGTTTCACGAGTGCGCATTGGCGTTTGAAAGTGTAACCAAAGTGATTAATTATCTATTTTTCGTAATGGCTAGTTTAAATATTAGTTATATGTGATTTTTTAATACGTCATTTCTGTTAAAGCTCAGCTGCAGCGTCATTTTCATTGCATCCATCGATCTTTCAGTTGCATTACGACCTGTGTTAAACTTCTATTATTTTTAAGGCCTTTATAAGATTTGACGCCATCCAGTCCTTGACTTCAGCAGTCATGCTTTGACCTCCCCCTGAGTCATTTATTGAGGAAAAGGATTTTTGCGTAACACAACTTCTTGGTTCATCTTTACAGCCAAACGATGAAAATCATTAAAGACTGGTTTCTTTAAATTTCGTCCACATTTTCTTTCGCCGTTAAAGGTGTATTATTTACCCTCCAAGAAATGATAATGATTGTTTTTTGGTCATAGAGTTTCTTAGCTGATCATTACTCAAGGTCGTTACAAGAATTGTTTTGGTGCAGATCTGACTTGCCTGAAAAAAACGAGAAAAAGAATTTTTTCCCCTCCCCTTAAGCATGGCGAAATTAAAAGTAAACAGTTTTCTCATCGCTTTATATAGCGATGCCAAATCGCTTGTAACCTAAAGCCTTTCCTAAACATTAATTTTCATTTATTTTATTTTTATTCTTTTTTTATTATTCTTATTATAAGAAACTTTATAATTAGGATTGTTTTTGCCATTCAGCACCCCTAGATTCAAGGCTAAATGGGAACGTTCAAATATCACGTAAGCATATTTTTTTTTTTGGTGATATTAGATCCCGCCCCTTTTGTTTGCAGAATTAAGAAAATCTCTATCTCTCCATTGCTAGCATAAGATTTTTTTTCAATATCTGATTTTTTTTTCACAACTGTAATTATCTTTGCTATTTATAAGAGTTTATATTTATTAATTCAAAAAAACAAGTATTTGAGTATTACTTAGATGTGCCCTCCTTGGCAGCAAAATTAATCGTAAACTTACTCGTTTAAGTTTGATCGGTTTTTGAACTGCAATTTTTTTTTTCATACAGTGATTCAACAAAACAATTCTTAAAACTAACTAAGGAAATAAAACTGACATTAATATAACAATTTAAAAGTGCCGTTACTAGTGTGATAAATCAGCTAACAATTGTTGTAATGTACTGAAGAACTGATATATCTATAATATACTAAGCAACTAGAAAACGTTACATTTTCTAGTTGCTTACGTACATTGTGTAAAATGGAACACCTGGAACTCATGATCCAATGCTCGAATTATCACCTACAACGATTAGATCTTTTTTTTTTTTTTTTTTTTTTTTTGAATTGAAATCCGACACAGAAACGTATTTTCTCTGATTAAACATTACTTTTTTTCTGCACATTTGGATTATCCCCCCTTAAATTATGGGGTAGTAGCCGCAATGTTGGGAAATGTAGTCCCGTTCGGTCAAATAGTTTCTGAGTTATCAAATTTTAAAGTCGAATATATTTAAATTATTATTTCTCAATAATCGTCCAATCACGCTCAATTTTTTTTTATTTTTCCATATAAAATTACATCTTTTAAAATAATGTAAAATTGGTGTACTTTTCGACTAGTATTGAATCTGAAAAAAAAAAAAAATAATAATAAATGATTATTAAAAATTATTTAGTGTATGGAAATATCTGTAAATAAACGAATTTTATAAGTCTGTGCAAAAATTTTTTCGTTTCATTTTAAAAGTTTTGGAATTATGGCGAATACACAAAATTTAAAATTAACATTAAGGGGTCCATACTTTGGACGGTGCTTCTGACCAAGTTATTAGGACCACATTTCTCACATTAGCGGCTAACCTCCCCCCCCCCCATATTTCGTGGGTGAGTACTCCAAATTTGTCCGCAAAAGAGTATGTTTTTTTTCCAACGTAAGCGTTTTTGTATTTACCTTTGTTTTTTAAAGTATCGCCTGCTCTAGCAAATGAGCATATTATTTAAGGTTAGACACCTTTAGAATCACTATGATTTCTTATTTGCTTGAAAATTTAATCTTTCGATCAAAAGTTATTCAGAATGTTCCGAGTTTTTTTTCCGCACTCACTCGAGGAGGATAATGAATGTGTGGAAACTATTGTTATAATGATGAGAGAACTATTTTATTTTATGACCAATTATACGATAAAACCCATAAGGTCTTAAAAAAGTATTATCTGAAAGTCACACTCTTGTTATATAGGCATTCTGAAAATATCAATTTGTACCTTTTAGCTAATAATTCCACATCGTCGTTAAGCTTACATTTGCCGGACGATAAAAACAAACAGACTGGCAAACGATATTATTGTATTCTTAAAGCTTCTGGTTAAATTTCCATGTTCGAAAGAAGGTTCTGTTGAACTCTCAAGTAATTAGTTACTTATTGGTTGAGGTCTTATTAATATGTTTCTTCCAACCTCATTTTTTGCTTGTCTAATCCAAGAACAATTGCTTCTGAGATTGTCTTTGCCGCAACTGGAACATTGCCAGCACAACATGTTTGTTTCGTAGTGTGTTCTATTCTCATTGTGAATTTGGAACATATTGGAATACATTTTTTATCGTATTTGCTTCATCTAAACCTTTTTATTATTATTTCTAAGTCATCTGTCAGTTATGGTTTTTAACTTCTTCCGTTCTGCAGAGATTTAAAATTTCTTTTGAAACTTAAGCAATTTAATATTAATAGTCCATGAATTTTTTTTTTTTTTTTTTTTTTTTTTTTTTGCAATTTTCTAATTTTTTGCGATGCTGCAACTTTTAAGTTATTCCTCTAAACTTTAAGAAATTGAATACAAGGTTAGTTTTCCGAATGACTATTAGGTATAAAGAAAAAAAAAAGTGTGCACTGTGGTTATTTCTCTTAGCTTTTAATTAATTAAATGATAATCCTTGATAAATTACGAGAGTAATAAGGAAAATTAAATTTCACTGAAAATAACGTTTAAAAATCAGTTTTTTTTAACGTTGCTTTACTATTTGATTTTAGAACAAGTTTTTATGAAGCATGGCTTTTAAGTTATTTTTCTTCAAAATGTTTGTTTAAAAAAATCAGACGTGTTACGAAAACATCTTCAATTAATTGGTTTAACTATGAATTTCTATAAAAATAATTTAAATTAGGTAGCATATAATTTACAAAAAATTTTTAATTTGGTTAACAATTGAATTTATGTAAAATAAAGAAAATTTAACAGTTAAGTGGATAAAAACTGCATTTAAAGTTTTCAATTGAAGCGGGTACAGATTGAACTTATGCATTTAATTAAGAATTGAATTTATGGAGTTGCAGATGTTTTTGGAAAGTAGTTTTATGTTTTAAATCACATACACAAGTTTAGTTTCATTGTATTTTTCGTTTATTATCTATTTTAAATACAATCCAAATAAATTATATTAATATAAATTTTATTGTATTTGTTTTGTGCTTAAAAAATATTGAAGAGTGCTATTCGTTAAAAACTTTTTTAATGGCAACATACCAAAATCCATTCTTAATTTCCCGTTGTCTTTTTTTTTTTCCTAGTTCTATTTATGCTAGACTCCGGAAATACATCAATTCTGAAATGATAAAAATAAACTCATATATTGTCATTGTTTAACAAATATCTACACCGATCGTAACCTTAACATGTTTGTAAAATCAAGCAGGGAGTTGCGTTTGTCGAATGTTACGTTTCTTCTCTGTTCTGCGCCGTCGGTTGTTTACCTTTGTTAACAAAAAATAAATATACGAAGAAAAAAAAAAAACGCTTTTTATTTTAAATGTAACCTGCATTATCATAGGCGAGCCGACCACAGGAATCAGTTCGTGAAAAACATGCATCAAGTTTGAAAATCAAGAATTTTCCTTTTATATTTAGTTTTATTTATTTTCGCGTTGCCATTGCTTTATTTATTGATTTATTTTTTTTGTTGCTTAAGTAGGTACTTAAAAATGTGTATTCGCCTGTAGCCGTTCAAAAATAATTCACACTTTTTTTCCAATATTTTCACCCCCTCCTCCCTTTGCTAGAAAGTACCACACTTCACATTAACCCCTACTACCCACCTTGTCACGTGTCACACTGATAAACAGAACCAAACCAATTGTTATGAATTTTATTTTTAAACTTTAACTACGCGTTTTAATGACATTATGATGAGCAACAACGTTTAGATGCGTACTTATTTTTATGAAAAAATGTAATTCAGTGTTTTCTTTCAGCGTTTTTAGAAGGGTGATGCGCCGCCCTCTTTGCCCTTTTCGTAAAAAGCAGCTGCCATCCTTTAAAAACACTGCCTTTTTATTCTTATTTCATAATTAACAGTTTAAGTAATATTTAACAGTTTAATAAATATAACAGTTTAATAAATATAACAGTTTAAATAATTATCACACACTGGTAAAATTATTTGTGTTTATGGGTTTAATTCTGATCACTATTACAGAAATTTATTTTGTTAGGGTTATAGTCATCTGGGTAAATTTGTATAAGTTTTTTTTTAGGAAGGGGAGTTATTAATGAATTTTTTTTAAGTCATTTTAAATTTTTAAATAAATATTTTTTTTAATTCACCTTTAGATGTTTATTTTTCATAAAGTTTAAATTGTAGAAAAAAGCTTTTAAGTTGTTTATCAATTTATATATTTCTTTTAGTTAATTTAGTTTTTTAATGAGTCAATTTGGATAATTGAGTTTTTTGAGAGAAAAAAGTGAATTTTTTTTTTATTTTTTTTTTTTTTATGAACTACAAATTACTTTCTTATCTTGTTAAGGAATGAGAATTTCTTTTCGAAATACACGCATAAAATAGTATGAGGGTAATTTAAAATTGTTGATGCTCAAATTCAGTCATAAATTTTAACGGTGATTAAAACTTATTAAAACGATTTGATCTGTTGCGATTTCATGAACCTCTTCTTAAACCCCCAAGCGTGACATCATTATGAGATACTAACATCTATAATGACACTAAGATATGCTGCGTCGAGCGTAAACAAAATTTGAGCGATTAACAAAAATTGAAAAAAGGAAAAGATAAACATCTTATTAGACCTGCAAGTTCATTATTTTAAATCATTAGTATAACAAAGTTTTGTTAATTTTGTTTTAGTACAATATTTTTTAAAAGCCTGTGCTACACGCTGTGTAGCGTTCATCATCATCAAAGTTACATCTGAAGTTGAGTTTTCTAGATCTGAAGGGTTAACCTCAACCTTAACTTAGGATTCAGCTAGCTTCTTGTATTTCCGATTCATCAGATTACACAAAGTAAATAATAAAATAATAATAATAAAAAAAAACAGGAGCCCCCCTTCTTAATTAGAAAGAAAAGAGAATCTAATTTGTTGGATAAGGTAAAGAGTTATAGCTATCGCATATTAGTTCTAATTGAAGCCAACTGTAGGAAGTTCAGAGAAAGTTAAATGTATAACTTGCATCCTATTTGAGGGAAGATATCTGTATTCGTGATCTGCAACAGAATTATGGCCAACCCTTGGCTACTTTCGTGCGAACCATTCTGAGACCTCGAGGGGGGGGGGAGAAGAAAAACATCACAGACTAACTCGAAGGGTGTTACTCATAATCCTCTCTGGGCAATCCTCTAGATATGTTTATTTATATATTATTTTTAAATTTGTTTTTATGTTTGTCTTTTCCATTTGGTGCCTTGGCTATTGTAATTGGCCCGACAGATCACGATACGGAAATATCCATCCATTTGATATTCTTACTATTTCTAACAACGCCAAACGAGAGAGAAAAAAAAGCTTACCTGTATGTAGACAATAATCCAAGTTTATCTAAATCACGCACCTTAGAGCCGGTTTTTTCGCTTAGCTTTTGCTTCGAGGGGGAAAAAAATATGAAATTGAAAAGAAACTGAAACTACTTAAATGATAAAATATTTTTTAAATACACGTCTTTTCATTGCTAACTTTCTCCCTTAAATGGGCGATAATGAGGACCAGTTTGTTTTTTCTTTCTGAAAGTGAATGACCAGTTGAAATACACTTTTCTTTGCTACTTGCAGTGGCGTGCCAACTTCTTTTTGACTGGGGGGGCGAGCCAATGCTAAGTCAGAAACTTTGTCCGGTCTAGTATTTTAAAATAAGTTGTATTATTTTAATATTGTAATTTATCTAATTGTAAATAATTATAATTATTTCCGTTGTTTATGACGACTATTAACAAATTAGTTAATCAAAAACACCAACAAATTAGTTAACAAAAAATGATTTATCGATCGGAAATAAATTTTAAAAAAGTGCACTAAAATTTAAAAAATGTAATTAATTAATTTTGTAATTTTACTCCTTTAAATTTATTAATGCTGAGCAAGACATTTTATAGATACATATTAACCCTTTAATGGGTCATTTATTTCTAGTAAAGGTAAAGTAAAGTATTTTTGGAATTGAAAGTGATATAAGAATAGTAATTGATATAAGAAAAAATGACCCATTTAGATTATAAAAATTAATCTAAATTTTAATGTTATTATTACTATTTTTGGTGGTATGTATATTTATCACGACCTATTAGAAACTTAATGAGTTTTACTTTTAGTTATTTATAAAATAAATTTTATAAAAACTACAAACTTCAGAAGGAATTATGTATTTTATAATTTATATACGTTTTCTTAAACGTATATAAGGGTTAACGTAAGGGTTAATCATAATGACATAAAATGCTTTTTCGCTTCTCAAAAACATATTGAATCCAGAGTAATTTGTGATTTACATTTTGATTCTGGCTTAGATTTTAGTTTAATCATGAATGTAAGTTTTTAGTAAACAAAAAAGGAGAAAGAACTTTATCATATTAATTTAATTTTAATGATAAAGCACAAGGTATAAAAAAATTACAGCAAATGAAGGACGTAAAAGAGATTGATTTCTCAAATTGAATCTTATTTTAAAATTACTTTGAATTTTAACAAATCTTCTGATTTTTCTGGTTTATTCCAAGGTAAAAATTGTAAATATATTAAAAGAAAAAGAAAATATACAATTTAAAACATATAAATATGCAGTAATTCAATGAAGTAGAATAAACTTTATCATATTAATTAAATCTTCATGGTAAAGGAAAAGGGCTGAAAAAATTATAACAAATGAAGGAATTTTCATTAATTAATTATAAAACTGTAACCAAAATTTTATTGCATATTTGAGGTTATATGGCTGTTATTTTTTTTAGTCTGAACAATGAAATATTATTTTTCGAATTATAGCTATTCGAAACAAAATTGGATAGCGAAAAAGACTAATTAAAATTTTAAAAATCTTTTGAAAAACCTAATAATATTGGGAAATTATGTTATATATTTTTAAAACATTTAAAAAAAATTCAAGTATAAATTTAATGAAATATATTTAAAGAATTTAAATTATTCTAACAAAATATAGGGAAAAGAATTGAAAAAAATATCATTAATATAAACAACGTAAAAGCTAAAATCCGATAAAAATGAAATCTAAAAAAATATTTACAATTAAAAAAAAAAATCTTTAAAATTTGTTGTACTTTTAAAATTTAGTACATAGTTTTTATGAAGACTTATTATTTCATTAATTAGAATTAAGAGTTACGGGTTATAAAATTAATCACAAAAATGAACAATAAGTCCAATTTAGCTTAAAAATATTTGAAAAATAACAAGGACTAAGGAATAAAAATTATTATAAGAAAAATTGAAAATCCGAAGAAAAAAATGTTATTAAAAATAACTAACAAAAAATCAAAGTAAACTACGAAATTTGAAAATTAAAATGTGAGGAAAATGCATTTCAATAATACCTGACTAAATATAAAAAGTAAATAAAGTGAGACAAAAATCGTATTTACTACGACAAGTATACTGACAAAAAATGCATTAAACTATGTCTGACGCACAAAAAAAGGAATGAATTAAAAGATTACTGAGCAACCTTAGAATCGTCAGCCCTGTTAATAACTGAAAATTATAAATCGCAAACATGAAAAGGCTCTGACTAAATTGTTGGGACAATTTTTTTTCCTTCCAGATTGCGGCTCTTGACTCTTAATATTGTCTACTCTTACACTGCTCTAATTATTTCGCATACTGAAAGTTAGGCTCTCGAACCATTCAAGTTGAGTCCTGTGAAAATCCGATTGTTTGATCTAAGAATGTTCGCTTTGTTTATTTATTTGCGCTCAATACATTGTTTGATTTTGCTATAAAATAGAAAGCTTTAACCTCTTGCTCGTTCACGTACATAAATAAGGCGAATCGTGATTATTTGAAGTACCTGCACTGCACAGAATCACAAATTAAAAGTGCGTGAGCGAGCGAGATATTACGCGAAAGAGCTAAACCTCTATACTAACGTTTATGCTTGAACGAAATAATAATTTGTGTTTGGCACGGTTTAGCCGCTTCTGTACATGTTCCGTAAATTTTCACATTTAACTGACCAATTAGAATGTGAAAATTCTTTTATCTTTGTTTTTATCACTTTTTGTAAAAAAATGTGATGCAAAAGAAAAACTAACTATAAATTACTACTAAATGGATATTCAATTATTTCAATAACATTTTATATAATTGAACAATGTTTTAAACTTTTTTTTAAGAATTGGGTGCCAATATCGGCTATGAATTTTTGTTTGCTTCTTCAAAATGAACTATTGTTACAATTATTAATTTTAGTTAAGATTCCTCAAAATTGTCAGGAAATCGCATGAACAATTGGAACTTAAGGCGAGGATTTTCATTTTGAGCGTTCCAGGAAAGTAATTACTAGAACAGAAATTTATACTAAATGTATTTGTTATAAAATCGAGGATGGCTCCTGATTTCTAGTTTGCCTAGGGACTTCTTTTTTCTCTTTCAGTCGAAATCTTAAAGAAATTATCAAATTTTTTTCTTTGATGCATATTTCTATCATACTGATGCATGATCTTTGATGCATACTTCTTCATTTTTGTATATTTTAGCTTTCCGAAATTATTTTTCAGAAATAACTTTTTTTTGTACATAAATTTTAAAATTCTAAAAAACTTACTGAAATTAACTTTTAACTGGACTAAATATTATAGTTTTATTATTTTACGTAAACTAAATGAAAATCAAATAAGTTATAGAACTTATAAAATTGGATATGATGAATTTGAAAACTGGTGATAAAAACAACATGAGACGTATGTTATTTATTTTAATTGATGATAAAAACAACAAACACATAAACAATAATCTTAACACCAAAAGAGTTCTATTGATATCAAAGAAAAAAAATTTAAAAGAAGCTATTAAGGCTATAGTCCATCAAATAAAACAAATATATTTTGATTCAGATAATTATTATTATACGGCATACAGAAGCCAGATATGAAGGAATTAATAAGTCAGAAACTGAAAATTGTATTTCGAAGGTTTTATAACATATAAAAAAAAAAGGATTTTATATAAAACTAACACTTTGATAAAAGTATATCTTGGTCGATATATAATATGGTTACCATATGACGTATGAGATAAAATGATATAGCAAAATTATAAAAGAATAATAACATTTGGAGCTGATTTAATTCATGAAGTCATTACTTAATATTATTTTTTAACTTAATTTTTCAGACAATTTTAGTAAGTATCTGTATTGTTATATTGATTTTAAAGTTTTATAACTGGCGCATATATCCCTTGCTATGAAAGCTTCAAACTTAAAATTAAATAAATAATCATAAAGTCTTTAATAAATTATCACTAGTCAATAAGGTAATTATAATGCAAGTCATGAAGTTTCAGTTTTATAACAATTCTTGAATCTGTTTAATATATTGTTATAAAAAATAAAATCACTTATTGGTTTCAAATCGAAAATTTTCAACACGTGTTATAAAAATTGGATAAAATTTTAGGGTTTTATGTATCACATATGCTCTCCTTTTAAAAAGTCACTATTAAAAAAATATTCCGCAGTTATATCTTGGACATCGAGGTAAAAATAAAGTTGCGTTACTCCAGTGTGTACGGGGTCCTAAAAATATGGCTATATTTTAAAAAAGAATCATTTTAGAATATTTTGCCTATTATATATATATATATTATATAATATATTCACGTCGTCATGCAACTATATATGACAAACAATCATGACACAGGACTATTTATTCATTTGAAATTCCAAAGCAAATTAGTATATAAAGAAAAACGTCATACAACTTCTTTCCTAAGTAAAAAAACAAAAAACTTTTTTTAATGACTTATTATTTTGAGAATGAATATTATTTGCTTTCGGATTTTTAAAGAGAAGAATAAAATTTTTTAAAAAAATGTGGAAAAATAAAATTTAGGCAGTTTTATTGGTAAAGAGAAATATTCACATAAGAAATTTTAAGTTACAATAGTGTTGATCGGATTAATTTTTTTTATCCTCTATCAACAGCATTTATAATTTCAACATTAAAATTTTCAAAAATTAATAATCATATATAATGGTTATCATATAAGAAAAAATAAAATGGTAAATTTAAAAATTAGAAAAAGGAAAAAAAAACACCCCCCAGAGCTGATATAATGCATTCTCTATCATGTTATTTTCCTGTTTTAGGAATAAACAGTTTTTCGGTCATTTTTATTTATTTATATTAAATATATTAAACTACAATATATATTACTTTTGTGTAATAAAAGCAAAAGATTCGAAATTAATTTCAATAAAATAAGGACAAAGATGATCTTAAAGAACCGATATTAAAATGTATCTCTTAAAAGTCAAAAGAATGATCGAAAATACAAAATCAAATTTTTTATTTCAACGTACTTTATTTATTATTTTTTATTGACTGTGATTTTTAAAAAAAAAATTAAAGGTTGATTTTTATTTATGAATCAAAATAAACTTGTTTAAAAGCAAAAAGAATTCAAAATATTATTTTACAATTAAAAAATAAACAAATTCATAATATAAATTAATAGCAAAATCCATACACAATAAACAGTAAACGGTATAATCATGACCTAATCCGCTATATAAATGAATTTGTTTTACGATTATAATAAAAACATTAATAATACATTAATAAAGGAAATTGTTGAATATCGAGGGATTCTTTGAAACCAATTTTCATCAGTGGAGGATGCCTTTTATTACTCTTTCCAGGGAAGGGTAAAAGAGATGAAATTATTTTAGTTTTCTAAACATTTCTATATATTTTATATGCAATGCGTTTTTTGAGAAGTATTTTGTTTTTAAAATTGTTTTTATTTCGTTTAATTACGCATATAGAAAGTTATCATTTGTAAAAAAATGTCTTTGGCTTAAGAAGAAAAAATAAAATAAAAATTTCTAAAATTACCAATTTTAGAAGAAGAAAAAGACATTATTCACCCTTTAATAAAATTTCAGAGGAAAATAAAATTTTTGATTTCAAAAATTGCTTTAAAGTAGAAATAAATGGTATTTGTTTCTAAAATTACCAATTTAACTTAACTTTATTTTCACGAATGGCTAAATTTCAGAAGGGGCGAAGCACATTATTCGTCCCCTCAATTTAAATTCACTATTAAATAAAGTTTTTTATTTCGAAAATAACTTAAAAGTAGAAAAAATGGTTCTTTTTTTCTAAAGTTATCAATTCAACTTGACATTATTTTCACAAATGGTTAAATTTCAGAAGGAGCGAAGCATATTATTCGACGCCCTTCAATTAAAATTCAGAGAAAAATGAAGTTTTATATTTTGAAAATAGCTTCAAAGTAGAAAAAAATAGGACTTTTTAAAAAATTACCAATTTAATTCGGCTTCTTTCTCATGAATGTCTAAATTTCATAAGGGGCTAAGCACACTATTGGCCCCTTCAGTTAAATTTCAGAATAAATAGTGTTTTCTTTTTTCAAAAAAGCGACAATTTTAAAGTTGAAGAATAAAATTACTTTTTAAATTACAATTTTAAAGTTTTATATTTTTTCCAAAATTACCCATTTAACTTAACTTTATTTTCACGAATGGCATATTATTCGCCCCCCCAATTAAATTAAATTCATTTCTTCGCCCCTTCAATTTAGATGAAAAAAAAATTTTTTTTCCTCCAAGTTCACTAATTTAATTTGACTTCATTTTTGTGAAAATCTAAATTTAAGAAGGGGTGAAACGCATTATTCGCCCCCTCAATTAAATTAATTCATTAATTCACCCCCTCAATTTAGTTCGAAAAAAAAGGCTTTTTTTCCTCTAAGTTTACTAATTTAAATTGACTTCCTTTTTGCGAATGTCTAAATTTCAGAAGGGGCGAAACGCATTTATTCGCCCTTTTATTAAATATTAGAGAAAAATAAAGTTTTCCTTTTGAAAAATAGCTTCAAAGTTGAAAAAAAGAGCCTACCTCTTATTTTAATTTCAGAGGAAAATATCTTCAAAGTTCAATTAAAAATGTTTTTTTTTTTTCTAAAATTTTACTTTTTTACTATTTATTGATTGGAATTACTTGATTTTATTTTCTCGAATGATTAAATTTCAGGAGGGGCGAAACATATTGTTTGCCCCCTCACTAAAATTTCAGAGGGGGCGACTGCCCCCTCTGCCCCCCCGGCTGGCACGCCACTGGCTACTTGTATTCTTTCTCTCCGTTATTGCCCCCAAAATTATTTCGACTGTTGTGCCCTAAATCTTAAACTTTCTTTCGGTGGAACCCCAACTTTATAAATGAAGCTTGTAAAGACAATTGGGCGCTGGATAGCCTAGTTGGCAGGGCGCTGTACTCACGTTTGTGAGAATAGAAGTTCGAATCCAGCCGACCGAAGACTTACCGTGTTGTAAATGGTCTGATACACGTTAAATTTGTCGGGTGACAAAGTCCTCCATGTGCCAATAACAAATTATACCTCTAGGGGTACTGAATTGGAGATATATCGTTCTCTGGTTCAGGTCGAAATTACGATCTGTGGATGAATGAATCAATGTGTGAATGCCCCCCCCCATAAAACGGGTGTGACGTATGGGTGTGGTAGAAGTCAAATTATTAACCATCGCACCCCCTCTGCCTTAATAGCCGACGACAACAACATAAAGAAAATTGTGAACGCCTTCCAACGAGATAACAGAGGTTCGAATTTCAACGATGATGGTCAATACGAATGCTACTTCCGGTTCGCATCGACCACAGTTCAGACGTAAACTATTCTCAGTGGTTGACGGATCAGTTAGACTAACCGCGAGAGGTTTTCGTCGTTTTCCTTTCTATGATATAAATGCTAGTTAGTTCATGATCCAGTAGTTCCTTTGTCTTCTGGATTGCGTTTAAAATTTCCTGGATAGGGAGCTGTTAATCAAAAATTGGTCAACGCTGGTTATAAAATAAAAATATAAGAGTTTAAAAAATAATTATCATTCATAATCTTAAATCAGAATTTACCAAATTACCAAAGCAACTATATGATTGTCACACATTTCGGTCATTCACATATGTAAGCTTAGAATAAATAAAATTAGCCGAATGATGCTTTTTGTTTAAACAAAATGAAATGGCATAGACGTTGAAAATTGTTATTTGAGAAACTATATTTCATAACAAATTCTGCTATTTTATTCTGATCTGAAGAGAGTTCGATAGGAAATACTAATGAATTTTTTTTATAAACGCATAACTTATTCATTATATTGTTATTTATCGATTGCCATTTCTTTATCATTAGCATTTTATTTTAAATAATTTCGTAAAGACAATTGAACTGAAATATTTAGTAAACAATGAATTATCGATTGGATATAATTACAGGTTTCAAAAATATTCAATAAAATTAAATTGTTTAAAAATAATTAATTTTATTAAACATTTGGGACCCCTTTCACGGAACACCATTCGAAGTAACCTAGATTATCCTGATATCTTGTAGAAAGGATTCTATTGTTCCCGTAGTGAACTTAATTTAAAAAGTAATGCAGTGACATATAGTAAAACAGTAGCGATTTATGGCTTTTTACATTATTTAAATATAGAGACTAAGTTCAGACGCTTTCGAATCTGATGGCTGCAAATCTTTCGCGGTCCCCTCAACGTACGCAATGAGAACGCCTCCGTGGTCGAGCGTTCATAAGATCTATGTCTGATGCTCGGAAAAATAGGTGCGAAATCAATCGAGTTGTTCGAATTTTAAATATCTGACTTATTTAATATTCGATTTCGCAGAAACTATAAAGTACGTTTTTGTGTCTGATTTCGCAACTTAAAATGTCATCTGCATTCATTCATGAGCGTATTTGCGGTCACACCCTCAAACCATTAAGCTTGAGATCCGATCATTAGGATCAAAAGTTTTTCAGAGTGGTCCGTTTTTTTTTTTTTTTTGTTTTTAGCATTGTACTTTATTTCTTCGAGGATATTAAAAAAAGAAAACATTGATCACTTAAATCATAAATACTAGATAATTTCCCAGCATTTTTAAATCCGTGTCTAGAAAAGCGTCGACTTTGATAGTTTAAAGAACAAATTCGTAAAAAGTGCTTTAGAAATGAAAATAAAAAACTATTTCATGTAAACATGAGTTAAAACTTCTTAATATCTCTTCCTATTTAACAACGCCAATTTTTTATTCAAAATCATTTTGAGTATGGGTGAAAATTAAATTCTCCAGTTGAGTTTGTCTCCTAAAAGTAGCGAAGTAGTGACTACAATTCAAAAGTAGTTTGTAGTCGCTAGCTACATTTAAAAAAATGTAGTATTTAGTGAACTACAATCGCAATAAAGTAGTTGTAGTTAGCGACAGAGAAAATGCAGTTTTTCCGACCACTGGTTTTGAATAATAATAATGTTGTAACTGCATTAGAAATGAATGATAAGAAATGGGGGGGATATTCAATGGGTCTATTGAACGTTTCCGTTTGAGGCGAAAATTGTTTCATTTCCGAGGATGAGAGGAAAAAAAACTTCATTTTATTCGCGTTTGAGGTTGTTACTTCATAATGGGTGATCGTTTGGGTTCAAAATAAATTTTAAATAATAATTTACTTCCCAAATGTAATATTTTATATTAAAATATTCCTTTATTTTTTAAGTAGTTGTAATATATGTTTTTTTTTTTCTTACAAAAGTTGGATAGATTAGCGAAAAGTGTGTAGAATACGGGTTATTATTGAATGGATTCTTATTAGTAATCGCTGTTTATTATTAATAATTGGATTGTAGAACGATTGCTCGGCGTATTCTCGAGACCAGTGTTTCCCAAAGTGTGGTACGCGTACCCCCAGGGGTACGGGAACAGTTTAGCGGGGGTACGCGTTCTTATGCGAAATATCTTGCAACAAACGAAAATTTCAAAGAATTTTATTTGAAAATAAAGCTAGCCATGAAAATTTACGATTACGTATTTTTCTATTGGCTATTTTTTTTGCAGATTTAACAGTTAATAATGAGTGGTATCAACAGCCAGTTGTGATTTTTAAGTTTTGTGCAAATTTTTTACAGTAAAAAATGCATTGATTTTTTTATGAGTGGTACACAGTGCTTCGAAAAATTTGGGAAACACTGCCCTAGACTATACTCGACTGGACTAACGTTTTTCTTTATTTTTATTTTTTTTATTTATTTTTTATTTTCTGGTTAAATACCACTGCCCGGTAATGATTTTTCTTATATACTCGTATCGGGTGATTGTTATAATAATAACAGTGTTGGGACGTTAGTCTCATAAAAATTCCTGAAAAATGCAACAAAAATAATCTTAAAATAAAAAATGATACTCGTGAAATTTTCAAGAAAATATTTCTATATTTGCCTTTTTCTTATAACGAAAAAAAAAAAAAAAAAAAAAAAAATTACACCCCCTGAAACTGCCGATGCATTTCTTCCATTCAGATCGCTTCACCATCTGAGATGTTTCATCCACTCTTCTCTCCCAAGTCTTGTCAAATCCCCCAGCTGTAATATATTTGAATTACATTTAAGGCTTGTTTTCAGTCACTTAATTCTCGGAGCTCACCTTTTTGGCTCGTTACAGGAAGAATATTACCGATCAATCAAGCGGCAAACAAATATCGGAGTACATTAAAATTCGTTCTTTAGAAAATTTAATTTTTCAATTTTATTGCTTGAAATAAATTAGAAATATAATAAAGATATGACGCATTGTTTATTTCCTTTCTTTCGATCTTCCTATCAATGTTTACATCATTTAATTTTTGTCTCTTCTTTCTTATTTTTCTTATATTTCATATTTCTATTGCTATAAATTTAGATTGATCAAAAATCGTAAAAAGTCTGAAATATTTAAAATTTTTAGGAGCTAGTATGCAACATGCCTGTATGAAAGGAATTCAACAGCTTTTAAGAAACTACATAAGAGCAATTATTATTTTTTATTTAATAAATCCTATTGTCTAAAGATAAAGTGCCCATAAATAGGGTACATGGATTTAATGCATAGATAAGTTACGAAATACAAAAAATAACCATTATAGTTGTAAGTTAAAGAAGTGTACATTTTTTTCTCTTAATAAAAAAATCAGATTTTCAGTTTTAAAAGAAGAAAAAAAATGTGTGTGTAGGGAGGGGGGGGGGGGAATTCTACTAAAATGATGAGATCAAACTCAATTTTGTAACTAAAATTTTTCAAATCTGGTTATAATTTTGTCTGTTAAAAGCCTATTACTAAAAAAACTATTTTCATACTTATGAAAAATCTCCTGTTTATGTCTCTGTTTAGATCTCCCTGTTTATATTTTTTAGGGCTTCAATAGTATGTAAATGTGTGGTGTGTATTTATTTATTTTTTTTGATCTGTAGAGAAATTCTAAGCCTGCTTCAATATTAATTTTAGTTTACCACTAAGTTTTTATCACTTTGGAAGAAGAAAAAAATTGGAAAGAAAAATCGTCAGCTCGGAATTTAAAATAAATGTGTCGCCTTGTGCCGCTCAAGTTTTTATTTTATTTGTTTTAACAGAATATATTTGTGTTGTTCCTTTTTCTAGTTGAAAAGACAATCGTGGGTGTCAAGGTCATGCTTTTACTCCTCAACTATTCATTATTTTGGAAAGGATAAAAAAATTGAAAAAAAAAAGGGGGAAAAAAATTAACTATATCATCCAAGCATGATTTATTCAGGTTATTGCCGTGTATGCCGCTCTCTATTTAATACTGATCGTCTGCGATTTTTTTTCCCCAAACGATTTTATTCGAAATTAAGTTCTTTTTCCGATCTACATTTTACGTTACTGTATGGCAACGGGCTGACAATTGTTCGCGAATGGTTTCTCAAGTAGAAAATCTATTTCCTTCGAACTTCTTGCTCAATTTAACTCTTTTTTGTTGGATGAAATCTTTTTCGTTCAATAGTGAAGTGCTTAGTGATGTAAATTCGATATTAATTAAGAACTTAGATATCAAACACGTTTAATTATTTCTCTTTATTCTTTTCAATATATCTTAATTTGAATAGTGCAAACATTTATGAGGTAGCATTATGATGATTTTTTAAGTCGTGGCCTTATAAAAGCGGATTTATTGTTATTATTTTTTGCGTATAATATGGAAATGCGATTGTCTAAAGAAAAGTGTCTTTTCTGTCAGGAGCACATTTTGTTTTTAAAAAAGAAGCGCCCACATTTCTCATGCGAATTAATCATAGAATTTTTTTATTACATTTCTTTTATAAATTTGAAAAAAAAAATCTTTTTTTTAAAACGTTGAAATACACGAAAGTCGCAAACGTTTTGTAAATTTTTTTTTTTTTTTTTTTTAAACAAATTCCTATCCTTTTCTTAACAACTTGATTGAAAACTTGATTCGCTTCAAATACATACTGATCAGAAATAGCAGTCAATGATTTAAGCGCTCAAAAGTAGACGCCCATTTTGAAGACTTGCCAGATGTAAATGAGAAGAAACAAGAGTGATTTGAAATATAAAAAAAACGTAAGTAGAAACGTTGCTAACAAAAACTGGAAAAATAAAGGTGAGAAAAAAACTCAAAAAGCATCGGTAGCCGAGAGAGAGAAAAAAAAAGATTAAAAGCAAAAAAAAAAAAAAAAAAAACCACAGTAGCCGAAAGGAATCAATCAGAGTAAAATGCATTTCCACGCGTTATGGAAAGGTGGAGGAAAACTATTCTGGTTCTGCTACGTGATCATAGATGTACTTAAGTAGTGTTTCAAAATAAAAAAATTCAAAATATTTTCATAATTATACTATAACTGCATTTTTAACGTAAACTGTAATTGCATCTTAAAGCGTTTGGCAAAACTGCATCAGGCTTTCACTGAAAAAAGATTCTTCATAGTAAAAGTTAGAAATTGTAATTTCAACTAATTTTGTACCATTTTTAAAATTTTAGTTTTGACTTTTTTTTTTCTTTCTTTAAAAAAAAATTATTTTGTCTATAATAAGATCTGGTCGTTGAAGCTACAATTATATAAAAGCTTATTGTCCTAATAAAAAATTAAATAACAGAATTTCCATTTTTTAATTTTTTTTTTTTTTTGCACTTAAATACTTCTACGGAAAAGAATAACTCCGATGACTAACGTCCCATTCAAACAAAATTTCGAATCTCTGCGGCACAGAGAGCGTCGGTCAGGTCAGTAGCACCGAACACTTTGTTGGAACCAAACAAAAATTTTACATACCGCGTGTGTAATTTAACTATAATTGAAAAGCACGCGTTTAAATTTAATAGTCTGCAATGTAATGAAATGGATTTATCGATTCAAGTTTCGCATTCCTGTATTATTTTTCTAATGAGCGACGTACATTTTTCTGTAAGCGAAATATAAATAATAAAACCTTCGGTGAGACCGATACCTAAGCATTGTTTTGGCGAAATTTGGACGATTTTTTCCTTGTAAGCAATAAGAAGTTAATCTCGAATTCCTTTCTTTTTATGCTTTGTTAAGAGTGTTTATGTTATTATTATTATTTATCCGGAAAGGGATTTATTGTCTTGCACATGCACAGAAATACGCAAATAAAAAATTCCCTTTTTCAAAATTATGTGAATAGAAAATTCCCTCCCCTGACTGGATGCGTAAGTAAAAGGTGGTCTCAATAACTAATATGTTTTGAAAAATATCATGAACTAGCAACAATTTTAATTATGTATACTTACTTTGAACCTTATATTTTTATTTCAGTTATACATATAATTTTAGTTCCAGTCAAATAAAAATAATTTCTGAGAGTTGTTTAGTTAATACGTTTTTGCAATTTATATATTCGAGTAATTTCTACTGATGAAAGAGCCGATCAAATTAAGCTCAATAAATTTTATTTATATTCTATTCATTACCAGTTTTATGACATGCCGCTTTATTAAAAGATAATTAAAAATAAGCCCCCCTGTTTTGACTTTGTTGATGTTCAATTTTTTTTATTCATTTAGACGAGTAGATATTAAACTTTTTAATTCTATTTAATAACGCCGACTGTTATTATTATGTTTTTAATTTCATCCAATAAGGCATGTTAAAACTGATCTTATTGATTAAAACAAATTAAGATTATTAATTTAAGACAAATTAATGTTAACTTTTTTATTTATGAAAACAAATTGATGTTAAATTTTTTAGTTTTATTCATTTGGGTAAATTAATAATTTTTTTTAAATTCTGTTCATTAGGATAAGTGGTAGAATTGGGTAGTGAGTGATTCGAATCTTCGACTTGTAACTGATTCGAATCAATCAGTGATTCGAATAAGTTGTTTTTATCGAAATAGATTTAAATAATAATGAATAATTGCTTCTTAAATTACAGTTAGTTTTGTTTAACAGTGTTGCTATGTCATATGCAGTTAAAAATTCTTTATGGAACTCGATTCTTATTCGTTCATTATTAAGGACTTAAAATTTTCCAATTAAAGAATTCGATGAATTTAGATTTAAAAAAATATATAAAAAACTTTCTTTTGTAGTTTCTTAAAATTTGCCATTGTTAAATCTTTATAGCTATTAGCAACATATGAAATTGAGTTGATGTTAAAATTTTTTAATTCTATTCATTAGAATAAGTGGATGTTTACATTTTTTTTTTTTTTGAAAAATTTCCTTAATCCCAGTTAAAGTTCACATTTTTAGCTGACATTATATAAAATGAATTCTAGTTGGGCAGTCTTAAGCTTATATTCTATTTTGTTTTAGAAACGAACAAATATTCAATAAATGGCTAAACTTATGTTCCGCAAGATAAAGGATTTTCATGGTATTTTTTTTTAGAACAAAGCCATTATCAAAAAGGAAAGTTCTTCTCGTAATAGGAAATGTTCTAAAAAAAAAAAAAAAAAAAAAAAAAAAAAAGAATGCTTTGGGCAGATTAAAATTTCTATCATTCGTTGTTGCCGCTAGCGAAACGTAAACAAAATAAATCTTATTTTCTGTTTTACTGCCGTGACCGTTATTTACTATGGGTCGTCTACTTATAGGAACGCTGAAGAAAAAAACTACGAATTCAATTCAGTTTAAGCTGTGTTTCTTATTAAGGATAGTAAAATCTGTATTGGTCTTTTTTTTTTTTTTTTTTTCATAAATACTGCAAAATTTTCAATTAATTATTTTTCATTCTTAGGAAGGAAAAACCTACGTTGAATGTAGGATACTTTCAAATAAAACTTTGGTGCTCTCTAAACTCTGGTAAAGGGTCTAAAAATCAAGCCATTTATGAGAAACTGTTTCAAAATGGGCTGTGCGAGGATCAGTTAAATGTTCTATAATAAGTCTGAGTTTAACATTTAAGCAAATGATAATTGAATCAAAATTGTGCGTGCAACAGCAACGAACGTATATGCTGTTAAGTTGTACGTAAATCGGATAGAAATTTTAAAATTTATTGTGATAGAAATTTGTGAGCAAAAATATTGCTTTGAGAAAATCTCCTTAAAACCAGGGTTTAAAACACTTGCATCACTAGCAACGGTTAGGTGATCACTTTAGTTAGCGTCTTTAAGCCTGCGAGGGGACCGAGGATGCGCGATATCGATTCTTCTTAAAAGTGTTAATGTCTACCTTGAAGTGCTCGACTTTGCGAGTAGGTCGCTGGGCTGCCAAAGTGTGGGGGCTATTCCCTCTGCAGAGGATCAAAATTTGAGAGCATATCTTCAGACCACCCACAAGATCGCCCCCCAATAGCCCCCATTCTGCAGCTCTAGTACGAAATAAAGTACTACTATTAATCTCCAATTCCAAAAGTGAATGATAAAAAAGTCTTAAAATCAGATAAACAATTTTAACTTTTTTACTAGTACAATATGGACCGGGATAGCCTGGTCGGTAGAGCGTTGGACTCTTATTCGAGAGGACGGGAGTTCGAATCCAGTCGGCCGAAAAATTCCCGTTTATTAAATGGTGACTGTGCACATTAAATCTGTCGGAGTCACAAAGTCCTCCAAGTTCCCATAACAAATCAATACCCCTGGGAGGTATTGATCCCTGAGTTATCTTGTCTTCTGGATTGGGTTCAAAATGAAAAGGCTACAAAGTTGAACATTGGTAGTCGTAAACTCAAATTTCTGTTGTTCAACGACGGCTATTAAAAAAAAGGAGAAAAAAAAAACAATAACAATGTGTTAAAAGCAGTTTTATTTCTCATTTAAAGCAACAAATGGCACTAAAATATTTACAAATCCTTTCTGAAGATGTTAAAATTGTTCTTGCTGTTCTTGAACATCTGCATATCACATTGCAACATTCGAAAGAAAGTTCTCGACAGTTGGTTTTATACATAGTAAAATACGAAATAGTTATTATGTTCTCAAAATAAATGTGACTTTCAATAAATTTCTCTGACTGAAATTCGAAAAAGAAAATTATATGATGAGCATAAGCAATTTTGGAATTAATAATTTATTTTATATTTTCCAACCCTACATTACATCCACTTATTCCTTGTTTACATCAATTTCAACTAATTTTGTTTTATGAAAATATTCTCGAATGTTGTGGATTTTTTGAATTAAAAAAAAAAGTTTTTTGAAAATTTTACAGTAGAGTTAACTTGCTGAATTCGTTCAATGTTTTCAAAGAACAACAATTCACTTTTCACTTTTTGGAGACAATTGTTTTTATTTTCTACTTTTATTATACTTTTTGAAGACAATTGTTTTTATTTTCTCTTGAAATAGGCGAATCGGAAAATTCCCCTCCCCCCAATATTTAAGTCTTTTAGTTTTTTTTTTTTTTTTTTTTTGTTAAATTGTGATAGTCACGGGTATTTTAGTTCTTTCTACAGTTGACAAATCATGAGGCAACGTGGTTCCCACTTCTAAGAGCCAAGGCTGAATTCGATCGTATCCGTTGGTGTACAGGCTGAAACATTATCATCGGTGAACTAGATCAATTTGGGTAGTACATATCAACTCGAAATTTCTATTTCTCGCTAGGGGTCGTTAGTTTTAACATTAGTTAAACCATATTATTATCTTGAATATTCAAATTATTATTTTTTTTAAAATTATATTTTAAACGCCAGTTGTAAAGAAAAATCTTTAAAATGGTAAACTGCTGCCATATGGTTTATTTTAAATAATTAATAAAGTTTTAGTTTCTAATCCATCGGAAAGTCAAATCGTCCATCGTTTATTTATTTTTATTTTAATATCTTTTATTTTTAAATCTTTTATTTATTTTAATTTTAATTTTAGAAATCCTCACTTTTATAATGACTCCTATTTAATGTTTAATATTTAAAAAATCTATTCAATTGTACAAGTTTTTTTTTTTTTTATTTGTTTTAATTTTCGAAAAAAAGAATACAAATATAGAACCCAATCAACGACTGTTGACAAAGAGGTCACTGTCAACCCTTCCAGAAGCAATCCTATTCGTATGACAATCCATTTTGGGATATTATTACAGCTTGTCCCGTAACAGTTAAGGATCTAGCTCAGCCTTGTAAAAGCAATGTCCTAAATTTTCATAGCAATTCCGACCTGTTCATACCTGCCAACTTTTAATCCTTTTCAAGGATGATTTTCCTCAGTGTGGTAGTAAAATGAAATTACAATTTTAGACAGAAACATACGCTGTATTTTGATAACGCTTATGCAGGCAGACAACCGCGTCCAGTATTACATATCAATGGATATGCTTTTAAAAATAGTGGTGGTCAAAAAGATTATAAGTTAAGTTTATAAATGCAAAGAATAAGAAGAAAGCATACATTTTACTACCACTTTAAATATAGAAATAAAATTTTACGCCAAATACGTAAAAGTTGGCAGGCATGCCTGTGTATACTATATTTCTATATGTAAAGTTAACACTTTTTTAATGGCAGCTATAAGCCAGGAGGATCACAAAGGTTAAGACTCTCCAATTTCTGAATGAACTGCAGGATAGTGGCGAGGTGGTCAGCATTGCGCACCGGCTGCTTCTATTAGACTAACTTCTGCCCGTCTGAAGCTTAATACTTTACAGCGACAGCCTAGTAAGTGCCTTAACCACTGTGCCGTGATATTCTAATAGATTGTAATGGGCAAACTGAAATAATTTCTTAAAATTATATTTTTTTAAAAATTATTTGCATGCAAAAAATATCTCAATTGCTTTAAATGAGTAATTAAAATTCGCATCAACAAATTGCTGGAAACATAATAATAAAATATGGCGGTGATCTTTAATCGTAAAGATTTTTTTTTTTTTTTTCATTTCTCTCCAAATTTTAATAAAAGGAGGGAAAAAATCTGCTGACAATTTTTTTATTATTATTTTTCATATCTTTTTTTATTATTATTTTTCATATCTTAAGAATTTAATCCTACCATTATATTCCATTAATTCTAATCGAAAACTATGATATTTCGGTCTTTATACGCTGTGTTATCTCAAATCTTTGCATAGAGTCCTGCTTTTACTTTCTATATGAAGTGTTCGGCCAAGTGTAGCTAATTTTTCTATAGTGTATTCGAGAGATTTTATCGCCAACTGCTCCGAAAAAAAAAAAACGAAAAGATCTTTTCATAACAGATATGGATCGAACACTTTGTGTTTATGAAACATTGTATATGTTTGCTTTTACTATGTACTGTATTTTATACATTATCGAAAATGCAGGTATAATTATTTTTCTTTTTTGCATTAAAGCAATAAATAAGCGTTTTGAGGACATATTTTTTTTATGTATTTGCGTGTATTACTTGCTAACTATTTTAAATAATAACTGTATTATATATTAAAAATCTTAACTAAATTTTTTGAATTTCAGTAGTAATTAGTTAAAAAAACTATTACACAATTTTTGTAAAAAAAAAAAAAAAACGTTTGCAAAAAAAAATATTTCTTGAAACTGGGTAGCTAGTTTCGAAATAATTGATAACTATTTTTTTAAATTTCTCAGCTGTTTATAAAAAATGTTAAATAGTTAAAAATGTTAAATAGGTAAAGACAAAAAGTCAATAAATCAGTACTGAGTAACACTGCATACAAATAGATGCCAAATACTGAAAAACATGTACCAACACAAATAAACCTAAAATGATTTTAATTAGATTAAGCAAAACACATTTTTAGTTGTTTATTCCATCAAAATAAAAATTTGCTGTATTCAGTATCATTTGGCACGATACTCTTGCTAAAAGCCAACTCCCGATAATCAAAATTTACCATTATCAAACGGTACTGAGTTATCAATTTCGAAGGGGCCGTAAAAACCCTCTTCCCACAGTATCTATTTCAAAACTTCACAGTACTGGTGCAGTTTTAGTAGGTGCCAAATTTATTTTGTATCTACTTTTATATATTTTGTACTACTTAAAATTGGACGCATTGCCGTAGTAACAATAGTGCATATTATCAAAATGAATTGAGTATCATTGACGTCATTAATAGTATGGCGATTTTTTACGTTTCTCTTTAAAGATTTATGTTACTTTTCGGTTATCAAAAAGTCTTTAAAATGCTCTTCACAAACTTTTCATTTTATTTTTTTAATTTATTTATTTGATTTATTTATTTTATAGATCTTCATTTTGAAATAATACACATAATTCTTGCAAATGATAACTTATAGATCGTGATTTTGAAACGATGCATATAGTTCTTGCAAATGATAACATATAGATCTTGATATAGATTTTGTGTGATCTTTAAATAATACACGTAATTCTTGCAAATGATAACATATAGGTCGTGATTTTGAAACGATGCATATAGTTCTTGCAAATGATAACATATAGATCTTGATATAGATTTTGTGTGATCTTTAAATAATACACGTAATTCTTGCAAATGATAACATATAGATCGTGATTTTGAAACGATGCATATAGTTCTTGCAAATGATAACATATAGATCTTGATATAGATTTTGTGTGATCTTTAAATAATACACGTAATTCTTGCAAATGATAACATATAGATCGTGATCAAATAATACATATGATTCTTGCAAATGATAACATATAGATCGCAATTAAACTATACATATAATTCTTGCAAATGATAACAGATCGTGATCTTGAAATTATACATACAATTCTTGTAAATGATAGTCCCTTGGAAAGACTTAATAATTTTTTTCTTAATGGGAGAATTTAATACTAGCATTACAATTCGATGCTGAATTGCTTCACAAACTTAAAATGAGATTTTTCATTTTAACAAAAATTATGTTAAGTAAAGAAAGTGAAATAATTTTTATTTCAGTACATAGTGGAAAAAAGTCAACTTTCAAGTTATAAAATTTGAGAGAGCATTTTATATTCAGTTTGTCGACCGTAAGCGGTGACATTGAGCAGAAGAATGTAGATTTTCCGTGACTGAAATACATATTTTAATAGTTGAAAAATGCAATTCGTTTTGGAAAGGTTGTGTTATGTTAATATCTAGCCTGCACGATGATAAAATCTCAACTACTTTCTTTCCAGAATTAATTTCATAACTCCTTTAAATAGTGTGCGTGAAGTTTTCAAAACGTTTTGAACTAATTCAAAACTTAACGTGAAACACATAAAGCCAGGCACATAAATTTTTTGTTTTTTCCTCCAACTGAACTTGACTATATTTGATGTCCTACTTCCAAGTATAAAAATATTTCTGCAAATTTTTTCTTAGCCATAAAATTTGTTTAACTCATCGAAATCGAATCATAACAATGGCTGGTCGATTCGAGTTAAGATACGAATACCGTATCCACACAACCACAGTGCTGACGTGAAATATCCTCATTGGTAGATGGATCATGGGAGAATCCCTTTGCGGTCAGGCTAACCGTGGGAGCTTCTCTTAGTCTTCCTCACCTTGTAATGCAGTGAATGATTAGTTCTATCAAAAAGTCCTCCACGAAAGCAAATTTCTCCAAATACTTGATCCTGGAGTTCCCTTGTCTTCTGGATCGAGTTCAAAATGACAAGGCTACGGAGTTGAACATTAGTAGTCGTGAACCCAAAAAATTGGGTCGGCTGTTCAACGACGGTTATAAAATAAAATAAAATGTGCAGAATGACTGTCGCTTTAGTATTTAAACTATTCGAAATAAAAATTAGCTTCCTTTTCATTTGCCATCTTTTTATATTGATTGTTATTTCTTCTAGAAAAATTGTTTTAAACACCTGTGAATAAATGAATGAATCTATACTCGATTGCGCGTGCGTATTCTTTATTTTCGCGCGCTGAGTTATGTCGTCACGTGACTTAGTTGTAAATTTTTCTTTCCTTCTCAAATAAAATGGAACACTCGTGTTCCGTTTATCTGTTCTGGAATATAATGAATGCACGAATAAGCTTTTTTGGTTGGTATTATTATATTAAGAGAGATAAATTAAAAATAAGCGTATGTATGATGTTACGTTAAGTTAAGTTTGGTTTTAAAATAAATGAAAACCTTTGTATATAAAAAATAGTTGGGATAACTGTTTGTTTTTAATTGTGAGGAGAAAAAAGTTAATCAATTGAATTATAATGTAGTAATCTCTTTTTTTTTTTTGCATAAAATTTGTTGCAACTGCAAAATATTTTGATCGCAGTTAATAGGATAGGATTCCTTATTTTTTTAATGCTGAAATAGTTATTTTTGATGGAATTATAGTTACATTTTAAATCTTAAATCAACTGATCTTGACTTTTTTTTTAAAATTTTACTTTTAATATGAATGTGCAACGTTATATTTGTAGCGTATCTACCACTACATAATTACAACTACAATTCACTAGTATATAAGACATGTTAACTCGACTCCATGTCGGGATACCTTTTCATAGATGACGGTTGACATCGTTGATAACTTTACTCCCACATTGGTGACCTTCGGGCGTGATTTGAACACGCCTACCTCGGCAGTAACGCCCACTTCTATATGAACACGCCTGTTTTGATAGTAACGCCCACTTCGATCTGGAAACGCCTACTTCGATGGATGGTCCCCATTGAATAGTTGCCTTGCTACTTGTGACTTCAACATTAACCCACTCCTCGCATTGTTGCTGCTCAGTCTCGTCTCGATCATACACAACGTCGACTTGCACACACTCGACTGGAAAAGTCAACACGATGATATTAATACAGCTCTCCCGACTTCGCACAAAAACAGCAATGAATCAACTAGTGGCATCCATTCATCGAATTCTATCACGGATATAATTCTGGTGGTGGAGTACTGTAGCGTATCTACCACTACATAATTACAACTACAATTCACTAGTATATAAGACATGTCAACTCGATTCTATTTCGGACGAGGAGCTTATTAAGCTTCTCCGTTCTCTACTCCCATGACTTTGGACTTACCTACACTCAGGACTATCACTATCCTGACTTCATAGCTCACCGCTATGAAACACTTATTTTTCTTTATCCTATTTCTTATAGGTTTCATATGACTTACAGTTTTATGATCTACTAGAAGCGACGAAGCAGTTGGTGGCCCTTCGGGCCAAATACTGAGATACAACCCATACCATACCATACCATACTCTATTTCGGGATACCTTTTCATAGATGACGGTTGACATGGTCGAAAACTACTGATCCCCACACATTATACAAGTTATTAAATTTTCATTCGATTCAGTTTTAAATTTGTTTTGATTGCGTTTATTGTTTACTATAAATTGATAAGAATGTTTTCTGAAGATCTTTATCATTTAACGTATCGCCAATTTTTTTAAAAGAAGAAATCAAAATAACTTGCGTACAAAACAAACTACAATATTAATAGACATCTTGAAGGCCTGATTTATCAGAAGAATTGAGAGACCCAACCAGACCTACGGACTCCCCCCCCCCCACTTTTCTTGGGGCTTCTTAAATGTTACAAATGTTTTTTAAAATTTATTTTATCTTTTTTTGTGTATTTCACTCTCAGAACTGTCGATTGGAATCCTGAATTCATAAAAATTACTTTAAATATGAGCACAAATCTACTATTCTACCATAATTTATTTATGTTCTGTTTAACTTAAAACTATTTTGTAAAGAAACAACGTTAAGTAAATTTGGTATTAAGTCTCGACCTATGGGGGGGGGGGGGGGGCTTAATACCCCCGCATTTCTAAATCAGACCCCCAAGAGATCTTGTTTAATTTTTAGGTAAATCGAATTAAAATTTCCTCAATTAGCAAATGATACTATATAAGAGAGAAGGGATTTAACTTATCGTTTATATGCATATATAATCCTCTTGACCCCGCTAGCTACGCAACTATATATATAATCATTTTGAATTATAGTGGAATAATGTCCTTTGACTGCAATATCTTTGTTACGAGCGTAAATTAGTTTAATCAAAGGGAATATGATGTGCACACCTTCATAAAAAAAACGAGGTAGAAGGGAGATATTCCGAAATTCGTACTTCCAGCAGAGTAAGAGCAGAGACAAGCCAGAAAGGGTGAGTGACGGAATGTCGTTCGTCTAGTGACGCCTCTATTCGAATTAGAAAAGTCAGGTTCAGTCCCCCGACTACCTTTTTATCATGCGGTAAACCCGTAGGTCAAGGTAGTTTGAGCGCTGACTTTGCTCTTCACTTTTTTTTTCTTTTTCACTTTCGGCGAAAAAGTTGTAGAAATATGAGTGGCGTCACGATGTCTGGATTTCATTTTATTCGGCAGGTAATCATAATAATAGTTTTGAAATCTTTGTCTGAGGAATTTGTATTAATAGTATGTAAAAATCAAAAGTGTAAATGAAGTTTACGTCGCATTAAAAAAAAAAAAAAAAAAAAAAAAAAAAAAAAAAAAAAAACATAAAATGAGCTTATTAAAATAAACGAAAGTGTAATACCGTATGACTATTAATATAATTGGTTCACGTTTATATTATCTACATGAATTATGTTTCGAATTTTGCACAATGTGTAAAATATTCTTGTAGAGATGTGGAATTTAATTGTTACCGTAAAAGTGACTTATGTCATTTAATTGATTTGAAAATAATATTTTAAGTAGAAAAAAGAACACTCCATTCTGAGGCAGGCGATTCTGCAAAATTCGGACTTTTCTAATTTTGCGCAATTTGCAATAGATTGCTGTAGAATAGTGGAATTAGCTCGTTACTCAAAAAGAGACCTTTTAACATCTCACTTAATTTATTTAAAAGTAATATTTGAGGAGGAAAAAAAAACTATGGAAATAACATAATATATTCAGTAAACGATTCTATAAATAAGGGAGTATCACAATCGATTACGCGTAATATGTATAAAATGATACATATATTTGCATCAGTTGTATAAGTTTTTTTCTTACAGAATGTTTCTTAACGAATCCTCTTGCGATGAGATGTTTATAATTGTGCGTGTGATTTACTCATATTTTAATATAACTATATATATATATATATATATATGTGTGTGTGAGAGAAAAGTGAGTAATAATATTAATAAATCGGATTAGTTAAAAATTTTAATAGAGTGTAAGTCATATAGTGTCATATATAGTATAAGTCAGAGTTGATTTCGGAGAAATGCTTTGAAAAAAAAAAAAAATGAAATTAATATTTTCATTAGTGCTTTGAGTTTGCAACTGTTACTTAGAAGTCAAGTGAAGCCTGACTATCTAAAGCCAGTGCTGTGAATGCTTTTTCTGAAAATGGCGCAAAACATCAATATGGAGAAAAGCCACAGTTTTGTGAAAATGAAAAGCGTCTGTACTCAATTAGTTTAATGTTTAAAAACTTACTCCAATGCTGTATTATCTGGACTGTTAAAAATTTGTAAAATCTGATAATAAGGCAGTGATTTTGATCATTTTCATCCAGGTGGGAAAATGTCGCTAAATTGGCTAATTTTTAAAAAGTTTAGTGACTTATAAAATATTTAAATTTTCTGTATGTTCTAAAGCCCAGATAATTCTTCACGAAAATAGGATAGATAGCTTAAAATCATCGCTTTGTCACGAGTGTAAGGCATTTTAAACTGGGTTTTTTTTTTTTTTTTTTTTTTTTTTTTTTTTTTTTTTTTTGGACAGAGCTTTGAGAAGAGCATTTCCGCCTTTTCGGGCGTAAATAAAGAGAATGCCGTGATAATAAATGGAAAATTTTCATTACAAGAAATGCTAATATTTATATAATAGTTTATAACTGGTATACCAGTTTATATATATTTATGAAAAGTTTTTCTCCTGCGGGTATACTTTTCTCGATTTTTATAATGGGATGCCTGCAAGTGACGTAGTGTGGGTATCTCGCTCCTGATTGGTTTCATTTTGATTGTTTTACTTCATTTCTAACTAACTATTAGTTTTTACGCAGAAAAATGTCGAAACAATCAAGACAGCACAAGTTCTTAAAAGAAATAGTATTAATTATGAGAATTATAGACATGATAATAATTAGAAGAAATATGTTTGTGGAAAATGTAAAATGGAAACACCCTATCTATGTAAATAATGCGTTGAGCAATGAATTAAAAATTCTTATTCTTCGAGTTTTTAAATATAGAAATTGGCAATATACAATTTTATTAATTATAATAAGTTTTTTTTTTAGTTTATTTCCTTCCTAACATCCATATTTCGTACATTCAATCAAAAAACATAAAGTTCGATCGTTTGACCGGCTATGGTAGAAATAGGTATATATTGAGTGTTGGTATGTTTAGTGTTGAAGTAGCTGAAATGTATGAAGTTTTAAAAAACATAACGAAGAATATACATTGATTCTGATTTACACATTATTTCTTCTGACTTTGATACTTCTCACAATACTCATTGTCTTTTTCAAGAATATTTAAACACATTTTGGAGTCTGTAGGTTTTGTAATTGTTAATGTGGCAACATCTTTTTCCTCTTGCGAGAAAATTTCTAATACATATTGCGTTAGTAACTTCTTAATGATTTATACTTTCGCTTCTCGACGCCTTAAGGAATGTTTGACAGTGAGACATAGTTACGAACAATGGGGAAAAAAAAGGACCATTACTGCTACTGTGTCAACGGGGGAATTTTCATAAATATTTAAGGCGCATATTTTATTGGGTTGGAAAAAAAAAAAATTTCAAAATTTTTTTGTAGTTGTAAGATTAAGATATATAACGTGTGTTTAAATAATATGTGTATTTTATATTTATGTAGATGTAAATTAAAATATATCGAATAATTAAATATTTAATGTGCGTGTTTCTTTAATTTGGTTTCCATTTTGTTGAGGTAGGATTAAATCCATCCAATAATAGTGATTTAAATATATTTAACATGTGATTTAACTTTTATTTGGTTGGAAAATTTTTTTTTTTAATTTTGTAGATGTAAGATTAAGGAATATAACATGTGTTTAAATAATATATGTATTTCATATTTATGTAAATTTAAAATTTATGTGGATGTATAATTTATGTATTAAAACATACCGAAGAATTAAATATTTCATGTGCGTATTTCTTTAATGTCGTTCGTAGTTTTTCAATGTAGAATTAAATCCATCCAATCATAGTGATTTAAATATGTTTCATTTTGTTGGAAATGTCATATCTTAGAATTGGTTGTAAGATCAAATGACTGAAATGGGTGGTTGTTGACCATCACATAGTCGCTTTGGTATAAATCCGAAATATATACTAGGTCTAGTGAAGTGTCATTGTCCAGTATAAACTTACCGGTGTTCTCTTGTCTAAAGTTTTGAGGTTTAGTGCCACTGCTCGGTATACATTTGTCCGGTATGCCTTATATCGATTTTTTTAAAGGTCAATTGCCCAGTATGCATTTAACCGGCATTCCAAACACTGATGTTTCTCCTAATCTATCCTCAGCAGATATTAAAATATTAAATAAATATAATAATATGAACGAATAAATTAATATAAAATCGGATATAACAAATATATCGGACATTCACCAAAGCGACTATGTGATTGTCGACATTCACCAGTGAAATTCGACATTCTCTTGATTTCGGTTTTTCACTGTAATATATATTCTAAACACGCAATTTTACAAATTTTTCTTAAAATTTGTGAATAGGAAATGAAATCTAGCAAAGAATAACTTAAATATTTATCGTTTTTCTTTTTACAGTTGGAGGCAATTAATTTTAAATTTTGCAATGATATGGTGAGGATATATCAGATAAAGAATGCATGTAAATATTTAACTATTATATTTGTTTTCTATGGTATCGCGACCATTTCTTTTCTTTATCATGGCAATCTGTGACCTAAAATGTATGGAATTATGATTTAAAAAATTAGTAAATTTTTACATAAAAAAATTCTTTTCAATAACTTAGTTAGAGGAACTAAACAGAATGTGTTAAAAATCCAAAATTTCGCACTTTTTCGCAACGTATCATTTTATACATTCGTTAAAATCGATGATTCGACTCTTTAGTTAAAATCTATATTCATCTATACTAATAGTCAGACTTAGATGAAATGAAAAAATTTCTGCAAAAACAAAAAATCTCAATTATAAACTTGCACACATTGATTAACTTATATAATTAGTCTCAACCCTTTCGTCGTCGCCTCAATTTGGTGAAATTTGCTTGAAAATCAAAAAAAAATTTTTAATGTTTAATTTTTAAAGAACTTTTTATTGATTCATACAACAGGAATGAATTTGGTTAAAAAAAAACAAAAAAGCTGAGAATAGAAATGAAAAAATATCTGAAATTTTTACAAAAAAATTTGTTTTAATAACTAAGTGAAACTAAACAGTGTGTTTAAATCCAAAATTTTTCTCTTTTTCACGATGATTTTACAAAATTGATCAGTTATTAAGATTTTTAAGTATCCAGTAAGTATTAGCGTTACTTAAAAAAAAGTTAAACCATCTAATTATTTTAATAATTATTTATTTATTGATATTAAAGTCGCTGCTGTCAAAAAAAAAAAAAAAAAAAAAGTGTAAAGTTATCTTTTTTTTTTCTTTTCAAAGAGTTGAAGCAGTTCTACTTCAAAGACGTCTTCATGCTTCATTTCAAACAAGTGAAAAAACAGAAAGGTTAAAATCTCAGACGAAAGTAAAAGGGACTAAAAAAAACAAACATGTGTTCTTGGAAATCATTACTTTCTTTTTAGCCCGCGGCTACAAGATAGAAACGTGAGAGCATTTGAAACAAAACAAATTCGATTCTAAAAAAAGCATTTTATTCAACTCGTCGAACTGTGTTCACGAAGAAGTAAAACAGGTTTAGTTTTTTTCGTTTTCTCTATTTGTTTACAACTTAACTTTTTCTTCATCTTTTACGAACTTGGAAAGAGAGAAGATGAAAACTTAAAATGGCGTCCCACTTTTCTTGACTGGATTTACCTCTAATAAAGTTTTTCTTTGTTTTTTTTTCTGAAGTATATTGCTAAATAAAATAAAATGAAAAATGATGCATCTTCATTGGTGATGAAATAAGTTTTCCTTGAATCTTAGGTCACCTTGTGGATGATATCATCCGATGATTTTATTCGATGAATAACCTCAAAAAAAGCTTCCTTGGTTGTTTTTTTTATGCATATTATTATTTATTATTGCTTTACCAATTAGGTGCATAACCTGTAGAAATGAGCTTTCGGAAGACGTTTCTACGCCTCGGTCGATGCTGAAAACACTTTAATTTTGCGCACAATTAGAAAATTCTTTCAATTCCAAGATAAATCCATGCAAAAGAAGAAAAAAATTAATACCTACTTATTATTTTTTTATTATTTTGTTTAAGCATATTCAAAAAAATTTTGAATTGTGAGGTTTACAAATTTTTACATCATTTTAAAAAATGTAATTTTATATGGCAAAATACAAAATTTGAACGAAATCGGTTGTATGGTTCTTTTAAGTATCTAATCGAACGCTCTATCCCCTGAGCCACCACGCCTCGAACTAGTTTATTATTGTTTGCGAACTGTTGTTGTATCTGAACCTGACTATTTCTTATTTTTACACGAAGTATAAGGAAGAATATCTTGGTGTGCCTATTAGGTTTCGTGGCGTTATGTATAAACTGCGACCCATTACGAAAGCTCACGTGATGTGGACTCGAAATTGCCCCGCGTCTGATTTTTCACATTTTTAATTAGAATTTTTTCAAGAGATTTATAAATTTTCCCCTCACACATATATATTTTAATTTAAAGCGATTTTAGGAAGTGCTGAGTGGCTTTAATTGATGGCCGTTGAATTCTCTTTTTTTCCTCATTGGCTGTGGTTAAATCTCGAAACGTAGTGCTTTAATCAATATATCCACATGAAACACGGAGATTTCACTTTTCAACAACCTTAATTTAACTGAATATTATTATTATTATTTTGAAATAAATCTGTTTGTTTTTCTATATCCTTTGATGGTTTTGGGCACCAAAGAGGCTTTCCTATTACATTGGTTAACATTTTAAAAATTGTTCATGTTTTTAGTTAAAAACATTGGCGAACAAAAGTTTTTGTTTGGCTATAACGCCTTTAGTACTAAAATTTCACATCGCAAAATAAAATTAAAAAATTCTCACAAAATAAAATTAAAAAAATGAATTTCCATATTTTTAAATTAAATTAGTCTCCAAACATATGTTCTTAGCTGATTTTAACAAAGTTCTCGTAGGGGAAAAAAAATGAATGCCGTTACTTATCTTTAACCTTCGGTCTTAAGAAACGCATCGTAAATAATACATTAGCTATAATCCATACAGCTTTTTTTTTCTTCTTATTTATAACTGAATAAATACATTTATTGATCTTGTACGAAGTATTTTACTAAATTCTTCACCCAAAACAATAAAAACTAATCTTGTCAATCAACATGTAGCGAGGATTATTTCGGTAACTTGGTAATGGTGGCAACGCGTTGCTTCGTACGTAATAGCTGAATACTAAAACGCCAGCTGAATTAATTCAACCTCATGGAATCTATGCCAGGTGAGAAGAATCACTTTCGTTGTTATTCGGTTTTAATTGTATTCTCTCTATTTCTCTCAATATTTATTTCATCCCCCCCTTTTTTTTTTAAATTCTGTTTTAACATTTTTCTTTTCTGAAGCTCAACTTCGGGGAGAAACCCAGAAATTGAACATTTCCGAACCTAAATTAATGCTTTATAAGAATTTTTTTTAAATTTTTTTTAATTTTAATTTTTTAATTTTAACCCTTAGGGCTGTTTCTCGAAGGCTCTGTCGTCGCCTTAAATGTTGCTTTCTGATGAATAATATACTCTTTTCATAACTGATGTGAGTTTGCGATTAAAATGATTCATGATCGTTAGTGCAAAACGTCACTATCGAGAAAAGCCACAGTTTTGTGGAACTGAAACGCGTTTGATATCAAATTTTTTAATATTTAAAAACTTACTCCAATGCTGTATCATCTGGGCTCATAAAATTTAGCAAAAACTGAATTTTTTCTTTTTTTTTTCTTTTTTGGTTAATGGCGGGCACTTGGGTCTATTTCCCATTGGCCTCAGAAATGCCAGAATTGCTACTCTCTTATCGTTACCCAGTGGGCACCTATGGCTAAGCCACGGCGGTGGAGTAGCGTCGTCCACGTCATACAACCATAAACCCATTTATATAGCGGGTTACATTCACACAATCGCACAGAAGAAAGGACACACACAGAGAGAAGAAACATCCATGCCCTGAGCGGGTTTCGAACCCGCAACCATTGGCTCCGCAGTCAGGCACGCTAACCACTCGGCCTCCTGGTCGACGCAAAAAACTGAAAATAAGGCAGTGATTTTGATCATTTTCATCTAGGTTTCTTCTTTTTACGTTATACACTTTCTTCAGTGACTTTATTTCCAGCATATTATTCGCCTATTTTGTACAGACATTGCGAAATGCTAAAAAGAATAAATAAAAATATATCCTTAACTGGAAACTTTCGACTTCTTTCCTGAATTTTGGATATATATTTTTTAAAATTATTTCTTCCATATTTTAAAGGTAAAAAAAAATCAGAAACCGTCTGAAAAAATAAGGGTATGCTTATTCAGAGAAAGTTTGTTTTTGTGTCTAAATAATTCTAACTTAACCTGTAATCGTAATTCTCTAAATATTGAGTTACTTAAAATAATGCGTGTTCTAAATATTTTATTTTAAGTGAACTTTTCAAAACCATTCATTTAGATTGCATCTTAGTATACTTCAATTTGAGGATTAAAAGTTATCCATTTTGTTTCTTCTAATCACTACATTTATGATGCTGCTCATTACATATTCGCTTCCTGTATGTATTTTAACTTACTCAATCATGTATTTCGTTTTTTAACCTAAGTTCTATTCTCACTGCTTTTCTCAGTGTGAAATATAATTTGTAACGACTGTGAAGTTTTTTACATGTAGCTCGTATAGAGAAAAGCAGGAGAAAAAATAATGTACGCGTGAGTGCAAAAGAGTTTATTTTTTCATTTTTATTTATAATTTTTTTAAAAGATTATTATTATTTTTTTTTTTTTTAAATAAGCAAAGAGAAAATTAGGGAGAACGAATGTATGATGAGGTAAGCAAGACCAAGACTTCTAATACTCGTTTAAAATCCTTTCATGTGATTGATACTATTTATCTGTGAAGTAATTCGTTAAACAAGTTTGTTTATGTTATGGCAGCAATGCAAAATTGTTTTTATTTGACTCGCTGAATATACTTCAAACATCAAGCGTAACATTTTTCATCTATTACTAAGTTTCTAAATTCATTAAAATCTAAAAACACGCTCTTCAGTTTTAAATAAATAGAAATTGGTGAAATGGAGTGATCCGGAAAAGCTCTCGCCATTTGCTTTCAGACGATAATTAGCGCAAGATTTTTTTAACAATGCATCTTTAACAAAGAAAATAACCTTTTGTTTTATAAAATAACAAATTGCGGAAGCTTGATTGTTTTTTTTTTTTTTAATTATTATGATTATTTTTTTGCTTGATTTTATTTGACAACAAAAAAACCTTCCATTTAACGGGAAAATAACTTATGAGATGTTTTTCCATTTTCGATAGAGCCAAACATTTTTCGGGTATATCGTTTGCCTTTGAGGTCATGGAACTGCTGCGAATATTTCCTGCCATTTTTTTTATACTTTCTATTTACTTTAATTTAGCGTTTTATGCATAACGGTAGTTTTAATCAACATATTGATTAAATTTATACAAAAGATATTGTTTAATTTTTAAAAAAAATGGAGGAATTTAAAAGAAATGTTTTACTGTAATTGAAATGAATTTCTTTTCGAAAAATAAACTTATATAATGCGACAAATAATTAATTAAGGCGGTAGGTAATTAATTTTTGACCAAGATTGTTTAAGGTTATGAAACCGAGTAAGTTAAACTAAAACCCGATTTAATATCTTAAAATTGAGTGACTTTGTTTTACTTTTTACTTCATTTTTAAAAAATAAGCTGGAGCAAACCAATAGTTTTTATAATTACTATTTTACCAATATTTTTCCTATGTAGTGGATTAATCAGCAAAATATTTAATTTGCTACTTTCAAAATTTGTAATTTTGTTTTTTATTTATTATCAAGTCTGACTTAAGCGTAGTTTTTACAATGTCATAACGAAAATTTTAAAGTTAACGGTGAATTCAGGCTTCAGATTGCACCGCGTATTTCATGCCAAAAGTGGTTATTCTGAACACACACAGGTTTATTATTTCCACAACAGCGCCCTCTGTTGACGAGCTTTGTAACGAATTGTGAAATTTGATTAGAAAAAATAACTGATTTTCTGAGTAGAGCAGAATACACAGTAAATTTCTCTTCTCAGATCGATTTGTTTACAAGAGGAGTTAAAACCATAATTATTGTTAAAACGTTTGTTTGGCGCAAGTATACAGGGCGTGCAGAAGAAGTTATTGGCTGCAAATAACGCACGTACCAAGAATGGTACTTTCTTGGAGTCATTTGGCGGACATGGCACCTTGTCGTCAGGCTAACCGTGGGAGGTTTTCCTATCCATGTAGCTTAAATGTGGGTTATTTCCATCAAAAAAGTCCTCCATGAAGGCAAATTTCTCCCAATATTTGATCCAGGAGTTCCCTTATCTTCTGGATTGGGTTCAAAATTACAAGGCTATGGACAGGGTTACCATTCCACAGGGAGAACCTGGAAAGTACAGGGAATTTAAAAATCACCTAAAATAACACAAAAAATGTAGGGAATTTTGATATTTTTCTTTACAAACTGGGAAAAGACAAGGAATTTTGTTTCTTATTGTTGTCTTTAAAAGAATGGTGACCCCTCAAAACGTAATCTAGGGGATATTTCTGCTATACTAAACTATTTCATTTACTATAGCATTATTTAAGTATGCTCAGCTGTTTTTCCAGCAATTAAAACTAATAAATATATTCAGCCCAATATAGCACAGTAATTATGTGCAATATGTACAGTGAAAACACAAATTTGAGTGGCAACCCTGATGGAGTTGAACCCAATAAATTGGATCGGCTGTTCAACGACGGTTATAAAATAAAATAAAAACATAACGTAGGACTATCGTCATTGATGATCAAAAATCAATTTAACAATAACGTCAGAAAGAGAATAGGGAAAAAAATTCTATACGGTGTGTCCTTTGTAGTTAAAAAAGGTATTCCGGGGAGAAAAGTGTGAGTCAGCAGGGCTCCCCAGAGATCGAATGTGCTTTAGAAAACGAATTTCGAAGGCGAAGGGGATAGAGCGCTCGCCTCCCTATGAGGTGTCTCAGTTTCGATCCCAGCGATACGAATCCCGCACCCGGCTCGTATCGACCACAGTGCTGACGAAAAATAGTTTTAGTGGTGAACGGATCATGGGTTAGGTTCCTTTGTCGTTAGGCTAACCGTGGGAGATTTTCGTGGTTTTCCTCTCCATGTAACGTAAATGCCGGTTAGTTCCATCAAAAGTTCTCCACGAAGACAAATTTCTCCCAATACCTGATCCAGGTGTTCCCTTGTCTTCTGGATTGGGTTCAAAATGACAAGGCTACTGAGTTGAACTTTGGTAAAGTCAAACTTGGGTCGGATGTAAAATCAATAACCCGTAACAGCCCTAACCACAATTGGTTTAGTTTTCCGAACACCGTGCAGGAAAAGATAAAAATAAATAAATAAAGTTGAAAAATGAGAAAAAGGGTACAACGGCGAGTATGAGTCATCCAGTGAAATAAAAAAGGAAAGAAGCAAACTTTCTCTTCACAAAGATGGCGTGAATTAAATAAACAGACAAAAGAATAAATAAATAAAAATAAAATAAAACTTGAGATCGACTAAACGAATAAATTCTTGAAAAAAACGAAATCTGTGAAAAAAAATTTCTAAAAAAAAAAAAAAAAAATTCATAAGAGAGAAAAGTGAGTTATTAGGAGCATGAAAGGAATAAAAGGAACATTATAAAAATTACGAAACATGAAAATCAAAGAACAATCGTCGGTCATTGTGACTTCTTTTTTCTTTGCATGAAAATCTTATAAGATGTGTAATGAGGATTTAATTTTGGATTTTGTGTGTAAAATGATCAAATCATGTTTTCTAATTTGTACTTTTTTTTTTCCAGGTGACTTATTACTCTTAAAACTCAAATTCTGATATTTAATTTAGGATTTTTAAGTTAAAAAGATTTGACCTCGTCCGCAAGCTTTTTATGTTGGTAAGTGCTATTTTTTTATTCTTGTAATTACAATCTACGCTTTTTAATATGATTCCCCATTGCAGCGACTTTTCCATAATAACGACCTATACAGAAAGCCCCGTTTGCTATTCCATAGACGCGTTAGTTATTTGAACGCCCGTTACAACGTCCGAGCCATCAAGGGATTTGATTTTTAGCTTAGCAAAAGTTTCAAAAACACTATTTAAACCTTTTTTATTTATTCATTTCTTTCTTTTTTTTGTTATCGTTCATGAAATATCTTGAATTCTCTTAGAAGAAAACTAATTATCCACCGTTGTCAAAATATGATTAAAGTATAAATTACTTCACATTTATAATCAAAAATCGGTGTATTTTATACTAATTTTCTCTTATAAAGTATTATTTTAAAGCATACTATATTAACATAAACGCATATTTTAACTATGAGTAAATATTTACAGTATCGGGGTTAGTTCAGGGCAAATTTACTACCGTTTAGAGGTACCTTCACAAATTCAACTTTAGGAAAAACGGTAGTTTCAAAAAATGCTTTTAAAAAAGCAAGTTCTAAGATTCTCCTCTGGACATGGGCTTAGTGCCCTACCAACCTGGCCCAAAAGTGGACCATTAAAAAAAAAAAAAAAAAAACCTGGATTATTTCCGGAACATGTTTCGAATAAAGTGTAAAATCGAGGGTCTCTGATATTTGGCGATTTGAAAACATGCATATGAAAACAAACCAAGAACCAGTAAATAGAAATTGTGTTAACCCGATGCTGACTACATTAAAAGCAAAGTCAGCAAGAAAAGAATAAGATGGTAACCAGAAACTCAATTTCAGCAAAATTTTACTATTCAAATTTGTCTTCAAAACAAGGGGCCCCTGATTCTACACTTTAACTCATGTTTCTTTTATAAGTTTTTGGAGAACTACATTAAATGAAGGGTGTATCCTAATAAATTTTTAGTGAATTTGACATAATAAAATTATAACTTACGAAAATAAAAAAAGAATGTTTACAAGAGTAATTTTACCGCAGAAACTGCCTTTTTAAAAATTTATCATGGAAAAAAAATACTTCTTGCCAACTATAATATAAGTGGCCTTAAAATTACCTCCCCAATACTACGTAAGTTAAATAGCTAAGTTAATATTTAATTAAATAGGTAAGTTATGTTTCTCTTTAACAAAAATAAATAAATGAGAAAAAAAAATGTTTTTGAAAACTTTTATTCAAACGTTTTACACAAAAAAATGTTGATTTAGTTAATTAGAATTTTTTATTTTACACGATTTAGCCCTTTTGTAATCCATACTCATTTATGAAAATTATTTTATTTACCTTATTATTGATAGTAAGCCAGCTATTCACCTTATTCAAGATCGTGTTTCATGCTCACCGCGGTAGGGGGCAGTGTTTGTAGGGGTTATTTCAACTTCTGGCAAAAGAATTTCTGCTGTAAATCCGCATCTTAACGATCAGGTAATATCAACATAGGATAATTTCCCAAAGTACTTTTTTTATAACACCTTCATCTGATATTTTAAATTATGACGAACACATTTTTCGCAAAAACGCGAAACAAAAATTAAATTTAGAATCAATGCTATGACGTCAGAAGAGGACCTTAAGACTTCGGATACGGTTTGTTACTTTTTTTTAGGATAAATGGTGGATACTCTGTTGCAAGTTAAGAAAAAACCTTTGTCCCTAGGGAGTGAGCCTGTTTGCCTTAAAGTGTACGCCAAATGGATGCTAATTTCCCAATATCGCCAAACTCTTAAAAAGACCGTTGCACAGTCTTCTTTTTGCTCGCTTTCTTAAATCGTGTGAAATGAGGAAAACAAAACTCTGAATAATCAATTAACAAGTCATAAGAATTAATAAAAATGATATCTAAAAATCGTCTATTAGCAATCAATCGTAAATTTGATAACGAAATAAAATGGAACTAAATGCAGTCGCGAAGGATTACTTAAATCCTATACCGCAATCTTGTCTTAACTTACAACTAAGTCCAGTTTCTTATATTTAATTTATAGATTTCTTTTTTTTTTTAAATTGATAATATTATTTGTTACGGTATATTTATTTATGAATAAATAGACTAAAGATAAAATAGTGTATCGATATTTTTTTAAACAATTTTGTGGTACTGCTTTGGTTATGCTGTTACGGTGAATTTAATTCCATATAGTATAGACTTAGTTATGTTTGTATTCCGCATAAACTACGGATTTCTGTTTAGAGAATAATTGAGAATTACCATTAATCAATAAATCTTCACCTTGCATATTGTATAAATTAGCTTTAATTCCATTCCTTGTTATGCTGATAACATTCTGGTGAACGCTATTTACGTTATTGTTAAAGTGAAACTTTAATGCATAAGTTCCCTTACAAAAAAAAAAAAAAAGAGAATCCTGAAAGGGAAACTGCGTTCACAGTTTCCTAAAAAAAATGATAAAAATTTTTTTAATTATTTATTGGGAATATTTTGTTTGTTACCCGTAAGATTTTCTTTCAGAAGCAGTTTCAGATAGATTTTCAGAAAGCTAACGAAGTAAGGACAAATTTCCTAATTTAAGCTTTAGCTACCTTTATAGTGTAATTTTTCAATTAACAAAGTTATTTAATATTCTAATAATAAGTCTTAATATTCTAATATTTCATTTATTTATTACTGAAAACTTTTGCCGGTAAATTCTACCCAGGTAACGGAGAACCATAAAATTTACTTCAGAAATACGTTTATTTCAACTTTAAATTTTACTAAGCATTCGTACCATTTACGTAAAACTAAAACGTCGAATTATAGTTTAAATTTACTTAAAATTTTACATAAATAAATTCGTTTCTTTTACGAATATTTTACCAACCACTTTTTACTAGGTAAAAATGAGTACGTTGTTTTACGTAAGTTGAGCAAAAAATGGTTATCCAAAAAAATGGAAAATTTACGTAAAAAAATTTTTTGTTATAAGAATGAGTACGTTATTTTTACATACTATTTACGTCAACAGTACGCCAAAATGTACGTAAGTTGAAACATCAAATTATAGAAACAAGTGGTTATCCAAAAAACAGAAAATTTGCTTAGATAAATTCGAACCGAAATTAACCGAAATTGAAATGGTAAATTTGCTTTGTCAATAATACGTAAAATACACAGAATCTTTACTAAATCTAAATAGTAAATATCCTTTCGTCAATATTAACGAAATCAATCTTACAGAAGGATAGTAGTTGGTAAAAAGCATTCCGTTAATATTGCGTAAAATATACCAAGGCTTTTTTACTAAACATCTCAATGATAATATCATTCCGTCAATATTACGTATAAAGCGTATTGACTTTACCAATTTCCCATCAATTTACGTTTAATTTACGTATCATGGCATATTGGCAAAAATTTGTTACGCTTCCATGGGTGGTTCCATCATGACACCACACTTCATTAATTGTTAAGTAATTAATTAAAAAGCGATTGTTTTATGGTGAAAAAAATAACTCTTAATTTTCTTTTTTATTACCACTTATTACTATTTTTAATTCATAAAGCTTTATTTAAAGATTATGATTAGTAAAATTTTTTACCTTGGAAAATAAAAATCAAATTAACTAGAACCCATTAGGTTTCAATTACTGGTTTGATTTTTAAAAAGCATTTTGTTTTAAGTCATTTTCTTTTCTCTTAAATAATATATACTCAACAATCAGATTTTTTCCTTCTTAAAATTTTTGAAATGAATATGTTATCGTGAATGAGCGAAACCAAGAGAATGTTGACTTACACCGGTGAATGTCAACAATCACATAGTGGCTTTGGTGAATGTCCGAAATATTTGTGATATCCGATTTGATATTAATTTTCTCGTTGATATTATTATATTTATTCGATGTTTTAATACCTGCTGAGGATAGATTAGGAGTAAACATCAGTATTCGGATTACCCGTTAAAGGCATAATGGGCAGTGGCACTTGACCTTAAAAAAAAAAAAAAAAAACATTGATGTATTGCATATCGGGCAGTGACACTTCACTAGATCTGGTATATATTTCGGACATTTACCAAAGCGGCTATGTGATTGTTAGTATTCATTGTTGGAAGTCAACAACTACCCATTTCCTTCATTCACAGTAACACATATAAAAGCATTGGAACTGATCATTTAAAAAGGATTAAACAAAGTTTATTCTAAGATTACTTAAAATAAGAGACCATCACTTTTTTTTAGCTTTAGAAATCCCTAATTTTTATTTTAAAAAATACCATGAAATTCAATTTTTACTAATTATAAGCTGATACTTTTTGTCAAATCAGTTACAATTCAGATAATAGTCTCTTCGAGCAAAATACAAAAATAAAATTAAAAAAATCGATGTTGAAAAATCAATTTTTTTTAATTGTTAACAACGATTTTTCAGAAGAAAAAAAAAAACTTTTTTTTTCTATTTTAAAAGTTTAATCAATACGCATCCAGTGGTCGGAAGAAGTGCACGACAAGTAGTGAAACTACTGTAGTCGCTACTTTTTTTCGTAGTTTGTAGTGTAGTGCGTTATTTTTTTTTAGAAAAAGTAGTGTAGTGAGTATAGTAGTGCGATGCAAAATTATAGTAGTTTGTAGTTATTCCTGGGAACTACTTTTTAACGTTAGTTTAGAACGGTTCTAACGCAACTCATTTTTCTAATAGGATGGGTACAAATTTTCGCGGTTTCGTCAATGGATGCAAGTGAACATGAATAAATATTTCTTAATTATTCTCTTACATTTAATTTAAGCTAATTTCTTATTCCAAACTATTTTTAACATAGCTGTATGTGAAGTTCTCCAGAAAAGTTAGTTTCCTTTAAGTAGTGAAGTAGTACTACAATTCCAAAGTAGTTTGTTGTGACTACATTTAAAAAAAAAAATAGTTGTAGTTAACTACGTATGTAACAAAGTAGTTACAGTTGTAGTAACCTACAGAAATAATATAATTTTCTCGACCACTGCATTTGCCTTAGTACTTTTGCTAATCTTTTTGGTTATGAAATTTGACATCATTGAAAGAATTTTATGACGCGGATAATACCCCGCTTATGCAAATGGGTTGGAGGTTATCGAGCGAAGGTTTTTTATTATATTAGAATGCTGTATTACTTTTTTCTTACACAATTCCACATTTTATGTGAATACCAGGAAATGGGTCTAGAGACAATAATTCCACAACCTTGAGGAAAACAGAAAAAAGCACATCCGTTAAGAAACATGGGAATTAAAACTTTTGGAATTTTGGATTTCGATGCTTTTAATACTTTTTAGAAATAATCTCTATTAAAGTTACGTATGACAATGAGACTTAATGTTTTTTTTTTATACTAACCTATTGAAACCTTAAATTTCTCTTACATTCTTTTGTAACGTAATTTTCAGCTTTTATTCTGGTTCAGTTTTAAAATAAGAAAAAAATTCATACGTGACTCATTTGAGTTTTAGAAAGCTTCATATAAATTAAAAATTACATTTCCTGGTATTTAATTCGCGTTTTAAATATGAATCCATCTCTGCCAACTCTATTGGATTTTCCAGTAGACTACTGGATTTTTTCCAGTTTCTACGGGTTCAATAAAAATTCTCCAGGTTTTTGTTCATTTTTGTAAAATTCCCTAAAATTGAGTAAGTTTCCTAAAAAAATCCCTATTGAAATAGCATTTTTGCACGGATTTTTTCTTGTTTGAATATTTAAATACGTATTACTAATATATAAGGAAGAGGGCCTCAATTATAGGGATCACTTGAAAACTTTTTTTTGTTGCTCTAAAATGATAGTTTTATTCAAAACTCCGTTTTTATGTTAATTTAATAATCTTTCATGAATTAAATGCCTATTACTATTCAAAATTATGAGTAAACGTAACATATAGCTTTCAAGTTCATTTAATTTCAAAGATAACTGGAAAATAGTGCAGTTTTTCTATTTGGATGATCATAAAAATCCCTAAAATTCCCTATGTGTAAAATATTTAGTACATTATGCAACAATTATCGTGAAATTTATATTATTTCGTAAAATCTACTTGATTTTTTGTTATACATGTTGGCCGCTATGTTAATCAATAAAGTAGGGGCTCTCGCTGTTCTGGCGATAAAATGACGATAATTTCTACTTGTTACGATAAAGAAACGATTGAAACTTTCATAGTTATCAGACGTATTTGATCACTGAGGGTCAGCGGTACCCAATTTTTTTCGGAACCCTAAATAATCAAGCTTCTTCCGACGGAACCCCGACTTCATAATTAAAGTAAATAAAGACAATTGTGTACGCATTTACCATTAAAAAACTACTTTATTTTGACTGATATACTTTTTTTTATATTTAATATGATGAATGAAATTTTTTTAAAATAGTTTTATCGTTAATAATCTTAAATTAGGTTTGATGTTTGACTGTTGAATTCGCAATCTTGGAGATGAATCTAGTCTAACTAAAAATTTGTTTTTATATTATGTAGGGAAACATATTTTTTATTAAAGAGTTCAGTTATTTTATTTTGATTTTGAAAGCAGCATTATGAAATACTATTGCAGTTTATATATATATATATATATATATATATATATATATATATATATATATATATATATATATATATATATATATATACACACACACACACACACACACACACACACACACACAAAAAAGACAAAAAGGATAAAAGAAATGTGAGATTAGCGAAGAAATGTTTAAGTAATAATATGTTTTGTGATATTAATATTAGTATAACTAGTACAACATTAGAAAGCACTATTATTTTCGGATATAATCGCGTGAACTGACGAGATTATATATTTTCCTAATTTTATTTCCTTTTTTCTTTTTGAATTTAAATTTCTTTTAAAATTTGTGAATATTTTTTAAAAACATATTTTAATAATTGTTTTCTTCTCTTTTGGGAAATTTTTTCCTTGCTTTCTCTATATTTTTAACTTAGGTATTCGAGAACTCTCAGAAATTTTTATTGTTAATTTCTATCATCACATACACTAAAGCAAGTAAATAAAAATGTTTTAATAATAATTATTTTAAAAAAAACTTATAATTTCAGAAGAACATTTTCAAACAATCGATTTGCCAGGATAATTTATAAAAGTAAAAATTTATAGCTGATAAGATAACTGTTTTGCTTGGGTTAATCTTATCAGTAGAAATTAATCACATTATTTGCATGAATAGTACATCCGCTATTGTGATAAGAGTAGTCTTATTTATCCTATCATTTATTTTTTAGATGGGTTACCTTATTTATCCATAAAGATTACAAAGTATTTTTTATGTAGTGTTTCTTAGATGGAATTTATAATAAGAATAGAAAATAGTGTCCAATAGAACGTTCCTGCTAAATATTACGTAAGCCTATTTTTTAAGATTTCTAATCCCACTTTTCCAGAATAAAAACAAGTCTGCGCCTGCCTAAGATAATTTTTTTTCAATTATTATTTATTTTCGCCAATTCATAACGGAATTTTGAGGATAAAAAGAAATTAGTCTCACGTAGGCATCGCTGATTATTCGCTCTCTTGTGAACAAAATACTTAAATAGCAAATCCCTTCCCTTTAGGTTGCTGCTGTTGTCGTAGGCCATTAAGGCCTAAGGTGCGATTGTTCTTTTTTTTTTTTCTGTGTCGCGTTCCATGGCCAAGAATTCGACTTCTGCCACCCTCATACGTCACACCCGTTTATAAGGCCGACCCATTCATACATCCATTTATTCATTCATCCACAGATCGTAATTTTGACCTGAACCAGAGAACGATCCATGTCCAATTCACTACCCCCAGAGATACAGTTTGGTATGGGAACATAGAGGACTTTATGACCGGACAGATTTGACGTGCACCAGTCACCACGAGGAGTCTTCGGCCGGCTGGATTCCAACTCCTATTTTCACGAACGTGAGTCCTATCCTAATAAAAACGTAGAAACTTAAAATAATAGGAAGAAAAAGATTATATCTTATCCTATTAAGAAAGCAGTATTTTATAATAACAGGAAGAAAGTTTCCCACATAATAGGGAGAAAGAAAAATCCTATACGAATTTCATCCTATTAGGAAGAAAATTATATAGGAAGAAAGATTCCTTCATAATAGAAAAAAGAAGAAAAAAGAGATCTTTACCTAATAGAGGTAGCTAAAAAGAATTCCATCATAATAAGATTCCTGTATAATAGGAAGAAAACTAAATTATATTCCAATGAAGAGGCCGAATATTATCATAATTGGAAAAAAAAAAAAAAAAGAATTTTGTCATTTTCAGAAGAAAGAAAAATTTTATCTTAATGAGAGAGGAAAGTTCTATCATTTTCAAGCAGTGGTCGGGGGAAGCAAGCACGCGACAAGTAGTTTATTCCGTAGCTTATAGTTTAGTGTGCTACTTTTTTAAGAAAGTAGTGTAGTGAGTGGCTAGATACCGAACAGTAGTTAGTAGAGATTCCTGGCAACTACTTTTAACGTTTGTTTAGAAAAGAAGAAACACTATTCAACTCATTTTTCGAATTGGATGGGTACAAATCTTCGCTGATCTGTCGTCAATGGATGCAATGAAATTGAACATGTTGCTGCAGTTGAGCATTAATCGAAATTATGTATTTAAAATAACCATTACGAAAAATAGATAATTAATTTCTTGATCACATTTTCACGTGCGAAAGCACACTCGTGAAACATTGATGTTATTTCAAAGGAAAGGTACGTATTTTCGATGTACTTCATTTCTTAGAGGAAATAAAAGAGTTTACAAGTGTTTGATAATTTCACCTTTCTTATATAAAATGTTCGATGTCGAAAGAGGCATAAATTAAATGTTAAATGAACATATTAAAAAAAAAAAAAAAATTTGGGGGGAATTTTAAACTGCCGGAAGTAAACATGAATAAATATTTCTTAATCATTCCCTTATATTTAATGTAAACCACATTTTTATTCCAAACCATTTTGATCATGGGTTTGAATTAAGTTCTCCAGCAAAGTTCGTCAGTGAAGTAGTTACTACAATTCCAAAGTGGTTTGTAGTCCCTACATTTAAAAAAAAAAAAAGTAGTTGTAGTTAAATACATTTGCAGCAAAGTAGTTGTAGTAAACTACTAAAATAATGTAGTTTTGCCAACGATGTTTTCAAGTTATCATCTAATTGTTAATGAAAGTATAGGAACGTATTTCCAACCATGTCTCATCAACCAGAAAACGAAGAGGTAAGAAGTCAAATCTAATTGAACTGCAGGATTATTCCATTGTCATTTTATTTTGATCACCTTTATTTCTACTACAGATTTCTGTAGAAATAACATCAAGTATTAGTTTCTTTCTCTAAATCTTATGAGAAACTATTTCACGAGGAATTATAGCTCGATTCTGCATTATAGTGGAAAATCTGTTATTTTCACCTATTTATATCCTCCGTAGATGGTAAACTAAACAAACTCGTCACCTCCCCAGAAGATTTTAATGCCCTCTTATCCGAGAAAAGCACGACCGCGCGTAACAACAAGAAATTTTAATCTTTTCCTATATCATAATCCGTGTGATAAATTTTTTGTTCTTTCTTCCTGATATGTTTTCTCGACCCGTTCATCTTCTTCAACTATGTTTTTCATTGCCGTTGAGTAACTTTTACAATCGGAAGATTCCGGGTTTTTGACAATGAAAAATGTTATTGTTCGGGATCGCTTTCTCGGACCGTTATTTCGTTCCAATTTTTTTATTGTATTTGATCGCTCACCCGTTTCGGAACTTTCACACGGAAACGACACACGGGGTTCTTGAAACGTTTCCACATCTCCAATGAGTTGTGAAATGGGTGAAAAATTGGTCAAATCATCAAAAGAAAGTGACAATTGGAATGCGTTGGAAAGAATAAACGATTTTTAGATTGTGAGGAATCGTGATCTAGTTCGCCATTTTCGACTTTGATAGTATGGGTGATATGAGTTTTCATTCATTCGCAGTTGGCATTGTAGTTATCTCAGCAAAAATGGTGAGATTATTTTATTTGGATTATATATTTATGTTACATATATAATTATATTTTACTTTATTAGAATTATTATAACTCTTGTTATTTAAGGAAGAACAAAAGTGTGATGGATTTGGTTTAAACATATGTCTATGTTACCGTGAATGACCGTAATCAAGAGAATGTCGACTTTCACCGGTGAATGTCAACAATCATATAGTCGCTTTGGTGAATGTCCAAACTATTTGTTGTATCCGATTTGATATTAATTTGTTCGTTGATATTATTATATTTATTCGATATTTTAATGTCTGCTGAAGATAGATTAGGAAAAACATCAGTGTTCGGAATACCGGTTAAATGCATACTGGGCACGTGACCTTAAAAAAAAAACATTGATGTAGGACATACCGGGTAAATGTATACCAGGGAGTGACACTTAACTAGATCTAGTATATATTTAGTACATTTACCAAAGCAACTATGTGATTGTCAATATTCACCGGTGGATGTCAACAACCACCCATTTCGGCCATTTACTGTAACATATATATTACAATGAAAATCTGAATGTTTTGAATGTTGACTTTCTCCGATGAGAATCGATATTCACATTGTCGTTTCATTGAGTATCATCCGATTCGATACTTTAATAATCTGATCCGATTGGGTTCATTTGAACCCTGAATTAGAACCCTTGTAGTTTACCCTCCAATATTTCTGTGAAATATATTTCCCGGTGATAGTGAACTAATGCTCATATTATTAAAACAAATATAATAGCGTTAAAACTTTTATTAAGCTTTAAACTTTAAGCCATCCTAAGTCAAAATTCTTGATGGTCTCATCCAAAAATTTTGATGTTTTATGTTGGTTTCAGTGCGATTCATGATGGTCCAACATTTTCCATTATGCCTTAATGGTGTTTGATTAGCCAACAAACTTCCACCAATGCTATTTATTGGGTCATTAAATATGAAATGTCCGATTATCTAAATCCTCAAATTTGATACCAGGTGTCTTCGATATTTCACTTCGATTGTCCTTTATTTTTTTGCATTGAGAAGGAGCACCATCTGGCTTTCAGATGCACTTTTTTGTTTTTAATAGTCTATCGTATTGTCGTCTGGAGGTTAAATATTGTAAGCCATGGATAAGACAAAAATGCTAGTTATTTTCGAATATGAGTTCCGTCGTGGAACTAATGCAGCTCAGACAAGCCGAAATGTTAACGAAGTGTTTTTTTTTTTTTTTTTATAACCGTCGTTGAACAGCCGACCCAACTTAATGGGTTTACGGCTACTAATGTAGAATAACGAAGTGTTTGGCAAGGATGTAGCTAACAAACGTACATTACGTCTATGGTTCATAAAATTCCGATCTGGAGATTTTGATCTTCAAAATGAAACACGCGGGTGGCCAAAGATCAAGGTGGATGACAACCAACTGAAAGCTGTAGTGGAAGCAAATCCATCTGAAACGACGGGTAAACTAGCATCAAGGTTTGAAGTTACCATCCCAACAATATTAAGTTATCTGAAAGCAATCGGAAAAGTAAAGAAGCTGTATAGGTGGTTTCCGCATGAGTTGAGCGAGCGTCCTCAATGGAACTGCTTCGAAGCTTGCTGTTCTTTGGTATCATGACTAAAAGGCGATCCATTTTTGCACCGGATAGTCACGTGCGATGAAAAGTGGATACTTTTTGACAATCGCAAGCGTTCGGCACAATGGTTGGACAAAAATGAAGCGCCAAAACACACCCCAAAGCCGAGTATGCACCCAAAAAAAACTAATGGTATCTGTTTGGATGGTCCAGCGTGGGATTATACACTATAGTTTTATGAGACCTGGGCAATCGATAACGGCGGACCTCTACTGTGAACAGTTAGAAGAAATGATAAGGCAGCTGCAAAGATAAGCAGCCGAGATTGGTCAACAGGGACAGACCTATCTTCTTGCAGGACAACGCTCGACCACACGTTGCAAGAACGTCGTTACTTAAAATACAGGAACTGTGCCTAGAAACCCTTTGTTACCCTCCGTACTCGACAAATCTCGCGCCAACTGATTACCATTTTTTTCGAGCTTTGGACAATTTTTTGCAAGGAAAAATATTTAATTCCCAACATGCAGTGGAAAATGCATTTCGGGATTTCATCAACAGCTGCTCACCAGATTTTTTCGCTAGCGGTATTAATAAGCTACCGTTAAAATGGCAACGTTGTATTGATAGTTTGGGTGCATATTTTGATTAATTATATTATTTCTTACACAAGATATAATAAACCAAACTTTTGGTCTCAAATCGGACGTTTCGTACTTAATAACCCACTACTTTAATACTATGATGGTTAACCATGAAGAGAAGTTTATTTCTCATGACTCCATAATCCATGATGATCCGTGATGGTTCCAATATAGCATCATTTCTATGATGTTACATATATTGGAAATTATTGGTGCTTCTTAGGAATATACCATCAAAGCAATTTAGTATTTTCTATGTTGGCTCATCATAAATCAGTCCGAATTATTCCTACTTTGGGATGATGGTTGTTCATGATCGTTCCAACATTTGATTTCTAAGAAACTAGGATGAAAATTTCTGATGATTCATCATGAACAAACAGTCAAAACAAGTTGCTATTACATTGGGCCATCATAAATCTGTCCTGATTCCTACAAAAAATATAAATATTCATGATGGAATTATTGATGCTTACCATCAATATAACCTTCAAATTCTGACCTTTTATCTATGTGTTTTAATTATTTGTAGTGGTGACTGAAATTCTTGTCATTCTAATTTATTAAAGAAACACTACATTACCTTTGATATCACAAAGAAAAATATAATTTAAAACTTCGGAGTTTCTATAGTAGCTGGAGGGCATGGTAAGTGGGGCAATTCCACACATCTCTTAAGAGTTATATTTTGTGTTCATTTAGTTTATATAAAGAGTAACCCCAACGGTTATTAATAATAACCGCGTCTTTTGGTAAAAGTGATAAATGCACATTTATCTCTTAGCAATACTTAAATAATAATAAAAAAACGTGCGAAATTTTTCTTTTAATGTCTAAACTCATTTACGCGAAAACTCTATAGAAATTTTCACGCTATCTTTCATAATTTTTATATTAACGTCATGGCCTTTTGTAGTAGCATCTCTTAAATGGCCGCGATCTCTAAACTGTGTTATAAAAATAAAGCTCTTTAATCTTTGTTGGAGGGTTTGCATTAATAATTGCAGCTTATGTTAACAATAAAACAATTTTTATGATATTTCCATTTACTTGGACTTAATGACAATATATATATATATTTTTTCATTTCCTTCATTAAGGACAACTTATCGGGGGAACTAAAGTGGAAAGCTTTTTGTTAATGCAAGAATCCAAATTAGTTTTTTATCCGTCCATCGAGATAATGAGTCTGTCAAGTATTTTTATGAAGATTTTATAGTGCTCATTATATTGAAATGATTGTAAGTTGACTGCTTATCAAGTCGAATGTGTATTATGTTATTTAAATGAATCATTGATTAAGCTACCGATTTTATTTTTGTGAGATTATGGAATGTTTCGACTCGTTATGAAATCGTCAATTTTAATTTGATGTATTGATGACTTCTTTTTTTATTGAAAACAATTTGATGGGAGTAGTTATATAACTATTCTATGATTTTTCACTACATTTAAATATTGCATTGCCATTTCTTCAAATTATCTGCATCGTTATTTTTTATCACAAATCATCAAAAATTAAAATGAATACAAATAAAATATGTTGTATCTACAAAATGTATTAAAATATGTATGTATGAGATAGGAAAAAAATGTTGAAATTATATAAAGTAGAAGGATACTTACAATTCTTTATTTGTGATCGTCGTACAAATTTGTGTGTAAGTGAAGGGAAGCCTTATCAAACTCTAGCAAATCATTATTGAAATCAATTAGAGTTCATTTTATATACCTTCTCATGTAACTATTGGGCTTAAGAGATTGTGAATGACACAACTAACTTAATGTAATCAATTTTACGTTGAGAAAGGGGAAAAATTATTTCTGTATTAAAAGAAAGGAAGTTTAAAAAGATTAATATGAAAGAGATAGGATACAATGGTAAGCCACAGTTTCACATAGTTCAGAACATGGCTTTTTAGTGAGTTCGAGGAGAAAAACACCGCGATATCTCACCGCGCTGTTATCTTGTGTTAAAGCCAGACAATTGTAAAGTATCTATATGGAAACAATACTAATGAACAGTTTATAAAAATGTTATTTGGTAAAAGTATGACTTATCACTCTATTGCCCTTAGCTGTTCATGTGTCATACTTTTTTTTAATTGATTTTTACGCTTAAAATGTTTAATGTCGTCTTCGCAAGTTTAACACTTAATCTCTTGTCAATTTTTCTTACTCAATTTCTCGTTACTTATTATGGGAGTCGTTGGCGAGGGGGTCTCGATCTAAAAGTCAACCGCAATATTTCAAACAAATAAAAGAAAATTTCCATGAATCATTATCAAATTAAATTCATCAAAGTCAGAAACGCAAAAGAGATTAAAATAATTAATTTTTTTGTTCATATTCAGCAGGTATGATGAGTTTTTTTTTTTCCTTATGTTAGACAACTATTGTTATTATTTATTTTCATTTTGTCCCCCTCGAAAATTGGATCCCTGTGACACTCTTACTACTTGTTTACTTATTTTTATTTATTTAAATTTTTGACCATTTATTCACGTCAAAATTGACCTAGTTGTACCTGTTCTTTACTAATATTTGTCACTTTTTGTTAATATTATATGTTTCACACAACGTTAATTTTTATTTTTTATTATCACTATCTGTTATTTGTTCTATACAATATTATAATCATTTTCTTACCTTCAATTCATATTCAATAACAGCTATATCATTTTTATTTCTTCACAAAAATTCTATTGTTGTTTTCTCTCATTTGCAAAGAATTTCTGTAAGAGACGACAAATCTTCAACAGTTAAGTTCAAATAGATATAACTGGCCGAGCTTATTTTCTCACGAATAAAGTTAACGTTTTTGTTTTCACTTCCCTTCAGTTCATTTCCTCTCTCGTCGTTTTAGAACAAAAGATTACCTCCAAACGAGCTCTTCTAAACTGTCAGTTTATTCTAGTTGCTGCTGATTAGGTTGCTGAGTCCTTTTGTTCGAAGCACAAAAACTTCGCTACTGTACTTTAAATGATAAATCACACAGCTTGCTGATTTACAAATGAAAAAAGAAAAAAAAAAGAAGATAAAAATCGTTATTTTTTTTCGTAATTTGCAGATGGCACTTTTCTTTTCCTTATTCTTGTAGAAAAGGAAAAACGAAGCTGAAAAAGTTATTTATTTTCAATCTAATCAGATGTGAAAAAAAGTGAAAACGATTTTTTTCTCGCTGTTGTCAAATTTCAAATCTTTTATTGTAATGGCTCAATTCAAAAGATTTTCCAACCATTGTTTGTTGCACTTGTTTCTATTGATGACCTGAGCTTTCAATCCAAATTGATCTATTGCCCCAAATGTGTTGCATTCAACAGCGAATTTCAGCCATATAATGATTTCTGGTAAAATGTTTTTCTTACATTTCAAGTTAATTATTTTGAAAAGAATATTGTTCTTTATTGATAAAACGATTTTACTTTGTTTTGCTGAACTAATTCCTCATTTTTAGTTTGTTGTCAATTTAAGCCTCTTTAATTAACAAGCTATACAGTCACACTTTCTATTGATAATTTTATTTTAAAATTATAAAATTTCCGTTCCACTGTAAAATGGTCGTTGATTAAGGTGGATCGTTCTTAGACGTTATCTCCATTGACTTCAAAATTGTTAGCGGAGGCAAATGATTTTAATTTTAGTCAGAGTCATTTTCTTGGTTAGGAAATTCCACTGGCGTCATGAAAAGACAGATCTATGAATAAAATTTAGCATCTATAAAAAAAATAATCCCAACTGATATGTTTAAAAACAAATTTACCAATTATGAATGATAAAGATATTTTAAATAAATAAACAACGTTTTTTGTTTAAGTTTGCATTTAATTTTATATCATAAAAATTAAATAGTTTTCAAAGATGAGAAGAGGTTTGTTTGTTTAAGATGCTTGTTTTCTTCTATTTTAACTTTCAACTCTAGAAGTAAATCATTGATAGCATCGTTTTTAGTCCAATCTGACTGCAACATGAGATTGTATCGTCAAAAAGAGCTCTCTAAATAAGAATCTCTCACAAATATTTTGAATACATTTTAATCTACTTATTTGTTTTGTTAAATCTTTTATTTTTATATTTTTTTCGTGTTTCCTTACTTGATCTTTTCTGCATTGGGTGCTGGTGTTTGCCTGGTCGCTGGGAGAGGTTTTAATGATCTCTCTTAAAGGTTTTCTTCAACACAAAGTCTATGGAAAAAATTCCGTACCTCCCAAAAGTGGGCGCTACATAGAGGTGGCTTGTCCTGGAGTTTTCACTTATCTGAAATTTACTTACAATCTAAAGTATCGTTCATATTAATTTACTAACTGAAGAATTATTATATCTCAGGTGCAATTTTGACGTATGTGACTTTTTAAAAAACAAAATTTTAAAATAAAGGTAAAAGAATATATAACTTTTCGTTTGTTACGCAATCAACACTGGGGGATTATTCGTTCAATGTTATGTAAGCATGTTTTGGGCAATTTTGGATTCGCCCTTCGTCAGAAAATATAAGTTACAAACTCCCTCCCATCGCTACACCCCCCTTGTTTTATGCTTTCTCTTTGACTTAATTAATCTAATTTAAGATTAAATTAGAATAAATTGATTGCTTTGCATGAAACAAAATGTACGTTTTAATTCACTTTATAAAATTTAAATTTCTTACCAACTTTTTCTTTTTCCCAAATGTAACTTTCATTTCAAATTCAAAATTTTTCTTTTCTTTTGAAATTTTTTTAATCTCTCATAGCTGTCTAATAATTACTAAATTATAGCTATTAATTACTAAAGTTATAATGGTTTTTACCTCGTCTATAATGTAAACAAACTTCATACTTACATTTTCTATTAAAGATTTGTTATAACTAGCTTAAATGGACTTAAAATACAAAACATAATTTACGATTTCTTACAAACTATGTTATTTTTTTCTTGAAAAGAGGTGTAACTAAAATATGTAATTAAAAAAAAGGTACAAAATAGATATGAATATAATATAAAAATGAAGTATTAAGTAACTATCATATATTTATTTAGCAATTGGTTATAATTATCAATTCATATGATTTATCAAAACTTACTTTGCGGTATAAATATTTTTCCATCGGTCATTTGTAAATGTTACATTTGTAGTTTATATTGTAAGTGCTTGTTTAATTTAGATAATTTCAGTTTATCAACGAAAGTTTGCCAAAGTTAAACTTAACATTAAAGAATTGTTTAATGTTTTATGTTTATGACTTATAATTGTTATAAATGTTTTTTTTTTATAAGATATTTGTAACTCTTATAAAACTTTTTTTTTATTGCTTTTGTATTATGTTTTTGGAAGCAAACCTAATCATAATAATCTATGTCTAACCGGTTATTGATGTAAAGAATTGCGAAATAATCATTGCGTAATTTCTGTAATTTTGAACCGACGGTTTATAGCTTCTTTCTCTACTTTAAGTGACATCCCAGGTCATGATGCCAGCGTAAGATCACAAAATAATTTGTATATTACTTAGCCTACTTTTTTTTAATAATTATCTTTTTATCCTTTACGTTGATAATTTATGCAACGTTTTATTGCTAATTATTAAAACGAGGACGATGCAAACAGAGGATCTTTTTACTCTTAGTTGTTCCTCGTTTTTTACATTAAGATAGAAAGATTCATAGAAAATGTGCTTCGAATCGAACGAATAAGTTCTTTTGAGTTGTCCATAAATGATGTCACGCACGGTGGGGAGAAAGGGTTCTTCAAATTGCGATAAAAGGATGAGAGAGGCTACCGTGAAGTGTGATTTTGTACATTTTGATTAAATTTCAAATATTTGAAATCAGAAAATGTAATAAAATATGCGAGTAGTTTTTATACTTTTTTCATATTCTTAATTAAAATATGTACAAGCCAATAATGTTGCCATGTTGTTAAAACACGTAGTATAGCTTAAAAATGAAGATTCGAAAAATGTTCCATAACATGTGTTTTGTTCCTGATCTTAACTGCTAGTATATATTTATGTAATGTAGCGTAACATGTAACTAGGAGGTAAGGTAACTAGTTTGGGTAATATAACTCTTACCGTGAATGATCGAAATCAAGAGAATGTCGACTTTTATCGGTGAATATCAACAATCAAATAGTCGCTGGCGAATGTCCGAAATATGTGTTATATCCGATTTGATATTAATTTATTCGTTTATATTATATTTATTCGATCTTTTAATACCTGCTGAGGATAGATTGAGAGAAACATCAGTATTCGGAGTACCGTTTAAATGCATACTGGGCACTTTACTTTAAAGAAACTTTGATGTAGGGCACACCGGGCACTGCACTAGACCTAGTATATATTTCGAACATTTACCTAAGTAACGATGTGAATGTGTGGTTGTTGACTTCTACCCATATCAACATTCACTGGCAGAAGTCAACAACCACCCATTTCGGTCATTCACAGTAACATCCCCGATGATTCGGATTATCTTGTGGTGTGATTATTGTGGACCTTATATTAGTCTCTGGGTGTGACGATGTCCAAAAAACGAATGTTATCAACAACTAAAAAACTCGTTATCTAGAAGAGTTGGAAGAGCGTATGACGGCTATATAAACTTATTTATTGTATTTAAATTTAAGAAATATTAGAAAAGTATATACATAAGTAGCCTTGAATAACAAAAAAGAAAAAACGATCTAAAATAAGTGAGATTTTAAGAAATAGATTCTGCAGTGAAACCTGCAGAAAAGACCACCTCTATTTACGACCACTTTTGGGAAGCACGGAATTTTTTCCATAGACTTTGTGGGGAAGAAGGAGCTACCATCAAAACCTCCAGCAGCGTCCGGACAAACATCTGCACAAATGTGGAAAAGATGAAATAAGGAAACACAAAAAATTATCAAAACAAAAAGTATTAATAAAATAAATAAGTAAATTCAAATGTTTTCAAAATGTTATGAATGGCTCTTATTTAGAGACCTCATGTTGCAGTCAGAGTGCACTATAGACGATGCTATTAATGATTTATTTTTAAAGTTAAATTTTTTTTTAAAAAAAGAAGGAAGCATTTTAAACACACAAATTTTTCACTTTTTAAAACTAATTTAATAAGTTTTATTCATCGATCTGATGTGCATGATGCCAACATAAGTGATATTTCTGCACCAAGAAAATGACACTGACTAAAATTAAAATCTCTTTCAAAAAATCATGCACCTTGCGATAACATTTTGAAGTCAATGGAGGTAACCCCGCGACAACCTCCATTAACGACCCTTTAACTATGGAACGGAGAGTGGTCTTTTCCTAGAGGTGTCACTGTATATGTTTATGTTAATAAATATAAAAGAATTGCTTATAAACTCGTGCAAAACATGTAATTATTAAAAAATTACAGTGTGTCTAATAATTTTGTCTGATTAATATAATACCTGATATAATATATATATATATATACTGTATATATACACACTATATATACTGTATATATACACACTATATATACTATATATACTATATATAATCGTCGAATTTATATTATGTATCGTCTAATTTAACCAATTGATACACGAACGTAAACAAGTTCAAACCGGTTTCAGTTGCGTAAAAACTATAAAGTTTTAACTCGAAGAACAATAAATAAAACAATCAAATTTCATCTTTTTTGGTTATTTATAAATATAGTTTAATTTATTCATAACTTAGTAAATTGGAGTATTTTTTTTTTAGCTTTCTTAATATTTTTTCTGTGCTGTCATAAAATTTTGTCACCCTGCATTATCATATGAATAGAGTTAAATCTTGTCCCTGTTCTCTCGATCGTAGTTTCTGTTCTAAATTATAATTCTGCCTGGAGCCTCCACTCTTTGTTCGAAACTGAGTAATAATCAATGAAGAACTAAACGAAGAGGGCGGCAAAATTTTCTAAAACTCAGCTGTGACCACTTTCATTTCGCTATTTTAATAAGCCCAGTGCCTTAACATTTTCGCTATAGAACCTATCTTAGTTCGAAAACCGTTTTGTTCCATTATTTTGTTCTTCGACACAACGATAAATTGAGTGTGTTCGAACTTTAATGAGCGAAATTTTCTCTTTCGCTTTGTTAAATTTAATTGTTAGCTGCGTTGTGCACTGCATTTTACTAAGTCTTGGCTGAGGGGGAAAAGAACTGTTCGGCGATAAAACTTAATTATTCTAACGAAAGTACCGAACTGTATTTAATATCTGTTGTCATATTTACTTATCGGGCGTCAAAGAATTGGCGATATAGCTATTTTTAAAGCTATTTTTGTGTTTAGTATTATTATTCTTTAATTCTGTACAAAAATTATAATTTAATAACAATTTTATGTTTTGAAACAGTCATTTCCTCTTTAGTACTGTTGATCAAACAGAGAGTCAAATTGCGGGGGGAGGGGGCGATAAAAATTTAGCATTGAAGGTATTTTTTAATGATAGAAAATTGGTTAGATAAGGTTTTCAGGTCATTAATTCCTATTTTAGTCTGAGTACAATTTTCTATTTTAAATGTTGTGATCATAAACAATTTAAATATCTCTTAATATTATTAATAATATTCCTTTTAATTCATTTGATTGATATTTTTATGTGCTTATATCAATAGATTATAATGTATTATGTCTCTTGATTTAAATAGTTTATTCATCGATAGATTTTAATAAGTATAATATTTACAATTAATTAGAATTTTATTTAATAACCATCGTTGAACAGCCGACCCAATTTTATGGGTTTACGACTACTAATGTTCAACTCCGTAGCCTTGTCATTTTGAACCCAATCCAGAAGACAAGGGAACTCCTGGATCGAGTATTGGGAGAAAGTTTGCTTTCGTGGAGGACTTTTTTTGATGGAACTAACCCGCATTTGCGTTACATGGAGAGGAAGACCACGTGAACCTCCCACGGTTAGCCTGACGGTAAGGGAACTCTAACCCATGATCCGTCTACCACTGAGGATATTTCACGTAAGCACTGTGGTCGGTGCAAGCCGGATGCGGAATTCGTATCGACCAGCCATCGCCGGGATCGAACCCCGGTTCACCTCATTGGAGGGCGAACGCTCTTTCCTCTGAGCCATCGCGGCTTAATTAATTAGAATTGTAATTAATATTAAAGTACCCCAAATTTTAACCGTTAACTTAACTATTTTATTAACTTTTAACTCCTACTTAACTATTAGAGCCAACCAGGTGGCCGAACGGCTCCAGGTGTTATGCGTGAGTGTGGCCCACCCTATGAACGGGTATCTGTGGCGTGGTTAATGTTGTTCGCCTCCGTTACTTTGATCACCAGGTAACGCAAAATCAGCAACACTTCCTGCACCTTCCATAGCAAAGAGTTCAGTGCCTGCCGTTAAAATTAATAAATAAATAATCCCAAAAAATTGAAACTGCAAGATATTACAAAAACTTCATTCATTAGGCTTTTTAAAATTTTGATATGCCTGTTATTAAGAATTCGAGACACATTGTTGATCAAGAATGCTTTACATTGTTGGAATTTTGGGCATAAATTTAATTTTTACAAGAATTATTCCAGAATTATTTCCACCCCAGTCACATCAGCTCATCTTGATGCCCTGGAATCTAATTTTATTAATATGAATGCTGATTCCCTTGTTAACGACATTAGTTCTGCACCTCTGTAGCACGTGGAAACGCACTGCACCCTGATTTGCTCTTCTCGGCCGCAATGGTTTTTCCTATTCTGTTTTTCATCTTTTTTCCCCTCGGCTGTTGTGTGTTTTCTAATTTTATTTCTCATCTTTATTTTTCGCTACTTCGCATGCAACTTTACGTTTTCTTCCTTTTTTAGTTTCTTCGCATTCACGTCTGGAAAGTTTCGAAAATGGGCGCCTATTTTTTGAAGCGCTTGAATCATGTCCATTGTTATTTCCTAATAGCACATTTTTAAAACGAATGAAGTTTTAATCGGATATTGAGACCCTATGAGAAGCCGAAAGATTTTTTAAAGGCAGCGTTTCTTGCTTTTCAGTGGCGCCATCTATGGCCAAGAATACGACTTCAGCCACACACACTCTTCACAGCCCGTTTTCCAGGTCCATTCATTCATCCACATCATTCACCCTTTCATGCCCCATTCATTCATCCACAGATCGTAATTTTGTCCTGAGCCAGTGAACTATCCAATTCAGTACCTCCAGAGGTTTTGATTTGTTATGAGAACTTAGTGACCCGACAGATTAAAATGCACCCCATTTAAGATTACGTAACTTAAAATATCGTTTGCATAAATTAATTAGCTAATTTAAGTTCAGCTCCTCGAACCATCAAGAGTTCATCTCAGCACAGTAGAATCTGATAACTGGGTCAAAAGTTATTAAAGGTGTTCTATTTTTTATTATTATACTGAACAAACACGTGGTGCTTCCGTGAAATAGTTATAATCTAATTTTTAAAGAAATAGAAAACAAAATGTTGTTGCACTCTCTGCAATTGACTGATTCCAATAAATAATGAAGTAGATGGATTGATTTTCATTATCCTCCCTATTATTTATTGAAAATAAAAGTCATTTTCCAATTTTGCTGATGTATTACAACATTACCGTTGCAACATTGTCATCCCCATCAGTGGGAACCTGCGAACATATTAAAAATTCATATTTAGCAAGATTTAGCGATATGCAAATCTGAAAAGGAATAAAATCAATTATGGGGAAACAAAAAATCCTCGCTGCGTGCTTTAAAAAAGGAAGAAGGAAAAAAAAAATAGAACCTTCGCCATTTTTCTTTTACCCTTGATTCTTAATAAATTCGCCCTTTTATTATGAATAACTATTTGTATAATGAGGGAAAGCTAAACAAGAACACAGACATCACTAGTCCTCTAAAAACCACTTCGAAACAATGAATTATTTCACCTTTGAAAGAGACAAGCCGTGACGTTAAGCTTGGCTGGTCGCGTGTTGCCAATTTTCGAATCTGCCGAGAAAGGATTTATTCCCCACACCGCCATTTTGATGGATAAACCATTTGTCAAGGACGCTACTTGGAACAAAATGTTCATATCTATTAATTTGTTGGGTTTTTCTCTCACTCACGAATTGTTCCTTATGGTTATGTATTCAAAAATATGGAATGTAGCTTATTTTACTCGAATATTAGTGAGAAAACGTTCTATCGTCGTATAGATGAGAAAATAACCTCTTATCTCCTTCTAATTTTGAAAACATCTCAAAGGGGCTACCTTTTAGAAAATACTGTTTCTTAGATTCAAAATGCGCCCTATTAATCTTACCTATTTTATTCGTTTCCTTTGATTTTTCGTTCTTACTTTAAAAACAGTGTTAGATTAGTGAGTTAGACGCACTTTAGACAATCCTTGTTCTTGCGTTATTGTCCAAAATTAGAAAATTTTGCTACAAGCCGGTGGTGAGTTGTCATATTTTTGACACTGATTAAAAATTTAAAAATAGATCTGTAAGTATTAATAATGCAAGGAATTTTTTTTTAAAGCGTTTCTCAATATATGGCAAACGTTGTGAGGCTCGTAATTCTAAAATGAAGAAAAGTGTGAAGAAAAAAGCTTGAAATAAAGTGATTTTCTGAATGTTATGAAATATTCATATAATTCTATTTTTCATTTAAATGTAATAAAATGCACTTGGAGTTCATTTTCGACGGAAAAAAAGTGACGACAGGCAGACAATTTTTTTTTTTAATCATCATTTGTTACACTTTACTTTTTAAGAACTGTAAAGTACAAGGGCAGAGGATATAGGGCAAAACGAACCGTTAATCAGAAATTGCTAGGTCAGGACTTCTGGACGGCCATTGGGTGAGTGGCATGTTGTCAGCTAGTCCAATCCATCGTTGAAGGAGATATTTGCCAAGTTGATCTCGTATGACTGCCGACCAGTGCACCATCCAATTTCATAATGAAGTTGTCAATGTCTTCCTGCAACTGTGGCATCAACCAAAGAGTTAACCTATCCAATAAAGTGGCTCCTGCTATTGATAAAAGAAAGGTTCGAATACTGCGCAGAGCACATTTACCTTTGAGAAATTTCACACATTTCGCTCTGTGAATTGGTAACTAGGTTGGTTATACTAACTGCTTTTACAGTTTAAGCTTCCTGTATAATTTTAATTTTTGTTAATCACTAGTAAGGTATACTTTATATATTATTCCATAAAAAAATTTATGACATTGAATTTTTAACTTTTTTCTGATATTATGCAAAGATATTTCTTCTATTCGATTTCCGGTGGAAAAGTGTCGTCTCGAATGAAGGTGATATTTTCCTGGAAAACAGGGTTGGGTTTTTGACGTCAAAAAGTGGTTTTTGACATGACAAGGGTATAATACTGGTTTAAACCGTCAAAAACCGGTCAAAAACTGAAGTTTGCCAAGAAAATATATAAACTTCAAAACTACCAACAGTTGCCATGCATTATATTGAAATTTAATTATACTATAGGTAATCAGCAGGTTTTAAAATATTTTTTAGTTAAAATTAAGGTAAAATAACAGATTTAAAATCTCAGAAATTTATATTCAAATGCATGTGCAGAAAAATTTTGCACAAAACTTGTTTAAATATTTATATTTTGAAAAAAAAATTTTTTTTTTTATATTTAATAAAATTAAAAGTTTATTACTATGCATTTTTGACACATAAGGAACATATAACTAATATTTATAATGATCTTACAAGTTATGTTGTATAAATACAAACTTGATACAAGTGTATAAAAAAAAAATTTTAATGTTGTACCGAATATCTTTATTATCCAGTATGTTAATTTGAATTTAAAAGTAGTTATATTTATGAATAATGATAAATATAATTCATATTGTTTATTATATTTATTTATAATTATTTCACTTATCATTTTAAAACAATTTTTATCTTTTAATTTATTTTTCTTCACTTGTATTAAGAATACAAATAATGTATATCTTGAAAGCAAGGAGTAATTATTCAACAGCTGAATATTTAGATATTCAACAAAACTATATAGTATTCAGCAAAATGAAATTCACAAGTATTTGGATAAACTAAATTTTCAGCATAGTAAATGAATAGGCTGAATATACTGTAAATCGACACTAACTACTCTGTGTATTTAACAGAAAGCACTTAAATTTGTATTGTCTTATGTTAACTATGAATTTAAAAAAAATTGAAGATTTAAAATTCAGAATTACTGATTTTTCTGAAAAACTAACAACCAATCACAAAAGTCAAACTAAACAGAAGAACATTACAGTCACTGATCCATGAAATATTTAAACAAATTATTATGGAAATTTTTTAATTATCCTAATAAATTGATTGTGAATGTTGCATGTGCCCAACCTGTTTAAAAGATTTTTCTTTAAAAGATGTCTAATGTACAAAACTGCTAATGTTTATCTTTAAAAATGTCTAATTTTTAGTATAATCTATACTATACACTAAATTTGGTTATAAAAAAAATTTCTTAATAATATCACTGCAGATTTTCAATAACACATGAAAATAAATACATAATATTACAAAAGATGTGAGTTTTCAAAAATACAAGATTTTGGTTACTATTCAAAATATAAGTGTTTCTTCAAAATTTTAAATTTATTTTATCTAGAACATATTTAGAAACACTATCCTTTATAAAAAATATATAAATTTTATGTATTAATTAAATTTCAAATATGAATATAGGTTTATGACATTTTTGACATTTATGACAGTGAGGTTTTTGACGTGACGGATTAAACCATGGTTTAAACCGTCAAAAACTGTCACATGTCAAAAACCTGCCAACCCTGCTGGAAAAGTCTGGAAATTTTATATTATGAAATGGAGTGGGAAACTTCTTCATCATTCTAATGTGAACTTCCTACGCATGAAGTTCAGGAAAAATAGATCAAAGTTATCATTCGATATTTATAACTGCATGTGATAACAACTTTTTTCACAAATCCTTGCAATTCCGTTCTATTTTTCATTTTTCGCTGTTCTCTTGCTTCACTGATTTTTTGGAAAAAGTTATTTATTTCATTTGATTTGGCAGATTTGTTGTTTGGGTCATGCGGTAAAGGTTATTGGATACGGGGAGGCTTATGACTTTTGTCCTTCTCTGCTATTTTAACAGGATTCAAATGAGAGAATGTAGGTGATTAATAAACAAATACAACTGAATGAATTTGAGGTCAACCAACCTCGAGATTTGAAAATGTTGGGATTAGGCAATGTCATTTTTGTAGTCTACTCTCCATCTCTCATTTCTGTTTATTTTATTTCATAACCATCATCCCAATTTTTGAGTTGATGTCTACAAATGTTCAATTCCGTAGCCTTGTAATTTTGAACCCTGTCCAGAAGACGAGGGAACTCCTGGATCAAGTATTGGGAGAAATTTGCCTTCGTGAAGAAGACTCTTTGATGGAACTAACTGCATGGAGAGAAAAACCAGGAACAACACCCACATTTAGCTTGAGGGACTTTGTTAGGCTTATGGCAATGAGTCCCCAAACCTTTATTCTAATTTGAAAGTATGTTTCAATTTTTTCTCTACAAAAGCTGATTCCTTTCAGGCTGTTTTAAAGAAATCTAAATCGGGAAGGTTTATTGTAAATAGCTTATCAAGGTTTAATGCAGTAAGCCTGAGCCAATTCAGTTTGAGTATTTCTTCGGACATTTTCTAATGAACCTAAAAGCGTGAATGCTGATTGTAATTAGCCTAATAATATAAGGCTGCTTAGAAAATAATCAAGACTTTTCCGATTTGCCTGAGGCACTGCAAGATGCCGGTGACATTTCCGAAAAGCTGCTAGAATTTTTCCAGTAGCCTTCGGTATATATATTTGTTACCGTAAATGTAAGAAACAGGTGATTATTTATAATTACCACCAAACTTGTTAAAGTGATAAATTATGGAACATTTACCAAATCATGTTACCGTGGATGATCGAAATCAAGAGAGGATAAAGTTATTTAAACCGTTTTAAAATTATTATTCTTGGGTGACATTAATATACTGTTATGAATTAAGGTTAAAGAGATTCGTTAAATGATTCATGCACAAAGTGATGAATGCAAAAATTGTCCGTTTGGTAAGCAAAAATTTTAAATTGCAGTTGTGAACTCACCAAATAACAATTTACTACTAATTATAAATGTTATTTCAAAAAAAAAATGATTTATGTTCAGTTATATATCTTAAGAGTGGTTCTTTTAATTCTCAGTTGAATGATTTCAACTGTTTTATTCCAATCATCGGTGTTGGTGAGCGAACAGGAGGCTTAGTATAAAAATAAATTATTCCGAAATAGTTGACAAGTATGCAATTGTATTTACTAAACTGTTCGTTTTATGCAAATGATAATTAAATCCACTTTCTTTTGGCCATTGCAAAAAAGAGCCTTTGAAAATAAAAGTGACTACAATTCGATATGTGCTTTCATTCATAAAGTTTAGATTTAAAAAAAAGTTTCTTTCAATTATTTTGAACCAGCTTGTTGCTTCTGATGCGTTTCTAGAACTACAGATACTCATGAATTAAAACTAAAAACTACTGTATTAAAAATAATTCCATTACAATACCCAAACTGCTTGTTTCTTGTTCCTTTAAACCGATTTATCATTTTATTTCAAATTTATAACTTAAGCTTTTCTTCAAACACATAAAAGAGGACATCTATTATTAAAACACACGATTTACATAAATCTTACTTTCAACCTTTACTTAGATTTATGAATAAATTATTCAGATTAAGTGCTTTTATCATAAGGCTTCGAAAGTTTATTTTTAAAAGCGGGAAGCCACGTGATTAAAATGACCAAAATCACGTAAAAACAGCATGAGGAAATGTATGCAATGTGCCCTTCGGCTACGAAGAAGGAAAAATAAAAATTAAATGAATAAAAAAGCAAACAGGATGGACAGAGTCCGGTATTTTGACGGGTATTTCCGTCGAAACCTAAATTTCTGGAAGCTAACACACTAAAACCGTTAACCCAGTTTAATCTGTTCGCTTACTTTTGTTTACTTGCTGTTCCATTCCCTTCTATTAAAATTGACACAGGGAGATGTCAACCGATCTGGTAATTAAGTTACGTTCGCTAAATACATTGTTGTGTATGCGCTATTGTGTGGGCTACGATATGGGTTGGTGAAAGCTCTGAGAATATTGAGTTTGGAATATGAGAATGAACTTGGAATTATACCGGACTTTTTCGAAACTCAGGAAGAGGATTTATTTGTTGGTGTTGGCATCTAATTTCACTGTGCATTTAAATTTTTATCGGCGCTTTTTTTGTAAAAAAATTTACTAAAAATCCCTTGTTGTTAAAATATTTTTCGTTTTTTTTTTATGTATTTGAAGATTATTTATAATGATCTTTCCTGTTAATTATGATTTTCATGATCGTAGAGATTTTTAATGTTAAAATTTGTGACGTTTTTAGCGAAATAAATTTAACTTCTTTTAAATAAGAATAGAATATTTTATTGTGGATAACTTGGTTGGTGAGACGTTAGGCGCGTGTTTGTGAATCGGGGTGTATTAAATGGTGTCTCGTGAACGTTAAATCTGCTGGGGTCACAAAGTCCACCAAGTCTCCATAGCAAATCAATGCCTCTTGGGAGAGCCGTAGAGGTTCGCCTGCCAATGAAGTGAACCAGGTTCAAATTTAAGCGATGGCTGGTTGATACGAATTCCACACATTGCTTACACCAACCATAATGCTGACGTAAAATATACTCAGTGGTAGACGGATCATGAGTTAGAGTCCCCTTGCCGTCAGGCTGACCGTGGGAGGTTTTCCTCTCCCTGTACTGTAAAGCAAATGCGGATTAGTTCCGTCAAAATGACCTCCACAAAGGCAAATTTCTCCCAGTACTTTTTCCAACAGTTCCCTTGTCTTCTGATTTGGGTTTAAAATGACAAGGCTACGGAGTTGAATATTAGTAGTTCTAAACCCAAAATTGTGTCGGCTGTTCAACGACGGTTATAAAATTAAATATGTGATGGAAATGACATATAACGGCACTTATTCTGATTTACCCATCAAAATATGTTACTGTACAATTCGTAAATAATTCAATTAAAATACCGAATAAGAAACATCACGTGATTGTCCCATAGTTTCTCTTCCATTATATGCATACTATAAACAAATATGGCTGGGTTAAATCTCGTAAGAGTACCACAACATAGAAAAGTTTCGAGACCTCTGCATTTTTAAAAAATATCCCGTTTTGGCAACATTGCAATGACTTTAAAATTCACTTGATTTTTGCGAAAGTTAGTGTACCGCACATGGGAGTTCCCTCGGGGTGTACCGTTCTTCCACTCTTCAAGTGCTCATGGTGGGAGGATGTGCGCTCGTGCATTTCAAACTGCTTGTCTCGTATTTAAATGCCGTGAAATCTGTCGTCAAATTAAGAAAAGAACTCAGAAGAGAGATATTCTTGTTGATTCATCCGAGATAATGCATTTCGCGATCCAATTTGTTGCAATGCATTAATTATATACCGTCTAAACTTCCACTTGCTGGTGTGTGAAAAGCAGACTACAATGCTGTCTTCTGGGAAGTAGGCGTCCATTTTCTTCTTTATCGCCTCATAAAATGTGAGGGTGATTGAATTTGTAAGTTATAAATTCATTCAATTTTTTTTTACCTTGGCGGTAAAGTTAGCCTAGTGATCGGAAGTAGCGGAACTACTGTAGTCGCTGCTTCCCCCCCCCCCTGTCGTTTGTACTGTAGTAGTGCATTTCATTTTGAAAGAAGTAGTGTGAGTAGTGCGATACCAAAAAAAAAAAAAAAAAAAAAAAAAAAACAGTAGTTAGTAGAGATTCCAGGCAACTACTTTTAATGTTAGTTGAATAAAAAAACTTAAGTTTAAACTCAAAAAATTTTTCGAATCCTATTGGTACAAATCCTTTGTGCACGCACGCAACGAGAATGTCTCTGGCTGAACGTTAATAAAGATCCACGTCTGATGAAAAATGGGTCGAATTGTTCCTGAAAAATCGAATTTTAAATATCTGATTTTTTAAAAAAAAATTCGATTTTTTTTTCATTAGCAGAGCAAGCACAGTAGTGAGTGAATGTGTTAACTCATATGAGGAAACTTGAAGATTTAAATTGTTCTTTATTACATACAGTAAGATCTCGATGCAACTGAAAATAGTAACTATTAATACAGCTTAACATCATCACCAGATGATGTTAAGCTGATGTGATTTGGATAGTACGACATAACGAAAGTACTACTACTGTAAAATACTAAGGATTCAATAGTTTGATCATAAAAAATTTTCCTTTCTTGTGAGAGCTTTGTCTAAACCCCCTTATCTGAAATCATCACTCTACTTATCCTATCAATTCAGTGCCATCCATACTATATAATGACAATGCGAGATGTCCGGTTTGTAAGATCGGTGATCGAAGACTTCCCAGTATATTTTTGGTTGTATTACTACTCCTGATTATCCGCCATAAAAGAGTTTTCTTTCTCCAGTTAACACTCCGTCTTTCAACTCTTTTTATTCTTATGATTATTGTCCCTTTTTGTTTTGCGCCAAGCTTTTAGCGCCATTTAATTTTACATTTAGCGCATAATATATTTTCGTAACAAAGTTTTTACCGTGAGTTGTCGAGATTATGCAGTCTCAATCTACACTTGTGCTTCTGACTTTATCTTTAATCTTTATCCAAACGTAACCGCAGCCAAAATTTCTAATAGATTTTCTAGAAATCCAAATTTGTTTTAATAAGGTCGCATCGTGAGTCTATTAAAGGGTAATTTATGTACTTATTCTTATAATTCCAGAATATCAAAAGGAAATTGCAGTGCATTCTAAGAACATAAAAATTCGATAATCTGTTGAAAGGAAAACACTTAATCTACGCTAAATTACTTTTTTATTGGGAAATACATGCAGCAAAACACCTGTTCCGAGATCAAAGGTTATAGATTAGATAAGCTATGCTACAAATTGGGTTTTCTTTTCGGCTTATCTATAATTGTGTATGAATAAAACTTTTTTTTGTCACATGGAAATGGAAAATATATTCTATAATATCTTCTATTATTGTCAATAATATTTTTTATTTAATTAAGGGTTATTCTAAAAACTTAATTTTTTAAAAAAGAAAATTTGTTTCCCCGAAAGATGTTATTTTAATGCACTTTTCTAGGAAAAGTTATTCCCATTTGAGAAAAATAATTCTTTATGCGTTGTAACAATTTGCTTAAACTACGTGTCATTGCGCTGGCGACTCACTTTTAAGTTAATCGCCTAATCATACGATAAAACAGTTATTTCTGAGCCTATTTGCGATAATATCTGTTAGAAAACATAAAACAGAAAATTTAGATACATTTATTAACAGTTCGAGAGCACACGAAGAGAAAGTTTATAATCAAGAAGCTCCAAGTGACGTACAATGACATTTTCGGCCATGGGTTACAGTGCAATTTGCAATCCTTATGATGAGGCTCGGGGGGTCAGATTGCTCTTCTCCCTATAAGGTGACCCAGATTCGATACACAGCCATATCTGGTCGATCCGAATTCCTCTCCCTATTCGCACCGACCACAGTTCTAACGTATATTGTTATAAGTAGTTGACGTATCATGGGACAGAGTCCGTATACCGTTTCGCTAACAGTGAGAGGGTTTCATATAACACAGAGGGCTGCTATATTCTATCAAAGAATTCTACGATGGCTAGTTTGTCCTGACGCTTAATCTATGAGTCTTCTGGGTTGAATTGAAAATTATAATGCTGGCTAAATAAAATCCTGATGACTGTCTCCTTTTAAAATGTGTATTTATAGATACCCTGTGTAAATCAACAACAAAGCGTTTCCTCTCTTGGCCTTCTGCTGAAAGTGCGGTTATTAAACTGCTATTAATCCCTAATGTGCTTAGAAAAATGGTGTCAATTTCAATAAAAATTGCATTCAAATTCCCAGAAATTAAAATTTTCAAAAAATGCCTCTTAGAATCTTCCATTTTTGCTTCCAAAAAATGTTCCGCGGAGCCCTGGAGTTCCATGAAAAAATCATAGGATTAGGAACTAATTATAACTAACATATTTATATGCCTTCAATAATTGTATTTATAATAATCCTTCAATAATTCGTTGTTTCTTTAAGTATTTGGTTATTTTTATGAAACTGCATTAAAGTAAAATTATAGAGAAGGAAAAGAAAGGGATATATTGAATAAATAACGTAAAGGATATGTATTTATAAAAAATTGCACTGGGAACTGCTAAAGGAACTTATTCAATCCAAATTACAATAAAGAAATCTCTAACCATTTTCAACTTTAATAACATTTATTTTTATTTTTTATTGTTTTTATTAACCATAATTCAGCTATTTATTTTCATCTTATGTATGAGTATGACCAAAATCAAGAGAATGTGGACAATGACGTAGTCGTTTTGGTGAATGTCCGAAATATTTGTTATATCCGATTTGATATTAATTTATTTCATTGATATTATTATATTTATTCTATATTTTAATATCTACTGAGGATAGATTAGGAGAAACATCAGTGTTCGGAGTACTGGTTAAATGCATACCGGGCAGGGGCACTTAACTTTAAAAAAACGCCAATGTAGGGTATACCGTGGAAATGTATACCCAGCGGTACTGAACCTAAAAAAAACATTAATGTAGGGAAAAATATACCGGGCAGTGGCACTTCACTATACCTAGTATATATTTCGGACATTTACCAAAGCAACTATGTGATTGTCAACATTCACCAGTGGAGGTCCACAACCACCCATATCGATCATTCACAGTAACACATACACCAAACACAAATTCTAAACTAGACTAAATCCTGCTCCTCGCCTGTGAATTAAACTGTCTGATATCAAATCTAATTTATAGACTAGCATTGATAAAAAGAGGAAAAAATTTCGTTTTTCTCATTTTCCAAATAATTAGTAGTCTTTTTTTTGTTTTTTTTTTTTTTTTTTTTTTTTTTTTTTTTTTAAGGTTTATATGTTCATTATTGCTAAGGAACTTCATTTATTAAGTGGGGGATTCCTGCCAAACTCTGCTGATTTATAATTATTAAATTTATAGTACGATAAGTTTAGCTTTCAAAATTAATTGTGTGGTTTTTCAAGCTTTGAAAAAAGTTATTAAATCTTAACTAATTAGAAATAGATATAATATAAATTTTGTAAGGATACAATTTAAAATGATATATTTATTAACATCCGATTAATTGTTAATAAATATGTTTCTAAAATGTCATTGTATTTTTTATTAGTTATCCATATAAATTTTAAACATTATTTTATCCATTTGTATACCATAATCAAGACCAGGTTTTTTTTTCCAAGAAAGGTGCTTCCTCCCCGAAAAGGGCACTTACAGCTTTGGAAGGGTAAAAATTTATCAAAATGTGTAGTATTATGTAATGAACGGAATTTTATTTTCAACTATTTTGAAATTACCCTCTTATTTTATGTGTATATTTCATAAAGTAATTCTCACTCATCATTAAAATAAGTTAAAAATTTGTAGTTTATAAAAATTAATTGAAGCCAAGCTATAAAACAATCTCTGTGAATAATTTATTAAAATAAGTAAAATAATTTATTAAAATAAGTTATGTGAATAATTTAATAAAATTAAGTAAACTTAAAAAAATAAAAAAAATGATTACTTGATGAGTAACTTGAAAGCCTTTTTCCTTAATTTAAACTGAAAATTATAGGGAAATAAATATTTAAAGGTGCATTTTTCTTTAAAAAAAATAAATTTATAATTTAAAATCACTTAAAAAATTTATTGATATACCCCCCCCCCCAAAAAAAAAAAAAATTTAACCTATAAACACAGATAATTTTACCAATTATTATTTAAATGTGTGATTATTATTTAAACATGGAATTATTATTTTTTAAATGGTATATGAACAAAAAGATAGTGTTAAGGGATGGTGGCTTATTTTTAGAAAAAGGGCTAAGAGGGCGCATTTATAGGGATCAAGGGGCAGGCTAGGCTAGCCGCCCTTCTAAATACGCTTAGGGAGAACACTGTCTATACTTAATGCATGTTTTGTTTTCATATTTTGAGATATCATCATCATCGTTGCCTTTTATCAAGACATCAATTTCTACCCCACCCCAATTTCCAAGTATCCAGAAAGTTACCGACTTGTTTATATTTTATTCAGTGCCATGTAATATTGATAACAGGAATATGAAGAACATATACTCTCATCCGATTTTTTTTTCTGGGGAAAACAATAGTGCACGTTTGATTTACTCTAATATTACGAATAATACCTATAGCAGACTCGGAACATAAGAGGGGGCTTAGTTTTAAATGGATGATAGGTCTTTGCGTCATTTCTTATAATATCTAGTTTGTTGTCTCATAGACTGAGATCCAATCATCTTAGGCCGCTTTTACCTCGTCTCAAAACTTATAAAGAAAAATAAGTAAATATTCACCTTTCTTCTGCTCAATTTCAGATCGAATCAAATTTCGCATGACTTATATTTTTAACCCACAATATTCAATCAGGAAAAAAATATTTTGGTATAGTGTACACAATTCGAATAAAGTTTAATATTGAAATCTAGGTAAAATGTCAGAAAATGCATCACTTAAATAAACATTAATGCTAAAATCTTTTTTCCCCTTCAGATGGTAAATGAATCGGAATTAAAATCTCAAAAACCAGTTTAATTTTATGATTAAACTGAAATGCGTTCCTTAAAATCGTATAGCAGCCTCAAATGATTATTTTAATTCCACCTTTTATATGATGAATTGCACTAATATCTTCTTTGCATTTTCTCCTAGTTTATCTAAAAACGTATCTCGTGAACCCTTGACACTCAATTAAATATTTTCTCTCTATTTTGTATCTCTTATTCTTTGCACCAGATATATTTTTTAATAGTGTTATACTGAATACGTATTAATGTTCTTGTTTCGCATCTGTTGTTAGTACCATTAAGATCCGGGGACGACTTGCAGATCTCGAGGTCCTGGGCACAAAGCCACTTGGCTCTTAGCTCAGTTAGCATGCGTGGTTTTTAATCACAATATAATGAAAAGATTTTATTTTTCGGCAACATCGAATTGTAAACAGCCTGATGAATGGTGATAGAAATTCAAATTTTAATTTAGCTAAACTATGAAAAAAAAAAATACTAAAAATTAATTGACATAGTAAGAATGGTTGGTAAGAATAATTAAAATTTGGTAGAAATCAAGATACTCGTACTAAGTACAAAGCATCTATAGCATTCTAAAAAATCATTTGTAAGATTTATAACTTACATAAAAAAAAAATTATTTATCAAATTTATTTGAGAAAATAAGAATTTTATAAAATTATAACAACTCAATAAAATTTCCCATTTTCAAGCATTTTCGTGGAAGTTGACATTATAATATGAAAAAGTAAAAGAAACATTTGTGGGTCCCCATGATTTAAAGGCCAAACTAATCGTGAATTTTTTTTTATTTATTTGTTTTTTTAAACGTAATTTAGGGTGGGTCTCCTCACAAGTTAGGGACTTTCGGCACTTGCCCTTCCGTAGATCAGATCCTGATCAAAATAATTCAACGCTCAACTTCAAGATCTGTTTCAATTCAATCTCTAAAAATTGACGGATGGATGCTGCATCACTTTGATTCTCCATCTTCTGAAAGTTTATCAATGATCAATCAATTATTAGTAGCAGCCAATTGGAATACGTTTCTTTGCAAAGTAAAATTGTGTTAACAGCTGGTTGCCATTAACAACCACACTATTAAGGCAGTTGATTAAATGATAATACTAGTCAAGTGATTAAGCTCGGCCTCTAGAGAGAATATTTTTATAGCTTTTAAATGCAAAAGTTTCACTTTGTGTGGAAATAAAAACAATGACTTCGTACACGAGCTTTCGATTGTTGAAATCTATTAATTCCTAACTCTGATTTGAACTGTCTTAACTTTCCTTCTCTTGGCAGTTTAATATTCCTCTAAAAGAGAAACTTTCGAAAGTTTTCGCCAATAATTTGTTTCCAAATGCACTTGGAACCTTTTACCACGCAAAAATTGTTACTTCATCCACTAAGATCTTCAAAACTTACTTGAGTTGGCAAAATAAATCAATGTTGTACAGTTTTTTGCGAAAAATCTCAAGTCTTGGTTAAATTGTCTAAACATATTTCTTTGCCCTCTTTTCTAGGAATCTGGCACCTAAATGAAAACGTCACATTGCATCATGGCATTCTCACACAGCAACATCAAAATTCCACTCTTTTAAACGAAAGGAAGAAGAATTCATAATAAAAGCACCAGAAAATACATCGCTTTTCCCATTGGTTATGTCAACAATGACGTAATGAAAGAGAAGGCACCAGTCATTTATCTACTTATACCTTTGTAACTCATTATTTTTATAACTTTGGGACAAAAACTCTTTTCTATAGTTCCTGTTACTGAAACCCATCAGACATTTATTTTTAGTCTCACACTACAGTATTACTCTCATAAAAAATGATATCTAGACGTCGAAGTCAGGTGATTAAAGCACTTCTGATATTGTCTGCCACGTGGATCGCGGTGACTTACATTTTAGCTGTCAATTCCAATAATAACTCGCCGGACTTGCTGGACAAGTCATCAGAACAGAAGCACAAAGCAGAGAGATCGCTGCAAGAACAGCCAATCCATATAAGTGGGCACGGGGACCATTCTGAAAAGAAGGAAGCTGAGTACCATGGTGGGGACCAGGACAATAACGGTGTACTCCTGCCTCCCCGTGAATTGGATGGACCCGGTGAATTGGGTAAACCAGTCAAACTGTCCAACTTAACGGAAGAGCAAGAGAAGTTGGTTAAGTTAGGATGGAAAAATAATGCTTTCAACCAGTATGTGAGTGATATGATATCAATTCATCGGACACTGCCGGATCCCAGGGACAAAGAGTAAGTATTGGTTTAATTTCATTGGCTAAAGTATCTTGAATATTTGATTTTAAAAAAAGCTGAAACATTTTCAGTGTTTCTTTATTCTGGTATGTAGATTTATTCTTCCTTCGAATATTAAAGCATAATCTAATGCATTGTAAACAAAAAGTCATTTTTTTTTATTGAAGACAATCATGCAAGTCGGGTCATGCAATGTAATATTTAACTATGTCTATTAATCAAATGCAAGTCGGGGTTTATTTTATGTTGTGGAGGTGAGTGGCTCATAAGATATCCTATTCAACATGCAACTTTAAACAATTTTAAAGGATAAATCTCGTTACTTGATTATTACACCTCGTATATCAGTACACAACTTTTCTGCAAGCTTTGAACTAAAAGTATTATGCATTGTATTCAGCCTTGCGTGACGAAATGTTTAATTTGCCTACTAAGACTGCATCGATACTAAAAATTAAAAAAGAAATTTTAAATCGTCAATTTCAATATTTAAGCAAATTTTATTGGTTTCGAGAAACTTAGGCATCTGATTGATGTAGAATTTTAATGCATTATCGAATTTGTCCGATTTTAGTATCTTAAATTTACGCATCGTACAAGGACAATACTGCGGTGTTTATTATTATGCGGTGCGAATTAAACACTGTCTAGAAAAATTTTATCAAATAGATCTTCTTTGCTCGGGAAATAAAGAGAAAACATTTCCCCTTAAAAACCTTAGAGCGTGTTTTCGTTTGTAAAATTTCACCTAATGTTGTTCTTATCAACAATTTTATTGTTTTAGTAAATATGATCGATTTTAGAATTCAACACACATTGTAGTGAAACTTGAGCAAATTTGATCGGTAAAGTTACAGTGATCAAAGTTTCCCTTAGCCCCTTAACGCACAGATTTTTTGAAAATAACCGGCAAAAAAAAAAAAAATTTTACGTAAAAAAACAAATTTTAGAACAAGGTTTCCATTTGTTGCCGCTCCTTGTTCAACTTTTCTTTTGGTGGAAAATTTTGATATACTGCGCTTTTGTTCCATGGAAAAAGGCTATATTTTATTATTGAATAAATAAGTGTTATAGCTTACAATCCTATGTAAATGATAAATATCAATAAAAAGATTTTTTTTTTCTTAGCTTTCACATTATTTTCAATTCTCGATTATATTCGAGTGTGAAAAATGATAGCAGCATAAAATACAACGCCGCTCGAATTATCTGCACAGCTTGGCCTGTTAAGCGTGGCGTGCTCGAATTAACTCAAGCGCACAAGTTAAGGGGTTAAATTTTCTTAAATAGAAATTCTTAAATAATTTTCTTAATAGTGTCCTTAAATGTCCTGAAATTTTTGGGATTTTTCCAAATTTTTGTTGAAGTTAACAGGAAAAAAACGTTATTTATCTAAAAAAGAATTGAAGAATTTTCCAATTCAAAAATGATGTTACATGCCATAAAACAAAGTAAATAACAAAATGAACAACAAAGTCTTCACAGCGCTTCAAGTACGATATTAATCTACTTTCAGTATTAGAGTCCCTTGATTGGATGGCATAAAAGCATTCGAAATATATAAAAAGTTCTCATCTCTCTACTCCCTCCTCATCACTATATCATTCTCGACTGTTTTTCACTTCTATTTTGCTACTACTTGACGATTTTCTAGATTTAAACTATTTTTTTGTATCAAAAAATGTTTTCCCTGAAGTGTAGGAACTACTTAAACTATTACCAATTGTATATCTGCAAATCCATGTTGGTATGCTCCCATTACAGCATACTTAAGTTGTACTTCATTTTTATATTTTGGACTTCCACTCTTTTCAATTTCTCTTAAATTGAAATGATTATGGGGTTTCATCCTAATAAAATTTACAGCTGTCTATTATACCTTGATCAATGTTGCCATTTTCTGTAGGTGTCGAGATATACGGTATGATTCCAAACTGCCCCAAACGAGCGTCATCATCTGCTTTCACAATGAAGCGTGGAGTGTCCTCTTGAGAACTGTACACAGCGTTCTAGAACGTTCTCCCGAACATCTCCTGAAAGAAATTATCCTGGTGGACGATTTCTCTGATCAACGTAAGTCATTCGAACTTTTCATTTCAGAACATATTGGAGCACTCTGTAAAAAAAATAAATGCTCACGAAACTTGCCAGGTTTTTGATGAAAGCGTTTCGTGGTATAGGCTCCGAGCAAAAATGTCGTCAAGGTAACGAAATAATTATCGTCAGTTCTTCGATTAAACTAATTTCTTCAAAATTAAATGGATATTTCATCATTCTATTTTTTTACAAAAAAAAAAAAAAAAAAAAACGTAGCGCATAACTTTTCCAATAATCACTTTATCGTGTGCACTCTATATAGTTTGTCTATGTAACGAACTCCCCTAGCCATTTACCTGGAGTGGTTACGATTTTTAATTATTTCAAATAGGGGTTTTGGGTCATTATTTAACACAGGTTTTGACTCGGGTCGGCGAGAGAAAGGGAATAGGGGGAGAAAAAATCTCCCTTCTTTGAAATGCGCCACGTCTTGTTTCCATAGCAGCAGACGACCTAGGGTGAGGGCTTTCTAAAGACAAACTATAGGTGGATTAGTGTCACCCAAACAACTCAAAGAAGACGAAACAGAGATACTGAGATACAGATATGCCCGAACCGGGATTCAAGCCCGGGATTTTCCTACTAAGCGAACTCTTTAACCACCATTCAGCCGGTCAGCTTGTTTTGTCGCCCTATTTTCTATCATTTTGTTTTCGTTCTATTTCCGTCAGTCTAATTAACAATCTCCCACAATGCACTGCGATGAGGTTCCGAGTTAAGATAACATTTTCGTCCTATATTTAAGAGTTCGCATTTTGTCTTGAACAGCATGATTTCGTGACGAAATTATTCTCAAAATTAACGAAATATAGCTCAAGGATTACTCAAAAAGGAAGAATTTTATTTTCTAAGAGTGCAGCAAATTTTATGAAATCTCTATTCCTCACAATAATCTCCTGTTTCTCACTGAACCGCAACATTATATGGGGTTCAACAACTAAATCTAAGTTTTGTCAATCAACCGACTAAACATTTATGTAATCTCTTAAATTGCGTTGTGTATAACAATTTCTCTTCACTTGTTGTGTACCTTTGAAAAGTTTAAAACTCTATCTATTTAAAAATATGCTAAGAAAAAAAATTTTTTTTTTCTTCCGTAGCTCATTTAAAAAAGAGGTTGGAAAACTATTTAACCATGTTACCTAAAGTTCAGCTGGTTCGCGCACAAAAACGTGAAGGCCTTATCCGTGCTCGTCTTCTGGGTGCTTCCGTTGCTTCAGGGCCTGTTCTTACCTACTTGGATTCCCATTGTGAATGTACAGAAGGTAAGGAATGAAGTTTAAGTTGCTAAAAACGGAGGAGTAAACAATGTATTTTTGATGTTATTTTATCATAGATGTTTCCTTGCTCAAAAATACGATTCGCATTTTAACTATTTCGCTATTATTGAACTGTTTATAATTATAGTTTTATAATTTATAATTTATTTATAATAACTATTTATAATTTATTCATAATAACTATTTATAATTTATTCATAATAACTATTTATAATTTATTTATAATAACTATAATTTATTTATAATAAATTAACATAATGCCTGGAATATTAACGAACTGTTTTTTTATAAGTAACATGCAATATTTTATTTATTGCTTTTCCGCGATGAACCATAGAAAAGTTATTTTTTTTTTATTTAATTTTTTAGATTATTTTATTTCATGCTTTTTCGTCTTGGAATTTTGTAAGTAATAAATATCTTTTCTTAAAGATTTAGGGGTTTTTCCAAGCTATAATTTTAAAGTCATGTTAATAAGTGTTAATTGTATTTAATTTGATTGTTTCTATAAAAAATATATGAATTTTACGATATGCATATACGAATTATAAGTTGTAAGAAATGATAAAAATAATAATTACCCCTCTCAATTGGTGCACCGTAAGTGGTCGGTCACCTTACATCACTGTATGATGTTTTTTACTTTAAGAACTCTAACTGCCTTTGTTAGTTTCATGCATGATATTGTTATGCCTTGTTGATTATGGTCCTAAATAAGGATTATACATTTTAACCGACTTTTCCATACCCACTGTTGCCATTTCAGACTACAAAATATTCTAAAAGAATAAAGAAAATCTATTAAGCACTGTTCTATAATTCCAAACGATTTTAATTCTGTTAATTTCATGCATGATATTATTTTACATTGTAAATTCTTATCCTGAATAAGGTTTTTATACATACAAATTTAAAATAAAATCGACTTTTTCACACCGTTGCCATATCAAATTATAAAATAGTCTAAAAGAATAAGTACATAATCATAAGCAAAGAAAATCCACTAAACACTGTTCTATAACTCCAAAGGATTTTTATTCTGTTAATTACATGCATGATGTTATTATACCTTATTAATTCTTGTCCAAAATGAGGATTATACATACAAATTTATTATATAATCGACTTTTTCAAACCGTTGCCATTTCAGACTAAAAGATATAAGAATAAGTACGTAATCGTGATGAAGATCCACTAAACATTGTTCCATAATAACGCCTATGTCTCCGCCTAGATTCAGGTGGGGCTATCATTTATTTACGATTCTTCGGTGTCGCACTTGTAACTGAAGTGCTTTTACCCTCATTGTTTTATCGGTCGGGGGATGACGAAAAAAAATGAAACAAGTGAAAGTACAAAAAAATAATGTCGCTCGTTTCTCGAGCGGAACTAAATGATTCGATGTCGTGCGTGATTCGAATATTGTGACTGCAATTCTTTTTTATCATTGTGCTTTTAAGAGTTTTTTTGTTACTGAATTTTCGAGGCGAGTAACACTTCGCAGGGAAAGGTCAACGTTTTTTTCCATAAAGGAGAATAATCAGAAGTTATTTGGAACTATTAAGGAACTTGTTTTTTTATAAGTTCCATGGAACTCTGAGAGTAATTGGCGATTTTTTTTAATGATATGAGAATATAATGAGCAATAAAAGGATAGGTTGATATTCATTTTGTTTAGATGTATCAAAATAATAGCGCCATTTTGTTTGTGCTTTGTGTACAGTTGAAACAGCAGCTTAAAAAACGGACCTGTGGCGAACTGTATGATTTATCATCTGCGGTCGTATTTAAGTTTGTACAGTGCACAAAAAAAAAAAAAAAAAAAAAAAACGGACCACCATGTATTTAGTTTTATCGAAAAATCGTCCGCGATGGCAAATTTCTCCCAATACTTGATCTCCAGGAGTGCCCTTGTCTTCCTAATTGGGTTTAAAATTACAAAGATAACAAAGTTGAACATCAGGTAGTTGTAAACTCAAAATTGGATTGGCTGTTCAATGATAGTTATAAAATAAAATTATTATAAATAAAAGTGCAATTTCGTACAATTAAATAAAAAGCATTTGATTTAATTCAGTATAAGTTTTGAAACAAGGGTCGTCATACAAAAGCATATGACAGTTTTCGCTGTCATACTTAGATTCTCGATGTTTGCAGTTTTTATTTCGATTTTTTTTTCTTACCTATTCATAAACCGTATGAAAATGTCTTTTTGATTTATAAAACACCCACAGCACATTCAAAATATACCTTCAATTGTATTATAATGTATTACAGCCAGTTTGAAGGAGCGCGTTAACAAACGATATCACGTTTTAAACGCGAATTTTCGGCTATTCAGATTAGGATCACCTTTTGAGCAAATTTCAATTTTTTCAAGCGTGCATTTCAAGCTGTGTTCGAGTCAAAAATAAGCATTAATACAAAAATAAAAAAAAGCATGCATTTTCAGACGAAGCGTGTGTAACAAATTATGCTCATGTATGTCCTTCGGTGCAGAATTTTTATTAAACATATTTTTCCTACTTTTTTCATTATTTTGTATCAATACAGTTCAAAACAAGTGTGAAAAATATTATATTTAGCATTTTAATAATTTATGGTTATGGTTGTCTTTATCTGCATTAAAGGTAAAATTTTCCAAACAATAATTTTTCAAAAGAATGCCTACCGGACTGTGTAGGGGTCAGGGAATTATTCTTGCATCAGAAAGGTTCTAGGTTCGAATCCCGGACAAGGCATAGACGTTCTTTCGTTCTCTCTACCATATGTTCTTACTGAGGGAGCAACGTTGGTCCATCTTATAGGGTGCCCTTGTAAGAGTGGTCAACAAATCTGCCCTAATACGCCTAAATTGACGAAATGCTCGTTTGCAGTTATTGTGATCTAAGAGAAACTGATATTCATTATTGAAATTTCTTTCATTTACAAAATCAACTATTGATAAATTTTTGAATCTGAATGGAAAAAATTTTTTCTTTTATTGATTTTATATTTTGAAACAAATATAATTCCGATAATCCAACAGATTTTTTTGTAACATTTTGAACATAACATTTGAATATTTTTTTTTGAGTTAGATTTTTTTTAAATATGAATGAAAAAGAATTTTTTTTTCCAAACTACTTTTTTTTGGATTTAATATTTTAGATCCATAATTCCGATAATCTAGCAGATTTTTTTTTATTAACAATTAGACTGTTTTTTATTATTAAAAAAATACCAAAATATATATTTGCTTGTAATTAGAGTGCCAATTTTATATATATAATATATATATATA